>JAVUPR010000282.1:0-1200000 GCA_036785695.1 Gentiana straminea
AGAGGCGATGCGGAAAACACGCCCCAATGCGGCCGGATGGATTCCGAGAAGGACAACCGAGGTCCGAACAGGAACCAATCCAAAAAAGACAAGGTGTCGAGAGTAAGCCATCTGTCACGGGACCATGCTCAGAGACACCGCGCCTCCGGGCCCGTGGGGGCGGGGAAGGGACCTTCGCGTGATAAAGATTTTATTCCAGCTTAATCGATCTCGAGCCGAGGTGTTATCGATCATGTCTCTCAAAAAAAAAAGACTTGGCGAGGAAACCGCCACCGTTGAAGAAACCTAGAGAAGAAGAGGACACGCAAGCACGTCACAATGAATTTCTATTGAAGATATAGGTCGTACGACGAGAGGATTGTATCGACTTGAGAAAAGAACATTAAATGTCATGCCGGAAGGAGAAGCTTAGACGAAGTTGTTGACGAAGATCTGTGCTATGATATGGGCTCGGAAGGGCGTGGAGAATTTAAAAGGAAAAATTCTGATCAAGATAGGGGTCGAAAGGTCGAGACGCTCGAGGCACGGAGAGATGACCCGGTCTCACCTCGGAGGAGTGGTCTCCGGGTCGGGATGGAAATAAGAAGAGGCAACTTTGGTCGAGACGGTCTGACGAAGATAATGGGCAGATTAATTATGTTAATACGATCTTCGGTCTGGGGAGAGTGACAAAGATCAAACCAATGAAGAAACGGCTAATGGCTCAAGAGAGCGCAAGCGGCTCGGAGTTCACGACGATTGAAGTCGGGTACGGCCCTCACGATGATATCCCAAAGTCTAGGAGTCATGGCGAAGGGTTAGTTATCAAGGCCGTGATTAGCCTTGGCCCGTGTATCGAGTAGTCTGTATCGATCGCAGAGGTGCGGTGGGCTTATCTTATAATACTCGGAGTTTCGGGCGATGAAGTTGAAAGCTTAAACACAGCGCTTTTATAGCCTCTCACTCTTATTCAGGGATTTCAGACGGGGCAAGCAGTTGCATCATGGGATCGATAAGACTACTCACCACGGTCGGAGATGGGGAGAAGGGAAGGGCTCTCGTTGCTGAGTTATGTGAGTGAGTCAGCTCAAAAATACATTATAACGTTATTCTAGAGGCGGCACTGCCTCTTCGACTAGCGAGCAATCATTTCAGCATTCACACAACGGCATGAAGTTTCCGACCGAAGAACAGTTCCCACGAGGTTAAAGGAGATGTTGAAGCCGCGGAGTTGCTGACAATTCCATCGTTATGAATGGGAAGATGGCGAGTTAAGCAGAGTGCTTAGTCGAGGCCCGATTCCAGAAGGAAGAGGAGGAGAAGAAGCGGGGTTTCCAGCGATGCGATTGAGAAACGTCCGACTGCGGGAAGGAGAGGACGATCGGTGTGCGAACCGGTCGGATTCCATCGAAAGAGAGGCGATTTGCTCATCGATTTGCTCATGTCATCGGGTTCGGAGACGTCTTTGCTTTTGGAAGGCCACAAGACATGCCGGGGCTATACTACAAATATCGCGAGTTCACGAAGCTCGAAATTGACCGGGCCAAGAAGCCGGTCAAGCCGAAGAGAGAGCCATTTTGCATCCCAGTCCGGCTTGAGGCCATGGAATTGGAAGTGAGGAGAAATGCGCTTAGCAGCCGGATAGTGAGAGAGGTGTTCTCTCCGTAGTGGGTAGCTAACTGGTCGTATTGGTCAAGAAGCCCGATGGCGGTTAGGCGCATGTGTGGACTTCAACGGCTTAAACGAAAGCATGCCCAAAAGACTCATAATCCGTTGCCAAAAATCGACGGGTTGGTAGACTCCACCATCGATTTTGAAGTGTTTGGCTTTTTAGATGCGTATAAGGGATACCCCCGGACTGCAAATGGACCCTCGAGG
Source organism: Gentiana straminea (assembly GCA_036785695.1). Taxonomy (NCBI): domain Eukaryota; kingdom Viridiplantae; phylum Streptophyta; class Magnoliopsida; order Gentianales; family Gentianaceae; genus Gentiana; species Gentiana straminea. Next base: position 1,858 of record JAVUPR010000282.1, read on the forward strand.
CGCTTGAAGAAACGGCATTTATCACGGGAATTCGGCACCTTGCTATGTGACCATGCCATTCGGATTGAGAAAGATATACTTTTGCAGGGCAGCATGCAGAGAACACGTCAATAAGATCTTTGCATAAAATAGAAAATTGGTAGGTGCATGGAAGTGTATATGAAGCACGACTTGCATCATCAAGGCTCGATACTTCAAAGCATGCTTGATAAACTGCTCGAGAGGTTTTGAAGTATTGAGGAAACGCGAGATGAGATTAAACCCAAAAGTGCACACTTTGGGGTCAGGTCCGGAAGTAAGTTCTCTTGGGGATACATGATTTTGAAGGACGGGATTCGAGCAAACCCGGACAAGATCGACACTACGAAGAATATGCACCTTTCGCGAAAATGCAAGGGAGTACAAAGGCTAGCCCATGTCGGATGGCGTGCCCTCAACGAATTCTTATCGAGATCCGCGCGGCGTGCTGCCACCATTTACCAGAGATCACTCCGCAAGGCCGGTCCTTTTTCATTGGGATAATGAATGTCGGATAGCCTTGAGGAGTTGAAGACTGCTCCATCAGAATTACTACCCTCGGCTTCACCTCGAGAGGGAAAGGGTTGCTAGTTTATTTGGCGGTATGCGAGGAGGCGATGAGTGCGGTTCTAGTTCGAGAGGGGTACTTGGCCGAGGGTGCCGATCTACTTTGTCGGCAAAGCACTACATGGCCCCGAGGTCCGGTACTCACCGGCCGAGAAGTTAGCGTTATGTCTTGTTCACGCCTCGAGAAAGTTGAGGCCGTTTTATTTTCATGCTCGTCCTATTGTGGTAGTCAGCGGCCAGCCGCCAACCATAAGCGAGATTTTGGCAAAGCCCGACATTGGCGAAGTGGGTGGTAGAAATCGGCCCCGAGTACGACATCGAGTTCGTTCCTCGAAGGCTGCCGATAAAGGCACGAGCCTTGGCCGTTTTTTTTTTTAGGCCGAAGGAATTTCCATCCGGCTCGATCAAGAGAAGCAAGTCCGAGAGGAAAAATGGACTCTCCGAAGTCGATGGAGCGTCGAGCAAGGAAGGCGGGGAGCGAGGGCCTCCGCTCTGAGTAAGCCCAAAGGCGAAGAATTCCCGTACGCCCTTCGATTCGATTTTAAAGCAACGAACAACGAGGCCGAGTATGAAGCTATGATAACGCTGGTGGAAACTTGCCTTTGAAGTTGGGTGTCGAGGATTTGTTGGTGTACGGCGACTCGCAATTGGTGGTAAATCATGTGAAAGGGGAGTATGAGGCTAAGGAAGAAACCATGAAGAATTACTTAGCGGTGGTTCAAAGCCTCATACCCAAATTCAAAACGGTGCGATTCGAGCAAGTTCCCCGAAGTCGGGGAAAAAAAAAAAAAAAGAGGAGATGCACTCTCCAAGCTTGCATCGAACTTATATCGATGTAAGAAGGTTCTAGTCGAGTTATTGACCGATAGGAGTTACATCGAGACGGAGGCCCGGCCGATCACTCGGCGGAGTCACGTGGATGGACTCGATCATTCTTTACCTCAAAGACGGAATACTACCATCGACAAAGTACAATCCGGGAAAGTTCGACTCCAATCGGCTCGATACGCATTTTTCGACGACATCCTTTATCGAAAATCCTTCGTAAGCCCATGGTTAAGGTGCGTTTCCGAGACGGAAGGCGAAATATCTCTTAGAAGAAATTCACGAGAGGAGCTGCGGGAATCAGCGTTGTGCAAGAACGGAAATGTTAGCTCGTAAATGCAAGTTAGGCGGTTATTTTTGGACGTCGATGCAATGAGATGCGAATAATCTTGTCCCGGAAATGCAACTCTTGTCGGATTCATGATAATGTCTCTCATCAACAAGCGCAAGACATGAATGTCATCTCGTCGGCATGGCGCTTTCGATCGGTGGGGAGTCGACATTGTTGGACCTTTACCCCCGAGCCCCGGGAAATCTCAAATACGTGATAGTCGCGAGTAGATTACTTTACGAAATGGGTAGAAGCCAAGGCTTTGCCCGACATCCGAGTTTGCCACCATCAAAAAATTCTTGTGGGTCGATATTACTATGCGGGTACGGCATCCCCAAGGCTACGATCTCGGATAATGGTACCCGGTTCGAATATCGAAAAGTTAGGGAATGGTGCGGCGAATATCATATCGATCGGTTCACCTCGGTGGCTCACCCACGGGCAAACGGTCAAGTTGAACAAACTAACCGACGAGATCAATTTGGGGTTAAAGAAAATACTAGAGGCGAAGGTCGAGATTGGGCAATGAAACTTCCGAGAATCCTTATGGTCGTATAGGACGGCTCACAATTCATCGACGGGAGAAACTCGCTTTCTCTTTGGTATATGGGTGCGAAGCGGTGATACCCGCCGAGATCGGTGTTACTTCCCCTGGAGTTCTAGCTTATAACGTTGAGACAAATGACCCCGAACTCCGACAAGAAAGGGATGGTGTCGAGGAGAGAAGAGAGATAGCCTCAGCCAGAATGACAAGGTACAAGCTTAAGATCTCTCAGTATTACAACTCGAGAGTCAGACACAGATACTTCAAAGTCGGAGATCTGGTTCTGAGGAAGAATGAAGCAAGTCGGCAGGAGGCAATTGGAAAGTTGATCCCGAATTGGGAAGGACCATATCAAATTCTGAAGGTTCACCCCAAAGGGTCATATCAACTTGGGCGAGCAGATGGAACCACGGTTCCTCGACATTGGCATGCCAACAATCTAAGGAAATATTATGTTTGAGATAAGATGTTCTTCGATGAATTTTTGTTTATTTTCGATTTTAAATCTTGTAATAAGTCGATGAGACAATTTTATGAGTATTCTAATAAACTTGTGTTTTCTCGAGATTTTTGTGTTTGTTAGGATTTATAGCCAAAACAATACAGAGTCCAATGTGATATAAAATGTTAAAGGCAAAATAGTCGACAACGAGTAGAGAAATCCGCAAGTCGGACATCTCAGTAAAGCCAAAAGCAAAGTTAGCCTAATGGGCGACGAATGCAAAGGTATAGAGACGGTTCGCAAGGTCGGGCCAAAGGTCCAAGCTAAAAGCCAAACTAGCCCAAGAGGCGAACAAGGCTAAAGCAAAGGACGGTTCGCGTGGTCGGGCCACATTTTTGTCCCGTCGAAAGTCGAACAAGCCTAAAAGGCGAAAAGACCGAGACAAAGGACGGTTCGCATAGTCGGGCCACGTGTCCAAACCGAGAGCCAAACGAGCCCAAAGGGCGAAAAAGGCCAAGTTCGGGGGACAGATTCACACGGTCGGATTAAAAACGCTCGGTCGGAGGTCGAGTAAGCCTAGGGGCAAAAAGACTAAGCCAAGCGAGTTGATTGTAGTCAAACTCACAAGTGTAATAAGAACACAAGTTCATAATACACTTGGGGGAGCAACCTACAAACATCAAACAAAGTAAGTAGCGAACGAGCCAAAGGCTCGACAAGCGATGAACCAAAATATCAAGTCGAACAAGATAACAAGAAATGAAGTAAAAACACAAGCAAAATCAAATTGCAAAAGCAAGTCATTACAAGATAAGGCCGGGTCAAACAGACCCGCCCAAAGTCAATTCCAAACAATATCATTACAAATTTTCAAGTTAGGATTACAAATCAACAAAAGAAAGATTCAAAAGAAAGATTTAAAAAAGATAACGGTCAAGGGTCGGCTTCGGGGAGTCGGCTCGGGATTAGCGAGAGGTCGGATCCAGCGTTGCGGTCGGATCGGCGAGCGGGAGCGAAGTAGAAGGACCATACTTGATGGCCAAAGGCTCTCCCTGTTGGAGACTCTTCGATGTACCGATCATATATCGCCTCCGAGTCGGGATTGTAGAATATTGGTGTCTCGAGGGTCGACACATCAAATTCGGGATGACGGTCCTCACTTGATCCCTTTGCCCGAGTGTAGCCACCCGTCATCGAGGCGCGCGTGAGCACCTCCGAGATCGGCATCAAGGTTTGCCGACTTCCGATACTCCGTGATCGCGTCCTTCTTGGTTGTCTCGACATGCGCGCGCGCTCGGTCAACTCGGCTTGAGCCTTCGCCACATCTTCCAACGTCGCTTTGTGCCACCCGCACTGCCGAAATCCTGGGCCGGCAAGCGGCTCCGCTTGCCTTGGTCGCGCCTCTCGGCTTTGCGGTCGGGTCGGTTCTTCTCGGCGGCCGTCGGCTTATCCACCGCCCGCTTGCGGCATTCGGCGGACGCCTCGCGCTTCGGCTCATCGGGCGAGAATTCATGGCGGAGATGGCGGCGCTCTTTGCAACGACGTCACATGCTTAACGACCTACCATTCTCTCTTCGCAAGTCATCGGGCGACTCACTTGCTGTTTTCGCCGGCCTTCGGGCAGCCTCTCGACGGAGAACGTTACACTGCAAAAGAAAATGAGATAACGGATAAAAAAAGTCAAGGCAAAGGCCTCGAGAGAGATCGGCGTTTAATGAGAGCAATGTAATCGACTTACGAGGCGATTCGACTTCCGTAGTGCATGAGCAAGGGCCTTATCCTCCGGGGCCACACAATCATCACCGACCCGAGTTTATATTGACTTCCGGCTCGGGGAGAGGCCTCGGTAACCTTGGCTCTCTTCGGCCGCCGATGTTGCTCCTTCACTTAGCTCCGGAATCGGTTGGCCTCTTCTTGGTCCGGGCGCTGTGCCTCGACGCAGAGGTGGCAGCCCGGATCCAACTCGATCGGCTCGGCTCCATCGTCCTCGTCTCGTAGAGAACCAGAAACGGACCGTCAAGCCGTTGCTTGACGGAGGGTAGCTCGGTCGACCAAGACGGCGCGCTGGACTCGACGGCGGCGAGGGGATTGTTTCGGGTTGAGAGGCACCCCCCTCTCGGGAAGAAGAAGGCACCACGACTTCGGTCGTAGGCAAGTCGGGGAGTAGCCCGACCCCGACAGGTGGGGCGGCCACGACCGCCGACGGAGGAATCCGGGTGGGATCGGTGACCTTGGAAAACCCCGGCATTTTGCAAAATGAAAAGAACAAGTCGACTTTAATCAACAAATAATAAGTCTTAGACTCGACAAACTAATAAACACGACAGCAGAACCAAGAAAAACTTCCTACGATTCTCTTGATCTTGGGCGTGAAGGTTTGCGTACGGAACCGGTCCGGCATCCTTCAAGTGGGCCGGGTGATAGAGGAGACTCAAGTCTCGAGTACACCCTCGAAATTGTGCCCACCGGCGGTCGGGCCTCCCCAGAATGGGAGCATTCCCCGTTTGTCCTTCGAGCCTCTCGACCTCCTTTGTCCTACGTAGGGGTTCTCAGGCCATGTCGAAGAAAAGAAGAATCGAGGCTTGCTCACTGTGAGAAGAAGGCCCATTAGTCATGAACTCGTGTCGGTTCGCCTTCTGCGGAAAGTATACCACGAAGCTTATCCGGTGTAGCGACAATACGGTAGTAATATCGAAACGGAGAGGTGTCGAGAAACGGACTCCGGCAACTCGACGAGCGATGATGAACCCCATTAGAATCCGACGGCATTCGGGGCAATTTGAGAAATGCGATCTCGTAGTGGTTGAGGATCGCAAGAACGGCCGGACATAGTGGAAACCTCAATCCACTCGTAAGTTGATTCGAGTAGACAGCACAAAATCCCTCTGGGGGCTCATCAGCAAAAAAGTGCAGGCCAGAAGGAAGTCGAGCTTCGAGTGGGGGGCAGATAATGTTATATTTTCGGCAAAGTCGGGTGATTTCCTCGGAAGAAAGCGTCTTTGAGGCACCCGCTTGGCACCTTTCCCATCCATCTAGTAACTAACTTATTAGGTTGGTTAGGGACGTGAGGGGAGAAAGGTTTGTAGGCTAGCCGGAGAAGAGAATCGAAATAACGGGTGCCGGAGAATGGCTACGAATGGGCATTTCACTACCCCATCCGATTCGGTGGCACTCTTCTCTTGGACATGGATAAATCAAAGAAAAGACGAACAACACTAAGAGAAAAGAAGCTTACTTTGCGTTTTGAGATAAGAGAATGGCAAATAGAAAGCTGCTACGCAACTTGTCTCCTTTCCTTTTATATATGCTAGCAAAGATTTGCAAATGATTTGAAAAGACGAGGGGATAATGGGGAGTTATAACCCCTGTGGAAATCGCGACAATCAGGCGGTGACGCGTTTCCCGGGATACGAGCGTTTGGGTGCCGGGATATCGCGCCACGTGGCTACGGGCAATTAGGGTTGTGAAAAGGCGGGCTTTTCCCGCCCAAAAAGGAAACCCGACTCGAAGACAATTACCGTGACGGACTCGACCTCGGACAACGGGAGTCGCCTCTCTCAAGTACGGGGGGCTTATGACGATACATGGTTTCACTCCACCACGTGTCGTCTATCGATTGGTTCTAAGACAACATTATGGATAAAACACCAAGGTATTCATGTCGATGCCCGGGCTCGAGGCTAAGGCCATCGTAGACTCCAGGGCTACGACGATCGACTATCGAACGGTGTGAGACGACAAGTCCATAAGGACGAGTCCACACCCGGCCCTAGGTTGTGTAGGACAATGAGTTCCGTGGTCGATTACCGTAGGTCGGAATATCAACCTCGAGGACGAGTCCGCACCAACATTGTAATGTCGACCATGGAACTCATTGTCCGACTGCGGTAATCGACCATGGAACTCATTGTCTGTCCAAGCCCATTAACGGCGATAGCTTGGGCAAGGGTTTAAGGCCCGTTAAAGGGTAAAGATGACAATAACATAAGCCGACTTAACCTTAGGGTTTAGGCAAGTATTGTCATTATAAATACACCAATCCGGGAACTACGTAAGGCATGATTCACTGGAACCGAACAGATACGTAGGTAATCTAAGATACGATCTTAGACTCGGCCGCATACTTAAAATCCACCACCACGTTCTTTTAGGCATTAGGGTTTTGCATGTGTTCTTCATTAGATTCATATTAGGGCCCGGATTATTAAGGTGACGTAATTTGACGTCATCAAAAACAAAAATGTATATCCTCAGTTACTTCTCCACTTGTTTTCACTTTAAACAAGAAAAACAAATGTTGGCATGACTTATGCCGTCAATAAGCAAGAGGCAAGGGCATTGCATGTCGGAGTTGACAATATAACTAATCCTTCCTAATGCTTTTTATCTATAACATTTGGTGCACATTAATTATTCATATATTCTACCTTTTTTTTTAATTAAAGAGGTCATTTACTTTGGTTATAAATTTTCCATTTGTAAGTAAACAAAACTGAAGATATCTTTCAAAAAAAAACAAAAAAAAAAGACTGAAGATATAATCTGTAATACCCCGAACATAATGCATTAGTTTACGCCACTTTCGAATCAATGTAACGTCTTGAATAGATGATAACTCAAAATTTATAGCCGTTTTTATGTTAGAAATATCATTTTCTCTTAGTATGGTATTCATTTTCTTTTCAGAGATTATAGTTGGTTCTTTGCTTTTGGTAGTCAAAAGTTGACTCGCACCAATAATAACAATGCAGAATAGTCAACAATCACTTTCATCGTTTTGAAAAAAAAATATTATATATTTAAAATAAAATAAAAACATATTTTGTTTCCCTCACTTTCATGGCCAGGTAAATGACCTTTTTAAATTCAATTATTTGTAACAAACACAGATTTTTGCACATGAACTGTTGCATCAGCAAATAACCTGCCTGATTATGACCCTAAAACCCATATTCCCAGTTGCTATGTTTAAAAACACATACGATATGATTATCATGTACACTTATCGCTTAAACTAAATTTAGATACGGATGCTGACGATGTTAAGAAACCATCCGGATGAAATTGTGGGTAATTGGACCTTTTCGAGAGCAAACCAACTGCAGATTTGATGGTGTTTGTGGTGATTTATAGCTGTATCAATGGTGACTGCTGCCATACCTAGAGAATATGGGATTAACTCAATGACGTAGTTCTTGTTGTGAGAATTTGGACGAAGGGTCGTTTTTATAGGTGTTCCACATGGTGAGTTGATTATGGAGCTACGATTTCTGGCTTTGTAATTGAGGTGCCATTATGATGTTCTCATGGAGCACGCATTGCTTAATTAGGTTAGAATCAAATAGTAGAATCGATCGTTGGATCATGTCATTTGATGAGTTGTAACTATTCTTTGAGCTACGGAATGACCTGGCATGTGCGACTATGAGCAGCGAAGTGAGCCTATCACCATGTCGGCAATACGGAATTTGTGGACAATCATGTGTCATGCCGGTTATACGAAAGCTATGGGCAACCTATGCCGAGGGCGAGGTGATATCTCGTTGAGGTCAAACTAAACCGAGTGAGAGGCCCAATATTAGGCTAAATATATATCGGCTCATTTCCTAATGACCCAATTAGGTTCTTTAAAGTGACATGTGTATCACCACCGGCTATACTTATTCAAAAAGCCATTCAGACCCTAAGCTAGGATGAAAATCGTAGGTTTGGTCGGCAACTTTGAATTGACATGGCACAATTTGAAAGGTTGAAGCTTAGCCGTCTCGGACGTATGTGACGTGTGACAACTTTGCCTTTTGAAATTCAAACGTTGATACTTATCCCCGGGGGATGTTTCCAAAAAATTATTTAGAAAATTCCAACGATTACGTTGGTTACATAACAAAAGGAAACCTCTTCGGCTTCAGTGTCATCTCTGGTTACAAAAGAGAATAAATTGATTCATTCATCTTTTCGCCATCTCCGTTTATTAGTGCCTTCATTTGAGAAAGCCATGTGTCTTATTCTTTATCTTTAAGGATCTATTTTAGAGCTGCACAACAAGTAAGTTTCCTCTTCAATCAATACATAATTTCCTTTTCAATTATGTCTTCGAGTGGACGATCTGTCCGAAACGATTTATTAGATGAAGCCTTTAGTAGAGATATGATGGAAGTGGCATTGTACATGCTCAGGATCATTGAGTCAACTCTTCTATGTTTAGATCACAATCTATAGAAGATTTTTAAGAAACTCAGGCCGTAGACATGTCAGTTAATGTGGCGATCGGACATTTGGACCTTCCTCGTTCAGGGCCATCCCTTCTATTTTGACTATTGCATAGATCAATACGTTACACGAGGACTATAGCATGGATGGGAAAATATTCGGGCAGACTCTTCACACTTGTGATCAAAGATCTGATGGCCCTCATGAGGGCTATTGCAATGTGTATAGCGAAAAACTTGTTGCCGATTTTGATTTTTGATGATTCCTCCAATCTTTCATGTTTTGATTCATTATAATTTGGGCTTACCCTACCCTGATGGGATAATGACTACCATAGACTCTGTCATCTTTTGTAGAATAATAAGTGGACAATTCATGGTTCCTCTGTTTAGGGCGTATCTTGGTCGATCGATCACTTCAAAATTAACAGCCGATGGAACCGTCTCTCTACTTCCCGCTTGAAGATGTGGACTCCATCTTAGTGACATTCATTCTCAACTAATCATTGAATGATGCCAATGTGGATGAGAATGGGAAAGCTTTAATATCTAACTCTACCGTCGTGTTAAACACCACCCTTGAAAATGCATGGGTTCATAAACACACCGGGATTAAAATTAAATCCATATATGGTTATCTTGTGATCCAATTATGAGACCATCAATTTGAATCGGTCCAAGTCCAAGGTTATCACATCACAAATGAGTGAAGTCATTAAGATGTCAAAAATCATTGGTCCGGATAAGGTGATAACATTTCAAGTGTTATGAGGCACTAGTGGTGGTTTGACTTTAAGATCTTGAATTTCGAGTCAATTTCACCATGGACATAATATTTAGAAAGTACTATGACCATATATTCGAGTCTTCCCATATACGACTATTATTCACTAAGTATTATGGTCATATATCGAACCCATTGCGGTTTTATGTGATGTTCATTTAAATACATATTGATAAAAAGCTAATGGATAAATGATAAATGAAAAACTATTAAATTAATAATTACAATTTTGATTTTATGGTAACCATGCTTAACAATCTCCCACTTCCCTTCAAAGGAAATATGGATTGCATGAGAGCACACAATATGCCACAACATTATCCTACTTGGACTAAAACAAGTGAGCCAAGGCTTTTCATCGCATTTTTTGCTAATTCCCATCAAACAATTTAAGGACATTATCTTGTTAATAACTGCTTCATAATATTTTTTAAAGTATGTCATACTAAGCATGTTCTACCAACAAAAATATACAATGATCCATGAATCAACTTTTGATCTTCATTATCAGTGTAACCACATTCCATCAGGTCAACTCATGATTTAACTAGCATATTAGCTCTCGTTGTCCAAAGGTAATTGCGAATATCCTTTGTTGTTATCTAATGATCCAATCATAGATTCAAATGAAATGTCCCGACTCACTCTTAGGAAATGAGCATTTATTCATTGTTCGCTATATCTTGTCGTGAGACTACGATATTTTAGAGAAGCTATTCCATGTATCGGAGTTGGTTGAAGACAAGTCCTAGAATCCCACATTAAATAATGTTTATCAATATTATCAATATAAAATTTTGTGTATAACACCAACAACTCATTCTAATGAACTCGAACGGTTAGAATTCCAAGAATAGAGTTTACGTTTCCAAATCCTCTATTCGAATAAGTTCGGCTAGTCAATGTCTAACTTCAAATAATATTCCTACAACATTTTACCACCATTGATATACTGTCAACACAAGGCTCATCAATGTAATGGTTAGATCCATAATATTAGATCGTATCAAGTCCATGGTTCCAAGGCCTAGATGTTTTCTTTGATCCATAAAAGGATCTCAGCAACCTGCTGACTTTTGCTCTTGACCAAGTTCAATAAACCACTCTAGTTGCTACACATATATATCTTCATCTAGATAGTGTTTCATAAAACATCTCTTGGCATCCCACTGTCAAATATAATCAAGACAAGGATTTATATGAAGAATTGTGATGATGGGTTTGAGCATGACTACTAGCAAGAAAGTCTCCTCATAATTGACTTACTCCAACCAGGTATGACCCTTTTTGCTAAAAGTCCCACTTTTAAAGTCTCTACTTTCCCATAATTCCATATTTATTTTTGTAGATTCATTTTACATCATTTTGTATAGTACCCTTAGCAAATGTACAAGCTTCTAGACACAATTGGAGCACTTAAACTCCATTTCTTGGTAACTTCTTATAAATACCTCTAATTAACAGAATATTCCATCTTATTTCTAAAAGAATCATCTTACACCCGATGTACTCAGAAACACTTGCTAATTTATTATCTTTATGACATCGGATTAATGGTCTAACCACATTCTTAGTACATTCATGTGGACAAATTTATTTATGTCTAACACTAGTTCTATAAGTTTTCCTGACAACAATTGTCGGATGTGGTGTGCTCAAATCAGATAGTAACTCCTTAGGTAACTAATTTACTTTGAGATTTGAAGCTATCATATAATCATTCTCGAGAACAACATTGATTGTCAAAACTAACACTTTCATGTATTAAGATGACATGACTAACCTTGTCTCGTTCCAATAGGACATATTACAGACATACACATTTATGAACGTTGCATGCAGTAAATCAATCTCGCTCTTTTTAGCATAGGTGCTGGACACTGCTACTTGCGGATGTAGGGTAAACTATCATTACTCCTTATCCACAATTTCAGTTATGTCCTTTTGCATAGATTTAGATGGTACCTACATTTAAAATGTAATCCATCACTTGCATCACATATTCTAAACCCGAGTCATGCAGTGGAAAAAGTAGTTCATCAGCTATGCAAGCCATCATGAGCATTTCACTAAAGGGTTTTTGGTTATAAATTCATGGCGTCAGACACCGTCCTTATTTGAACTGAGTTATTCAATACTCACTCATTTTATCTGATCAAATATTCTTCAAAGACATTTCCCACTTCCTTTGGGAAAATAACATAGATGCGAAATTACGATCCTAGAAACGTACGCACATAGCATTTAACACATATTCCATATAATAACGAGCATATCTATCATCTGCTTGAGCGGAATTCGGGGTGAATAAAGGTGTAATTAATGGTACCATTGAGGGCGTTATCAAATATTAATTAAGATAAGAACTATATTTTTTGGAGAGCTGTTAAGGTCTATAAACCCTTTATGGAATGATTAGTGATTAAAGAAACCTTTTGTCAGAAAATTTCATAGATCCATAGACCCGCGAGGGTTTATACACATAACTTGAGGTACTTTGTTGATATGGATTTACAATAAGATGAGTGGTCGTCAATTGATTGTTGACTACTCAATGAAAGACATATGTTAATCTTAAGATTAGAAAATCCTCGACTTTTGGATAGTATAGGGGGTTTCTAATGTAAGCCTAACGATTGGTACTGTTTTGTCTCGTTTTATGTGTTTTATAGGGTGTACCGAATTTGGAGAATTGAAAAACGGATCTGGACCAAAAGAAGTATATTGGGCCAAGTGATTAAAGTCCAAGAAGAAGTATGCTGAAGAAAAAGAGGAAAAGTTGGCCCGGTTTACCGAGGGCTAGGTCCGGTAAACCGAGGGCTTGTTGGACACGAAATTGATTTTGCCGCCTCTACTAGGTCGGTTAGGGTTTTAGAGAGTCATAAGTCGGTCATTGTATCTATATAAGGTTTTGCAATTATAGATTATTGTAGAAGCTTTCATATTATTATTATCAAATCTTTTCATTACATTATAGTTTGATGAAATAAAGTTATTCCAAGCTTTTGAGGAGTTATGTACGGTTTTCTCCTTTCTATACCATCTCTAGCTTGAGTAGTTCGAGCTAGATCTCCATTGTTGAAGGTATGAAGCTTTGAACGTTCCTTTTTGTCTTCAATATGGTAGATCTATTCGTATTTATGTGTTTTAGTTAATCTGCATGTTTAACAACCCCATGATTTACTTAGATTAATCGTAATTGAGCAATGTAGATCCGGAATTAAGAAAAGCTGACCCCGGTAAACCGGCGGTTTATACCAGTTTACCGAGGCAATATTTAGAAAAATTAATCTGGAGGATTTACTACAGCTACGTTGATCAATAGGTTTAATTAATAGTAGGTTAGATCTGGGCAGTCTGCTTATTGTAATCGTAAAACTAGCATGAAATACGAATAGTGAAGTGTTAGTTTGGACATTGTTTTGATGGACCTTTAGGAACGTGTTAATCGGTGTCGGCAATTTGTCTAGGCGGGTTAGCGGTATACAAAGATTTACCTATAGATTCAACTTCAAATGGTAAAAACAATAAGAATGAAATGCATCAGGAAACACTTCCCGTACAGCATCCAATAGTCCAGGATTCATAACAGTCATGAACGTCATCCGACGAACTGGTATAAGCAATTCTTCAAATGCAACAAGAACCATCTCCAATTATCAAAATCCTCAGAATCAACGACACCATAACACAGAGGATAAATTCATGGAACAATATCAAATCAGAACATCACTGCAAAATAACACAAAAGCAATGTCACTGCAACAAAAATGATAACTACCAAAACATGAAAGTGCAAAAACACAATCCTAACACAAAATCAGAAAATAAATACAGGGACAATTGCTACAGAAACTCAAAAAGTCAGGTACCAGAGAAATACCAATGGAAAGTGACCAAAAAAAACCAACTCTCAAACAATGAAATCAATTGTCATAGCATAAACTCAAGTGTCTTTGCATAAAAGATAAAGCTGTCACTCAAAATAAGACATATCATTCTCACCGTCCTTCCCGAGTTGCACCCGACAAATGTCCTCTACGATCAACTTCAAATGAGCCTCATCCGAGAAAGAACACTAGTCGACAATGCTTGAACCCACGAATACAAGCATCAAACGCAATAAACATCTTGTTGAAAATGACGAGATTCGGGATGCACCTCAAAATTGCAACGAGAACCGGGATTGGTTTCACGCACAATATTAACATAACCATGTAAACTTTTGAATGATGTTTTAACATCACCATATAACAAATCCCAGCTTTGTTAACAACGGACAAGCAACGGCATAAGAAACTGCACGACCATGATCAGTACCGGCCAAAAGTCGCAAATCTGATGCAGAGAAACTTGAGTCTTCACGAACCTTACGAAGAACAACCTTCGAAAGAAGATCAGAAGTCGTACGACGATCTCGCCCAAAAGATCTCGAAGACGTACCACAAGTATGTACATTGCACAATTTAGTTACATAAAAGAATCCACTCGAATTCTGTTTCGAAGCACGCACATACCAACCATATTTTGCTTCATTCATCTTAGCTCAAACGGCATAAATCCTACAACTATCATTCTTCGTGTACACGTACTCAAAACCCGGTTGTATAGAAACTGACTTTTGAAGGCACTCCCTAAAATCATCTGCACCACCAACAAACAGTTGACCTTCTTTGATTAATATCTTGTCCCAACCAAAAGTCAACACATTACTATCAGTCAAAGATGAAATCAAAGAAACCTCATCATCAACAACATCCTCTGCTCCAACACAACAACCACCATTGTAAGAAGATGAAGAACCAACAACATCATTCCTTACAACCTCCACTTTAACACGCTTAGCACTGTAAGATTCAACAACAGAAATCATGGCCTGCACATCATCATCGGAACATAACGACCACTTGGGATCATCGGGCAACACGTAATACAAGCCGATACACATACCCTTCAAATCCGTCCACCGATTGAAACTACATCATGGATAGACTTTAACGTAGTATCGAAATTTGTCACTATGACAATACACATCTCTTCCTTATAGGTGCACATAAGAATCAACATTGTGAAGACAATATAAACTGCTACGACAAAAAAAAGAGTATGTCGGCGAAAGGGAGAAGGATGTCACACGCAATGACTACATCACATGAATACGCATTCCAAATAAGAACAAACTTCATTCGGTCAATAATTATTCAATATCATTACGATATCTCAATACATTAGATCAATATTGAATAAAATCACCTAAAAATAACACGAGTTCCCAAAAAAGGTACATGTCAATACATAGTAAAAATGTCACTTTGCATAACAAATGAATGTCAGCATAACGAGAAGAATGTCACTACATACACTACATCGGCTAAAGAGTCGGTAAAGCGAAATTCCACTACAACGATTACAACATTAATTCAACAACATTGAAATATATCACTTTGTCTATCCTCGGTACGGATTAATCACAAAAAACATAACGAGAATGCGCAAAGGCAAAAGAACATGACATGTCACCGTAGTGAAACTCAAAAACTCTGTTTAGATTGCAATCGAAATTCATGTACGGTATATTCACAAAATTACAACAAGAAACATCAAATTCACATATAAAGAACACACATACTAATTCCATCTAAAAATACACTTCATATATTGCAAAAATCATTCAAAAAGAACGAATTTACACTTAAATAACACTAACTACGATAAAACGTCACTTTGCATACATAACACCTTACCTATATTACAAAAATCATTAGAAAAGAACAAATGTAACATTGAAATAATACGACTACTACAAGAGTCTTTGCATCAAAACATTATGTAATGTCATTCCATATGAACAAACATAATACAATCCAAATCAGAAAAACAACAATGCAAACTCACTGAATAAGCACAGAAAAGAAGAAACACTCATTCAAACAAGAAGCAAAATCATTCAAACTCAAATGCCACTTAAAATAGTTGCAGTCAGAATGTAGAAACAAAATCACCAATACACAAGATCTCGAAAAGTACCAGAAAAATAAGAATAATTAGAAACAGAACGCAGAAACAAAACAATCGAATTCGACAAATATGAATGACTAAATAAGAGTAATAAAAAAATCTAAAAAATTACCAGAAAAATTAAAGCAGAAGATGAAAAATGAAGCAGGATGATTTTCGAAGCTCTAAAGCACAAATCGGCCGGAAATTGATGAATCCAGGACAAAATACACACAGATGGATGAATATAGACTAAAATGCGGTGAAAATTCGGATCAAACGCGCAGGAATTGCGTAAGAAAGTAATTGAAAGGAAAATCGAATCTGAAGAATGAAAACCGCGAATGAGGCGTGAGAAAAATGGAATCAACGTTTATTGCAATGGAATATGCATTAAAGACATCTTATATGTGAAGGGTAGAATTGGAAACATAAAAGAAATCCGTCCTTATAACTAATGATCTTTCAAATGTGTCCGAAGTGGCTAATTAAGTCCGAAAACACGTCCTTATAAACAAATAACACTTTATTTTATTAATACGGTCTAATGACTCCCACTTTTTAGCGAAACGATTTGCATTGTTGCATACTCTCATTCTGAATGCCATCCACTATTAGTTTCTCATAAGAACTCAACATCTATAGAAGAATATGGTAGCACCTAGGTCAAATACATAGGTAGACAAGTCTTTTCTACTTACTAAGATTGAAGAGTGAATCATATTTCTCTTTTATCCTTTCCCTTATTGTGAACCTGATGTATGTCAACCTCATACTATTTTCACCATAAAAATTACCCCATCTATGCGCTTAATTAGACTAACTAGACTACGAAATGTGTGTCATTTGAGTTAATTGCAAGGTCATTGACTTGCAGTTCGAACATTGGTATTTCTGTCGTTTATCCTAGAAATTGGGATTACATCTCCTTCGTTTTGCTTAATTGACAGATTACAAGAAGGACAAGCGCTAAGAAGGGAATTAGTGCATAACATGAAATTATTGGGCCAAGGAAATAGCTAAAGAAGTACACAGATTGTTTCTGTTTGGTCCAGGCCGAAGCCAGGCAGGCGGCAACTTGCCCAGCTTGCGATGTTGCGAGGCCCTCAGGATGTTAACCGCCTTACAGACGCGTTTTCAAAGTGGGTTAGGGTCAATTAGAATTTTTTAGGTCGCCCACAACATTATATAAGGCCGTTTTACGAATATTATAGATACATTCATTCATTTATACCGAGATACAGACAATGTTCATAACTACTATATGATTTGATTTTCTTTCCGTAGTTTTCTTGTTTATAATACAAAATCCCAATCAATCACTATTGCTTGCATTCGTTCGTTATCGCATCTCTATGCAATTCTCCGGAGCGAGAGAGAATCGAGGAGTAGTTTGTCCTACGCATCGGGTAATGGGCATTATAATATTCATTTCGTATCGTAACTTGTAGATGATTGTGTGATAAATTGAAATGAATTCGTAACTAACCAATTATGTAATTAATGAACGTTAATCCAAATTGTAATCTTAATCACTAATATAAGAAACATAGAAGTCGGGTTGCGTCGCCCGTGATGCGGCGACGGTCTTCACCACTTGCGGCGGTTCGGCGCCAATTACGTCACGTTACCGGGTTTAACATATGCGTAATAGACTTGTCCAAATTATTATTACATTTCGTAGTTCAACTCTAATGAACTGTGGTTGAAGAGATGAATATGACATCGGTAACTAGATCGCTTAGGTTAGCCATCCCATCCGTGGTGGCTACTTAGGTGAGGTTTACGGTTCATCCAGACATTCCTCATTCGGTATGCATGTTTTTAATTAATATGTTCTAGTCCATTCACGTCGGACGCTTAATTGAGGATAGGGATTTCAATGTCTTGCAAATAATAGTAACCGACTTAGGGAATTGCACCCGTAGCTCAAAAGAAACACGATTAACGAATCGAGATACAACTAAGGAGTATGAGTCGTTCTTACAATAATTGGTTAATGCCAAGCTAATTAATTAGTTGATTGATTGTGGAGTTAGATTGTTCACCTTTTCTTTTCCTTTCATTAAGTTGGTCGTTGTTGCCCTTAACCGTAGATTTAGTGATTTTATTCAAGTTGATAGTTCGATCCTTTGTGATATCGACCTTTGCTTGGTTTTCGATATTACGGTTGCCCTAGTCCTCTTGCTAATATTAGCGACTTACATGTGATCAAAGTTTTTAACCCCATTGCCGGGGTCTCGGTATCAATTTAGGTATAAAATTGAATTTAGTGCTAAGTTATCTATGTCCGTCCTTTATATTTTTGTGTCTTGAGCCGTTCATAGGATACTGCCGTGTTTAGGGTTTGAGGGACGTGTACCGTTTCATATGCCGCAATGTGCAATTATGCCACCTCAGTGTGACAAAGTGGCCATAGCCTTTGAAAGTTCTTTGTTTTTCCAAGTAACATGTCTAACAACGACCGTATCATAAAGCCCGGGACGGGATGCTTACTAATATGTAGGCTTTTCATAAGGGTGGGCGGAGTGCTTAACGCCACTATACAACCATTTCTTTCAAATAACAACTTCCTCTCCTTACGATCCAGTGGCTATCGCACCTCACAATTTTTCCTATATTTCCTACTACCTTACCATATCCCACGTCAACCCTACCCCGCCCCGCTCTACAATTTGTCCATTCACACTCATCCTACACCTTATGTGCCACTCTATCCCATCTCTGCCCTTATGTCACCCACCATATCCCTCACCACCAAGAATTGTTCGATGTCACTTGGTATGGAATATAATCAATTTCATTCTTTCATTTCCAGGTACTAAACATAGTAATAGAATAATTTAATTACATTCCATTTTTATTCTTTAATTTCATTAATAAAAAACAAACGAGCCATTACCCCGTAAAATTAACAAGATAATCAAAGTTTATATACTACCTCCGTTCCAAAATATACGTCATTTTATACTTTTTGATTTATCTCACAATATAAGTCATTGTATGTTACCAATGTAATATTTATTCTCTATTTTTCTATCTTACCTTTTGTCGGTAAAGTGACTTAAACTACAGATACGATGGAACCAATCGAAGACTCGGTGAGTGATGGACGGGCGAGAAGTGTATTCAATTACGTGCTTCGGTAGGGTGGAGTCTGCGAGCTTACGTCGGCGGGGTGACTATCGGCGGGGTGATGATCTGCGAGTACTCGAATACGACGGGTCCCACGTACGCTAATTCTGTTATGTGACAGCTATACAGTGTCATTAAAAGGAGGACACGTGTAAGGGTATTTATGGCAGATCAGACAAAGATTCCTGGCGGCTAGGGTTTAGGGATTTGTGCCTATAAATACAGTTGTTGTCTCATTATCTGCGTGTGTTGAAATCTGTAAAATTCAGTGCATAATAAAATATCTCTTTTCTGCCCGTGGTTTTTTACCTCTCCCACTGAGAGGTTTTCCACGTTAAATCTGTGTTCTTCTTGTTTCTGTTATCTCCTTTGATTGTTTATGTTTGATTGCTTCGTTTACGTTTCTTGCATACGAAGTTATCTCCATCCGTTTTATAACAAGTGGTATCGGAGCGAGGTTACGGAGAAAAACAATACGTAAGATCAACTTCATCTTCACGAGGCCTTCAACAAGGTGCTAGGATCGCGTGATAAAGTTGTGATCTTTAGCAAGGAAAGATGTCGGCGGTAAACGTAAAAATCGATAAATTTACGGGAAGGAACAGTTTTGGTGCACGTGGCAAATCAAGATGTGTGCCTTTGTTGAAACAGCGGGGTTTGTGGAATCCTTTATCGACAAACCAAATACGAGTGCGGCGAGTTATGCCGGTCTGGAAGAGAAAGCACATTCAACCATCATGTTGTGCTTATCGATGATGTTATCAACGAGGTTCTTTGAGAAAGACACCGCGGCCAAGTTGTGGAAAAAGCTTGAAAGCTTGTATATGACCAAGTCAGCGACCAACAAGTTGTTGTTGAAACGAGAGGTTTTCGGTTTGAAGATGCATGAAGGGAGTCCCCGAGGGAACATCTTGACCGGTGAACACAATATTACTTGATTTAAGGAATATTGATGTTAACATTGAAGATGAAGATGCGGCCCTAATCTGTTGGTGTCATTACCGGCATCATATGAAAACTTTGTGCGAGTCTTTCATAGTTGGAAAGAATACGGTAGCTTTGGAGGATGTGAGGTGCCTTACATGCCGGGAGCTTAGACACGAAATTTCTTTGGTACGGACAATCGGTCTTTGGGCTAGTAGCTAGCGACAATAGTGGAAAATGATATGGACGAGAAGAAGAAAAAGAAGTCGGTGCCCAAAGGTCCTAAGTCTGCGATGTACGTAATTCTTGTAAGGAGCGGGGACATTGGAAGTCCAATTGTCCAAGGAAGAAGAAACAACGGGAAGGCAATTACGGCACGGCGGCTTTGGCTGGCTGCGAGCAATACGATGAGGATGCGGTTCTAGTTGCGGGGGACTCTACACACCATAATGATGTGTGGATACTCGATTCTGGAGCATCCTACCATATTTGTCCAAACGGGGAGTGGTTTTCTACTTATGAGCGAGATAGATGGTGGTCAAATCTATATGGCCAACAGCAAGGTTTGCAAAGTTATGGGAATTGGCTCAGTAAAGTTAAGGACAGAGGATGGTAAATTTTGTACACTGAAAGATGTAAGACATGTTCCACAGATGACCAAGAATTTGGTATCCCTTAGTCTCTTGGACGACAAGGGGTTCAATTTCAAGGGTGAAGGTAGGCGGTGAATGTCTTCAAAGATTCGGTTGTAGTCCTCAAAGGCATCAAGAGGGGAACCTTGTATATATTACAAGGATCTACTATATACGCTCTCTTCTTTGTTGCATCCTCGGCGGTTCACCGATCTCGACGAGACTCATTTGTGGCACATGAGACTTGGTCACGTGGGTGAAAGGGGTATGCGGAGTTCTTTCTTCGACGAGGTTTTCTTGGGGGATATAAGGTCAAGAATACGGACTTTTGTGAACATTGTGTGTTTGGGAAGTTGCATAGAAGTAAATTCTCGAGCGGGGTTGCACAATACAAAGGCATCACTTGATTATATCCATTCGGGACCTATTTGGGGTCCATCAAGAGTTGAGTCATTGGGTGGTCACGGATATTTTGTGTCATTCATAGATGACTATTCAAGGATGACTTGGGTGGTGATGATGAAGAACAAAAGTGATGCATTCAATAACTTCAAGCGAGTGGAAGGCCACTAGTGGAGAATCAATTAGGCAAGAAAATCAAGAAGCTTCGTACGGATAATGGTGCGGAATTCTTTGGACGGATTTTGATTCATTTTGTGCGGTGAGGGTTTTGCCGGACATCATACTTGTAAGGAATACACCTCGGCGGAATGGTGTAGGCTGAAAGGATGAATCAAACTCTTTGGAGAGGGCAAGATGTATGCTTTCTCAATTTGGTTTATCAAGGAGATTTTGGGCGGAGGAATTTGTTAAGACGACTTGCTACTTAATCAACGGGAGCCCTCACACGGGAATCAATCTCGAGACACCATTTGAGATGTGGTCGGGCAAGCACTGCGACTACTCGGTTCTAAGGGTTTTTGGAAGTACGACTTACTATCATGTTAGTGAAGGGAAGTTGGAGCCAAGAGCCAAGAAGGGAGTGTTTGTGGGGTATGGTGATGGAGTGAAAGGGTATAGGATTTGGTCATCGGCGAGTCCGAGTAATCCTCGAGCGGGGACGTTGTGTTTGATGAAAATTCTATGTTAAACTTATCGGTGGGGAGGTCTGCGAGTACGAAACCGATCTTGAATCGATAGTGTTGAGAAACGAGGTGGAGCTTCGAGGTGGAGTCTGCGATATGCAACAATCGGTGGACCAAAATCAACACATATCGTGACGGATAATGAACCAGAATCTGATCCAAGCCAGCCTGCTGAGACCTCAGCAGGGCGTCATACAAACATTGATCAGTAGAGTCTAGCTGCCAGCAAGCCTAGAAGATCTAATGTTGGGATACCTCCAATGAGATATGGATATGATGATTTGGCTGGATATGCACTCCAAGTTGCCAGAAGAGGTAGAGGTTCTTGAACTACTACTTACGGGGAAGCGGTGACATGTATAGAAGCATCTCGGTGGCATGCGGCCATGGGAGATGAAATGGAGTCATTATTGAAGAATCGGACTTGGGAATTGGTCAAACGGCCTCGACAAGGGAGTTGTGACTTGTAAATGGATTTTCAAGAAAAAGGAAGGAATAACTAAGGCAGAAGGGGTCAAGTATAAGGCACGTTTGGTTGCAAGAGGATTCAGTCAAAAGGAAAGGGTTGACTTTGATGAAATATTTTCACCGGTGGTCAGACACACTTCAATCAGGGTGTTACTAGCAATGGTGGCACGGCGGGATACGGAACTTGAGCAATTGGATGTGGCGCTTTTCTACATGGTGAGGTGGATAAGGAGATATACATGACACGGCTGAGGGTTTTCAAGTTCCTGGAAAGGAAAATTATGTTTGCAAGTTGAAGAAATCATTGTATGGTTTGAAGCAAGCTCCAAGGCAGTGGTATAAAAGGTTTGACAATTTTATGCTTCAGCAGGGTTACAACATAAGTCATTATGACTGTTGTGTATACCACAGTCTGCTGAAAGATGGATCATATATCTATCTTGTTCTGTATGTGGATGACATGCGATAGGTACTTGACAAGGAAGTACGGTGTTCAAAATCGAAGAACCTTCTTAGTGCTTGAATTTGAAATGAAGGATTTGGGTGCGGCCAAGAAAATATTGGGGATGGAGGTCTGGAGAGATAGAAGTCAGAAAAAATTATTCTTGTCTCAGCAGGGTTATGTGCAGAAGATATTGACCAAGTTTGGGATGTCTGCTGCAAAACCAATAGATACTCCTATGGCATCAAATGTTCATTTGTTTGTTTATGCTTCACGATCGGTGAAGAGAAGGAGTATATGTCAAAAGTTCCCTATGCTAGTGCGGTTGGCGATCGATGTATGCCATGGTGTGCCTTAGGCACGATTTGGCTCAAGCGATCGGTGTTGTCGGCGGGTTTATGGCTCAACCTGGTAAGGAACAACGGAAATTTGTTAAAATGATATTCGGATACACGAGAGGTACGGTGATGTTGGTCTCATTTATGGAGGTGATGCGGTACGGTCACGGAGTTCTTGTGATGCGATTATGCGAGGTGATGTTGACGGTAGAAAATCAATATTTGGGTATGTGTTTACATTGGGAAATGCGGTGGTCGGTGGAAAGATACTCTTCGAGGCTACGGTAGCCTTATCAACTGCGAAGCGGAATACATGGCTCTTCTTGAAGCGGCCAAGGAGGGTATCTGGTTGAAGGGGCTAGTCAGTGATTTGGGGTTGCATCGGGATCGGTGATATATATTGTGACGATCTTAGTGCAATATGTTTAGCCAATGATCGGGTTCATCATGAGAGAACCAAGCATATTGATGTCGGGTATCATTTCTTGAGGAATGAGAAGAGGGTTGTGGTGAAGAAGATTGGCACAAAGGAGAATCCTGGCGATATGTTCACTAAACCGGTTCGTAGAGTAAGTTCCGGCTTTGCCTGGACTTGCGAATATTCAAAGCTTATAATGCGTTTACGGAAACTTTGCGAGGGCGGATCGGTGGAGTGGATCTTTGTGGAGATAGTACGGTACAAGTACATCGGCATTGACGAATGCATACGGTACAAGTACATTTGGTTATGCAATGTTTGACTCTACAGTGAGAGTTGAAGTCAAGGTGGAGATTTGTCGGTAAAGTAACTTAAACTACTACATACGGTGGAACCAATCGAAGACTCGGGGTGAGTGATGGACGGTGAGAAGTGTATTCAATTACGTGCTTCGGTAGGGTGGATTCTGCGAGCACGTCGGCGGGGTGACTATCGGCGGGGTGATAGTCGCGAGTACTCGAATACGGCGGGGTCCCACATACGCTAATTACGTTATGTGACGACTATACGGTGTCATTAAAAGGAGGACACGTGTAAGGGTATTTATGGCGAGATCAGACAAAGATTCTGGCGGCTAGGGTTTAGGGATTTGTGCTATAAATACGGTTGTTGTCTCATTATCTGCGTGTATTGAAATCACGTAAAATTCGGTGCATAATAAAATATCTCTTTTACGCCGTGGTTTTTTACCTCTCCTTTCGATAGGTTTTCCACGTTAAATACGTGTTCTTCTTGTTTACGTTATCTCCTTTGATTGTTTATGTTTGATTGCTTCATTTACATTTCTTACATACGAAGTTATCTCCATCCGTTTTATAACACCTTTAATTTATTATGAATCCAACAACTTTTCATTATTTAACAATTATTGTATTAATGATAGTCAAGAGTATTTTAGATATTTACCTTCAAAATAATGATATTCAACCTCTTTCTTAATTTATGTAAAAACTTTGAGAATGACTTATATTTTGAGAGGAGTTTGTATAATGATTGAATTGTAAATATAAAAAACTGGGAGGCATATAAACTTCAGCTACAATAAAGACATCGTCATCCGCATTATGTATGACGGTGACAAATGTATGAATTATGATTCACTACTAATCCCAGTATAATATATATTTAATAATGCGACCTTCTAATTTCCACTTTAGTCCAATTATTTTCACTGTGTATATATATAGTCTGCGCCACTGCAGAGTTTCATTCAAGTTATACAGCATTTCTCTTCCAAACTCTCTCCTTCACCTCTATTTCTTGTTTTAGAAAAATAAAATTATTTTAATTCCAGATCCAATGAGCAATTTTTTTCCAAATAGAGCATGTTCTTACACAAAAATTGGAAAAGAAGATCCAGATGAAATTAGCCATCGAAGAGCTCAATTTTTGATTTATAAGTCTCGAAGAAATCGAGATTCAAATAGGAGGAGGCCATCGGGGTTGAGAGTTAAAACAACAAAGCTTAGAATGAAGATGGGAAAAAGATTGAAGAGGTTAAGGAAGTGTATTTTGTCAGCAATTTCTAAGGCCGAAAATCGAGTCAGCAAACAATTAATCACCCAGTTGAAAATTTGGAAGAAATTATTTCCAAGCGAGAGGAGAGCCTTTTGCTGTAATTGCTTGAAGTTGAATTCCTCTTCATGGTGAATTTCCCTGGAATTTTGGTTATATTCAGTTGTTTACGTAAGTAAGATCAATTGATGTGTTTATGGAATATATATCTATAAAAAAAAGTTTTCTTTTTTAGTCCACTTGTGATTTCATCTTTTATGGGTAGTATATGTAAAATTGTCCATGTTTGTTAGAGCCAACATTTCTTTTCTGTTAATTATTTGTGAAATGGTATATGGTTCTGCTGTTTTATTTGATCTAAATCATATGGAGGTAGCACAACTATTTCGGTTTCTGAATCATAGAAGATCATGTTTTTCTTTGTTAAAGGTGATGAAAGACAGAAACAGAGTGTATGATAAGATATTTCTATTTTTATTTTTTTGAGAAAGTATCATAAGAGATTTAATGGTGGTTTTATCTTTTGTTAATGCAACGCAAAGAGGAGAGGTATAGAGTGTTTGAATTGTCTGTCCACATTGTATGTAAAGGTAATGGTTATAAGCGAAAATATAATATCCGTTCAGCGTAGCATCCCATATTTCATGTTAAGTCGGGTCAGATTTGATATTTTTTTTAAATTCCAAGTTGAAATTCCAACGACTCGTTCCAACTGTTGAAATACATTAGGTGACTCGTTGAACTGTAAACACAGGCCAAAAAGAACATAATCCGTTATAATTTTGATAGACCCGTTGCAATTGAAATGAGTCCGTCAAAATTATAACGGATTCTGTCAAAATTTAAAAAATTATAACGGATTCAAAAAAATTATAACGGATTCCGTCAAAATTTAAACGCCTCCATAAAAATTACAACGAGGAGAGTGGGATTTGGAACTGAAATTCAAATTGAACGGATTGCGTTGAATTCAAACGGAAACATCCTTCGCCTTGTTGAAAACGGGAACGTCTCGTTTCAATTCGAACGAGCTTGTTAGATCTGAAAACCCTAATATAATCTCTTATCCTTTTTCCTCTTCCGTCCATTTCACATTCCAGTCTAACGAAAATGCAGAAAACTCAGACCCAAAAAAAAAAAAAAAAAAAAAAAAAAAAAAAAAACGTAGAGCATTGGGACGGGAGTGGTTTACCCATTGGAACGATCTCTTCTCCTTCTTCCTCCTCTACCCATTTCATTCTGTTAGAAGAAAAAAGACGTGGTCTGAAAATTGGAACGGGCAAGTGATTGAAACTCTATATCATTACAATGACAAATCTTCCCAGAAACGACACACCTCTTGTAAGCCATTTACGGTTTATTAGGTTCGATTAGTTTTTCCCCAAACCTAATTTGGAAAAATTCATGTTTGACAGTGTTATGTATTTTTTTATTGGTATTCATGGATGATTCGCAATATGATAATATGTATGATAGTGTTATTTTTTTATTCGAATTCATGTATAAGAGTGTTATATATATGATAGTGTTATAGTTTTTTATTCGAATTCGTGTATGATATATTGTAATGTGTAACATTGTATGTGAGAATGTTATATGTTTTTTTTTTTTTTTTTTGTTTTGAAAATGAGTAGCATAAATGTCTTAATTTTGACATGTGTAGTATTGTATGTTATAGGTAATTTTGAAAGTGATTAGCATAAATTTGTACTATGAAATGCCTTAGTTAATTTTGAAATGTGTAATATGGTACGACTTTTGAAATAACACCCGAATAAATTAATCGTTACGAGGCAACCACAATGAAAATGTCCATGATTTTATAGGGAATAAAATCTATGATTTAAAAACGTGAGACAAACGACAATTAAATTTGTTTGAAATTACAAAAAGAAAAATATCGACCTATTATATGGTACGCATTGACCTGATGAGGTTCTTAGAAATTCATGCATCCCGGGGTGTCTTCGATTCCTCACAATCCGGCATTGTGTCGGCCTAATCCTCGGGCATTGTATTGGGGCTCCTTATATAGCGTAGCTCGTAGAAAATTTAATTAGGTGCGCTCAATAGAGCATCTTTTCTCGTTCTCGGTAGCTTGGTAAAGAATCGGCCGGAAGTGAGGCATCCGTTAGATTCGAAAATATAAGCTATATTACATTTGCTACCTTTGTCCAACATATGTTCTCCTCGTCATCATCAAATATTCTATGATGTTGGTAAAAACAATATTCTCTTCTATTTCCCCTTTGTCTACGATTACAATACAACCAAATTAGAAAAGAAAAGAAAAACCTAACCATGTGTGTGTGTGTGTGTATATATATATAAGTATTTATGTATGTATAAAAGCCTAACCATATGTCTCTATATATTATAAACAACACAACACAACACAACAATATTGTTGTGTTTTTCCGAATTAGTATAACCATGTGTCTATATATATATATATATATATATATATATATATATATATATATATATATATATATATATATATATATATGTATGTATGTATGTATGTATGTGTGTGTATATATATATATAGATGTATATATGTATGTGTGTGTGTATGTATATATATACACGTATATATATATATATACACACATACATACATACATACATACACACACACATATATATATATATATATATATATATATATATATATATATATATATATATATATATATATATGTGTGTGTGTGTGTGTGTGTGTGTGTGTGTGTGTGTGCAAGGACGGAGCCGGGAAATTTTCGTCGGGTGGGCTTAGAATTTTTTTTCAATGTTATTTATGCGGCATAATTTTCCATAAACGATAAATTTATTTATACTTTATGATGTATTTTTTTACTTCTCATACCACACTACAAACGTTAACTATGGTGTCAATTCATTGGATCAGACGTTACTCACAAGTGACATTTCTGTAACTATAAAGTCACTATCATCACTAACGCTATTTTTTAAATGTCAGGTATCACTCACATTATTTTCATAAAAAATAATCGTGGTGCTTGAAGTAATGTTTTGAGTGTTTGAAATGATCGTAGGGTCGGAAATAAACATGTGATGTCAATGGAATTGTTTTTTTGTTGTAACATATACTTTTAGTGGCTAATGATAGGTGGGATGTAAGAGTAATTATCTAGTAGGCTGATGAGTTAGTGGGCTAGACATACATACTATATAGAAAAAATAAAAGGGCTGGGTGGGCTTAGCCCCCTTAGCCCCTAAGTAAGCTCCGTCCTTGTATGTGTGTGTGTATATATATCTATATAAACTTATATATACAGTTAATTTGTCACGTTTTCTTTTGGATGATCAATATTATTGTTCAAGTATGTACACAACACAACAATATTCGAAAAAAGCTAACCGCGTGTATCTATATATATTGTAAACATTGTATATACATATATATATAGAGAAATTATACGTTACGGACATTGTGTATATAAGTTTATATATATATATATATATATATATATATATATATATATATATATATATATATATACTAAAATTTCTCACCTGTATACGTACATACTTATTTATATGTTTATTTATAAACGTGTGCATTTTCTCTATATATATGTCTATACATGTGTACGTATACATGTGGGAAATTATACATTCGGAGTCGGTGTTTTAGTATATATGTATAAATGTGTAAAATAACAATATGTACATTTGTATGTACGTGTGTATGTATGTATGTTACCCCTAAGCAACACAACACTAAATAATTATATACTTATATAACAATTTTATAATCACTCGCGGCTTTCATTCTTTGGGACCTATGGAGAATTGATTCATTCGCCGGCAAAATGGTTTGACGTCCAAACGAGGTTCCATGCGAGAAAAGATTATTTTTACAAGACTAAAAACCTTATTGGAAGAAGGTGCACTATGTAACTTGTTTGTTAGATTGAAGAGATCAGTGTTTGGTCAGTTTATTGATTATTATTCCGAGAAGTGGGAGTACAAGGGACGGCTTATTGCATTCTTGTATTTCCATATTGTTTATCCGAGACCGCGACGACGAACTTCATTTTAAGGTTGGCAATAATAGAGTGAAGTTTGGAAAGAGAGAGTTTGGAATCATAATGGGTTATAGATTTGGAGATTTTAACATTGAATTGCCTCGACGGTCAATGTGTTTTCTTGATACTTGTGAACTTAATAATTGCACCACGACTGTCACGTTGGCAAAAATTGAAGCAGCGATTAAGTCAAAGAAATCTAACATTGAAACTATATACCGGATGGGTCTATTGTACCTTATTTATGGCTTAATAATCGGACAAGACCCTGGAACGGTAATACCGAGCCAGATGTTTTATATCCTCGAGGACCTAGAACTTGTCAAGACTTTTTTTGGGGGAGTAATTGTTTCAGAATTTGATGTGAAATTGGCGTAGGATAGTACAGGCATGTAGTTTACTTGGACCTAAGGATGATGGGAAAGCGCAAAAGCCGCAGGTAGCCGGTTGTTTATACGCGTTACAGTTTGGTCTTTTCATGCCATGCCAAACCTTATTACGAAGGGGAAATTTGCATCAGTGAGAGACGGACATGCTAATGGTCTTCCAGCTTTGTTGTGATGGAAATGTGCGAAAGGCCGGGTGTATTCTAATAAATTGACCTCTCTCGCCGTTAGTCCATGGGTATGTACTGTATTTATCAATTTTAATAATATATACTGTCAGCAATACTTTTAATATATTGTATCTAAAACCGTTTTTTTTTCTTTCTATATGTAGGATGGGATGCTCGATGATGTTACGAGAAGCGCCGAAGAAAGGCGATTCGTAATTTCAATGGGTTGCCGGTGGCGTAGGTTCTGACTCTACCTCATTCATTACCCGTCCCTCCTATAAAATCCCCACCCTCTGTCAATGATCCGGCCCGTGCCCCTGGTCCAAGACATGTTTCCACTGGCTATCCTGTGCATGGCCTCGCCCGTGAGCGTCTAGAAATTGATGATGAGGACATTCGACGTAGCCATTCCCATCGTGCGGTTGGCCCGTCTACATCCGCAAACCCTCAAGGTTACCTGCAAGACGATATAGACGATGGTAGAATCCCATTGTCGGCGGTGTGCGGTTGGAATCACTAATGCCAATAATTACTCGTATAGTCCAGAAATAGTTAGAAAAACTAATTTTAAGTTAAGAGAAGCAAGGACTGAGTTAAGTGACATGAAGGTTGAGTTATCAAAAGCGAAGGCTCAGTTAAGTGAAGCGAGGACTAAGTTAAGCAAAGTGAATGTTGAGTTAAGTAAAGTGAAGGCTGAAGTGGGACGTCTGAGAGCGGTTACGGTAGAAACTACCAAAACGAGTTGAAGCAACTACCAAAATAGTCGAAGAAAGACATACGAATTTTGTCATTTTGTACGAACTCGGAGCCCGAGACGGGTTTGAATTAACTCTAAATACAAATTTCATTCGGCTATCTTAACATAAATATAAATTCACACTCTTCCCTTTAATTTACAGGGTGTTATTAGGAATGTTCATCCGGCATCACCGTCCCAAGCTAGGACAGTTGTGTCACAAGGCTCCCAGAGTGGGCTATCTTTAGATCCACAAGGCAGCAATGAGACCGAGGCACCTCGAGGCCATGAGACAAATGCGGCCCAAATACAGGTATGATTTAACTCTTAAATAGAAATTTCATTGAGTACCTTTGTTAACATAAATTTACACTCACAGTCTTTCTTTAATTCACAAGTTAAACTTAGGAATGTTCATCCAGTATCACCGTCCCAAGGTGGATCGTCTTCATGTCCACAAGGCACCCCATCCGTTCAGGATCAAAACACCGAGGCCGAGCAAAGCACACCACACGGCCCATGTGCAATGAGTGATGATTTTTCGTTGTCGTGTAATGATCTAGAACTACACAGTCCGAGAATTCTATTTTAGTGCTGATGATGAGATTGATCTAGAACTACCGAAGATCAGAAGCACAGACAACGCCACACTTATAGTCCACCAAACGATGCATGGTACGAATAGAAGGAAGGGGAGGGGGAGAGGGAGATGGCAAGTAAGAGAGCCAAAGCGCGTGAATCTACGGCATGTTGTAAAGTCTTCTGATTTGATGAGAAATTAGGGCAAGATATGGGATGGCCCTCAGAAAATTGCACAGCTACAAGAATCAAGGCAAACTCCGAGTAAGAGAGTTGACAGTGATAATCTTCAAATTTACGAACCTTGGATCGGTAATGAGAGGATCAAATTAGCACAGATTGAAGCCTTGAAAAAGGACGGGGCCTAAGGAAGGGACTATATTGCCATTGTTAGAATCTATAAAAATTAAATGTGGAGTCGATGAGGTTTCTCTGGACCCTCTTGAGTACCCAGCAGATGTTTTGTTTTTCGATAGTCCAAGGACCCTACTGACTCCATTGTGGACAGATATAAGCGACTAAAATTTTACTGTACCTAAACATTCTTTTCATAGACCTTGAGTATCACCTACATAAATGAGACCAACATCAGCTACACCCCTAAGGTACCTGAACATTCTTTTCACATCTTTCTAGTATTCCTTTCCAGGATGAGCCATGAACCTGCTGACAACACTGTCTGCCTAAGCCAGATCAGGCCTAGTGCACACCATGGCATACATCAGACTACCAACTGCACTAGCATAAGGAACTTTTGACATATACTCCTTCTCCTCTGCTGATTGTAAAGCATAAACAGACAAATGAATATTAGATGCCATAGGAGTATTTATTGGTTTTGCGACGGAGACATGACAAATACGCGTATCTTTTGTATATAACCTATTTGAGACAAGAACAACTTCTTTTGACTCTATCTCTCCGGATCTCCATCCCCAAAATCTTTTTGGTGCACCCAAATCTTTCATTTCAAATTCGACGCGAGAAGGTTCTTCGGACTTTGAACATCGGACTTCTTTCGGTAGCTATCAATATATCATCCATATACGGGACAAGATAGATATGTGTTCGATCGTCGGTATTGTGATACACACAACGGTCATATGGACTTCGATATAACCCAAATTTGGATCATGTAGCTATCAAACCTTCTATACCACTATCTAGGAGCCTACTTGTCCATACAAGGACCTTTTCAACTTGCACACAAAATCTTCCTTGCCGGGAACTTGAAATCCCTACAAATTTGAGTCATGCATATCTCCTTATCTCTACCTCACCATGTAGAAAGGTTGTCTTCACATCTAGCTGCTCAAGTTCAAGATCTATTTGTGCCATCATTGCTAGTAACACTCCGATTGAAGTGTGTCGACCTTTGGTGAGAATATTTCATCAAAGTCTACCCCTTCTTTCGATTGAACCCTCTTGCAACCAAACGTGCCTTACACCTAACCGCTTACGCCTTAGTCATTTCTTCCTTATTTTTGAAGATCCATATGCAAGTAACAACTCTCTTATCTCGCTTTGAATGTTCAACTAGATTTGAAGTCTGATTCTTCAATAATGACTCAATTTCATCTCCCATGGCAGCTAGCCATTGAGATGCTTCAGAACATGTCACTGCTTCCCTGTAAGTAGAAGGTTCAAAATCATCAACTTCTTCTGCAACTTGAAGTGCATATCCAACCATATCATCAAAACCATGCCTCTTGGGAGGTACTCTAACATTTGATCTTCTAGCCCTGCTGACAGCTATACTATGCTGACCAATTTTCCCTGTTTGATACTCTGCTGATCCTTGTTCAGTAGACTGGCTTGGATCAGACTCTGGTTCAGCAACCAGATTAGATGAGCGCTGACTTGGATCAGCTGATTGTTTCATATCAGCTGACTCCACTTGAAGCTCCACCTGTTTCTCGGCCTCTCAAATTCGACGCGGTTTCGGATTCGTAGACCTCCCCACCGATGAGTTAATCATAAAATTTTCATCAAAGACCACATCTCTCGACTATGACCCGGACTCTGCCGATGACCAAATTCTATAACCCTTAACTCCATCACCATACC
The DNA here is from genome assembly GCA_036785695.1 of Gentiana straminea. Lineage (NCBI taxonomy): Eukaryota > Viridiplantae > Streptophyta > Magnoliopsida > Gentianales > Gentianaceae > Gentiana > Gentiana straminea. The sequence goes on from JAVUPR010000282.1 coordinate 34,585, forward strand.
CTACAAACACTCCCTTCTTGGCCCTTGGTTCCGGGTTCTCTTCATTCACATGATAGTAAGCGTGCTTCTAAACACCCTTAGGGCGAGTAGTTAGCGAGGCTTGTCGACCACATCTCAAATGGTGTCTTGAGATTTATCCCTGTGTGAGGACTCCTGTTGATTAAGTAGCATGCTGTGGTTACAGCCTCTGCCCAAAATCTCCTTGATAAACCAGCATTAGAGAGCATACATCTTGCCACTTTCCGGAAGAGTTTGTTTAATCCTTTCAGCTACACCATTTTGTTGAGGTGTATTCCTGACTGTATGATGTTTGGAAATACCCTCATTCTTACATAATGTATCAAACTCTGACCAGCAGAATTCCAGACCATTATCTGTTATGAGCCTTTCAATTTTCTTGCCTGTCTGATTTTCCACTAGAGCATTCCACTGCTTAAAACTGTTGTATGCCTCACTTTGTGTTTCATCATCACCACCCAAGTCATTCTTGAATAGTCATCTATGAATGACTCAAAGTATCTGTGACCACCCAATGATTCCACCTTTGATGGACCCCGACAATCGAATGGATATAATCAAGTGATGCCTTTGTCTTGTGTGTGCACGCTAAGAACTTGCTTCTATTTAGCTTTCCAAACACACGAGTGCTCACCGATGTCTTGACCTTATATCCCCCCAAGAAAACCTCTTGAGGAAAGGACTTGCATTCCTCTTTCACCCGTGTGACCAAGTCTCGTGGCACAACCGAGTCTCTTGTGGTCGATGAAGCCGCGAGGATGCCACAACAGTAGAGCCAGATACAGTAGATCCTTGTAATATATACAAGGTTCTCTTCTTGATACCTGTGAGGACCACATCTGAATCTTTGTAGACATTCAGCTCTCCACCTTCTCCCTTGAAATTGAACCCCTTACTGTCTTGTAGACTAAGAGATATCAAATTCTTGGTCATCTGTGGAACACGTCTAACATCTTTCAGTGTGAAGAATCTACCATTATCTGTCCTCAACTTGACTGAGCCAATTCCCACTATCTTGCAGACCTTGCTGTTTGCCATAGAAATATGACCACCATCTATCTGCTCATAATTAGAAAACCACTCCCCGTGTGGACAGATATGATAGGATGCTTTAGAATCTAGGATCCAAACATCAGCATGGTGTGCCGAATCCCCAGCAAATAGAACTAGATCCTCATCAGAGTGCTCAGCAGCCACAACTGCTGTGCCAGAATTGCTCTCCTGTTGCCTTCTCTTCTTTGGACAATTGGACTTCCAATGCCTCTGCTCTTTACAATAATTACTGACATCTGTGGACTTAGGACCTTTGGAACTACCCTTCTTGGATTTCTTCTTCTGTCCATGCCCTTTCCTACTGCTGATGACTACTAGTCCAACAGCCTAATTGTCTGTCTCTACCGCCTTGTGTCTCGGCTCCCGGCATGTAAGGCTACCCCACACCCTCTAAAGCCACTATATCTTTCCCAACTATGAAGGATCGTACAAAGTTTTCAAATGAACTTGGTAGTGACTCCGACGGGATTAAAGTTTGCATCATCATCTTCAATTTTAACATCAATATTCCGAGAGGTCATGTAATATTGTGTTCGGTCGATACGATGTTCCCTCGACGGACCTCCTTCATGCATCCTCGGACTAAACGGTCTGCGCCGGAACAACTTGTTGGTTAATGACTTAGTCATGTACAGGCTTTCAAACATTGCCCACAACTTGGTAGTTGTGTCTTCCATAGCAACTTCAGTGATCACATCATCAGATAAGCATAACATGATGGTTGAATGTGCTTTCTCTTCCAGACTGGAAAAATCTGCTGAACTGGCATCTCCTTTACCAGATAAAGGAGCCCATAATCCTTGTTCTTTTAACAAGGCCCGTATCTTGATTTGCCACAGGATAAAATTGTTTCTTCCTGTAAATTTGTTGATTTTTATGTTAACTGCAGACATCTTTCTTGCCGAAGATCACAACTTTTATCACAGATTCCTAGCACCGGTGAAGGTCTTGGTGAAGATAAAGGTTGTCCGTACAGATGATTCTCTCAGAACCTACGCTCCGATACCAGTTTGTTATAGCAGGATAGAGAGAATCCAGATGCAATAAGATAAGCACAAAAGCAATCTAACATAAACAATCACACAGAGGAACCGAAACAAGAAGAACACAAGATTTAATGTCATTTCCGGCATTGTGCCGACTTCTCCACGGACAAAACAGAGATATTTTATCAATACAGTTGATATTTATAGGCACAGATCCCTAAACCCTAACCGCCAAGAATCTTTGTCGGATTGCCTTAAATGCCCCAGATATTGGATCACTATACTGACCCCACTCAGCTGACCGTTGCCCAGATGTAGAACTCAGCTGCACCCAAAACCTCAACATACCCTCAGCAGGGTGCTGACACCAGAATAAACTCAGCAGACTTCCCAGCTGACTTTCACAAACCTGGATACACTCTTGTGAGACCATCACTCGTTGATAACTAGATTAGTTATACCGGATGTAGAGTTTAAGTCATTTCTTGTGATCAAATCATGACTCGAGGATTTTTCTTTCTAAATTACTAATCCTTTCGCATAAACAGGTTTAGATAAGAAAACTGACGATGTTGAAAATCATCCAGATTGAATTTAAAACGTAATGCCGGTAATTGGATCTTGTGGGATGATCAAAGTATCTTTTAATTTTGGTGGATCATATAATTAGGCCAGGAAAATACACAGAGCGTTAGGGGTCCTGAAGCTATCTTCAGAAGGACACTCCGACACTCAAATCAATATTTGATAGAGAAATTTCTATAATTGACAGTAAGAGGAAGTATTTGCAAGCATATGTAGATCATACCTTGATAATGAGGCTACAGATCCTTCATAAAGTGTACCATAATGGGTAGCATTAAAGTCGTAATCAATGATATGGATCCGTTATAATGCTGTTATGGAGCAGTCATGGCTCATGGGGCTATTATTACAAGTAAATTATAAAATGTGGGATAAAGCACAATAAATTGGAGAGTATCTGCTTTGAGGTCGGAAACGACTGCCTTGTACTGAATATTAATGACAAAGGTGAACCTTCACCGTGATGGTTATTAGAGACCGTAGATAACCAACATTATTCCAACTATGAGAGACTCTAGTTGAACCTTATCCTATTGTTTTACTCTTATTTATTATAATAGGAGATAAAAAATAGAGTTACATTAATAATATTTAAGGACTTAGTAGGCGTTTAATACGTTAATGTAGCGGATTAATATAAGTGATGTTGATAAGTGCATCACATAAATCAGAAGGGAGTATGATTCTAAAGCAGATTATTTATGGGCATGGTTAATGGCGTACACACCCAATATCTTTCGGGCACCACACGCGTGTATAAATTTCGACGTTTTAGAGGTCGAAATGTGTTATTTCAACTCTCGGAAAGTCGAAATGTGTTATTTCGACCTCTAAAAAATCGAATTTTACACATGTATGATGCGCCCAAATATATTGGGTGTGATGCGATGCCATTAACATTGCCCATTATTTATTACCATATCAAATTATCCTGACATTATACAGCTGTTCCACAATAGCTTCATCCCTTAAAAAACAAAATAAAGTTTCACTTCCCTACTGACTTTGGATATTTTTCTTGTCTGCAAGACTCATTCGTTCCGGATGGAAAGCACAAATTAAAGACATAGTATTGCCGTTTATATATATATATATATATATATATATATATATATATTCCAACATATTCATACTTGTCGACGACTTCCAGAGGGCGGCAATTGATGATGTCCTACCACTGTGATCCGCCGGCGATATTATACTAAGTCTTTTTATTTTTTAGAATAATACCAAGGTCATTTTTTAATTAGTTAATTTTCAATTAACACATTTAAAAAGATTTCGGGATTTTAGGACTATATGAAAATATTTTTGTCAAAAAGTACATTTCACTGTTTTGTGCTGAAAATTAACGTAATTCATTTTCACTTTCAGTTTCACTAGTGAAATGTCATTTTTGACGAAAATCTTTTCTTATATTCGTTTTTGTCTGACATATTTCATGTTGTGTTATTTAGGACTTTTATCCTTTTTTTTTTAAAAGCGACCATACTTTACTGAATTGATTGTTAATGTAGTGTTTCAAATCATTTATAGTTAGAATTATTTGTTTCTTTTTTCAATTGTATATTAATGTAAGAGATAATTAAAAACGGTTCTGGTATCTTTTGTTTCAATATTTTTATACTTCTATCCCTAACTTTTCAAATTTACACTGCAACTCCTCAATCTTTAAGGTATTTTTTTCAGTCTATTTTGTTTGCATGTCAAGTTTCTATTGGGTGACGCCTACCCAACCCAACCCAACCCAATGACGGACCCGTACGACCTTATGATAAGTAACAAAGGCCATGATCAGTTGAACTAGATGAATAATTGTTGTAGAAATTGTCTATAATAATATACATAAACAGTTTTATTATTATAAGAGCGGTATATTAGTACTTCGCTTAGGAAATTTAAGTGTGGGCGTACGCACCCACCCTTCCAATTTGGGTCCGACCACGATAGTACCTTCGTGGTTGATTGTGACACATGAATCTAAATAAATAAATAAAAAAAAAACTATAGATGAATGTAGGGTTGTAAATGAGTCGTTTGCTATTCAGCGAAAGCCTACTCGATCGTACTCGGGTCTCAAGAGAGTTCGACTCGATTCGGTCTTTTTCGATTTCGAGCTCGAGTCGAGCTACTCGAATAATTAATCGAGCCGATCTCGAGTTTTTAAATATAGTAATCGAGTAGCTCACGAGCTTATCGAGCTTGCTTAAATTTTTTTTTAATATTTAATTTATTAAATTTATGATAAAATATTATTTTTTTATAATTCAAAAAATATTATTCATGTCGAGTATTGGACGAGTCGAGCTCGATCTTACCATAATTCATTAAAAATTAAATGAATTCGAAGAAAATAGTCGAGCTTACGAGCCGAGTTGAGCTATATCGAGTACTTAACGAGTCGAGTTCGACCTTGCCTTTTTATAGCTCGATCGAGCTTGAGCCCGAACTTTTTTATTCGAGTCGAGTTCGAGTCATTAGGAGTATCGACTCGACTCGACTCGATTACACCCCTAGATGAGTGGTTAATTACACAAAGAGAATTTGAATGTTGTTGATTGGATCCAAAGTCTTTAATAGAATGATTCAAAAAAAATATTTAAGAAATATGCTAATTTTTTCATATTAATTGTAGGAAAATAAAAATAGAATCCGAACACAACCGATTTTAGACCATACCCTATACCATGCGTCATCGAAACATAATCATGTCTCCTCAAAACCTTAATTGGTTTACTATGTGCTTTACAATTGAAATTGTGTTTTGGTGTTATTGATCGAATTGAGAAATTCGTATTGCAAGTGGTAGAAACGAACATGAATTGAGAAGTATGAAAAATTGCAGGAAACAACGTCGGGTGTGCGCTTGGAGTTATTCAAAAAGTTCAAGTGTGAGCTTGATCTTTAGCAAGCATGCGCCTGCAGTCCTAGAGTTTGGCAGAATGCTCCCGGTCGCCCGGGTCGTGTGCCTAAGGTTTGATACGTAGTTCTATGGCATTTTTATGTGTCACGTGATATTATTTGGTATCTAGCTATGTCCTTGGAACATTATATGAAAATTGGTAAACTCAAGCAACTGACTTCTAGTAGCCTCGGTTCTACACAACAACTGAGACCCTTTACGGAGAGTAGGTGGGAGCACCGGAAGGCGTTAGTCTAGGCATTAACAAAGGTTTATAGTGGTTCAAGGTGGTATAGTCTCTTAGTCTACTCTTTTTCTATGGTGTTGAGGAATTCAATATTGTTCCTGTGCACGAATACAATAGATACAAAATGATTGTCCTTGGTTGTTCTCTCAGCTTCACAATCCTGAACAATCAGTCCTTCACAGTTGTCCCTGCTGCTTCACTAAAGTTGTTCTGCAGTTCTTTCAAGAGTAGGATTGCCTCTTCAATATGAAAGAGAAAATTGCTGACATACTCACAAAGTCTTTGGATGCACCAATTTTCTCCTATTTGCTGGACAAGTTGGGAATTTCTAGGATTTTTTAAGCAGGATCTAGTGGCTCATGATGTGTTGAGGTCATTCTGCTCATTGCAAGTTGCTTTGTGAACTGATATTGTTAGAAATATCACAAACGGGTTTTGGTTTTTTAGCGGTGGATATCTGACGGAAGTGTATGATTTTCCGGCGATGTGTAGTGGTGCTTACGAACTGTATGAAGAAAATATGAAGACATGAAAGCAGTAAATGGTGAGCTCGACTATCGACGAATTCGCAGAGGTTGTCTGCTTTGCATTAAGATGTGTCCTTTACAGGGTACAAGTGCCTCTATTTATGGGGACTAAGAGATTACGGTTAGAAGAATGTATTATGCATAATAAACATGATTAAATACGTGGCTGACGTGGCGGTCTCTGATTGGTCAGCTTGTAACCATTGAGCTTTAAATCCTGTTGTGTGATGTAGTGGGCTTGATCCGAGCTGGCGGACTATTGAGCTAGGGGGTGAGCAGGTCGGCTCCTAGTGCTCCTTGCCAGCCTATAAAGGGCGGGTTGAAGGCTTCGTGATCGACGCTCGTTTTCCTTCCAATGATAAGTATCGTAGAGGCGAAGGGCGAGCTGGATTAATGCCCGGTCCAGTCTGTCTTATTTAAGGTGCAAACTTTATGGGCTGAGGACCTTATTCATCTAAGGCCTATTTACATGCCCAATTAGAATCCATAGGCTCCTTTTTGGTCTTGGCGTATTATGAACCATCCTCGGCTTAAGGGCGTGTTACAAAGTATATGTGTTGAGGCCGTCTGCGAGTGCAAGCTTCTCATCTCGGCATGTATACTCGGCGGGATGCGAGAGAGATCAGCGGAGTAGAGCAGTGTATGTTATGTTTAGAGCGATTATTCTATTGTGACGAACCATGTAACTTCCATTAACTGATTCATGATGTGTATGTTGTTATAAATGCCCTATGACCAGCTGCATTGTAACTTAACTCTTTGATTATTCTTTGAATAATAATACTTCCACATTTTTCCATCGTTTTCGTTGTAGTTACAACTTCAACAGAATTTGGTTGCCAACTAATTGAAATTACTTATACCGAGTGGGGATAACTTGTTGAACCATTCCCGAGCCTTTCCAGTCAGAAAACGAGGGAATGCATTGCATTGCATCTCATCAGATGCATAATATATGCTCATATTTTGCTCGCAGATGTGCAGGTGGTCAGTAGGATCTCTTTTTCCATCTCAAGGGTTCATTTGTAGGAGTTTGAACCATGATTGTCTCTGATCTTTTTTATTTCAACATTAAGTAGGGTAGCAATGTAGAAGTCAGGCCCCAAAAGGTCGGCAATCATTTCTACTTCTCTCCGATCCGTCTTTTGCACCCGAGGATAGGTGGAAGTTTTAACTTCTTTCTCCAGCCTGCTGGAGACTTCGGTATCTTTTTCCTGAGCAAGACAAGGTAGATGTGCCCCACATGGGAGTTTTGGGATTCCTTGTCCCTTCCCTGCTTATACTTGTATATATGAATCAAAATAAAAAGCTGGGTTGTCCCTCTATTAATTGTTTAGCAATTTCTTCCATGGCTTGAGCATTAGACGAATGCGAGTACGGGGCCTAGGTTTGATGTTCATTTGGCATCCTTCGTCAATGGACGGGCCACCTGCTAAAAATTGTTTTCTCCCATAGCCCCCTGTGCCAACGGGTTTGTTGTTTGTCCAAGGATTGATATTCCTTTTGCTATATGTGTTGTGGGTTAGTTGTTTGTCTCGCGTTAGACGTACCAATGACATGTTGGGCCAGACTAGAATTTGATTTCCCTATAGTCCCTTGCACCACCAGGTTGGCTATTTAGCCCTCATTAGATGTACCAATGGCATCTTGTGCCAAGTATGTGTCTCCTACATTGCTTCACCTTCTTTCTCACTCATGTGAGTTGCAGTAACATTATGATCCTCAAGACGATCTATGATATTTTCTTTTCATGTCCGGTTGTTCTTCGCATTTTTATCCGTCTTACTTATTTTGTTTCGAATGCTTAGAGTCATGATTAAATTTAGGGTGATTTACTACAAGAATTTCACAGAGGGCCTCTGCCTAGTGCCGAATCACGATAACGGAATGTCATCGGGTAATTAGACTCTTTAGGGGAGAAATGCAACTACATAAACTAAAGATTTTGGTGGTGGATTATGGATGTTGATGAATTTGTGATAATCAAACAAGTTCTTGATCAAGAACAAACAACATTTGCAGAAAACTTAGGAACCATTTCCAGAATTCAAATAAACATAAAGGCAAGAAATTAAGGAAGAAATGGATTCTTTGATTAATGATTATACAATCGAATTACCTGTTACAGGATGCTTTCTAGGATATATACAGATTTATAGGATGGCTGATTGTAACAAAATGGCGGTTACATCAGCTGAATTGCTCCTAACAAACTCTAACCATTTTCCTAGTGTAAGTGATCAATGTATTGTCACAGAGGAGAGTTTGCATAGGCATCTGTGTGTCAAACAGCTGCTTCAACACCCCCTCTCAAACTTGACTCTGTGGTTGATAGATGTTGATTATAGGACATCAATGTAGGAGAAACTAAACCATGCCTTGTCAAGTGGTTTTGTGAACAAGTCTGCCAATTGTAGCTGTGAGGACACTAGTAATGGTTTCAATAAGCCTTGTTGGTATCTGTCTCTAATAACATGGCAATCTATCTCTATATGTTTTGTTCTCTCATTAAATACTGGATTTTCTACAATGTATAGTGCACTTTTGCTATCACAAAATATAGATATAGGTTTGCTTTGTTTGATGTTGAATTCTTCCAAATCATATGTGAGCCATTGTAGTTCACAGGATTCCATTGCCATGGCCCTTTATTCTGACTCAGAGGAACTCCTAGATGTTGTACTCTTCTTCTTAGATCTCCAACTTATAAGGGATTCACCCAGAAAAATAGAAAACCTGTGACAGACCTTCTGGTGTCACTACATCCACTCCAATCTGCATCCACAATGCATTTCAGCTCTAGATTGCTGTTTACTGGAAATAATACACCTTGTCATGGTGATTTCTTCAAGTATATGAGTAGTTTATATGCTGCTTGGAGTTGCAATTCTGTGGGTTGGTTCGAGAATTGGCTCAATTGTTGTGTTGCAAATATGATATATGGCCTAGTAATTCCCAAATATAGCAACTTTCCTACTAAGCTTCTGTAGTAGTTGTTTGATTCAAGCTTTGGAGAATCCTCACTATGTAGTTTTACTGAAAGATCCATTGGTGTCCGACTAAGCTTGCAATCCGTGTAACCATATTCTCAAGAAGTTCCAAACAATATTTCCTTTCTAATAAGACAATGCCCTTTTTGGATCTAGCAACTGTAGGATGTAATATCGCCGGATGGATCATAGATCCACCCGATTACGCAGCGGAAAGTACAAGATCTAGATCTAAACAATCAAAGCACATAAAATAATAGATCTAACCTACGAGGGGTTAGATTACCAACCTTTTTATGGTGCAATTACTCCAAGAACAAAAGGTCAATCCAAGCTAGTTGAGATCCTAGTTGAGAAGCCAAAGTCTTCCAACGTGTGTCTCCGAGCAACACCAGGTGGATGGTGTTTCAAGCCGCTTGACCTCCTCGATATGCTACCTTAGAAAATCTGAAGTTTTCTAAAACTCGAAACCCTAGCACTATAGCCGAAAATTCTAGGCTATAATACTTGCAATATGCGTGTATGTCTTTGTGTAATTTGGCTTGGGAGTACTCTATTTTATATAGGAGAGAAATCCTAGCCTCCAAGGGATTATTTAATTAATACAAAATCAATTAAAATAATCATTTTCCTTAAAAGATAAATCTAGAATATTCCCAAATTAATAAGGATATATAAAATATTTTATTTTCCTTAAATTATTTAACAAATAAATAATTAAATCACTTGTATCATATAATTATCAAGAAAACAAATTTCTTGATACTCAACCAAGCATCACACGCCACTTTCTTCTTGACCAATTAGGTCAAGAAGTCAACACACTAATTTGGGCCGTGTCCACGAAAAATGTCTTTTTCATGTATTTAATTATCTAGTCCAACTAAACAATTAATCCACATATCAATTAAATAGTCCAATCCAACTATTTAATTATAATTGAGGTGAAGTGACGAGAAAACATATGCTATGTTAGGAGCCACGTCGGGGACCATGAACCCATATTCAGTAGCTACAATAAATTAAATAATATTATCCGTCAGACCGAACAATAATATTAAATCTATTAATTAATTCCGGGATTACACCACCATAAACTCGAAACTGAACTCCGCCGAATATAGATAACTTACACTCAACCATGAGTTGATAAGGTGTCCACTGATATAATCATTACATACGGATAAATCCTCCATAGTCTGTTCGTTTCGATTCGGGATATCTTCGTAAACCCTTCTCGAAACCTCTTATCCTTCTTTACCATTAACCCCCTAATGATCAATTAGTTCATAACTAATATAATATGAACTCCCTGGATCGATCAGTTTCTAGGATTAAAAAATAAGGGAACTGTCTGTCTACTTCCCGAAGGAAGGAATGGATTCCATATCTGTGATAGCACAGATTACTCACTCATTCCAGAATAGAGCCAACGAGAAGTGTTGGACCACATACTACGAAGTGATCCTTACTAATACATCAAACCCTACCCTAGTCTAAGTAGTTGTCTGTGATCACCTCAGGATTGAGTTTAATCCATATATGATCATCTTGTGATTCGATAAGACTTCTCGATCACGGAATTATATCGAGAACTCAAATCAAATCGGTCCAGCCCTATATGATTATCATCATATATAAATGCCCCACTAGGTACCCTATTACCGACAGTCTAGATAAGACTGTCACACCTAAAGTGCTCTAGGCGCATTATTAGCAAATTAATCTTGAGACCCGTACTCAGATTAATAAACGCTACAGACTAAGTTAATTTTAAGTACATCTCACTAACTCAATCCTCTTGTGTATATCCATACACTGAGTTATGTGATTACATAAACGAGGTACTTAGGGTTTTTAGTAGTGTCTTAATTATAAGCATACATGCATATAATTAGATGAATTATTAATTCTGTCCTAAAACAATTAGATAATTGTCTTTCGGGCACTACACCTAACAATCTCCCACTTGCACGAAAGGCAAGTGGATTAATTTTTTAGAGCACACCCTTTATATATATATCTACAACATTCTCCCACTTGCTCAAAACAAGTGAGACATAACCCTTAAATCTGTACCCTCCAAGCGCATCTTAGTAATTCATCCTTCCAAGCACGACCGGAGTGTGCCGCCGCAGGGTAGGTCAGTGACCCGGCGCGTACTTAGAATCCGAATACCATGTGACTTGGTACACTGATCAGGTAGGCTGGCGGCTTGAGTCAATCTTTGGGATCGAAACGTCGTCTTTCCATCTTATCTGGTGGTACGATTTCAATAAGCTTATGACCTCTAGTGATTGCAAAATCCTTGTGAGCTACCTCTCCAATGTTTTCACAATGAAATAGTATCGGCTTAATGGATAATACTTTATCACATGAGTAAACACTGAGACCGAGATCGATTTAACAATCATCCTCAATCTGACCTAAAACCAGAATCAGTGTTATCACTTATATTCTAGTTTGCACCTGAATATACTAGCATATTATTCCTCATTCTCCTGAAGAGACTGGAGGATTCACTAAACATCCCATTTAGTATTCATCCGCAGGTTTAGATAATCATTCCTGAGAGGTAGGGTAGACTACATCGTTGAATGTTGCATAAATGCAAGAATATCTTAACCAGGTGAATCGATGAGATTGCCAATGATCGATTCTCGTGAATTTGAGCGAATCAAATCCTTTAGAATGAATCCCGATGGCAAGTCAGATTCTGACTTCAGATAACACACCCATGTTGTTTCCAACTGTTTCAGTGTTACCATTCACAAACACTAATCTACATACTACTTTACTAATATTGATGCCCGGTCTACGAAAGACTTATCAATATTCGGTCAAGTCCACATATTAAAATATATGACTTTGAAATGACCTAGAGGTTTGCTTTAATCCCCAAAGGATATAAGCTATGGCGAGCATCCGCCAAAGGTTCTTTAAGATACCGTTAGTCTCGCAAAAAGGTCTTAGGGAATTACCCATATTTTTCGCTTTGTAACGAATCCGTTATTTGTTCTTTGCTAAAACCCTACATTCCGAATAAATTCAGATTCCGTTGTTCGGCAAGAAAGTCTTAGGAAATCACCCTTATTTCCCGCTTTTTGACGAAATCAAGCAAGACTGAGTGGTAAGAGAGATCACTGTCTGGTTAACTCTCTATCTTTTAAGGAATCACCCCTAAATTACTCAGATTTGCGTTGAAAGTTAAACTTTCCTATTCATTCGACTCTTCTCCGTGTAGTTCCAATTACTCCCACTGGGCCTGAGATACTCAGGTGGTTCTTCAAGAGTTTCAACAGAACTGGAGTATCAAACTCCATTCACAGGGTTATGGCTTTTAAACCAACCTCTATGATCAGGATCCTACAAAGTCCATAAAGGACTATAGGTCATCAATCTACCCTATAGACCGTAAGGTCCTGCAATGGGTAATGGACAAACCACACTCCCACTACTTTCGGGGTGGATTGATATATTGATCTAGTTTAGTAGTTTTTTTATTTTTTATTTTTTATTAGTGTTATCACCAACTGCCGGTGTTGGATGTGGACTGAACAATTCAGTTAGTAACATCTTGAGTACAAATACTTCAAGATCCAAAGCTGTGATTTATAGACTCTATCAGACCGATTTTGACAGTATAACCGTCATTCTCTGATTTTACAAGTTTTATAATCAACCTTTACTCAATGCATCAAGATATTTCATGATCTGAACATGTACGCTAAATTTCCAGTCCAACCTTCAAGCACTCGGTGCTAAATGCCTCTATTTACGAAAGTGGGGTGAACCGAATTCACTCCTTATCCATAAATGCGTAGGAATCTTTTAGGTAGACTTCTCGGTTTTTCATTACAACGTAAACCGTTATTTTGCAACCAATATCTTAAATGAGTTCAGCAGCATATCGTAGCACATCAATAAGTATATAAGGAAAATTTATGGTGTATCCCTTAGTGAAAACATTTCACCGGGAGCGAGCCGAGCATCAGTCCCGAAGACCACGCAATAACTTATTTCTGAGTATGGAATACTCTATCTCTGGTGAAATCATAGATTTCCTCCAAATATTTTGGATAAACTTACCGGAGTCTCGAATAGTTGTCAGACTAAGATGTCACTACTCAGAGGCTCCCACTAGCTTGTATCTTTCATAAGACCCCGAAGGTTGATATGAACAAGCTATGTAACTTCTTTAAATCTATTACCCTCTCTCCATTGAAAGGAAACTTAGGCATTGTTCCTTTGAGACAGTGTTCCTTTGACTGGGAGATAGGAATCACCCTAAGCCAGTCTTAAGATCTTGTCTTTAGGAATATACACTAATTAATAGAATATAAAGAAGCGTTTATCGAAATACGGAAACCATTTGCGTTTATATATTTTAAGATGTGTTACTAATACCTTTTCAGCAATGCTTAGTGGTTCTGACTTTATCAAACAAAAGTCCGAGTCTTGGGTTCGTGCTACGAATGTTATATTCATCGTCAATAAGACAAGCAAATTATCCTATTGAAAATGAATACGTTCGTTCCAACGAATCCGAAAACAGAAAAAGAATTATCTGTGATACTCAAGAATTGAATCTGAGATTCATTTCCTTATATCACTGCCACTAGTCTATCTGAAATAACTGCCCGTTGTCTATTTTATTTATCGTTTAATGCAAAGCTACCTAGTTCTTCCAAAGAACTTAGCTTTTGAGAAAATTGCTAAGGATGCATTGGTCAGTGATCCGAAATCACTTTCCTCATCCTCTAATTTCCAATTTATTAATTTTCCGGTTTAGCCTTAAAACTACTTAGTTTAGATGACTAACACGTATAAACATGCTTTCCCATTCTCGACTTTCCTTAAATGGAAACGAGTCTTGAACTAGCGAGTTCGTTTGAGTAGACAACTTTGTTGGACTTATTTCGAGTTTTAGTGATGAGTGCCGGACTATTTGTTATAGTGCGAAGGCAAAAAGATGTCTAGATCAAATGTATAGGTTTATTAAAGTTTGATCTTTGTATAGGTTTTATCAAAACAAGCCGTAATGGTCGGTGATTTATATCGCGAGACCGGGTATATCGGTAGGGTAGGTAGGTCGGTAGACTAGTCGATGCGGAACCTGTCGAAGACTAAAGGGCCGAGGGCTCAAACTCGGTTAATGAAGGCTAAGGGATCAAACTTAGTAATTAAAGTCAAGGATATGGAATCGGGAATTTAGGGAAGTCTGTGATGACCTAAACTGATTACATATGCCTTGTGTACAAGGTCTAAGTTCTTTAAGTTGGATGGTGATTGGAACTTAGTTATTTGCAAAAAGGTGTAATCTAACTTCACAAATAAAAGTTAGATAAATGAAGTCTCTGTCGCATTGTGTTTTAAACACAGCATATTATAGTTCAGGAGACTGATAGGTAGTTGAACCTGCTGATATATATACCTCGATTAATTCAAATTACATTGGAAGATTACATGGATAAGGACAGCCAACTACCTCGATTTATCAAACAAATCAATGGCCGAGATTAAAAAGACGATGGGATGATTCGGGACTTTATCCAATGGTTTTAAGTCAAAGGGTGGACGGATCGTATTCGGTCAAAAAGGATTATGACAGTGTCAGTCCTATGAATAGTGACAGAAAGCAAGTCAAATGGGACAAAACAAGAAACGGCTATATTTGAATTTCAAATACAAGTCACATGGACTCCTACTTATAAATAGAGGACTTCCAACTCAGAAAAACATGATGAAAATTAAGGAAATATAAGAGATAATTCTGAGCTGCACCCTGCTGAACTTACTGAGCTTAAGGCTACTGATCCAGAGAAAATCTTCAAGTGTATTCTGTATTCAAGCTACATCAAGTTTACACACTTGAAGACTGCAAGCTGCTGATTATATCATCCAAATCAAGCTATGCTGCAACTGAATCATTTACTTGATTCATTCTTTATTTTACAAAGAACCTGTTGAAGACAGTGAAGCACTTTTGTGTGAAAGACTGTTGTTTGTCGTGGAGCTGGTGAAGAGGCAATCCTACCCTTCAAGGACCAGTGGAAGACTTTGGAGCAGCAATCCTACCTGTTCCTAGTTTTCAGTTTGTGAAGCCATAGTTATTGGTGAAGGACAAGCAACCTTAGGAATCTTTGTAACAGCTACATCAAAGATCTCTAGTGAATTACCTCCAACATCACAGGAGAAGAGTGGACTGACAGGATTACACCACCTGGAACCACTGTAAAATCTGGCTACTTACTTTCTGCACTTACATTCTGCATTTAGCATATTATACACATCAACCTACCGAATCTAGCAAGCGAACTCACACACATACACTACCGAGTATCTAATACTTAGTATCATATTTAACAACAAGTAATAAGGCTTAATTTTTGATATAATTCCGCCGCACAAATTCGGTAGACTCAATTCGTCGCCACCGCCGAGGTATCCGAGTGCTTCGAAGTTACTGAGTTTGTCAACTCCAAAAGTTTTAAGTGTTAAGTTTATTCACCCCCCTCTAAACTTAACAAAGCCTTTTCAAGGGACCAACAGACACTACTCTTGAACTGTGGGATGTCTAATGATATGTTACTAGCTTGGACTATTCAATTTTTCTAATCGACAAATCATAAGACCAAAGCTCCCACTAGTTTATCGGTTCCAAATACCGTCTAACTAGCAACACTTTGTTCGAATGGTTTGAGAGATCATAATAAAGCTCCCACTAGTTTATCGGTTCTAAATAGCGTCTAACTAGCAACATTTTGTATTTATGATTTTTCAAAGATTAGAAAAAATAGTCAGAACTAAGCTCCCACTAGTTTATCAGTTCCAAATACTGTCTAACTAGTAACGCTTTATTCTTGTTGTTCCAATGAATGGAAAAACTCTTGTGCAGTCCATTACACATTTCTAATGATTCAGAAAAACAACAAATCATAAGACTAAGGCTCCCACTAGTTTATCGGTTCCAAATACCGTCTAACTAGCAACGCCTTATGTATGATTTTCCGATTTTTCAATTTAGAAATTTATTGTGTAATTACACATTTAAAATCATTAAATGAATTTGTCTGATAGTCCTATATCATCTTTTGTAAACTAAGTGTGGTCGTCTCTCATTCAACATGAATGACATCCGTGACATACCTATACTATGTCATTAAGTTTTTCAAGGCTCAAGAGAAAATCTTTTCCGAAAATTAACTGTATTTATTGATAATTACAACGTACTTGGTACTTTCCACATTTTTAATGAAGTCCTATTACTAACATTTTAGTAGCCGAGAGATTTAGTTGTAAAAAATATGACAAAAAGTTAAATTCAAAAAATAAATTTTCACTACTAGATTTTTATTTTAGGAATTATAAACTATAAAAAGTTTATCCTACCATTCCAAGGATTTAACCTCGCATAGTACTGTCTGAGAGGGTCGATATCAGCACTATGACGGTTAAACTGAGACAATCTCTCTCAATGATTAAGCTTCGAGAATCGAACATCTCACGAGAATCAGACATCCCGGACCTTAATCATTGATTACCTTCCTTTTTCTAGCCTAGATATTTCGAAAATATCCATAAAGAGTGTGATCTACTATATCAGATCTCAGAGTATGCCCTGAGTATGCCTATGAGGGGCAGGTCAGTGACCCGGCGAGTACCTGATATCCTATCCTTTCGGAGACCAAGCCTTGAATTTTGATAGCGGTGAACACCATCCGAATGGGGCCGAAATCAAAGCGGCACGAGGTGTCACCATTCTCTCACGTGCTTGCATCTATAGTAGAGGCCGTGGGGTTGGCTGTCGCCTTCCCCGCTCCCACTCAATAATTTGAAAAAGTAGTGGGTTTACTAAATACGGTTTCGGTCTTGACAATAAGAAACAATAAATCATGTACTCCGAACAGGGTCGGTTATGTAGGCAAGCCTACGCCGTCTTATTCGTTGGAACATATGTGACAGTTCAGGCTGATCCGGCAAGAGAAGCCCCGTTTAGCCCGAAGGCTTATCGGCTATGCTAAGTCTTGTCGAACCACTGTAACGTACATCACACGTGGTGGGGAGTCGATCGAGCCGAAGCTCGGTTGAACTAGCCCAACCATGGTTAGACCATTTCCGAACCCATGTACTAAGATTTTCCGATTTCTATGTTGTCAACCAAAGTTTAATCTCGTTTCTGTTTAAGGTGGCTTCATCGAGAAGCCATCACCGAAACCTCAACGACTTATCTAAGTGGGATTCACCGAGAATCCATCACTAAAATCGTAACGATTGACAAAACCCGGTTCCTCGGTTTTTATAATTAGTTACTTATATAATTAACGACCACATATTAATTAAAAAAGCTTTTAACTAATTATACGAGTTATACATGCCTAATTTATTCTAAATAAACTAGCTACATGTATGCATTGGAGTGGAATCATGATATGATGCATGTCATGGCAATTTTCCGGTTTCTATCACATAATTTCGATCACACACGAAAAAATAACGGAAAAAATAAAGACCGAGATGGATCGTTGGTACCCCCGTATCTAACCTATTAAAAAAAAACACAAACCCTAACTAAGGTTTACTAGTTTCTAATCTGCTGCTTTGCCGCGTTTTAACGACAATCGGACATCCAAACGAACTTTGATCGTCACGAAACTTTATGGACCTGTTCTTCACTCCTTCTTCAATATGGACAGTTGGATCCGAGTTTTGATGGCCCAATTTATCCCGAAAGCCGCCGATCCAAGCTGCTGCATCTGTTTATAACTGCGGCGCATCGTGTCTTCCTGGAGCCGATTGAGCATCGATACAAAACCCGATCGACCCGAAATTTTTAAGACATGTTCAAAACTCCTTGATAGTCAATCTGAACGGTCGGATCTTCGTTTCAACGGTCCAATCTCTTCCAAAAATTTGACGAACAGACAGCTGGGGCTGCAGTGCTTTTACGACACATCAACAACTTTATCGCCACGGTTGAATATCGGGATGGTGTCCGATCGACGCGAAATTTTGAGGGCCTGTTCTTCAACTTTTATTCTTCATTCTGACTGGAAATATTGTCGTTTCAATGGCTCAATCTCCGGGAATAAATAAAAAACCGAACAGACACAAAACAGATCTACTTCTAGGAAAATAAAATTACAAAATTTCCTATATTCATATAAACAAATTTATATGAGTTTACAATAGATCTAACGAGTAAACAATACCAACCCCAATCAATCTCTTCAACCACGACAATCACAAGGCAACATACATGAATAAATTTCGATGCATATAGAAAAGCAAACGAAAAACAAAAAACAATCTAAACATGCTTTTTCCACTCCTAGATCTAAAATTTACATACTTTGATTGATAGATCAAAGGCTCTGCTACCATTTGAAGGATGTAATATCGCCGGATGGATCATAGATCCACCCGATTACACCGCGGAAAGTATAAGATCTAGATCAAAACAATCAAAGCACATAAAATAATAGATCTAACCTACGAGGGGTTAGATTACCAACCTTTTTATGGTGCAATTACTCTAAGAACAAAAGGTCAATCCAAGCAAGTTGAGATCCTAGTTGAGAAGCCAAAGTCTTCCAATGTGTGTCTCCAAGCAATACCAGGTGGATGGTGTTTCAAGCCGCTTGACCTCCCCGAGATGCTACCTTAGAAAACCCGAAGTTTTCTAAAACTCGAAACCCTAAGCACTATAGCCAAAAATTCTAGGCTATAATACTTGTAAATATGCGTGTATGTCTTTGTTTAATTTGGCTTGGGAGTACTCTCTTTTATATAGGAGAGAAATCCAAGCCTCCAAAGCATTATTTAATTAATACAAAATCAATTAAGAAAAATCATTTTCCTTAAAAGATAAATCTAGAATATTCCCAAATTAATAAGGATATATAAAAGATTTTCTTTTCCTTAAATTATTTAACAAATAAATAATTAAATCACTTGTTTCATATAATTATCAAGAAAACAAATTTCTTGATAATCAACCAAGCATCACGCCACTTTCTTCTTGACCAATTAGGTCAAGAAGTCAACACACTAATTTGGGCCGAGTCCATGAAAAATGTCTTTTTCATATATTTAATTATCTAGTCCAACTAAACAATTAATCCACATATCAATTAAATAGTCCAATCCAACTATTTAATTATAATTGAGGTGAAGCGACGAGAAAACATATGCTATGTTAGGAGCCACGTCGGGGACCATGGACCCATGTTCAGTAGCTACAATAAATTAAATAATATTATCCGTCAGACCGAACAATAATATTCAATCTATTAATTCCGGGATTACACCACCATAAACCCGAAACTGAACTCTGCCGAATATAGATAACTTACACTCAACCATGACTTGATAAGGTGTCTACTGATATAATCATTACATACGGATAAATCCTCCATAGACTGTTCGTTTCGATTCGGGATATCTCCGTAAACCCTTCTCGAAACCTCTTATCTTTATTTACCATTAACCCCCAAGTGATCAATTAGTTCATAACTAATATAATATGAACTCCCGGGATCGATCAGTTTCTAGGATTAACAAATAAGGGAACTGTCTGTCTACTTCCCGAAGGAATGAATGGATTCCATATCTGTGATAGCACAGATTACTCACTCATTGCAGAATAGAGCCAACGAGAAGTGTTGGACCACATACCGCGAAGTTATCCTTACTAACACATCAAACCCTACCCTAGTCTAATCGGTTGTACGTGATCACCTCGGGATTGAGATTAATCCATATATGATCATCTTGTGATTCGATAAGACTTCTCGATCACGGAATTATATCGAGAACTCAAATCAAATCGGTCCACCCCTATATGATTATCATCATATATAAATGCCCCACTAGGTACCCTATTACCGACGAGTTCGGATAAGACTTTCATACCTAAAGTGTTCTGGGTGCATTATTAGCAAATTAATCTTGAGACCCGTACTCAGATTAATAAACGTTACGGACTAAGTTAATTTTAAGTACATCCCACTAACTCAATCCTCTTGTGTATAGCCATACACTGAGTTATGTGATTATATAAACGAGGTACTTAGGGTTTTCAGGAGTGTCTTAATTATAAGCATACATGCATATAATAAGATGAATTATTAATTCTGTCCTAAAACAATTAGATAATTGTCTTTCGGCACTACACCTAACAGCAACTTCTAGTCCTAGGAAGAATTTCCGATCTCCTAGGTCTTTGATTCCAAATTTGCTATTCAAGAACTCTTTTATTTCCATGATTTCATTCATATCAGGGCTTGAAATGAGCACATCATCCACATAAACAAGAACAACCATAAAGTGACTATAATCTTGTTTTGACTATCTAAACCCCCTCTCAAGCAGGGCTTGGGTTAACTTGATGTTCAATTGCCTACTGACCTGTTTAAGACCATATAAAGGCTTCTTGAGTCTGTAAACATGGCCTGGTGCTGAGTTGAAACCTTATGGCACATCCATGTACACTTCTTCTATGAGATCACCATGTAGGAAGTCATTGTTTACATCTAATTGATGTAAGTTCCAACCTTTTGCAGCATAGATTGCCAATAGAGTCCTAACAGTTGTAAGTTTTGCCACAGGAGAGAAAGTATCCAAATAATTTAATCCCAGTTGTTGAGTGTAACCTTTTGCTACTAATCTAGCTTTAAATCTCTCCACAGTTCCATCAGATTTTCTTTTAATCCTGTACACCCATTTGCAGCCAATTGGCTGTTTCCCTGGGGGTAGAGGAACAATATCCCAAGTTTTGAGTCTGCTATAAAGCCTTTATCTCATTATCCAATGCTATTCTTCATTCCTCACTTTTAACCCTCATACTTCTTAGGTTCTGTTAGTACCTGGGCACTAAGAACATAATTCTTGTAAGGCATAGATAAATGAGCAAGAGTGTCAACCTTTCCAAGTGTATGTGGAGAGGTTTTAAGTTGTAAATTGTAGCATTTGTAGTCTTTCAGATATGATGAAGCACCCCTGGTTCTAGAAGATGTTCTAATTGGGACATGATTTACGGTTTGTCAAGAACTGTTGGTTGCTCATTTGGTTGATTAACATCATTCAAATGTGCAGTTTTTGGTTCTTGCACAACATCATCATTATTAATGTGTGCCTGGTGCTCATCATTAGTAGTGTGAGTAATAGGATCGTAGATACGAAGTCGATCGTGGTGATTCGGAAACAAAATAAGTAGATAAAACCCGATCAAAGGACACAGGCAAAGGTAAATTTTGGATATTACATGTTGTTGAATCGAGAATCCTTAAAGGGAAATATAATTCATGGAATATTACATCCCTGGCTACAAAAATCGCCTGGTTTGTAGGTTTAACATGTAAAACCCTTCCACAATTAGAACCGGACCTAAAAACATAGGTCGAACACTTAACTTGCAAACAAACTTGTTATGATCAAGTATGAAGATTATAAGCAAAACACATGCAACCAAACACTTCAATGTTTTCATATGAAGGTCTTACCTAATGCAACAATTCATGAAATTTGTCTTATCATGTATCAAAGGTGAGGAAGTAATGTTCAGTAAATTGACAACATGAATTACAAAATAAGACCAATAAATGAGAGGTAGATTGGACTGAAATCTAAGACTTCTAGCCACATTTAAAATGTGTTGGTGCTTCATTTCAACAACTCCATTCTGTTGTGGTGTTTTAACTACTGAAGTTTGATGCAATATACCTTTATCAGCATAAAAAGTAGGCAAATCAAACTCCATCCCATTATCAGATCTCAAAATCTTGATACATTTACTAAACCGAGTTTGAACCAACATACAGAACTTTGGAATCAAAAGTCTAACTTCTCCTTTTGTTTTTAACATGTAGATCCAATAATACTACTAAAATCATATACAATAGTAAGGAAATACATGTGACCATGAACACCAGTAATCCTATAGGGACACCAGATGTCCATGTGCACAAGGTCAAACAGATCATGTGTTACATAATGACTTAATAGAAAACTGAGTCTAGTTTGCTTAGCTAAAGGACAAATTGTACAAATGTCATTTTCTGGAACAGACGCAGAACTAACATCTTGTTTCAACACTTTAAGTCTTTGATAGAGGCGTGTCCAAGCACTTCGTAATGCCATAGTAAATCGGTAGAGCCGGGCGCATTAACAAAGCGGGACAAGTAACGGACAAAGCACAACAAGATGGATCAAACTTGTAAAATGTAAAGCCCTTTAACAAGATTAGTTGAACCAATCCTCTTTAAAGCGATAAAATCTGTATCACACAAGAATCCAAGAAGAATTCAACATTGTACGCCCTGGATCTTATTAGCTTACTGATAGACATAAGATTAAAAGTGAAGTCAGGTACACAAAGAACATGATCTAGGATTAAATCTTTATTGATCCCAACTCTACCAATGTGTCTTATCCTGATTTCATTTCCATTAGGTAAACTAACGATCTGGTTTTTTTTTACGGGATTACAATCTAAGAATAAAGATTTATCAAATATAACATGATCTGTGGCTCCAGAATCAACTATCCTTTTAAAACAATTTAGAGTTTTAGACAAACCTGAATCAGTATTACCAAAATTTGCAGAAAGAACTACTGAATTCACCGAAGAATGGTCACCACCATTTGAATTTGCAGGAAAAGATCCAGCCCTCAAGATAGAAAAGATGTGATGGTATTGCTCTTGAGTTACTGGTGCCTTAAGATCAACACTAGAATCTTGACTTTCCATATTAAAATTTTCACAATCAGAGGAGACACTGTTAATGGATCTACCCCTACCATTTCCTCTAAAATTTGCAGGGTAACCATGTTTCTTATAACATCTGTCAATGGTATGGCCTATCATCCCACAATGAGTACATTATGGTTTCTTGTTTTCCTTGTTATAATTTTTCCTAAAATTGGCATTAGCATTCTGATTTTGAGACTTTGCCATCAGTGCACTCTTTTCTTCACTGGTTGAAGTATTAGAACCAAGAACTGAACTAGCAGCATGCACACCACCATTGAGATGTTGCCTTTCTTGTTTTAAAGCCATGAAGAAGACATTCTTGACAGAAGGAAAATGAGTGATCATCGGCACTTGTGATTTCATAGTGGAAAAACTCTCATTCAACCCTTTGACAAATCTGATCACATGATGCCTTTCATTATGATCTTTGTACCACTGCTGTCCACAGGGACAGGTTGGAGAAGGAGTGAGATCGAGTAACTGATCCCATAGGATCTTCAATTTGGAAAAATACCCTAAAACTGATAAATCCCCTTGTTTCATATTTTGGATTTCCTCCATAAGATCTGATAAACGATATGTGTCCCCAGCACCATATCTTTCTTCAAGATCATCCCAAACTTCTTTTACAGTCCTATAACACATAACACTCTGTGCTATATGCTTAGAGACAAAATTAGCCAACCATGCCTTGATCATGCTGTTTTTCTACCTCCATAATGGAAGATGGCGATCACCAACAGGAGGTGCAGGAACTGAACCATCAATAAAGCCAACTTTATTCTTTGAAGATAATGCATTAAGCATAGCAATCTTCCAGCTGTGATAATTCGTCTCATCCAGCACCGGTTGAACCAATACAAATGCCGGACTCTCACTTGGATGAAGAACAAGATTGGGAGGAATTGGTACTGGGAAATTCTTCATGATTTCTCCACAAATTTAGGAAGAAGAATAACAAGCCAGAAATAGAAAGAAAATAATAAAAGGGAAACATAGAAGCTGTAATCAAGAACGAACAAGCTCCGATACCATGAAAAATTTGTGATAATCAAACAAGTTCTTGATCAAGAACAAACAACATTTGCAGAAAACTTAAGAACCATTTCTAGAATTCAAATAAACATGAAGAAGGGAAAATAAGGAAGAAAGGGATTCTTTGATTAATGATTATATAATCGAATTAACTGTTACAGGATGCTTTCTAGGATATATGTAGAGTTATAGGATGGCTGATTGTAACAGAATGGCGGTTACATCAGCTGAATGGCTCCTAATAAACTCTAACCGTTTTCCTAGTGTAGGTGTTTGATGTATTGCCACAGAGAAGAGTTTGCATATGCATCTGTGTGTCTAACAGATGCTTCAACAGTGTCGTTGGGACTGCCTACGTACCATGTATTGTAATAGATCAAGCCAAATAACGTAGTTCTGAAAGTTGAGGATGCTGATCCTTTTATAGTGCTGTTTCATGGGGGGCTCTGATTGACGAACTAAGTGAAACCTATCGTGGGGTATTCATGGTTTAACTAGGCCGAAATCGTGGGATGTGTTCAATAATGGATTTCAGGCAGTTAATGGTGATCAATCGTGGGGATCATGCCATTAATGCTTATAAGCTGTTTTTGAAGGTTGGGGATGACATGTTCGCTAAGGAGTGAGTTGTATGGCCGGGTCGACCGATTTGTACTTGAGATAAAGCGGTTGAGGCTCTAGGAGACCGAATGAGGTCGGCTTATATAAACTAACTCATTGACCATTGAATATATTATAACTCCGTGTTATACCCATACCACAAACATATTACGCATACCAATATTGATTAAAGATTCGGAGGTTTTGCTCCAATTTTATTGTATTTTAGTTGATGTAAAATTTATGACGCTCTTGTCAAAATTAATATAATGTAAAAATTTCGACATGAGAAAGGTTATTAGTGCTTTATTTGTAACTTGTCGTTTTCCTTATCATACTTTTAACTTCTCTTAATTTTTGCTTTTAAGTCTTCCATTTTGCAAAGTATAATTCAAAGTCGGTCTCCCAAACAAAATTTCAAAGTCAACATGAAAGATAACAAAAGTTTACAGAGCATGTTTCGACTTTCGACATGAGAAATAATGGATCTCCAATATTTCATAAACAAAGGCACCTTTGGCTACTTTGTGAAAAGAAAAAAACAATTATCAATCTTTCTGCTTTTATAAGGAGTGCATATTTATCTCAAATTTGTATTATCAAACCCAACGTAGATATACATTCTCATAGGAAAATATTTTTTTCTAAATTTATCTTTGACTGTTGTCATGGGCGGACTTATAGAGGGGCAAGGGGGGCTCGTGCCCCCCCTTAAATTTTCCTAGAAATTACTAAAATAGTCTTCCTACTCGGTAATATGTTGCAATTGATGTAATATATATTATATGTTCCTTACAAAGCACAATCTGTGTATCTGGTGTAGTGGTCCAGTGTTGATAGTGAAGGCAGAAGGTTGTGTGTTTGAATCTTCCTTCCTCCCTATTTTTGGGAAGCATTTTTATTTTTAATTTTACTCAAAGTTTACTATATTAAATTCCAAATTCTACATTTTTTACTCAAAATTTCAACACTTCTTTTCCCAAGTTTACTATATTAAACTTCAGATTTTTAATTTTTTTTTACTCAAAGTTTCAACACTTATTTTCTCAAGATTTCTGAACATTTTAAAAAGATAATTGATATGACATCCGAAAATTTGTAAAACTTATTTACTTTGTTAATCTTTAGATTGTTTTTTTATCGTCAATTATTAATATGAAAAACAATATAGTAATGTCTTTTTATAATATAAACCCACAACAACTTTCACATTTGTATATTACTAAAAAAAACTTTCACATATGTATAAACCTACAAAAAATTTCTTATATGTATCTACGGAAAAAATAGTTAAACACTTTTTCCACGACAATTAATTTTTAGAATTCCGCCCCTCCTAAACTATAATCCTTGCTCCGTCCCTGACTGTTGTATGGTTTCAAAAAAAAATTTTATGCAATTTTATTTCCTCACTTTCTCATCTTCAAACCCGTCAACGGGAATGGTACTTTGGCGTTAGTGATATATGCAGTATTATTTCCACGTTTTTTTTGGATTTGTTTTTAGTCTGGTACACGACCGCAAACGTTGAAAACAAATCAATGGGCGGAAAATGGCACGCCATGTCACTACAAAATAGTACAGGAGTCCACAATGTCTTGCAGCCTACGAGACCTCCACGGCAGAGCCACGTACGGCAGTAGTACACCCTCGCCGGATTGAATTCTTTTGACGTTGACAAACAGGAAGCACACCAGTAGTACAACAGTTATTTATGGGTTGTAACAAGTGATTGTATGATGCATTCAAATCAGCCATACACACCACTACTATGTATGATGGAGTAGTTAAGGATTAATCACATCCCACTTGATATCACTTAGAAATAACTGCTGCACTATAATTTTTTTTTAAATACCTGCTGCATTATAATTTCTCTCCCATTAGGAATAATTAAAAGCAATATCTAATATTTTAAATTAATGGATGGATAATATTTTTACAACAAAAAAAAATATTCATATTATTATTATTTTTTTTATTGTTCAAGGCCAATTGACGTTTTTTAAAAGATTACTTGATACAATTAGATCAAATAAGCCCTTCTTGAAAAAATATTCAGCCGATTGCGAACCCTCGGGTACTATTCAATTTCCTTTTGAACCACAAATGCAATGTAGGCGCCGAGTTCAGCAATAATGATATCACCCAACATACTAAAACTAGCTGCCATTCCACCAGTAGTTGGAGATGTAAGGATTGATTCAAATGAAGGTACACAAAAAGAACGAAAGGAAGTGAGAGTCCGGGGGTAGGGAAAAGAGTCAAGCCGATTAGGCTCGTATAACCCATGGGAGTGCCGCCGCCCCTGTTGACTGGGTTATACAAAAGGAGAGTTTTAAAGGCATCATACTAAAGTTACCATTGCCCTTAAAGGCATCCCAATTCATGCATAATTTCACATCTTAGTATGATGACCCATGTAAATTTAGTGTGATGCCTTAATTAAAGATTCCCTATACCAAATAACAATCCCTTTTTAGTTTTGAAATAATAACAATCCTTATATTCCCAAAAACTGACTATCTTTTGGATGGTGATTAGCGCACTGACCCATTACACAAAAAGAGTATACCGACCAATCCTGGACCACCCATCAAGAATCTAAATACTCTTTCCGTCCCCCGTAATATAAGGCCTTTTGGTTTTTTAGTGGTGTTCTCAAATATAAGTCTTTCTCACAAAACAATACAAAATTAAATGCAATGTTTTCACTTTCACACTAAACAATGTAATATTATTAATCGATCCGTAAAACAATACTGATATTTTCTTTGAAATATTAAAATATATTTCATTTATTAGGTTTTTTGAGCAGGTGTGAAATTACTTAAAAGCGCTTATAGTATGGGACGGAGGGAGTATAAAAAGACTAAATTTCTGGACCACTCAAATTCACATTCGGAAGATGGGGTGGGTACATTTTCGGGCACTTTATCATTTTCCCTCTCATTTGCTATGGTAGGAGAGTGTAATGATCAATGAAAGAGTGAATACATGGTTTAATTTATTACACTTGTCTTGACAATTGTATGATTAAAATCTTATATAGGGAATGCCACAACAAAAACAAAAACAAAAAAACAAAAAAAAAAACGGCTTCTATCGGCACCACAGTTTCGTTTCTGGCACCATGAATACTTCCGGCATCCTATAAGTTACTTTTGACACCACATTAAATATTTTTATTATTTATGTACTCCAAACACCACAAAAAAATGAAAAAAAAATTACTCTATACACCACAAAAAAATAAACTACAATTGAGTCCTTGAAAAATAAAATATTCACAAATTAACCTTTTATAATCCAGCATTACCACTAATCCAAAAAAAATAATTTTAATAATCTAATAACATTAATCCAATACTACCACTTTCACCTCACCTCATCATCTTCATTCCTAAAAACAAAAAACCAAAACCCTCCATCATCTTCACAACTTTATCTTCTTCACCACAAAAAATGCCATAAACCCCAAGATGAATCCATCTTCACAATCTCCTACATTTGAAACCATGCATACCGATGAAGATAATGATGCAATATCACTTGAAGGCATACCATTTTCAACCCAATTTGAAGAACAAATGAGATCAAAAATGGTAATTTCTCACACCAAAATCTTGTTTTATTTCAAAAACTGAAATAGGTGAATGACTTACACCATGAAGAACATGTAAAAGCATGATTTGTGGGAAAAAATCATGCTTTTATGCCTTCTCCGATGTTATATAGGGATTCGCCAGCGTCTTTTTACGTAACCGGGCGTCCCCGTTCTGAAGCCAGAAACGTCGGATACTCCGACGTTACGTTGCAAGTTAAACGCCCTGGTTAGCGACGTTGTAATAGACTACGTGTGTCGGATGGTGGACGTTTGTAAGGAAGAGGCATGTGTTTTGGTTGATGTCTTGACGTCATTTGTCTTTGTTAGAAAATCTACGCGGGAACGCAGCGGAATTTAAAATTTATTTCCTTTTTAACCAGGATCAACTTCGTTTAAGCAACAAGTATAAAAGAAGTAGATAAAATAACTACATTGGATGATCTAAAATAGGTCGATGCTTTGTCTACGGTTGTAGTTTTTGCACGAAGCCGCCCAAGCGTTCGGCCTCTACCATTGATCCACACGACAACCCGCCGGAATCCACCATTGGATTGCTACCGAAAAAATTCAGCTTCTAGGACGCCTTTTTCCTTCTCCCAAATCTCTCTCTCAAGAAGCTCTCTTAATTTTCTAGTAGAAAATAAGACTTGTAACTGTGATGATACAAAAGAGCTTGGCACACCACTATATTTGTAGTGGTGACCTGCGCCCCCTATGTCATATTCCCAATAGGAAAAGCTTATGTGTAGGTTAATGAGAAAGAAAACATTTTACTAGTAAGATAAGGAAAATATATTTGATTGATTTATCTCATTATTATCTAATATCTCATATTAAATATTTTCCAAGATATTGTAAATATCTAATATTGATTATCTTTATCATATTACCATAAATTAATTTATGCATATCTATTAATATCTAATATTAATATATGGTAATACTATTAATTAATTTGCACAATCCTTGTATATCTTGTATACACTATCTGTGCCTCATAAGCCATTAAATGGTTTTCGGAATATTCTTAATTAATTAATATAACACTATGATTAATTAATTCGTAAAATCTCTATATATATATATATAATATAGAGGAAGGAAAATAAAATTGATTTTCACCCAAACCCGGAAATTACCCATATTTACAACTCATACCCGGTTTTGACCCGCTTTGGCTACCATAATTAGACCATATTTCCCCAAATCTTGACTCAATATTAATTCTAATTTTGTTAAAAGAAATAAAGTTGCACCTTTACTAGCACCAATTGGTTTAAGTACAACGGTAAGCGTTTGATCCTAACATGGCATCAGAGCGGGAGGTCATGGGATCAAACCCTAGCTCCTTCGGTTATATTGTGCTAGTGTTGGGCCTCTTTGTCTTGTTAGCCAGTTTGGTCTTGTCTTTGTGTGCCTAGATGGCATAACCTTGTTAGAGGCCCGCACTTGAGGGGGCGTGTTAAAGGAAATAAAGTTGCGCCTTTACTAGTACCAATTGATTTTAATACAACGGTAAGCGCATGATCCTAACAAATTTATTATAAATTTCGAAATCACAATTTCCCATAACCTCTCACCATCACTCCATACTATACCATCACCGAATCTTTTCCTCACCAATTTCTAATACTTGAATTTCAAACATATATAAAAATGTATGATTCTTTCGATTGACGACATTGCGAATAAATTTTTAGAATCCGGAAATGACTCAATGACTTGCTTCAAACCCGCTTCATTTTCCAAAAAAAAAAGAACAAATATATTTTTAAAATCCAACAGTAATTCTTATTTGAAATACTCCCTAATATTACTCCCAAAATTCAAAAGTATTATTCAAATTCTTATATCCTTTTACGTGAGATTCCAAAAATACTGCATTAAATTCATGGTTATTATTCAAATTCAAAATTTAAATTTCAAATCTTATTTCCTTTTCCAGAAAATCTATATATATATCTGTATATATTTAGAAGAGGAAATAAAATTGATTTGTTAAATTCCCCAATCACTCCCACTCCCCTTAAATTCTACCCCATTATCTCGATCAGTTACATTTTGAACATTTTCGGTGTATTAGTCTCTCCCCATCTTTTTTTTATGGCAGTACACCTAGCCAAAAAAACAAGAATTCTCACTTAAAAAGCAGATCATATGTCTATGTGGAATATTCAAGGGCTCCCCACATTCTTTTCATATAAATTTCGAATGAAGATGCTTAAAATTCATCATCGAGGAAGGATGTGTGTGGTAATTTAATTCCGAACGCCAAGAAAACTATCAAGATGTGGCTGTTTATTTCAGTTTTAATTCACCACTGCAGATTAAATTTGCCCTTTGTTTCCCGATTTTTGTCACTAAAACTATAATTTTTCTTTTGATTTCGTGTATTTTATTTTCTCCTTTCCACTAATGGTATTCAACATTATTTTGTTTCATTTGACCTTCGGTTTTGGAGAGGTTTTTCATGACTATGAAGATGATTTAAATATGTGGCGGGCTAAATGTTAGATTTTCATAAACACTCTTTTTTTTTAATTCACTTTGGATTACACTAAGTGTTTAATTTTTACATTTCAGTTTCACACCCAATCTTTACCGCATTATCGTCCCATGGCTAGGGGAAACCTCAATAGTGTCAAAGTATGACAATCCACACCGTGATGTCATGATGACTCCGGTTTTAAGATAATTACACAACCGCCACATAGTGCGACACTTAACAAAGTAAGTGGGTCAGTCTAACGTACGCATTCTCTAATACATGGCTATGTACAGTCCAAGTATCCATACACTTTGATAGACGAGATCTATCCCTACCTTCAATAAGATAGAAGACATCCAATACGTGCTAGTCTAATCGTACTATCAATGTCCCATTTGATAGTACATACGACTAGAGACATTTAAGTATCAAACCTTTTAAAGTGATTCGAGATCTCATCAACCATAATCACCCTCATGATTTCTCTTTCAAATTTTGACACTAAGGACATTATCATATAACAATTTCGTAATTGGTTCGTTAACCGAACAAATATATAATAACATAAAAGCCATTCCATATATGTACAAACATAAAGAAATATTAGAAATGATCCGAACCGGTCGGATCCGGTCCAACCCGATTGGGTTTAGGATACTATTTCAACTATCTCCCAC
The DNA here is from genome assembly GCA_036785695.1 of Gentiana straminea. Lineage (NCBI taxonomy): Eukaryota > Viridiplantae > Streptophyta > Magnoliopsida > Gentianales > Gentianaceae > Gentiana > Gentiana straminea. The sequence continues at coordinate 66,053 of JAVUPR010000282.1, forward strand.
TTGGCCTAAAACCAATCACTCGTACACACAAGACCAAGTTGAAACACAAGAATCTCATTCAATACTTGCGACTAACTATAAGTGTTAAGGGTGAAATTCTATGGTTTTCAAGAGTATATTTTATGATATTTTCCCTCTTAATTGTATAATTTGCACAATAAATAGGTCTTATATTGAAATATTGAGCAAACGATGTTTTTAAAGACTTAATCGCAATATTGATATAATTATGTGGTTTTATGGTGAAATTGTGATTATATGGACTTTATTACAGTTGCGATATTTTCCATTGTGTTATAGGTGCAATTATGAGGCTCAAATGATGATTTAAAGAGATTGAAATTCGAGCTAAGTGATTGAAGGAAGAGATAATGATCAAGTGGAGTGAAGAAAAAAAAGAGATAAATATGGAGAAATCACCTTCAAGTCACGTTGGACGAGCGTCCAAGTCCCGTCCGAGTGGTGGCGTCCAAATAAGTGGACCGGCGTCCGGGAGGAGTTTTTACATTCGAGAGAGTTTGGACGTTGCATGGACGAGCGTCTTCCCTAGCGTCCGAAACAGTCGGACGGGCGTCCAGGAAGGCTGGACTGGCGTCCGCGGCCGACTTTGCTGGAACCGACTTATTTCTCTATATATAGTCGCGTTTTTCTCACACAATATCATCATATATTCGAACCCTAAACCCTAGGGGTGGCTCATCTGCGTTTTTCTTAGTTTACATACAATTTTATCATCTTTTTATTCCATGTTTTCGAATCAAGCACTTTCTTGGTTCCTTATCATGTCTAGAGGCTAAATCCCTCTACAGAACAAGCGTTGTGAAGCCGTTCTACCAACACTTCGATTTCGTTTCGGGATTATCTTGTGAGTATTTTATTCAAGTTGTATCTTTATTATCGTTTATCATTGTTTATTGCAATTTTATCGGAAGATGCTTGCATGTGTGATGTTTACATTGATGAAAATCTTGTTAAACCCTAGATCAATATAATAAAGATTAGGTTTTTAACCTATAAAATAACGAGAGTTAATTACATAACGAGAGTTAATTAGATTTTTAACCTATAAAACAACGAGAGTTAATTACATTGATGAAAATCTTGTTTAACCTACGGCCGTTCGGCACCGTTTTCGAGGTCAAAATCTGCTGTTTTCCCTTCCATTTTGGCCCCAGAAGATTTCAACACGTTTTTTTTACCGTCTTAGTTTAATTTTTTTTTTTTTCTGTTTTAAATTTTTTGTAGGTAGATTTTAATTAGGTAATTAGGGTTTTAGTTAGGGTTTAAGGTCTTCTCTTTATAGTTCCCTTGTGATTAGTTTTTCCTTTTTATCTGTTTTCCGTCTTTCTGTTTTTTTTTTCTTTTTCTCCCCATCTTTTCCTACTGTTTTTCTATGTTCCTGCTTCATTTTTCTGCTTCCAAACGGGCGTCTAGACCAGTGGACGCCCGTCTGTTCTAAATTTCTCGACTCTTAATCGTTTTTAACTTGTCGGACGAGCGTCCATCCAATTTAGACGTCCGTCCAGTTCTTCGGCTTATCCGGACGAGCGTTCGGGTTATCCAGACGCCCGTCCAGTTCGTCCTCCAGGCAGACGCCCGTCTGCCCTCTTTCATTTTATTTTATTTTATTTTAATTTCCTTTCATAGGTTTTAACCTTTCGTTCTTAGTTTAACCTTTAGTTTTTAGTTATAGTGTGCTTGAGGATCGGTTAGCCGAGGAATTCGGAAACTTCATCATTATGGCTGCAGAAGATAGACGTACGTTGGCTGACTACGCTATGCCTGGTGCAGTAACTGTCAACCCGGCTATCGTCTTACCAGCCATTACGGCATAGACCTTCGAACTCAAACCCGGTCTCATTCAGATGATGCAGCATGCATCAATGTTTCACGGGTCCCCCTCTGAAAATCCTCACACACACGTACACACATTTCTGGAGATATGTGGTACGACACGCATTCAAGGTGTGAGTGAGGATGCGATTAAACTTACACTGTTTCCGTTCTCTTTGAAGGGAGAAGCTAAAGAGTGGTATAGCTCTCTCCCTCATAGAATCCATTACCACTTGGGCTGCATTGGAAAAAGAATTTTTAAGCCAATACTTTCCACCGCAAAGACGGCCCGGTGTTTAAGGGAAATATACAATTTTTATCAAACGGAAACAGAATCATTCTTTGAGGCATGGAAGAGATTTAAGGCTCTTCTTCGTAAATGCCCCCACCATGGGTTAGACTTGCGAGAGGCAAGTCAATACTTTTTTCGGTGGGTTGACCGAGCTCACCAAGGGCATGGTCAATAGTTCATCAAAGTGGGGCATTCCGAGGAAAACGCCTCAAGAGGGGTGGGCATTGTTCGAAGACATTGCCAAATATAATTATGCCCCTCCTTTCAAGTCGTTTCGAGCACCACCCCCTCCTCCTAGGATCGAGGAGGTGAAAATGCAAAATGAAATCGCCATCTTTGAAAGGTGGCTACTCTCACGACATCTCCAAATCCGAGTTATCGGACTCCTTCATTTCTACGAGAACTCTCAAGTTTCGTACCGCGAGAATTGCTCTCGGACCGGCCATATGGTTGGCCGGTGTCAATTCAATTCCCCTGTTCCTTATCAAGTCAATGCTTGTCCGAGAATCATGGACGGTATAATCAAGTCGCATGCCAAGTATGTGACGATATGGGGCACATCGCTTGCTCGTTTCGTCCTATGATTGGACGAACGCGAGAGATCAATGCCTTCAATGGCCAGCCGAATCGAGAGGTTTGGAAATCAATTCTCGGCCGGGGCAATTTTCAAAATCGGGGTTTCCGTCAAAGCTTCAATCAAAACTCGAATCTCAATCGAAACCCTAATTTTAATCAGAACCCGAGCTTGAATTCCTCCAATCTAAATCAAGGGTTAAATCAAAGTTGGCCTAACAATCCAAATCCCGCATTTCAAAGTCGGTCTAGCCAACCTTTCTCTCAAAACATTCACTCTCAAGGCCCCTCTCGCGTCGATGATCTTGAAGCTAGATTGGACTCCTATCAGAAGGAGCTGAAGGAGCGAACGATAACTTCCGGAGGGAGCAAAATAATAATATCCAAATGTTGATGAGCACAATCAAGAACCTTGAGAAGCGAGATGGGCGACTAGCAAGCTTTAGACCATCGGGCGGTTGCCCGTTTATGGAGAAAAATCCGAAGGGTGGCCTAGTAACCCAAATTGATTTCAATTGTGGCCAAAGCACTGACCTAGTTCCTTCGATTCCTTATGGCATACCAGAGGCCAGTGCAATGAATCTTAGAAGCGGTGCTCAAGCGAGTGGTCCCTCTCACCGGGAAACCACCGGCCCCCTCCCCGGTGATAAGGCAGGAGGGGAAGTTGAGCATCTACGTTCCCCCGTTCTGCAAGAAAAGACTCAGGTGGCTGATCCCCTAGGAGGTGAAGAAGTTGTAAGTCCTCAGGTGGCTGTTCCCCTGAGGAATGAAGAATCAAGTGAAAGTCGGAGGGTGATCCCCGACTAATAAAAAGTACGAAAAAGTTGTAAGGTGGAAGGACATGGAAGACAAAGTCGTCGGTGCTTCCTCAAAGAAAGTATTGTACGAGAGTGAGTTGAAGAAGCTTCCATTTCCACCTAGGAGAAGCAACATTCCCTTGAGTGAAGTTAAGAAATATGAAAAAGTGCTTAATTTCTTTGAAAAATACTCGGAGTTAATCTTCCATTATCTCGAAGTTTTGGTTGAGATGCCTAAGTATACTAAATTCATCAAGGATGTTGTTTCTTCGAAGAAGAAGTTAGCAAAAATGGATCAGGCAATTGGTGAGGATTGTTCAATGATCAATTATCCAGACTTACCAATCAAAAGAGGTGACCCCGGAAAATTCGTGCTCACATTGCAGATGGGAGGCTTAGTCTTTCCAAATTCTTTATGTGACTTGGGTGCATCCATCAGCCTGATGCCATTGTCTGTGTGTGAGCAGCTGGGTTTACAAAGTCTTCTAGAACCCACTTCCATGAACCTTCAGTTCGCCGATAGATCTTCTAAGAAAGCTTCAGGGATCCTAAAAGACGTTTTGGTTCAGATTGATAGATTTACCTTTCCAGTCGATTGGTATGTTTTAGATATGGAGAAGATGAAAACGTTCCCCTGATTCTTGGAAGACCTTTCTTATCTACAGCTAGGGCCCTCATCGATTGCGATGGTGGGCAAGTGACTATCCGAGTTGGTGATCAAGAGGTGAGTTACAATGTCTTAAAGTCCATTCAAGTACCCTCTCGGACCCCCAACCGGCTTTTCTATTGATTATATGACGGATGATTTTACCGATTATATGGATAAGCAAGTCATGGCTGTAGAAGCAGAATATGAGCGATTGGTTGACAACCTGAATACTCATGGTGTTGTTAATCTAGACCAATTAGCAGCTGATTTTGAGGAAGAATTATTTGAAGGAGAAGCTTTGGAAGTGGGACCACAGAGTAAACTCAGCGATGTTGAGTTGAAAAGTGGAGATCTCAAGTCTAGTTTAGAAGACCCCCCTGCAGATTTAGTGCTAAAGCCGTTGCCTAAACATCTCAAGTATGTGTTTTTAAGAGAAGGTGACAAGCTTCCACTAATTATATCTGCCAAGCTTTCTCGTTTAGAGGAAATGAAACTTATCAACGTCTTGAAAAAGAATGAAAAAGCCTTTGGTTGGCAAGTAGGAGATATCAGAGGGATATCTCCGGATATCTGTATGCACAAGATCAAGACGAATGAGGGTGCAAAATGTGTTAGACAACCTCAGAGAAGGCTCAACCCTCATATGCAAGAGGTGGTTAAGAAAGAAATCATTAAACTTCTGGACATGGGAATCATTTATGCCATCGCGGATAGTGAATGGGTTTCCCCAACTCAAGTAGTTCCCAAGAAAGGTGGAATTACGATTGAGAAGAATGAGAAGGGAGAGGAGATAGCATTGAGACTTGTCATTGGTTACAGAGTCTGCATCGATTATCGAAAGATCAATGAGGTAACCATGAAAGATCACTTTCCCCTTCCGTTCATTGATCAGATGCTTGAGCGTCTGGCGGGGCACGCATTCTACTGCTTCCTAGATGGATATTCAGGATACTTCCAGATTCCCATTGATCCAGCTGACCAAGAAAAGACCACCTTCACCTGCCCTTATGGTACATTCGCTTACAGACGAATGCCATTCGGTCTCTGCAATGCCCCAGCTACTTTTCAACGATGTATGCTGGCTATCTTTGACGGGCTTGTAGAGAAGTGTATGGAGATCTTTATGGACGATTTTTCGGTTTTTGGTCAGTCCTTCGATGATTGCCTCGACAATCTTGATCAAGTGTTATCCAGATGTGTGGAAAAGAACTTAGTACTGAACTGTGAAAAATGCCATTTCATGGTAGATGAGGGAATAGTTCTTGGCCACGAGATCTCCGCCAATGGTATAGAAGTTGACAGGGCAAAAGTAGAAGCTATCGAGAAGATGAGCTACCCTAAGAATGTGCGGGAAGTTAGAGGCTTTCTTGGACATGTCGGTTTTTACAGAAGGTTCATTCAAAACTTCTCCAAGATAGCCAAGCCCCCGTCCACTTTACTAAAGGAAGACGTTGAGTTTAATTTTGATGAGAAGCGCAAGCAAGCGTTTGAGGAGCTCAAGGATCGTTTAATATCGCTCCAATTCTTATATCGCCCGACCGGAACCTACCATTTGAGCTTATGTGCGACGCATCAAACTATCTTGTTTGTCTTTGTTCTAGGGCAAAAGATCAAGGGAAAGTTCCGGCCTATCTATTACGCCGGTCACACATTGAACCCCTCTCAAGTTAACTATACTACTACTGAAAAGGAACTACTGGCCGTAGTCTTTTCTATGGACAAGTTTCGTAGTTACTTGTTAGGAGCTCAAGTGATCGTGTGGACCGATCACGCCGCTTTGCGTTATATCGATGACTAAGAAAGAGGCTAAACCGCGCCTCTTGCGTTGGATACTGACCCTACAAGAGTTTGACGTTCAAATTAAGGACAAAAAGGGCAGTGAAAATGTAGTGGCGGATCACGTTTCTAGAATGTTAAATGAGGAAAAGGATGCTCCAGATGATATAGACCTTTACTTTCCTCTGAGAACATTATGTTGATAGACGGTTGTCCTCCTGATGTTCCATGGTATTCTTCCATTGTGAACTACCTTCATGCCCGTTATCTCGATCCCGAAATGTCTTATCAGGAGAAGAAAAAGTTCTTCTCTGATTTGAAGTATTTCGTTTGGGATGACCCTTATCTTTTCAAGATCGTAAAGATGGGTTGCTTAGGAGATGTGTTCCGGAATCCGAGCAACGAGATATTATTGAGCAGTGCCACAGTGGACCCACAGGAGGTCACTTTGGTCCGTGGAAAACCGTTGCTAAGATCTTTCAATCCGGTTTCTATTGGCCTACGATCTTTAAAGATACGAGAGGCTTCTGTAAAGCTTGTGATAGGTGCCAAAGGACCGGTACTCTGACAAGGCGTTTTGACATGCCTTTGAAACCCATCTTAGAATGCGAAGTCTTTGATGTATGGGGTATCGATTTTATGGGACCTTTCCCATCATCTTGCGGTAAACAAATACATCTTAGTCTGTGTAGACTACGTGTCTAAATGGGTGGAGGCTCAAGCCACTCCTCACAATGATCATAAGACGGTCATGAAATTTCTTAAGAAAAATATTTTTGTGAGGTTTGGATGTCCACGAGCCTTGATCAGTGATGAAGGGACGCATTTCTGCAACCGACCCCTAGAGAAAGTACTTGAAAAGTATGGTGTTCGTCATAAAACAGGCACACCATATCATCCGATGACTAGTGGTTAGGTTGAAAGGAGCAACCAAAGTATCAAGAAAATCCTGGAGAAAACGGTAAATAGTCATAGAAAGGACTGGAGTTTGAAATTGGATGATGTACTCTGGGCGTACAGAACTGCCTATAAAACCCCTATGGGTACATCTCCATATCAAATGGTCTACGGAAAACCATGTCATCTGCCTGTCGAGTTAGAACATAGAGCCTATTTGGCTACCAAGTTTCTGAACTTTGATTCCCAATCTTGTGGACAACATCGACTTCAGCAGTTGCATGAATTGGACGAATTCAGACTCCAGGCTTACGAAAGTGCCGGGATTAGTAAGGATAAGATGAAGCTACTCCACGATGCTAAGATTAAGAAAAGAGAATTCCAAGTCGGAGAACAAGTTCTTCTATACAATTCTAGGTTACATACGTTCCCTGGAAAGTTGAGGACACGTTGGTCCGGTCCCTTCGAAATTCTCCAAATTATTCCTGGAGGCGTTCTAGAAGCGCGAGGTTATGGTGACCAACCGTTTCGAGTGAATGGTCAAAGGTGCAAGCACTATATTGGTGAGCCTAAAGAGAAACCTTTGAGTGTCCGTTTCCTCGATATCCTCGGGTGTGGTGTTACGGAAGTTGAAGGATTCGATGAGTTTTCACCCGACTTGTTCTCGAGGATGACGGTAGTCGTAGATGTGCGAAGTTTTAGTTTGGTAGTTGGGATATGGAAGAATATTGGAAGGAGCGTCAACAAGAATGTCATCGAAGCTTCGAGAAGACGAAGAAGTCAACCATGGGGAAGTTTAAACGTGTACGGAAAGCTATAAAGAATTTAACCCCGTGTGTTAGGTCTTGTTTCGCGGCCACACTACTAATCGAGCTTACACGAGGTAGTGGGCGGCGAAAAGTCAAATGGCCACGATCCGGACTAGACTTCAACAAAGTGTCGAGCTAACGACATTAACCAAAGGCGCTACTAGGAGGCATCCTAGATATCCTTTATTCTATTAGGACTCTCTTTTATGTTATTTCTTGTCTTTGATTTAGTTTTTTTTAAGATTATGTTTGTCTCTGTCAGTTGAGCTGTGCTTTATTGTGATGAATGATTACTCTTTTATCTTCTTCGATTTCATCTTTATCCTTCTTTTTCATTTTTGGGATAATATCCCCCTATGTTCCCCGAGGTCCGTTTTGTTTTGTTTGTTCACGTGTGCAGGATCTTTTCGATAGCGATTGTGAGCTTTCGTTGATATCAGTTTTCCGGTGGATGGTCCACAGTTTATTGATTTCCTCGGGCATTTCGGATTTGATGCTAGCCACTTCCGGAATTGCCACTTTCGAATTACAATCGGCTAAGTACTTTTACCTTTTCTTTCGTTACGCACAACATGAGGACATGTTGAATTTTTAAGTGTGGGGGAGGGGATAGTTCGATTAGGTTTGTTTAATACGCTAGAATGTTTTTATTATGCAAAATGAGAGTAATTTTTCAAAATTTTCCGACACTTTTGTCTTTGTTTGGTCCCGAGTAGGCAATTCAATTTGAAGTTCGTTGTCTTTATAGTCATCTATGCGATATTTCATGTACTTGATAAGTTAGTTGTTTCACACGACACTATTTTTCACGAGCCATAGTGAATGACGAGCTAACTTATAAAGTTATACCCCGTTTTGGATTAGTGATTTTTGATTTTCTTATAAGTCATGTGCTTAGTGCTACGTATATATCTCGCGAATTATGATAGTTTGTATTTAGTTCCGAAGTATGATATCTTGTGAATATCTAGAAGTTTGAATGTGATAAGTAACACGTGACTATGGTCAAATGCAAGTTGAGTTGATGATTGAATCAATTGGGTGTGTCGAAAGCTAGTCGATGATTTGAGTGCGGTAGGGTGTACCACGTATGTCCTATACCACCATGATGACTAAAAGCTCACGACAGTTAGGAAAAGCTGCCTTATGATTGGAGTAAGGTAGGGTATATCTCGAATATCCTATTCTGCTATGAGGGCAATGGCTTATCCTAATGTGTGTTTAAAGTGAATAAGTTAAATCAACTAAGATATCGTTACGAAATTGAATATAAGGCTTAGCTTTCGTTAATCTTATCCCCAGTATAAACTGAAAGATATGATGTAGGGATTATCCTCTGAGTATTTCAGAAAGGCCCTAGATGTATTCTATCATCTTTTTCGGGATATATCACGGTTGTAGGGTACATCTTATGAGTGTCATTTATTGCTACTCTAGAGGGGGTATTAGCTAGTTTTACTTTGAGTTTCTCAAGTTTGGACTTAGTGGAAGTTTTCTATGGCTTTGCACACCACACACCGGTGAACCTCTAAGTTATTATCTATATGTTATATATGTTTAGATGCCTAATTTTCGTTTTGTTTTGCTCGGGACGAGCAAAAGATAAGTGTGGGGGAGTTGTTAAGGGTGAAATTCTATGGTTTTCAAGAGTATATTTTATGATATTTTCCCTCTTAATTGTATAATTTGCACAATAAATAGGTCTTATATTGAAATATTGAGCAAACGATGTTTTTAAAGACTTAATCGCAATATTGATATAATTATGTGGTTTTATGGTGAAATTGTGATTATATGGACTTTATTACAGTTGCGATATTTTCCATTGTGTTATAGGTGCAATTATGAGGCTCAAATGATGATTTAAAGAGATTGAAATTCGAGCTAAGTGATTGAAGGAAGAGATAATGATCAAGTGGAGTGAAGAAAAAAAGAGATAAATATGGAGAAATCACCTTCAAGTCACATTGGACGAGCGTCCAAGTCCCGTCCAGAGTGGACTGGCGTCCAAATAAGTGGAATGGCGTCCAGGAGGAGTTTTTACATTCAGAGAGTTTGGACGTTGCATGGACGAGCGTCTTCCCTAGCGTCCGAAACATTTGGACGGGCGTCCGGGAAGGCCGGACGGGCGTCCGCGGCCGACTTTCTTTGGAACCGACTTATTTCTCTATATATAGTCGCGTTTTTCTCACACAATATCATCATATATTCGAACCCTAAACCCTAGGGGCGGCTCAGCTGCGTTTTTCTTAGTTTACATACAATTTTATCATCTTTTTATTCCATGTTTTCGAATCAAGCACTTTCTTGGTTCCTTATCATGTCTAGAGGCTAAATCCCTCTAGAACAAGCATTGTGAAGCCGTTCTACCAACACTTCGATTTCGTTTCAGGATTATCTTGTGAGTATTTTATTCAAGTTGTATCTTTATTATCGTTTATCATTGTTTATTGCAATTTTATCGGAAGATGCTTGCATGTGTGATGTTTACATTGATGAAAATCTTGTTAAACCCTAGATCAATATAATAAAGATTAGATTTTTAACCTATAAAATAACGAGAGTTAATTAGGTTGAATCTCTAGGTTACTAGATTGAGAAATCTTACGCCTTCGCTTTGAAAATAATAATCTTTACTCGAGAGATAGAAGATTAAGAAACGAACTTTTCCAAGAAATTAGGAGTTCATGCCTTGGTTAGGTGAATCACAACTTGGTTAAAGATCACGAGATAATCGAATTGAAATTGAATGTTGTAGGATAGGTGGATCAATTGCTTGTTCGTTCGTAACTTTATTGATTAAAAACCCCTTGAATTCGAAGTGTTTAGCTTAGTTAGTCTTTTATTGCATATTAGGTTTAGTTTAGTTTAAATTGGTTCGCAATTATCCTTCCTGGCTTTGGACTGACAATCCTCTGTCCAGTTTATTTTATCGTTCTTAGTTTTGTTTTAGTAGTAGCAAAGTAGAAGAAGTAATAGACTAGATTAAACAACCTCGATTCCCTGAGATCGACTCCGGTATCAACCTCTTTACTACGATCCTTGCACTTGAGGTATATCGGATTATAAATTTATTACTTTTTGTTTTCCATTGATAAAATCCGTGACAATAAGCGTGAACAGATCACTATCCATGGGGACTCAGACTATCTTCATATCATGCTCCAAATGACCAAGTCAAAAGAACCATCTCAACACACACATGATTCTCTGACGAGACCCTGGTACTTGCTTCAAGCAATGAATCCACAACTATATCAGCTATATAGTAAAGGTGGAAGAACCGTACAAGGTTCAGGAATGAACCCCTTCGATCCATGTACTGCTCCCGCTGGGCCTTTAAGGCAATACTGTGTTTTGACTCAATTGTAGAATTTACAGTGATCTCTAGCTGAGAACATTTCCAGCTCACTGTATCACTTAATCAAAGTGAATGCAAACCCAGACTGTAGCTCCCACTATCTTCATAAGATTCAGGTACATTTCTGTGTATCTACGTTTATTTGATTCCAAGTTTCAATAAACCAAGAACCCATCCTTAACATCTGTAAGGATATTCTCGACATTTACTAGAATCACTTTCATACTTACTGATGACTCCTCATGTAGTATGAACATCTGGTAAAATTCTTATGACATGGATCCTATTGTGGTAGCAAAGGGAACTTTCCATAAGTATCATCCTTCACCTTATCTTTAGGACTGACGTCCTGTCATAGATAGACCTTAAGAACACTGGCTAGCAGTATCTCTTGACGTGGTCTATGCAAAACTGTTTTAGCATCTCATCTATAAGGGTGAACTGTGATATACAAGCAGTATCTAAGCCTATCACTATATATTCTTATTTCCAAAATAAGATTTGCCATTCCAAGATCTTTCGTAAAATCCTTGAACTACCAAACATTAATTGACTGTAACTTGTGATGATAAGTTCTCGAGAAGGATATTCAATACCTTGCTCAAAAACTTATGACACTCCCACTAACCCTTTTGCACATTAGGCATATCCTTCCTTTTGATCAAATCAAACTCTTTTGATTATCAAAGTAAAGGATATATATAAAGAAACTTGTTTGAGTCCATAAATGGATTTCATAAGCTTACTCATCATGTTATCGTCTATGAATATCAAGCCTTTGGCCCAACGTTTTCAACACTCCCATATTGCCATGATGCCAAGCTAAAACAAGCATTATTTGAATTGACCTAAGCATAGCTGGTAGCATAAACATAACTACAAGGTTACACCTCGTAGCCTCGAGCCGTCAACTCAGCTTAACTAGCAATCGTATTACTATCCATGTTAGTCTTTCATAAAGACATGCTACACATTTTAGAGACATTCCCTTCAAGTTAGATAGACTAGGTTCATAACCCATTCATCGTTCATGGAATCTAATTCAAATACTACGGCTCCAAGCCATATCTCTTAATCTTGCCTTTCAAGCATTCCTGCATAAGTTGTGAGATCTTCATTCTTCAAGATGAACGTACCAGTAGCCCTTTCAGGCATGTTGTTATCTATAGACTCACAAAATACTTGTGTGCACTGAGCATTGTCCTGCACCTCATCACTCTGCGGCGCCTGCTCATGTTCCAATGGCTGAATATCTCTTTGTGCTTCTCAAAGTACTTTTGAGATTTGATTTACTCCCACTGTCCCGTTTGGAAGAAACACTTCCTCTAGAAAACAGCATGTCCGGAGACAAACACTTTTGCTCCGTGGGTAAGAAAATAATATCTAGCTTTGTTGGTCCCGCTCCAAGCCTTTATGACTTTGCCTAGAGAAGGGTAAAACTATAGTCGGACGAGGGTGAATGATTATAGTGGAGTTTCAAAAACTTTTCTTGTATTTAAAAGTTTTTGGGCAGCGGATAAGTCCATTCTTAATATGTTGTTTCAAAGTAGTTTATGCAATCACAGATATAAGATATATTATAAGCAATTAAATAGATGCAGTAAGGTAAATTGCTGAAAGTAAATTGACACAAGGCTTATAGTGGTTCAAGGTGGTGTAATCCCTTAATCCACTCTTCTCCTGTGATGATTGGAGGAATTCACTATTGTTTTCGCAGATACAATAGTACGATTGTCCTTGACTTCACAAGCTTCACAATCTTCAAGACTATCACTCCCTGACTGCAACAGCTTCAGTGACTCAGTCTCTTTTACTGCACCTTGGGAACAAATCCTTCAGCAGCTATCACAAACACAACTCCTTCTCAAATGGCTCTGATTCAGTTGCTTGATTGAAGTGAATTGGATTCACCAAACTTGTTGATCAATCTCAATGCTTGATGTTGATATTGTAGCTCTCAAATTTGAGTTGATCACTAGATATTTATTTTTAAGCACAGATAGAAGACTTTTCACTTTGACAGAGTTTCTGCTTGTAAGTTCTCAGATTTGATCGTTCTCTTGTGTATTTTTCTTGTCAGTCAATGCCTTCCATTTATAGACTTGATAATCCTTGATTTGAATTTCCGTCCGTTGGCTGTATTAATGAGGGGAATAATCCTTGATTTTATTCTAAATTCCCCCTTTAATTATATTCTTCTTGATTTCTGTGATCGGATTTTTCTTCAAACGTTTATCAGAAAATCCGTCCTTGATTGATCCTCCATTGATTGTGCATTTAGTGCTTGATCTTCTGTATCTTCTTCATATTTCAAAATCTGATTAAGCAAGGTTTACTTAGCCGTTCTCTGAACGGTCAAGTGACCCATCTGACTTTGTCGCTTAGATCTTCCTTCACTGCTTTGTCTTTACAGCCGATAGTCGGTTTACTTTGCCGATTCACTGTTTCCTTCATTCTTTTCAGTTTGGGAGAATCCTTGTACTTCACTGATCCTTGATTTGTGTGAGATCAGAGTACACCAATTTAAACATTAAGTTTTATCACTTGAAACATAACTTAGACTTATCCAAGGTCATCACAGACTTCCTTGGTTATAAGTCATACCGTAATGTCTTCATGCTTCTCTGCTGGTACTTGACTGGCTTTACTCTACCGAAAATCTGTTTCATTTTGTCGTCCTACCAACTAGTACAATACTTGTCTGACTCAACTTATACAACATGTCGGACTCTAAGTAAATACTTATACGAGAATTCTAACTTATTTCGGGCTTGATATAACAACTAGTATAGCCATCATCAAATAATAAAATGTTCCTAACAATTTCCCCCTTTTTGATGATGCCAAAACCCTCATAAGCCTGAACATAAGTATAACAAATTTTTCATATTAAAAAATGGAATAAAACTCAACAATTTTATTCATCCACTTAAGTGCAATAAGATACTGCATCTTTTTATTCAAGAACAAAGGCATATAGAAATAATTCAATTAGACAGAAGGGCTACTTCTTCTTTTCTTCAAACCTGATGCCTTTGCCTTTGATGCCCTTGCCCTTATCTCGTTGGGCTTGCCTTCTTTCCACCGTAGCTCTCGGGCTTTGAGCTTCCTTCCCCTTTTGGCAAAGCACCAAAACGTGCTTCAAGATTTGCATTTGTTGCTTTAGACTCGGGGAGAGGACCATACCTTTGCTCCAGAATTTTGTTGTTGGCCGTAGTGACATTTATCAGAGTGTCAAGTTGCTGGCAAGAAAATTCCATCACCTCATCCAGATGTTGAAGTTGATGAGTGTCAGCATTTAGAGTTTCCACCAGAGGTTGAGATTGTTATCAATCTTGTTAGCATGGAACTCAAGGTTGGTTTGGACATGGTAGGGGATGAGTTGCTGTAAGTTGCAAAGCAAGTTTCTTTGTTTCTCCATGACCTCATCTTGAATTTTGATGTGACTGATGAGGGCTTCAATTTTGTGATTGAAGGAGGTTGCTCCACTCCGTAAAGCAGCTTTCAGGTTTTGCCTGCTGTGATACTGCTTTTCCATGTCTACAATCAGAGGTTGAATGTCCAGATTGAAGAGTCTTTCTGGATCAATTTCCTCTGGTGCCTTTTCAACATCCTCATCATATTCAACTTCCTCATTCTCTATCTCTACCTTATCTTCTTCCTCATTCTCTTCTTCTTTTTCACTTTCTTTTTCTTCCTCATTAGACTCAGGGTCATTGAGGGGTTGCTGGGGGTGTTGACTTCTTCATTTTCTGGAGGTGTGACTTTCTCTGCTGCTGTTCCCCCTTGATCAATGCCGGGGGAGTTGACATGTTCAGCGAATGAGTTTTATCAGTTGGCTCACTCGACCGTTTGTCAACTTTGCTGATGCTTCTGAGAATCACTTCTTGGATTGTCAGATCATCATCAGAAATCTCCATCTATTCTTGATCATCTTCAAGATGACTACTGTCTATCTGTGCTTCCTCTGTCTCAGCTTTTTCATCCTCAGATGTCACTTCTTCATCATTATCTATCTCTTCTTCTTCAGAAAGAGTAAGTTGGTATCCCTCCTCTCCTTCCTCCAGATATGTCACTTCTTTTTGTTTCTCTTCCTCCATTGCTATATCATCACTGATCACCACTGGGTTGTCCGGATTTTTGGCACTTACCACTGGGGTGTCCTCTTGTGATTTTTGCGATCTAGTTAATCTTCCCATCCCTGATCTACTGCCTTCGGGTGCTTTCCTTTTTCATTTGGTAGAGGGTTTGGGTTTCAGAGATGCCTTGATGTGGGTAAACATCACCTTTGACTTGTGTGGAGGCTGCGGATTTATGGGTTTCACTTTTAATGAGTCAAATAGGTGTTGAAGAAGGAACCCATATGATTTCCTTTCCCAGAACTCACCTTTCTTCTGCAAACCCTTGCTTGGTGCCGTAATTGACAGATCTATTTCCTTTTGAATCCACTCTTTCAATCTATTGAAGACAAAAGTTGCCCAGTCAAAGTGATGGCCTTGATAGTTTATTACCATTAGCATGACCCGTACCTCGGTCAAGTTTTCCATCGACCCTTTCTTGCCTTCGATGTTCTTGGTAATGACAGGTGCGAACTCAGCAAATGGAAGTTTGAGTCGATCTTGGGAGGTTGTAGGTTTTTGTTCTTTTTGGGGCTTTTGGCTATCTCATCCCGAAGGTCTTGATGTTAACTTTTGCACAAACTTCACATTTGCCGGGCCAATCATGGGTAGATGTAAGAATCGTTGAGGAGGCCGGGTGTGATGACCACTTCTTTGCCAAAGATTGAACTTTTTATACGGTCGATATCGTCTTCTTTGTGCTTGGCACAAACTTCACATTTTTCCAAAATGCAATCGAGTTCTCATGGCATATTCCCGTTATTGAGGGATTTAGGAAGGTCATTAACCCCGGATTTGTACAACCATCAACTAGTCGTCGGGCTTGTATCTCATATCACGTAGAAGAGAGATAGGGTTCAAGCTTAAAAAAAAATCCGGTGATGAGCAATTTTTCATAAAATCCTTCGAGGCGAGAGATTGTGGATGATGAGGCCATTGTTTGAGATTTGAGAGAAAGCTTTGATTTTGCGGTGTGAAATATGTTTTGTGATATGCAAGAATGCGTAAATAATTCGAAAGACTCTAAGTGTTGTTTATAAAGGATGATTTGGGTATGGTGTGAGCGTGGTTGAATATGGAAGGACTTTATGATGTAATGGCGTGATTTTATGTATATAAATCCCGATATTCGAGTGAAGTGGGAGATTGGATTGAGGTATGTAATGATAGATCCCGGGAATCGAGGCATTTGTAATTAAAAAAAATATTATGGTTACCTCCACGATTATAAATTGATCTCCACGTGTGTAAAATTCCACAGTATAATCCTCTATAACTTCTTGATTTTCCACGTGTATAAAAATTGATTTGGTTCACACTCTAATTTGTTGGTGACTCCAGTCTTTATTTCGGTGGTGTGCCTGATGACGGTCAAATTGTACCCGTAAAAGTCATCAACGTTGACCTTAAATCGGGATTAATAATATGTATTTTATATTAAATCACATGTTTATATGTATTATTTAATGTTTTGTGATTTATAAAATATAATTTGGTATTTATCCATTTTATAAGATATAATTTGGTGATTATCCGTTTTTATTATATAAATCGGTATTTATCCGTTTTTATTATATTTATCCGTTTTATTTAAATATGATTTATTTTGGGATAAATATCTATTTTGCAGATTTGGATAATTATGGAGGATAAATACAAATGGAAGAATTAAATCTCAAGATAAATCAAAGGAAAATCAAGATAAATATCGGATTAGCACGAAAAGATCGGATGAGCATGGCAAACCACTCAAAGATGGCGCCAATGGAGGATATGCATTCTAGGGGGGCGCATTTTATCTTTTAATTGGAGATCGGCCGGGAGTTATCTCTTATTTGTTTCGACATTTTAATGTATATCTCTTAATTAGCTTGAACTCCTATAAATAAAGGCATACTATACACGCCATAAACACACTTCTTGGCACAATACATTTTTTTACACTTCTCGAGTTTATAATAAAATCTTCGGTTTTTCTTAGAGCGAGCTTTTTATGCAAGATCTGCAATAATGTAAGTTCTTGTATTTATTTGTTCTTTGTTCTTTGTAATTAAGCCCCCAATTATTGTTTATCGTTTGAGGTTGTTCGTTCTTCACCGGACGATGTAGATCTAAGGATACGATATGAGGCATTGGGGATTCCTTGTCTATAAGGATCCAAACGCCCAGATCTGTTATCCGGTGACCTATAGATGACTTCGGTATGGTCGGCAACCGTGTTTTTAGTAGATCTATATAATTGCTTTATGAGTCTCTATTTTATCCGTTACGTATGTAGAAACGCTAAGATTTAGGTTTTCGCCGCGTCAATCTAGCCAAGTCTTTATGGTGTGATTGTCCACCTAGAATTTCTTATCTTAGTAGGTATGGCTACGACTACGTCGGGTTCTCTCGCTTTGTAATTTAAACGAGTAATTAAACTTGATCAACTTAATTATTTGTCATCGTAATTTAACATGAGACCTAAAAAGTGATTGTTATTTAGGACGAGAGATTGAATCGGTGTCTAAGAAGTACGCCTAATCATAGGAATGTTGCTTAGATGAGGTTACGGTTTATACCGGCATCCCTAGTTTCGTAAATGTGTCAGAAGTTATATGAGATGGAGACTAAAAATGTGAAGTCACGTAATGGAGACACGATGATCTAGATGGCCTAACCGGAGCTAGATCTATTTTAGGGGATGACTCCCGTAGTCGATATAAAAGAAATACGAATCGGATTTATAGTTGTCGAGTATCGCTTAATTATATAGAATCTCTAGAGCCAAACGATAACATAATAATTGGGGAGGTTAATTACGTTGTTTATGTGTTGTGTCGGGTCGTGTCCTTTACTTTTTCTTGTACTTCGTTGGTCGTAGACCGCCTTTGTGTCCTTGATATGAATAATTAATTGTTTGTATATAAAATGATCCACAATTTGGTTCCCTGTGGGATCGACCTTGATTCGCTATAGCTATACTACGATGGACCTAGTCCTCTTGCTAGTATTGGTTTATGGTGGTCAAGTACTTTTAATTATTACTTGATCTACGTGCATCAAGTTTTTGGCGCCGTTGCCGGGGAACCAACGGTCAATTTTATATAAATAATTTTTTATTCATGTTAAGTTTTCTTGTTTTAGGGTCTGTTTTTTTTTATGTTTTTGAGTCCCTCTGGTTGTCTGTAAGTTGTAAAAATTCCGAATCTGGAACACTGGTTTCACTCCCAGCGAGCCTAGTTCTGTTTTCTGGGATTTCGCGTGTCTGTTTATCTCCGTATGTTTAAACCGTAGGTCTGATAGTAGCATGGGAAACCATGTTAAAGTCAGTCTACGGTCTGTTTGTTCTTTTGTTTGCAGAAACCAGGGAAGCAATAATCTGAGTCAGTAATTTTTCGTGGGCGCTGAGAAAATAACCCAGCAGCATGTGGAGCTACGAATCTACGACGGGAAAGCAATGGACGAAACACCTTTAAAACACCAAGATGGCTCCGAGAAAATAAATATTAAGGTTCGAATTATTCGTGGTACAAGGTTGAAGGCAAGGTACTACCTTTTTTGCTTATATTTTACTATCTTTTGATCTTTTGAACATAAGCTAGTCTTTACATGAACTCGAATGAGAATCTTAGCCCGGAGTTGGTTTGTAAGATTTATTTTATTAGTGTGAAAGGTTCGCCCCAAATCTGTCTCATCTAGAGGGTGTAGGGAAACATGTTGTCGTTAAAGGAAGCAAAGTGAGTAAAGAGTTCCTCGTAGTTCCGTCAAAATCTCATTGTCCTATGCATGAGATTGCTTCTACCGGCCGGGGAGCAACAATGTGTGTAGTTTAAGAATTCTCAATCTAAAGAAGACGTTGAGTTTTGAGAGAGCATAATGAAGCGACATTATAGAGGATGTTATTAAAATAAGTCCCTAGGACTAAATCTTCTTAGAATTCACTCATTCCTAAAACGAGAGCCGAGGTAAGAGCTTTGTATAAATGGTATGGATAAATGTCGTTTCCTAGGTCTCACAACCAAGGGAAGGATATTAATCCGCAAAAAAGCGACGAGCCCACCACATATAGTGCTCAAGGGGTCAACATCTAGCGATCCAAGAAGGATGACTGACAAGGATATTTTTTGGAAAGTCGAGCTGAGGACTTTAAACTCCGAACTACTTCTTTAAAATCCTTAGGATTTCTCTTTAGGATTTTAGGTTTCGTTTTTGTTGAGTCAAATAAGAGTAACGTGACATATGTTGAGGTTTTTTATTTTGCCGTGTTCCGATGGCCATTAGGCTAAGGATGTGCAAAACTTTTTTACTCAATATAGGCCACGTGAAATAGAGTTTCTTAGGAGAGTCGAGAAATTGCTAAAGAAAAGGAAATTTAGCAATCAACCTTAAGATGGAAGCATTAAGAGAGATTGAGAATTATTGAAAATGTAACAGAGAATGATTGGTGCGAACAAAGAACAATTTTGGTCAACTTCCAAAACTTTTTAGAATGGCGATCCTAGTGAAAATCCAAAATTGTGTGCAATTCGTTCGCAACTACCCTTATCCTTTCCTTTGTACCTTTTCACCCTTCAACCTTTCTATTCTCTCACCAATCGCATCACGAGTTCACATTTCTAACCATTCCTTCATCCCCTCTCTTTCTTTCCATCTTTATGTATATCTTTTTCTAAACCCATCATACTCTAAACCTCCATTTTGTTTACAAAATACCTTTGTGTTGCGGAATTTGAAACATTGCTCGCTTTTAATGTTTATCTTTTATCATTTTGGTTTTCATTGACCCTAGCTAGATTTTAAAAGTTTTTTGGTTCGATCAAAATGCAACTTATCTTTCTACCGGATGTTTTAAATTTCACACTTTTACGCCTATTCCGGCATTTCAAGATGATAAGTTTTGATCTAAGCCATCACACCGATTTGACCTTGTTAATGACGGTTAGGACTTTTACGTGATACATTGGGTTATTAGTAATTTTGAGGAGGAGCTACATCTCCCTAAGTTGTTGATATCCAATCTAAACGTGAAGCGTCTGCACCGAGTTTCTGATCCTATCTTTTACCAATTGGTCACATCCGATCTGTTATACCTGACCAAGTTTCTCTTTTACGCCGGATTAAATATCTTATCAATCCAAGTAAACCTCGTGTTCTCCCATGGGGTAATGCTTTTTGATCTTTGTTTTCTCCACCCGGTTTTAAGCATATTTAAGCGGTGGAGATTATAGATGAAGATTACCATCTTTAGTTGCTTGTGTATCCTTCTTTCTATTTAGTATTTTTCTTTTTGCGTACGAACAAGTAGTTTTAACTCTTTGGTTTTCCTTGTCATTGGGTGTATGGAATAAAGTGGCTTAATTTGTTTTTGGATATTTATATCTAATTACCGCCACATTATTTTGTAACTTCCATTGACATATTATTAACGATCTCGTGGAGTTTTCGTTTGGTTTACTTAAACAGGTTTTAACTTGCTTCTCCACGACGTGCTACGATGATCTGCATCTACTTGAGAGCCGTTTCCAGAGCTAAGTCTTTTTCTTAAATTCTCATTTTTATTTGTCATTGGGGACAATGACATGTTTAGGTGGGGGGTAGGAGACTTAGCTATGATATGTTATAATTGAAAATTGAAAGAAACGGTGAAAAAAAAAATTGAATAAATTGAATAAATGCCAAATTAATTATATCTCGTACCCTTAGAATTGTGAGTTCCTAGCTAAGAATTGATAGGAAAGGAACCAAGTTGCGAGAGTACATGATCATTTTATACTTATGTGAAGTAAATTTAAGGATATTCATGCCGATTGTTGCAAGTAGTTATTTATTATTCGATTACTCAATTTGAATCGACGAATACCGCGCAAATTATAATAACTAAGAAGAATTATGTGTACATTGCGTAGATGATTGGTTATGCGGACTTAGAGTCGATATTTATCGTCGATGTATTCTTATCTTCTTGCCATCAAAGCGGAGTAATAAGCTTGAGAATTATCTCGTGTTTTGACAATGAGTTAAACACTAGGCTTGTAGAAACATTACCAAAGTAGCCCCGCGCTTGTGGTAATATTTAATGCTTCCACTAATCCGTGAGAGGAGGATTCTTGCAATGCATACTTTACTTTTAAAGCAAGTTTCTTTCTTGAGAGGTGTTAAAGCTTGAAACTACGGAAATGCGAAAAATTCAAATTTTTAAGAGGCTTCGAGTATTTTTCTCGGTCTCCAAGTCCAAAAACTTTCTAGATGACGCTCTTGCTTATTGCACCATGTCTTTACCCATTGCGAGGCTTAAGAAGTGGGAATGCTGATGTTGGTAGATTAAGACTGCGAAGTTAGCATAAACTTTAATCTTGCCACGAAAGTATAAAACTGAATGCACATGCACACATCACTTCGGTTCATAGAGAGTAGTGAATAATGGATATCTTATGAGCATGACTGGTATGAGTTGACTCGAGCTTCTCGCGTAAGTATGATTTGACCATGGCAATTGTTTTCTTGGGGAATGACTTATTGATGCTTTGTTCGGGACGATCAAAGTCTAAGTGGGGGGTAGTTGATGACGGTCAAATTGTACCCGTAAAAGTCATCAACGTTGACCTTAAATCGGGATTAATAATATGTATTTTATATTAAATCACATGTTTATATGTATTATTTAATGTTTTGTGATTTATAAAATATAATTTGGTATTTATCCATTTTATAAGATATAATTTGGTGATTATCCGTTTTTATTATATAAATCGGTATTTATCCGTTTTTATTATATTTATCCGTTTTATTTAAATATGATTTATTTTGGGATAAATATCTATTTTGCGATTTGGATAATTATGGAGGATAAATACAAATGGAAGAATTAAATCTCAAGATAAATCAAAGGAAAATCAAGATAAATATCGGATTAGCACGAAAAGATCGGATGAGCATGGCAAACCACTCAAAGATGGCGCCAATGGAGGATATGCATTCTAGGGGGGTGCATTTTATCTTTTAATTGGAGATCGGCCGGGAGTTATCTCTTATTTGTTTCGACATTTTAATGTATATCTCTTAATTAGCTTGAACTCCTATAAATAAAGGCATACTATACACGCCATAAACACACTTCTTGGCACAATACATTTTTTTACACTTCTCAGTTTATAATAAAATCTTCAGTTTTTCTTAGAGCAGTTTTTATGCAAGATCTGCAATAATGTAAGTTCTTGTATTTATTTGTTCTTTGTTCTTTGTAATTAAGCCCCCAATTATTGTTTATCGTTTGAGGTTGTTCGTTCTTCACCGGACGATGTAGATCTAAGGATACGATATGAGGCAGTGGGGATTCCTTGTATAAGGATCCAAACGCCCAGATCCGTTATCCGGTGACCTATAGATGACTTCGGTATGGTCGGCAACCGTGTTTTTAGTAGATCTATATAATTGCTTTATGAGTCTCTATTTTATCCGTTACGTATGTAGAAACGCTAAGATTTAGGTTTTCGCCGCGTCAATCTAGCCAAGTCTTTATGGTGTGATTGTCCACCTAGAATTTCTTATCTTAGTAGGTATGGCTACGACTACGTCGGGTTCTCTCGCTTTGTAATTTAAACGAGTAATTAAACTTGATCAACTTAATTATTTGTCATCGTAATTTAACATGAGACCTAAAAAGTGATTGTTATTTAGGACGAGAGATTGAATCGGTTTCTAAGAAGTACGCCTAATCATAGGAATGTTGCTTAGATGAGGTTACGGTTTATACCGGCATCCCTAGTTTCGTAAATGTGTCAGAAGTTATATGAGATGGAGACTAAAAATGTGAAGTCACGTAATGGAGACACGATGATCTAGATGGCCTAACCGGAGCTAGATCTATTTTAGGGGATGACTCCCGTAGTCGATATAAAAAAAATACGAATCGGATTTATAGTTGTCGAGTATCGCTTAATTATATAGAATCTCTAGAGCCAAACGATAACATAATAATTGGGGAGGTTAATTACGTTGTTTATGTGTTGTGTCGGGTCGTGTCCTTTACTTTTTCTTGTACTTCGTTGGTCGTAGACCGCCTTTGTGTCCTTGATATGAATAATTAATTGTTTGTATATAAAATGATCCACAATTTGGTTCCCTGTGGGATCGACCTTGATTCGCTATAGCTATACTACGATGGACCTAGTCCTCTTGCTAGTATTGGTTTATGGTGGTCAAGTACTTTTAATTATTACTTGATCTACGTGCATCAGTGCCTTGGCTGGTCACTTATCCGGTGTAGTGACTTTTTCACTGAGCTGCTGTACTTAACTGTTCCTAACAATCAGTGAAGTTAACTTCACTGAGTACCAGTGCCTTACCTGCTACATCCAAAGAGGAAAAGCGTACGAATAAAAAGTTCCATGTATCGTCAAATAGTGTTACGCCACATTTCATCCAGAGCATCGGATGAGTACACAAGACTCTATCGTTGTGATATCCTATATTGGAAGTGGGGAAAGCGCATCACCAGACATAAATATATTGTCAACTCGGGTTAGCAATTTTAGACAAAGCGAGGACGACGGTCTAGGCAGTTGACTTGACCATTCTCATTTAGTGCTACCAGGGCCGGGGGTCTGGGGCGTTAGAGAATGGTATTCAGAGTCCACTATCATACGAAACTAAGTGTCACACCGTGAGAGGTGGTGGGGGTCACCTCTAGAATCCTATGGTAGGGACGAAGCCGACTATCATACGAAACTAAGTGCCACACCGTAGAGGCGGTGGGGGCCACATCTTGAATCCTATGGTAGTAACGAACTGTGACAAGTCTAGTGGGACAAGTCATGGCCGTCCGGCGAGGACGCCAGTCCCTTATAAGAGGGGAGAACGTGATATCCTACATTGGAAGTGAGGGAAGCGCATCACTAGACATATGCCAATTCGGGCTAGCTCTTTTAGACCAAGCGAGGGCGGCGGTCTAAGCAGTTGACCGGACCATTTATGACTCATTTAGCGCTGCCAGACCCGGGGTCTGGGGGCGTTATAATCGTTAAACCATAACTACAAAGGTCCCCACTCTCCCTGTCTCACGGGATGAGTGGAGATATTAATCAGTTAACCAAGTGGCTCCGAGTCGAAGGCTTTCTATTATACCAAACAACTGAAAGAAGTCACCGGACTTGGAGCTAGAGTGTGGAGGTTTGAGCCCCGTAAATTGGCGAGTCACCCCTTTACAGGGGTTGAACCCCCACACTCCAACTCCAGGTCCACCTACCCTTTTAAGGCACCCAAGCCCTTACCACTAGGCCATGTCCTAGGGACGAGTACACGAGACTGTATGTCTAATTACTACATATACAAGTCCAATTACATCATACCGTAAATTTATCGTATGATATTTGTATTAGATAAAAGACATCAATGCCAAAAAGTAATATATTCTATGTATTTATGTGAATGACATATATATAAAGGTCTAATGTATGGAATAGATATTTTTATTATACATTTAATTACCCATTTCACGATGCACAAAATCATCAGTATTGAAATCGGGTTGATAATATGGTTATTTGATTCGAAAGGATAACCCAATTAGTTTATAAGAGGGTTTTAAAATGGATTATAGCTGAGTTAATAGAGATTGACTGCATTCGTACTCATAGATTTTGGGATCAAACTATTAGCATAGTTTTGAATTATGGGGATGACGATCTTTTTATAGGAGTTCCTTCATGAGGAAAGAGGTTTTTCTTTCAGTTATGTCGGGTTTACTACATGGGGGCGTAATGAGGGTAGCCATCATTTAACCATGGCCTTGTATGCGTGAATTATGGCAGTTTAGGAAAAGAAATCCAAGAAGTCTGGTTCCAAAGTTTCTAAGCCCTCAGATGTCTGTAATTACTGTAAAGAACAGAGACATTGGAAGTCCATTTGTCCAAAGAGAAAGAAACAACATGAGAGCAGTTCTGGCACAGCTGTTGTTAAGGGTGTGCACGTATACGGATTATCTGAAAACTGAACCGAACCAAGGTTATTTGGTTCAATTCTGTTCGGTTAATACTGCTTTCGGTTCGGTTAGTATTATAGAGAAACCGAAATTTTCAGTTCAATTACGGATAACTCTATAAATTATCCGTAACCGAACTGAAAGCCGAACCGAATAACAAACCGATCCATTAACCAAAATTGAATAGAAAATCGCAACCGCAATATCTATTATTAACCTATGTAACTAGTTTTCTTAACCAAAATATTATTCACGTTTATGAAAAATTGCATATAACCCAACCGTTGTCCGAACAATTTTTTAACCGAATTAAAAAATCGAAGAAAAACCAAATTTGTTTATAACGTAATAGAATTATTAAATTTCAATTCAATTTTTGGTTAACCGAACAGAACCAAACCTAACCGTATATTTTGGTTCGGTTCAATTGGGTTATCTAAAACAAACGGTTCGATTTCGGTATCGAATTTCAATGTACCAAAAATTTCGGTTCGGTTTCGGTAAGGCCATTAACCGTACCGAACCGAACCATGTACACACCTAGCTGCTGTGGAAGATGGGCAAGACATATATGAGGATTTGCTTCTAGTGGTAGGGGACATCATGCTGATGTGTGGATTCTGGGCTCTGGGCATCCTATCATATTTATCAACACGGGGAGTGATTCTCAACTTATGAGCAAATAGATGGATGACATATGTCTATGGCCAACAACAAGGTCTGCAAGGAAGTAAGAATTGTCTTAGTTCAATTGAGGACAGAGGATGGTAGATTCTGCACACTGAAGGATGTGAGACATGTTCCACAGATGACCAAGAATTTGGTATCTCTTAGTCCACTGGACATCAAAATGTTCAATTTAAAGAATGAAGGTGGGGTGCTGAAGTCTACAAAGATTCAGTTGTGATCCTCAAGGGTGTAAAGCAGGGAACCATGTATGTGTTACAAGGCTCTATTGTATCTCGCTCTGCTGTTGTACCATCATCAGAAGTACACCAGTCACAGCTGACCAAGCCATGGCGTATGAGTCTGGGTCATATGGGTGAAAGAGGGATGCAGGTAATTTCTCCGGCTAATCCTCTTGGGGGATATAAGGTCAATAATCTGGGCTTTTGTGAGTAGTATGTGTTTATGAAGCTACATAGGAGAAAATTCTCAAAAGGTATACACAACACAAAGTCATCATTTGATTATATCCATTCGGATTGTTAGGGGCCATCAATGATGGAATCATACTCAATAGAGATGTGTTCTTTGATGAGAATTCTATGCTTAGCTCATCAGTTGGGGGGTCTGATGAATCTGAAACTAGAGCTGAATTTCAGAGAGCTAACATAGAGGTGGAGCTTTAGGTATAGTTAGCTAAGCTGCAACACCCAATTGATTTTAGTCAGCACTCATCTGATCTGGTAAGGCATTTACTAGAGCTGGATCCAAGCTAGTCGGCTGAACGGGGGTCAGCTGATACTCAAACAGAAGTCATTGTTCAACAGAGTATAGCTGTCAGCAGAGCTAGAAGAACCAATGTTGGGTCTCCTATGAGGTATGGATTTGAGGACATGGTTGGATATTCACTTCACATTACAGAAGAAGTGGATGGTCCTGAACCATCTACTTACATGGAAGCACTGACAAATTCTGAGGCATCTTAATGGGATCTGGTCAAATATCCCCAGGAAATGAGGGTAGTTACTTGCAAATGGGTCTTCAAGAAGAAGAAAGGAATGGCATCCGCTGATGGAGTCAAGTATAATACACGTTTGGTTGCAAGAGGGTTCAATCAGAAGGAGGGGTGGACTTTGATGAGATATTATCACCAGTGGTCAGACACACTTCCATCAGGGTGTTGCTAGCAATTGTGGCACATCAAGATCATGAAATTGAGCAGTTAGATGTGAAGACTATCTTTCTACATGGTGATGTAGATAATGAGATATACTTGACTCAGCCAGAGTATCTCCAAGTTCTTGGCAAAGAAAGGTATGTTTGAAAGTTGAAGAAGTCCTTGTATCGACTTAAGCTATCTCCAAGGCAGTGGTATAAGAGGTTTGATAGTTACATAATCCCGCTAGGTTATAATAGAAGTCTATATGACTGTTGTGTATACCACAATCAGCTGAGATATGGATCATACATCTATCTTGTCTTTTATGTGGTTGACATGTTGATAGCTGATAGAGAGAAGTCTGATATTCAGAGTCTAAAGGACCTTCTCAGTGCTGAATTTGAGAAGAAAGATTTGGGTGCAACAAAAAAGATTTTGAGGAGTGAGATCTTTAGAGACATGAGTCAGGGAAAGCTATTCTTGTCTCAGCAGGGCTATATATAGAAGAATTTGGCCAAGTATGGTATGTCTGTTGCTAAGACAATATATTCTCCAATGGCATCCAATGCTCATCTATCTGTTTATGATTCACAGTCAGCTGAGGAAAATGACTACATGTCAAAAGTTCCCTATGCTAGTGCATTGGGTAGTCAAATATATGCCATATTTTTCACTAGGCCTGATCTGGCTTAGGCAATCAGTGTTATCAGTAGGATTATGGCTCAACCTGGAAAGGAACACTAGAAAGTTGTAAACATGATGTTCAGGTACTGTAGGGTACAACGGATGTTGGACTCATTTATGGAAGTGATACTCAAGATCTGGTCACAAGTAGTGCTGTTAATGAGCCGAGTATTGGTGGTTTGAGCTCGTTCGTTTATTAAGCAAACAAAAAAATAATGTTCGAGCTCGACTCATTTAAAGGATGAAATGTTCGAGCTCGGCTTGTTAAACATATTGTTGCCTTCCGACTCGAGTTTGGCTCGAGTTCGGTTCGTTAAGGTATAAAATATAAAGTCCAAATGCAAAAATAACAAATTATAGATTAATATTACACACATCACACAACAAAAATTATTATAAAAATATCTAAATATTATATAAAATCAATCTGTAATATCTATTAGATAAATGAATGACTTATCTTTTTTTGAGTTAGGGTTACTGTACATTGATGTGTTCATATAAGCACGTTCACGAATATAATCAAACGTTCATGAACCAAGCACATGTTCGTTCGTTAAGCAAACAAACCTACAATCATGTTCGAGCTCAACTCGTTAAGCTAAACGAACAAACGATCACAAACACTAACGAGCCGAACACTAGCTTGTTCACAACGTTTTGTTCATTTACTAGCACTAGTAACAGGTACTGTGATGTTGATTATGCTGGTGATGTGGGCGGGAGAAAATCAATGAATGGTTATTTTTTTCACATTGGGGAATATAGTGGTCAGTTGGAAGGCAACCCTACAAGAGAAACCGGTTAAAGTGCTTGACAGGTAGGAAAAGATGATCAAGAGGAGAATGATACATTTGGTTTTGGTGAAATGGAGCAATCATTCAGCAAGCGAGGCGACATGGAGATTGAGGATGACATGATCCATGAGTTCACATATTTTCGTGATCTACAAGGTATGCTTTAGTTTCTTGGATTGAACTCCTCTTAAAGGGGAAGAATGTAATAATTTGATATTTTGAAAAGGGCAATAATGTCACTTAAGAAAATTCATAATATTATATTTATTATACAGGAGTTAAGTAAAAAAAAGTATTAATAAGGAAGTTTTATTTTAAATAAAACTCTACATTATCTTTGGGTTTTGTCAGAAAGTTCAAAAACCAAAGTTTGAACTTTTGACTTTGAGTGAACAGAAAAGAAAAAAAAGGGATCTTCAAAGTATTTTTATCATCGTGTAACGATTTTCAGATTCAAGTAAAACAACGGAATCACGGTGAAGCAGGCTGTGTTTTGATACCAAGATCCTGAAGTTCATAAAAAGTTTTAGTTTGACCTAGTTTTAGAATCTTCAAGTTTTAAAAATGTTCTGTTGTCCTAAGTCGTTCTATTATTAGCATAGAATGCTTAGAAATCCTTGAATGCAGTTAATTTAGATTGTGATCAAATAGGTTTTGTGGAAGAAGATCAAGGTTTTTTTTGTTTGCTTTGAAGTTTGAAGTGCTTTTGCTTTAGAATCCAAGTAAGAGGGTGTTCATATTGAAATTGTGTTGTTTTATTATGTTTGGCGACTTTATTTCCTAAGTTTTGGTGGTTTTATGTGTTGATATCGATTGTATATGCCTTGGATTTGGTTTGGAACATTGCTGTGCAGAAATTTTGCAGTTTTAGGGCAGTTTGACCCTTTTAGCGCCAGCCATATATCTTTGGAACGCGCCAAGGGTAAACAGTGTGCAAGCAGAATGCTTCAAGAAGTTTTAGCGCGTACCAATGAGAAACAGAAACCAAACAGAACACTACTGCACTTAGCGCGTACCAATGAGAAATAGAAACCAAACAGAACACTACTGCACTTTTAGCACGCGCCAATAAGGTTTAGCGCACGCCAAAACTGAGCAGAGTCTAATCATATTTTTCTATAAGTTTTGGGTGCCCGCCAAAATGGCTTAGCACGTTCGAATACTAAACGTAATGATTTCTAGGAGTTCTGTGGTGCTTTAGCACATGCCAAAGAGCTTTAGCGCTCACCAAAGACCTTTTTGTGGGGTTTTGTTAAGACCTAGTTTTGAATTGGGTTAATTCTATGTGATACAATAACCTTAAAGAAAAATGCCAAAGCCATTTTAATCTTATGATGTGGTTAGTTCTGAGACCTAACGAATTCCTTGAAAAGATGAAGCTCGGGACCATCGAAAGAGTATGAATGACCTTGTGCTTTGATTAGTTAGAATTCATCAATGTCTGAAGTCTAGTTGTCTAAGATGAGAGGGTAGAGTTGTAATTGAGCCTTTTTCCTTGAAAGCATTTAGGTGGTTAGTTAATAATCAATAACATACAAAAATTTTAATGCTAGTCTTGGTAAGGCACAAGACAATATCGCGATGTGTTGTGTGGTCAGAAAAAGTGGAAATCTTCACTGTTCCATAAGACGGTCATTAAGAGAGACGGGACTACACCGAACACAAACATACACTATCGGGACTAGCCCGTGGCTACTAGATTATGGATCACTAGTAGGTTGCAACCCAGTGTTCTTAGTGCATGACTAAGTGCAGTGCCATTGAATACTT
Organism: Gentiana straminea; assembly: GCA_036785695.1. NCBI lineage: Eukaryota > Viridiplantae > Streptophyta > Magnoliopsida > Gentianales > Gentianaceae > Gentiana > Gentiana straminea. The sequence goes on from JAVUPR010000282.1 coordinate 96,195, forward strand.
GATGTGACAAAGATAAGCTAAGTTAAAAACAAAGTAGGAATCTCCCAACGTGTTATGAGCACGAAGTGAACCCTAAAGTTTGTGTCAAGTATATAAAGAAAATCATTGATAATTATGTCCTGCTTTCCTTTTTTCAGTAAAGTGACTTAAACCGTACATCTGGTGGAATCAATCTGAAGACTCAGCTATGTGATGGACAGTTGAGAAGTGTATTCAATTCTATGCCTCTGTAGGGTGGAGTCTACTGAAGCTCCTATCAGTAGGGTGAAGTCTGCTGAGTACTGGAATACAACAGGGTCCTACATCTGTTAATTCTGTTATGTGACAGCTATACAGTGTCATTAAAATGAGGACACGTGTAGGGGTATTTATGGTTCTTCAGACAAAGATTCCTGACGGCTAGGGTTTAGGGATTTGTTCCTATAAATACAATTGTTGTTGCATCATCTGTGTGTGTGACATCTGTAACTCAGTGCATAATAAAAAAGATCTCTTTTCTGGCCGTGGTTTTTTTATCTCTCTCACTTTGAGAGAGGTTTTCCACGTTAAATCTATGTTCTTCTTGTTTTTTGTTATCTCCTTTGGTTCTTTGCGCTTGATTGTATCTGTTTCTATTTCTTGCATCTGAAGTTATCTCCATCCGTCATAACAAGTGGTATCAGAGACAGGTTCTATCAGCTTCATCTTCACCAAGACCTTCAGAAAGGTGCTAGGCTCTGTGATAAAGTTGTGATCTTTAGCAAGAAAAGATGTCAGCAGTAAACGTGAACATCGAAAAATTTACAGGAAGGAACAGTTTTTTGTTCTGTGGCAAATCAAGATGCATGCACTGCTGAAACAACAGGGTTTGTGGAGTCCTTTATCTGACAAACCAAATACAAAGGTGCAGCAGATTATGCCAGTCTGGAAGAGAAAGCACATTCAACCGTCATGTTGTGCTTATATGATGATGTTATCACTGAGTTTCCTGAGGAAGACACCGCAGCCAAGTTGTGGAAGAAGCTTGAAAGCCTGTAAATGACCAAGTCACTGACCAACAAGTTGTTGTTGAAACAAAGGTTGTTCAGTTTAAATATGCATGAAGGGAGTCCACTGAGGGACCATCTTGACCAGCTGAACACAGTATTACTTGATTTAAGGAATATTGATGTTAAATTGAAGATGAAGATGCAGCCCTAATCCTGTTGGTGTCATTACCAGCATCATATGAAAACTTTGTGCAGTATTTCATAGTTGGGAAGGATACAGTAGCTTTAGAGGATGTAAGGTCTGCCTTACATGCCAGAGAGCTTAGACACAAGGCTGTTGGGACAGACAATCAGGCTGCTAGGCTAGTTGCTAGCAGCAATAGTGGAAAAGGATATGTACATAAGAAGAAAAAGAAGTCAAGGTCCAAAGGTCCTAAGTCTACTGATGTCTGTAATTATTGTAAGGAGCAGGGACATTGGAAGTCCAATTGTCCAAGGAAGAAGAAACAGCCGAAATGTAATTCTGGCACAGTAGCCTTGGCTACTGAGCAATCTGATGAGGATCTGGTTCTAGTTACAGGGGACTCTACACACCATAATGATGTGTGGATACTTGATTCTGGAGCATCCTACCATATTTGTCCAAACTGGGAATGGTTTTCCACTTATGAGTAGATGGATGGTGGTCAAATCTATATGGCCAACTGCAAGGTTTGCAAAGTTGTGGGAATTGGCTCAATAAAGTTAAGGACAGAGGATGGTAAATTCTGTACACTGAAAGATGTAAGACATGTTCCACAGATGACCAAGAATTTGGTATCTCTTAGTCTACTGGACAGTAAGGGGTTCAATTTCAATGGTGAAGGTGGACAGCTGAATGTCTTCAAAGATTCAGTTGTAGTCCTCAAAGGCATCAAGATGGGAACCTTGTATATATTACAAGGATCTATTGTATCTGGCACTATTACTGTTGCATTCTCAGCAGTTCACCAGTCTCAGCAGACTCAGCTGTGGCACATGAGACTTGGTCACATGGGTGAAAGGGGAATGCAGGTTCTTTCTTCAGCAGGTTTTCTTGGGGGATATAAGGCCAAGAATCTAGATTTTTATGAACATTGTGTGTTTGGGAAATTGCATAGAAGTAAGTTCTCAGCAGGGTTGCACAACACAAAGGCATCACTTGATTATATCCATTCAGACTGCTGGGGTCCATCAAAAGTTGAGTCATTGGGTGGTCACAGATATTTTGTGTCATTCATAGATGACTATTCAAGGATGACTTGGGTGGTGATGATGAAGAACAAAAGTGATGCATTCAGTAACTTCAAGTAGTGGAAGGCCCTAGTGAAGAATCAGTTAGGCAAGAAAATCAAGAAGCTTCGTACAGATAATGGTCTGGAATTCAGCTGGAATGATTTTGATTCATTTTGTGCAGCTGAGGGTATTGCTAGACATCATACTGTAAGGAATACACCTCAGCATAATGTTGTAGCTGAAAGGATGAATCAAACTCTACTGGAGAGGGCAAGATGTATGCATTCTCAAGCTGGTTTATCAAGGAGATTTTGGGCGAATCTTTGTAAAAATAGCTTGCTACTTAATCAACAGGAGTCTTCACACAAGAATCAATCTCAAGACACCATTTGAGATGTGGTCAGGCAAGCCTGCTGACTACTCAGTTCTAAGTGTTTTTGGGAGTACAACTTACTATCATGTTAGTGAAGGGAAGGTGGAGCCAAGAGCCAAGAAGGGAGTGTTTGTGGGGTATGGTGATGGAGTTAAAGGATATAGGATTTGGTCATCAGCAGAGTCCAGAGTAATCCTCAGCAGGGACGTTGTGTTTGATGAAAATTCTATGTTAAACTCATCGGTGGGGAGGTCTACCGAATACGAAACCGATCTTGAATCGATAGTGTTGAGAAACGAGGTGGAGCTTCGGGTGGAGTCTGCGATATGCAACAATCGGTGGATCCAAATCAACACTATATGCGATCCGGATAATGAACCGAGAATCGATCCAAAGCCCTACTGGGACCTCAGTAGGGCGTCATACAAACATTGATCAGCAGAGTCTAGCTTCCAGCAGGCCTAGAAGATCTAATGTTGGGATACCTCCAAGGATATATGGATATGATGATTTGGCTGGATATGCACTCCAAGTTGCAGAAGAGGTAGAGGTTGCTAAACCTACTACTTATAGGGAAGCAGTGACATGTACAGAAGCATCTCAGTGGCATGCAGCCATGGGAGATGAAATGGAGTCGTTGAACAATCAGACTTGGGAATTGGTCAAACAGCCTACTGACAAGGGAGTTGTGACTTGTAAATGGATTTTCAAGAAAAAAAGAAGGAATAACTAAGGCAAAAGGGGTCAGGTATAAGGCACGTTTGGTTGTAAGAGGATTCAGTCAAAAAGAAGGGGTTGACTTTGATGAAATATTTTCACCAGTGGTCAGCCACACTTCAATCAGGGTGTTATTAGCAATGGTGGCACAACAAGATCTGGAACTTGAGCAATTAGATGTGAAAACTGCTTTTCTACATGGTGAGGTGGATAAGGAGATATACATGACACAGCCTAAGGGTTTTCAAGTTCTTGGCAAGGAAAATTATGTTTGCAAGTTGAAGAAATTATTGTATGGTTTGAAGCAAGCTCCAAGGCAGTGGTATAAAAGGTTTGACAGTTTTATGCTTCAGCAGGGTTACAACATAAGTCCTTATTATTGTTGTGTTTACCACAGTCTGGTGCAAGATAGATCTCATAACTATCTTGTCTTATATATGGATGACATGTTGATTGCTGCTGCAAGGAAGTCTGATATTCAAAATCTGAAGAACCTTCTCAGTGCTAAATTTGAAATGAAAGATTTGGGTGCAACCAAGAAAATCTTGGGGATGGATATCTGGAGAGATAGAAGTAAGAATAATTTTTTTTTGTCTCAGCAGGGTTATGTGCGAAAGATATTGGCCATGTTTGGGATGTCTGCTGCAAAACCAATAGATACTCCTATGGCATCAAATGTTCATTTGTCTGTTTATGCTTCACAGTCAGCTGAGGAGAAGGAGTATATGTCAAAAGTTCCATATGCTAGTGCAGTTGGCAGTTTGATGTATGCCATGGTATGCGCTAGGCCTGATTTGGCTCAGGCAGTCAATGTTGTCAGCAGGTTTATGGCTCAACCTGGAAAGGAACACTGGAAAGCAGTTAAAAGAATATTCAGGTACTTGAGAGGTACATCTGATATTGGTCTCATTTATGGAGGTGACGCTGGTCTGGTCACAGGGTACTGTGATGCTGATTATACAGGTGATGTTGACAGTAGAAAATCAATGTCTGGTTATGTGTTTACAATGGGATATGCTGTGGTCAGCTGGAAAGCTACTCTTTAGGCTACAGTAGCCTTATCAACTACTGAAGCAGAATACATGGCTCTTACTGAAGCAGCCTAGGAGGGTATCTGGTTGAAGGGGCTAGTCAGTGATTTGGGGTTGCATCAATATCAGGCTGAAATATATTGTGACAGTCTAAGTGCAATATGTTTAGCCAAGGATCAGGTTCATCATGAGAGAACCAAGCATATTAATGTCAGGTATCATCTCTTGAGGAATGAGAAGAGGGTTGTAGTGAAGAAGATCAGAACCAAGGATAATCCTGCTAATATGTTCACTAAACCAGTTCAGCAGAGTAAGTTTCAGCTTTGCCTGGACTTACTAAACATTCAAAGCTTGTAATCTATTTCTGGAAACTCTACTGAGGGAAGATCAGTTGAGTGGATGCTGTGGGAGATAGTCTGGTACAAGTACATCTGGCATTGACGAATGCATCTGGTACAAGTACATTTGGTTATGCAATCTATTTCTGACTCTAGTGAGAGTTGAAGTCAAGGTGGAGATTTGTCAGTAAAGTGACTTAGACTCTACATCTGGTGGAACCAATCTGAAGACTCAGCTGTGTGATGGACAGCTGAGAAGTGTATTCAATTCTGTGCCTCAGTAGGGTGAAGTCTACTGAAGGTCCTCTCAGCAGGGTGAAGTCTGCTGAGTACTGGAATACAACAGGGTCCTACATTTGTTAATTCTATTATGTGACTGCTATATAGTGTCATTAAAAGGAGGACACGTGTAGGGGTATTTATGGTGCTTCAGACAAAGATTCCGACGGCTAGGGTTTAGGGATTTGTGCCTATAAATACAGTTGTTGCTGCATCATCTGTGTGTGTGAAATCTGTAACTCAGTGCATAATAATAAAGATATTTTTTCTTCCTATGTTTTTTTTTATCTCTCTCACTTTGGGAGAGGTTTTCCACATTAAATCTGTGTTCTTCTTGTTTCCTGTTATCTCCTTTGATTCTTTGCGTTTGATTGCATCTATTTCTATTTCTTGCATCTGAAGTTATCTCTATCCGTCATAACACCTTTCATTATAAAAAATTAATGTTCAATAGCCTCTACCTCTTGCTAAGTACGCAAAATACTTGTTGATCCGAGAGAAAGGCAGAATAAGGGTTTGAAAGGGATGGTGAATGACCTTGTTCACAAATTTAAAAACTTCCTTTTAAATTGGTTACGCAACGGAAAATTCCTTCCATAATTGCGTTTTCCAAAGATGATTAGCACACACTATAAGATAAAGTGCATATATGAAATGAAGAATGTAAATATTGAAAGTAAAGTGCGGAAATATAAAGAACAGAAAATTATAGAGGTTCGAGGTGGTGTAATCCTCTAGTCCTCTCTTCTCATGTGATGATCAAAGGAATTCTCCATTGTTATTTTCCAGTTGCTTCATTGACTGAGTGACTACTCCGTGACAATTCACAATTGCTTCAGTAGTTCCACTCTCCGTTGTTCCTTCAGAAGAACCATAAACAGCTATCACAAACTCTGCAATTCCTTGACAGATTAGATCTGTTTCAATAGCTTCAGTCCTTCAAAACAAGATGCTTCTTCACTAATCTGATGAATATCTAGATCAGATTAAGCAAGATGTGAGTCAAGAATTCATGATTTAAAAGTTCAGACTTGATTTGATCGAAGAGGTTATTAGGCTTTTGAGACTTGGATTTTCTGGATATTGTTTTGAGTTTCAGAGCGTGAGAAAGCTTCTGATCAGAGTTGTTGCGTATTTTTCCACTTTAATTCTCTTTGTTTTTATTCTGATCAAGCCTCCTATTTATAGCATTGAATTCTTAGGTGATAACGTCGAAATTATCACTGGTGTTCAGCGGTTGTTTAGTGGTGGATATCTGGTGGTGAATGTGGTGTTAAAGTGGTGGCTCATGGTAGAGCTATGTGATATTGTGGAGGTGAGTGTGGTGGCTTGCATAAGTAAAACAGAGCAGTGAGTTGGGTAGAGTTTTGCCTTTCTTTGCATATATTTAGCTTGGTTTATGAATTGTACATGGAGCCCTATTTATAGGGTAAGAACCGACTAAGTTCAACATAATTACAACTAAGGACACAGTACAATTAAATCTGAGGTGGTTGGTTGGGCCGTGATGTGATGCTTGCAGTGCAGACTCCCTGGTTCACATTGCACGTCCTCAGTCTGCCAGTTGTGTCGTCGATCCTAGCTCTCCATATGTAGAAGGGATTGGATCTATGGCAGATCTATCCCTCGCGCGTGGGCCAACCATGCATTTACTCATCTTACTCATCGTGGGCTCGCCTCGAGGCCCATCGTGAAGATAAGAATAATCCTGGCGTTGGGCCTAGCTGAGTGTTGTCCTCCCGGCCCCTATTCACCTGTCTCCAGGAGATCCTTCTGGGACAGTATGCATGCAAGAGGGCCGAAGGTCGGTGTCGGCCTACCAATGGCCCCCTACTCCGTATCCGTGACACCTCAAGGTGTCGGGTAGGGAGTAAGTCCATTGGCTCCACGAGGCAGCTTTTGTGGGCGTACAACCCTGGCCGCTTGAAGTCGTTATGGGCGGATAACCTGGAAGGGATTTGGCTTCCTAGGGCTTTTATCCTCGAGCCAAAAAATTCATATTTAGGGTGGATAGCCTTGACCTCATACGGTTTAGCATTTTGGTATCTTTGATCCCTAACCGATTCGAAGCTGTAGTTGGGCGGATAGCCTTAGCTTTAGGGGACGGCATTGATGGGTGGATAGCCTTAGCCGATTTGAAGTTATATTTGGGTGGACAGCCTTAACTTCATATGATTTGGCGTTTCAGGATCTTTGATCCCTAGCCGATTCGAAGCTGTAGTTGGACGGATGGCCTTAGCTTCAGGGGACTACCTTGATGGGTGGATAGCCTTAGCCGATTTGAAGTTATATTTGGGCGGACAGCCTTAACTTCATATGATTTGGCGTTTCAAGATCTTTGATCCCTAGCCGATTCGAAGCTGTAGTTGGGCGGATGGCCTTAGCTTCAGGGGATGGCCTTGATGGGAGGATAGCTTTAGCCGATTTGAAGTTATATTTGGGCGGACAGCCTTAGCTTCATATGATTAGGCGTTTCAGAATCTTTGATCCTTAGCCGATTCGAATCTGTAGTTGGGTGGATAGCCTTAGCTTCAGGTGATGGCCTTGACGGGCAGATAGCCTTAGCCGATTTGAACGGCGGCCTTGATTTGGCCCCTCTGCCTGCGTGACGGCCGCATGTCAATTTCAAGCGATCTTTCCCATTCATAATTGATGTGACGGCTGACATAATCCACCGCATGATTTGATTGGCTTTGGTCTTTTCGTCGGCCGTGCCGTAATGATGGCGATTTTGGAATTCAAAACTAGGAATTCCCGCTCTCACTCTCGTCCGTTAGATCATCACAATCGCTACTGTCGGATCTGTATTTTGGTGCCTATATAAGAGGGGCGGATCCTTGACCTAAGCACTTTCCAGACTTTCTCCCTCTTAGGCAATCGGATATCGGCGGTCAGCTAGCAGAGTTCCTCCGGCGAAGTGGTTTCCGGCAAGATTTCGAGGGATTGTTTCACCTTTCTTCTTTTCTTTCGTATCTCATATCAATCACCAGGTAAAATTGCTTCCTCTCTTCTCAATTTTCATGCTTTCGTGAGTTGTTTTGTGTATGCTTTTTATTGTCTTAGTGATGTACGTTTCGGGTTTTTCCTGGGTTTGAGTTCATGGATTCCCATGTCGTCTTCTCCCCCGTCTTTAAGGTTTGCCAGAATTCAGTGGTTCGCCTTTATTGTCGTGGCCTCTAAGTAAATCTTTATCAGCATCGTTCAGCTCTTTCTCGAAAATACCAACCCTTTATAGTCTTGTTACCGTGCTTAGTCTGACAAACCTATGCAAAGCAGACTTCTATTAAGCCTATACATAAGATCAATTCTATACTCTATTCAGACTCCTATAACAGCTAGTTAGGCCCTCATCCAAACTATAAATGTTCCTCACAAGTCTCACCCATAATTTCCAAGTCAACTCATTTGACCTTTGTTGTGGTTTTGTTGCATTTCACTTCTGCATTCCACAAGAATGATATAAGATTCTCATAGTAGATTTCTGTAATCGGGATTGGAGGATTGTCTGTAACCCTACTGCCACCACTTGATCGTCCAACCTCTATGCTGCCTGATTATTCTTGCAGTGTGCAACGAAAATAGATGCGTCAAAGAACGAGCCAGCGAATATTTTAGACTAAGCACTGTGCAGATCGGCTGAGTAAGAAGACCGAGGATCCCGATTCAGTAAAAAAGACTTGTGGACTGACTTACAACCAAGGAAGTCTGTAATGACCTTGGGTAAGTCTAAGATATTAGTTAATTGATGAACTAATCTTTTCTGCAAAATGGTGAACACTAACATCACACAAAATAAGGGTCAGTGAAATGCATATTAATCGTATATCTTGTAACTATTGAAAAAAAGGTTTGTTATAAGATTCTTGAAATCGGGAAGGGACAGTTATACTGTTGCAGCCTTTCTGATAGAGTCCATAAACAGCAAAACCTTGAACCTTGAAGTACGTTTACTCAAGTTAGTTACTAGCCGATTAAAATCAGACCACATCCAACATCGGTTGTTGGTGATAACACTAAACACTACTAAACTAAATCGAATTTTGATCCACCCGAATGTAGTGGGAGTATGGTTTATCCATTACCCATTACGGGTTACGCGGACTTTGTAGTACGAGGATCGATTGACCTGTAGCTCTTTTGTGAGCGATATAGGATTCGATAATATAGGTTGGTTTAATAGCCATAACCACATGTGAATGGAGTTTGGTACTCCGGATTCTGTTCATACTCTTGTAGAACCACACGAGCGTCTCGGGCCCGGTGGGAGTAATTGGATCTACATGGAAAAGAGTGGAATGAATAGGAAAGTTTATCTTTCGAAGAGCAAAGCTTGAGTGGTCTAGGGGTAATTCCCTAAGAAGTAGAGAGTTAATCGGACCTTGAACTCTCTTACCACTTAGTATTGCATGATTTCGTTCACAAAAGCGGGAAAATAGGGGTGATTCCACGAGACTTTCATGCCGAACAAACGGAATACGGATTCATTCGGAACGAAGGGTTTCGCTTAAGAACCCATGACGGGATGACTCGTCAAGGCTTATGTCCTTTGTGGATAAAAAGCAAACCTCTCGGTCATTGGAAGTCATATATTTCTACAATATGTGGATTTGACGAATATTGATAAGTCTTTTGTAGGCGGATATCAATTTTAGTACGGTAGTGAATATATACATATATTAGTGTTTGTGAAGGATAACACTTGCACCGGTTGGAATCAACATGGGTGTGTTATACGAAGTCGAAATACGACAATGCCACAATTCTGCGCAACGAGAGATTTGGACAACATTCTTAAGAGTTTGACTCGGTCGAATTCATTAGAATCGAACGCTTATTATTATTCTCGTGAGGAGATAAATATAATCTCATAATCGGAGGAGTGCGAGATAAATATAATCTCACGGGATTATGGTGGCATATTCCCGTGATTGATTTATCGAATATAATTATTCTATAATTATTTATTTGATTTATCGGAGCCGCTGATTATTAGTCCATGGTCCCCGACGTGCCTCCTATATAGCATAGCTATTCTCGGACGTCGAATCCTAATAATATTAATTTAGTTCTTATTGGACTTTATTAAAACGATATGTGAATTAATTGTTTAGTGGACTATTAAATTAGTTGGGCTAAATAATTAAATATGTGGAAAAGACATTTTCCATAATCTTGGCCCAATTATTGTGTTATAGTCGAAATTATTGTGACTAGGTCACAAGAGGTAAATTTCGACCCCAAGGCATGTTTAATGAACAAGAAATTAGTTTTCTTGTGATTAATAAGACATGTGCATAAAATATTTATTGGATAAATATTTATGGAAAGAAATAAAGATAAAGATTAATCTAGATTTGTTCTAGAATATTATGGGATTATCTTTTATTTAATAGGATTATCATAATTGATTTTGTATTAATTATAAAATCCTTGGGGCTTAAGTTTTACTCTCCTATATAAAGAGAGTTCTCCCAAGCCAAAGAACACAAGATTTTCGATAATCGGCTAAGGAAAATCAGCTAATTTACATCAGCCGAGTGGATATAAGACCTGGAGAAGTCAGCTATGTAACAAGAAGCAAGCTGACAAAACAGGAAGCAAGTTGAGTGAACGACCAAGCAAGCTGACTGATCAAGTAAGCCAAGAGTAGATTAAGACTCATGATAAATATGGATGACAAGAAATTAAATGCAGAAATAAATTAAGGACGGATATTATGCTGGACGTTGGGAACAAAATCAAGATCACTCAAATCAAGAGAATTAAATCCGGACAAAATCAAAGAATCATTCCCTCGTCATAAATGAGCCAATGGACGAAATTTCAAATTCAAGAAATCGAGACTACAAATAGGAAAGCTTCAACAGAGGAACAAGAACAGGATTTACGATCCCTCTTGTGCACATTCTCTGTCAAAAAGTCTTCAAAATGACTTGAGCTTCCAAGCAGATCCAAAAACAAAAGTTCAGAATTCCTAAGTGCTTCAAAGAATCATCAAGCCTGAACTTGGTTCATTTGTGAAATCTTATACTCACATATCTCTTATATCGTCTAGAGATCAACCAATCAGTGATGAGACATATGTTGTCTTTAAGGACCGAAGATACTGAAACGGAGCCATCTGAGGAGTTGTGATTGTGATAGCTGTTGAAGAATGAAATCAGAAGGAACAGTGGTGGAGTTGGGTCATTGAAGCAATTTTGTATTGCTAGGGAGTGATAACTCGAGATTGCGAAGCATTTGTTGTCAAGCACAATCATACCTATTGTAACGGTATATCAAACAATAGTGAATTCCTCCAATCATCATAGGAAAAGAGAGGACTAGATGATTCACTACCCTGAACATCTATACGCTTTGGGTCATTTACGCATTTACTTTCCGCATTTACATTCTATCTATTCACTTGTTGTGTATGTGACTGCATTATTTTAAAAATGCACATTTAGAAGGGTTTTCCACTGCACAAATTTTTTCAAGGAAAAGTTTCAAAATCCTGATCAAGGGTGTTGGTCCCTTGAAAAGGCTTTGGTTAAGTTTAGAGGTGGGTGAATAAACTTAACACTTAAAACTTTTGGAGTTAACAAACTCAGCAAGGTCAGGAGCCTGCTGACTGCTCAGTAGTCTGCTGACGTAGATATTACTGATTTGTTGTAACGGAATATATTCAAATTAAGCCTTATTACTTGTTGTTTAAATATGATACTAAGTATTGGATACTCAGCAGTGTAAGTGTGTGATTCAGTTGCTAGTTTCAGTAGGTTGATGTGGTTAGTATACTAAATGCAGAAAGTAAGTAGCCAGATTTTATAGTGGTTCCAGGTGGTGTAATCCTGTCAGTCCACTCTTCTCCTGTGATGTTGGAGGAAATTCACTAGAGATCTTTGAGGTTGCAGTTACAAAAATCCCTAAAGGTCTTGTCATTCACCAATAACTATGGCTTCACAAACCGAACACTTGAAACAGGTAGGATTGTGCTCCAAAGTATTCCACTGGTCCTTGAAGGGTAGGATTGCCTCTTCACCAGCTCCACCACAAACAACAGTTCTTGACACCTAAGTTCTTCTCTGTCTTCAGCAGGTTTCTTGTAAAAGAAAGTTTGAATCAAGTGAATGATTCAACAGTCAGCAGCTTGATCAGGATGAAATGATCAGCAGCTTGATATCTTCAAGTGTGTGAACTTGATGTAACTTGATAGCAGGTTACACTTGACGAGTTTTCTGAATTAGTAGCTTTAAGCTCAGTGAAGTCAGCATGGTGATTTCTTGATAATAAACTTGATAGCTTAAGATAGATTGTTATTTTTCATCACTTTTCATCACTTGTATATGAATCAGGAGTCTTCTATATATAGGTTAGAATCTCGTGACTTATGTTTGAAATTCAAACATAGCCGTTTCATATTTGTCCCCATTCTGACTTGCTTTCTGTCCCTGTACATAGTACTGACACTGTCAGTTTTCTTTTTGAGTTTTCAGTCTGTCCACCCTTTGACTTGTATCCATTGGATAAAGTTCTAAATCTTTCCAACGTTCTTTTAATATTGACCATTGATTTGTTGAAATATCAAGGCTTGTAATCCATCCTTATCCTTGTAATCTTCCAATGTAACATTTGATTAAATCGAGATTTACATTCAGCAGATTCCTGTGTATGTAAATCTGCTGAAATGCTTGTCAGTCAGCTTGTTCAAGTTTGTTGTGTTTATAAAACACTTCAACTGACTGTCTTCTATATAACATTTTATTGTGAAGTTAGATTACACCAATTTGAACATAACTAAGTTCCAAACATCTCTTAACTTATGAAACTCAGACCTTGTACACAAGGTATATGTAATCAGTTTAGGTCATCACAGACTTCCCTAAATTCTGATTCCATATCCTTGACTTTAAATACTTAGTTTGATCCCTTAGCCTTCAATAACTGAGTTTGAACCCTCAGCCTTCAATCTTCAACAGGTTCCTAATTAGTCTACTGACCTAGTAACCTTACTGACCTAGACAGGTCTGCTGATAGAGTCAGATGACCTCCTTACAATGCTTGTTTGATCAAACCTATACAAAGATCAAACTCTAATAAACCTATACATTTGATCTAGACATCTTCTTGCCTTTGCTCTATAATAGCTAGTCTGGCACTCATCATTAAAACATAAAATAGGTCCAACAAAGGGCATTCACCCCCCCCATTTGACCCTTGATCTACCTTTCTCTAGGACCAACATGAATTACTCCAATTTCTTCACAGTAATTCTTGATGACTTGAATCAAAAACTTGGTTCCTCTGTTTGATCTGATCTTCACAATCTTCAAATCCTTTTCATTTTGAAGTCTTCTAAGGAGTTCTAGAAGTCTCTTTAGAGTTTCCTTCTTCTTGATCATAAACACAGTCCAAGTGTATTTGGTGAAGTCATCAACCACCACAAATGTGTACTTCTTTTCACTTACACTGATTGGTGTAACAAGACCAAATAAATCCATGTGTAGAAGTTGCAGTTCTCTTGTTGTTGACTGATGTGGCTTTGATTCAAATAAGCATTTGATCTGTTTTCCCTTCTGGCATACATCACTGATGCTCTCTTTCTTGAAGGTGATTTCTGGTAGTCCTTCCACTAGTTTCTTCTTTGCTAATTTGTTGATGGTCTTGAAACTTAGATGATTCAGTCTTTTGTGCCATGCCCAGCTTGCTTCTTGTTTTGATTGTACTACCATGCATGTCTCTGCTTTGGCTGTGCTCCAGTCCACTGCATATATGTTGTCATCTCTCTTCCCTGATAGAAGAATTGTGTTTGTCTGCTTGTGGACTATCTGGAAGCCTTCTTTGCTAACATTGACATTGTATCCTCTGTCACAGAACTGAGTGATACTCAATAGCTTGAAGTTTAGCCTTTTGACATAGGTTATATTTTGTATCTTCTATCAATTAGTCAATAGATATCCTTCTACTTTGTTTGTCCAGGCTTCTACATGCCTTCAAAGGTGACTTTGGGACCATCAAAATGCTCTGAAGTCCTTCAAATAGTGCTTGCTTACTATCATATGTCTGGAACATCCACTTTTAATGTACCAGACTGCCTGCAAAACACATTAGGAGTTTTTGAGTACCCAACACTCTTTGGGTCCATATGTGTCAGTCCTTATGCCTTTTACTCTGAAAGTGTAACCAAAGAGTCTTCTCATTGGAGGAATGAAGTCATCAACCTCATAGTTGTAAGGCATGGAAGACTATTTTCTGACAGAATGTCTGGAGGCATTCTTGAATACCTTTCTTCCTTTTGGTACACTGGCATCTAACATCACTCTACAGTAAGTTAGAGGTGGTCTATTCTCAAACTGCCTTATGTATCCAGAGCCAGGTATGTGCTGAATTTTCCTGAATCTAGAATTTTTCCTGTGAATTGACCTCCTTTTGTAAGCTAGAGGGGGAATATTCCAGTCATCATCTGATTGGTAGAGTCTACATTTACTCTTCACTACAGCTTTACCTTTACTTGGCTGGCTGTAAAATGACTTCCTTTTATTCACTGCACTGGCCTTAGGTTTGACCAGTTCCCGATGACTTTCAGGCCGAATATTTTGCTCACGCCTGAACTTAGGACGGTCTTGGTCTTGGATTCAGACTTGCGTTGTTTATTGGACTTGTTTTCATCTTGATTGTCATACCGTAGTCCTGATCTCGATCCAATTTAGGAGGTTTGTAAGATTTCGCGATACGAGTCCGAAGTGGACTTAGTATTTAGATTATATGTTGCCATCGGATGTGTCATCTCGATTTAGAATTTGATCATTCGAGTCCTTTTCTTTACCAGTTGTATGAGTATTTAGATTACCAATTCATTCTTTAATCCTATATTTTCCTATCTCAAATCTTCGCATTCTTTTTCTAGAATTTCATCATTCATTTGAAATTTTTTAAACTTGGTCATGAGCTTCTGAATTAGATTCACATTCAAGAATGGGAATAGAAGATTGTGCCATGTTGAAAATAGATGCCCTAGAGGTTGAGGCACAACACAATACCTCAGTTTCTTCTATTTCTTTTGCCATCAGGCACATGTATGCTTGCTCATCATCTGAGATGGATGAGCATCCCATGTCAGCTAAGTCACTGTCACTGCCGCTGCTCTCACTCATGTTGCTACTGGTCTCAGATTTCAGTGCTCTTCTGCTTTTCCTCTTCTCAGCTCAATTTCTCTTCTTGTTATCTGATTGTGCCTCCGCTGGTCATCATCTTTTCTCTTCTTGACAATTGGTCCTTGACAATCAGCTTTGTAGTGTCTTGTCTTTTTGCAGTTGGAACATCGAACTTCTTCTTCTCTTTTTCTGTCTCTTCTATTTTTTTGTGGTTGGTAGAGGATTTACTTCTTGATGAGCTTCTTTTATATTTTTCTTTTGACAATTTGTCGAATCTTCTTATGAGTAGTGCCATTTGTTCCCTTAGGTCCTTTATTTCTTTGCTGGTGCTGTCAGAGGCACTCTGTTGGTTACTCTGTTAGGGTGCTACCAGTGCGCTGGTCTTTCGTACCTTAGCTTTTCCACCATCTTCATTGTTCAACTTAAGCTCGCGAGCCTTCAGTTGTGACATCAATGTTAGTGTATCTGTTTCTCTCAGCTTTAGTGTGTCTTGCAACACATCTGTCTTGATCTTCCATCTTTAGGTAGACCTCTTAAGATCTTTAAGCAGACTTCCTTTTGCGGGTATGTCTGACCGAGCTGGTGTAGTTCGCTCAAGATGGCAGAAAATTTGATGTTCATTTGCGAAACTGATTCACCATGCTCCATCTTGAAATTTTTTAATTTCTGCTTTGCCACACATATTTTATTTTCTTTGATGGTCTCTGATCCTTCATTGATTAATGCCAACTCTTCCAACATATCTTTTGCCGATTTGCAGTCTATTACTCTCATGAACATGTTGCTATCCAATGTCTTCATTATCATGTCCTTTGCTACAAAATCTAGGTTGAATCTCTTATGAGCTTGTTCCTCAGTTTTGGACTTTGGTACCCAATTGCCCATGGCTGGCCAGTTGAGACTTGCTTCATAATTTTGTTAGGCCTTCAGTAATGACGTCCAACATTTCCTCATGAGTGGCTGCAAGATGTGAAATCATGTAGATTCTATATTCCTCAAAATTATTGATATTAAAAATTGGAATCTTAGACATGACTTTTTTGGATTCTATGAGTGGAAAAACTTCAATCTCTTTGTTACCAGAATGCAGATCTGAACAGGTTCTGATACAAAGAACTATGCTCTAATACTGATTGTTGGTCCCAGAAAAAGGCGGAACAAGGGTCAAAAAGGGGGGTTTGAATGGCCTTGTTCACAAATTTAAAAACTTCCTTTTAAAGTGGTTATGCAGCGGAAAATGCCTTTCATAAATGCATTTTTCAAAGACGATTAGCACACACTATAAAATAAAGTGCAGAAATTAAATGCGAAATGTAAATACTGACAGTAAAGTGCTGAAATATAAAGAACACAAAGTTAACGAGGTTCGATGTGTAATCCTCTAGTTCTCTCATCTCCAGTGACGATCGAAGGAATTCACTATTGTTGTATGTTGAAAGTAACGCCCGAAAGACAATTTATGTAATTATTTTTAGAATTAATAAATGATAGATTTATTCTCATCTTATTATTTTCTTTGTGCTTATAAGAAATACACTACTGAAAACCCCAAGTCGTATCATAAGTAGCCATATAACTTAGTGTGTGTCACACATGAGGATTAATTTTATGGTGATACACTTGAACTATTAGTCCGTGGTAAAGTTAATCAAAGTATGAGGTCTATTGATTAAACCACCATTAATGCACCCAAACACTTTATGGTGTGACCTTCTTATCCGGAATGTCGACATTGGTTGTCTAAGTGGGGCATTTATATATGATGAGAGTCATATAGAACTGGACCGATTTATTCTGAGTTTCTCATATAATTCCGTGATTGAGAAATCTTATTAAATCACAAGATGATCATATATGGATTAACCTTAATCCGGAAGTGATTACAGACTCCTACTTGTTTCAGGATAGGGTTTGATGTGTTCATTAAGGATCGCTAAGAGGCGCGGTCCGAATCACTTTCACGTTGGCACTATTCTGGAATGAGTGAGAAGTGTGTGTCTCACAGATATGGAATCCATTCCTTCCCGCGGGAACTAGAAAGACAATCCCTTTATTTGTTGATCCTAGAAACTGATCAATCCCGGGAGTTCGTATTGGTTATGAACTAATTGATCACTAGTGGGATAATGGTAAATAAGGATAAGATCTAGTGAAGAAGGTTTACGGAAATAATCCTACTTCAGCACGGATAGTCTATGGAGGGTTAGTTTATATGAAATGATTATATCAATGGACACTTATCGACTCAACTCGACGTTTTGAGAATAAGTTATATCTATAATCGATAGAGTTCAGTTTCGGATTTATGGTGGCGTAATTCCGGAATTAATGAATTAAGTAGAAATATTCTGTTCGATGAATATTTTATTTAATTTATTGTAGCTAATGGTTATAGGTCCATGGTCCCCGGAATGGCTCCTAACGCGCGAGTGTTTTCTTGTTTTATGGAACCTCGAGATTAAATTAAATAATTGGTCTATTTAATGAATATGCAAATATTATTTATTTGGTAAATAATATGTAAACTAGAAAAGACATTTTCTATTAAATAAATGATGAAGGTTGCGCCATTATCATGTGATAAATTAGGAAACGAAATTTTCTAGATTATGTCACATGTGTAATTAATTAATTATCTATTTGATGGATAATTAATGGAAAAATTAAGAGATTGATTTTTTTGAGAATTATCTCTTATTTTGTAGCAAAAATATCTTTTCCTTATGGGAATAGGTTTTTCTGGTGTGAAAATGATAACTCTCTTGACTAGTTATTTTCCTATATAAAGAGAGTTCCTCCTAACACAAAAAAAAAACAATTAAATGCGCCACTTACAAATTAGAAGGAAGAAAAATTAGTTTTTTGCCTTAGTCATTTAGAGAAGAAAAACCTAGGGTTTTTCTTGTGCATATTCCAGGAGGTTCTATGGCGAGGATCGACGTCCACCGGTCGTCGCTAGGTGATACAATCCGGAAGACTACGGCTTCTCCCTTAGTCGATTTTATCTTCTCTCTCCGGTATAGGTAAATCTACTAACCTTCTCGTACGATTAATTAGTTATGTCTCATATCGTAAATCGCAAAAGCTTCCGCTGTGTGAAGATCGAGTGTCTCGATCGGTGCTATTACTTCTACCATGTGGTATCAGAGACAAGGTTAAATTTTTACAATATCGAGAGCAAAATTAATTAATATAGGAGTGAAATTACATATTAGATTGCATCTTTTATTTTGTTGAATGATTGAATGCTGTGGTTGACAAGATGGATTGGGGTTGATACTTGTTTACCGTTAGATCTATCGTAAGCTCGTATAATTAGTATTATACGAGTATAGAATATATGTAATTTATTTTACAATTTATGTCATTTATTTTTGCAATTTAAATTTCATAGTAGTAGGTTTTTTTTCCGGATCTGTCGGCCAAAAGAAATCTTCAATGGAAAGACAAAAGGGACGCTGCAACAATATTGCGTCCAGGCACTGTTCATGCGACGAGACATTATTCATGCGGAAAAAAGGGAGTTATTATTCGCACCACGTCAAACCTACCGCTATACCACTTTTTAATTTGCACCACACCTAAATGAATAATCTACCTTTACACCACATTGAATTTTATAACTATTTCACTCTTTATTTACACCACAATTTCTACCTCTACACCACACTTTATAACTATTTCCACACCAATTTTTTTTTATTACAAATTAGTCCCCCTATTTTCACCCACCTTATAACCCACACCTCTACTTACAAACCCCAAATTTTCCCACCATAAACACCTTCTTCATTAAACCCATTTCAAAACAAAACCCTTATTTCCATAATTTATCATCATCTTCTTCATAAACCTTCATCTTCATCCTTATCATTTTTTTTTCATCATATATTCATCTCCATTTAAAACCCAAATCTTCACCTTCAAACCCACCTTCAAACCCAAATCTTCATTTTCATAACAAACCCACCTTCAAAGTTTTTTCTTCTTTTCATCTTTAAATCATCTTCATCTTCAACTCTTCTTCATCTTCTACTCTTCTTCATCTTCATCTTCATCTTTTTCATCTTCATCTTCATCTTCTTCATATTTTCCCAATTTTTTTTATCTCATAACCATATCTATACCAAAAAAATCAATAGCACCACAAAAAAAAAAGCTTCTTTGGACGATCTATAACCATTTTCAATGGATGAAGGCAATGAATCAAAATCACACATTGGAGAAATTAGGAATTCAAACACCATGGATGAAAAAATACTTTTCAACTCAATAACTTACTTCATGTTATTTTCCTTAGATTAACATGTCAAAATGCAATAATGTACTTGAAATTAGGATATTAAACTCTCATGTTGTGTTTGGTGAATGAATTTTGACAAAGTTTAATCCTTTTGTAGATCTCGCCCAGGTCGATGCAACCTTACCAGGGTCGAGTCTCAGAGATGCAACCTTGGTAAAGTCGCATCTCCTATGCAAGATGCAACCTTCCCAAAGTCGAGTTGTGCGTTTCGACCTTCCCAAGGTCGAAATTTGGTTAGTAGAAACGACCCCCTTGGGGTCGAAAACAGGGAGAATCGACCCTCTTGTGGTCGAAAACAACTCTGTTCGGAGAATCGACTTCACGTAAAGTCGATCTCCTAGGATCAACACCCAGGAGGTCGAATTTTGTAAATTCGACTGTCTTAAGGTCGTATCTCTTAAAAACCCTTTAAAATCATGAAACTTTGTGTCATTGTTTGCCTAACACTTATAACACGTAGAATACAATTTTTGAGGTTTCCATAATAGTCAAAGCCATACGGGCGATCAAAGCCATGTTTAATACATAATAGTCAAAGTATACGATAATTGTCACAAAATAAAATAAAACATATATAGTTATCCAAGTACAATCATTTTTTTCAAGTATTAACGCTTTTCTCCCCACACGTTTACCCCATGTTCCTTCCAAATGTGTACTTGTTTTTCCTCTTCTATAAGAGGCAGTCATTGCTTGACGTCTTCTTGACGGCTCTTCATCATTGATAGACGTACTTTGGCCCTTTGTCCTACCCATCTGCACACAAAGATGAAAAGGCAAGTTCATGTCATTTCTCATTCAATTAAACACAAGCTACAATCATTAATGATCTTGGTTTCATGATCTAATCATTTTCACAATAAAGTTAAAAAAGGTTCCAGGAGAAACGACATTACCAATACGCAAAGTCGTTCCTCAGTGGTCCGACAATGGTGAGGTCGCATCTTTGAAAATCAACCCCAAGAGAGTGAATTTTGTTTTTCTCCAGGACTTGCGACTTCCCCAAGGTCGCTTTACACACAAGACATGCGACCCCCACAAGGTCGAATGTCAACACTCCCATTTTTTTTTTCAACACACGTGTAAAGCTCAATTCTTTGTTTACAATCGACATCATCAAAGTAGTTTCTTGCTTCTATCATCTTTATACATTCATAACATAACTCACAAACTATATGCATCAACAAAATTACTACTTGTGCATAATCCATTCTCTTAATCATTTTATCGAACACTTGGTAGGCATATAAAATAACTTGAAGAAACCTAACAATGGCTATCAAAATATGTTAAATGAAAGATGATAAACACTATATAAACGTATGCGTACCTTGTTTAACACCTTTGAAGCAATGAAAATTGATCTTGAAGTTGTTGATTGGTGAAGATGAAAGTATGAAATTAAAATGGGTTGTTGTTGATTGGTGATGATGGAAGATGAAAATGAGTTGTGATGGAAATGAGTTGTTGTTCTTGTTGATAAGTTTACTTAGATATCAATGAATTTTGTCGAAAATGAAAGAAGGAAGTTGGGAAGAAGATGAATGGGTTTTTTTGTTGATAAGTTTACTTAGATATCAATGAATTTTGTGGGAAATGAAAGAAGGAAGTTGGGAAGAAGATGAATGGGTTTTTTTTTAAGAAATGAAGAAGAGGAAATTGGAGAAGAAGATGGAAGAGGGGGGGGGGTTTTGTGTGAGAAATGTAAAAAAATAAGTTGGGGAAGAAGATGAAATGATGGGTATTTTTTAGAAATGGAAAATAAGATGATGGAGAAGAAGATGAGAAGAAGGAGAAGAAGATGGGAAGAATTGAGGAAATGATTGTTTGAGAATTGAGGGGGAAGGGGGGAAGGGGGGGGGGGGGGGACGATTTTTTAAAGGATTTGGGGGGTGTTTTGTATTTTTTAAAAGTTTAGGATATATATATATAATTATTTGAATATGGAAATAGTAAAAATATATTGACAAAATTGTGTTTTTTTTTTTCAAGTTTTGAAAAGTAAGTGTGGTGTAGTGGTAGATTTTTAATTATTAAAATAATAGGTGTGGTGTAAGAGGTAAATGACATATTTTTCATAAAATTGTGGTGTAAAGATAGGTTTAGTGTGGTGCAAATAATAACTCCCAAAAAAAAAAGGCGGCGGCTGAAGTTGAAGTACGAGAAAAGGGATCAATTTATCCAAGACATCAATTTATCCAAGGTATCAACATATTTTTTTTTATTTGCTAGTTTAAATAGGTTAGATACGGGGTATCAACGGTCCATCTCAGTGGTTTACTTTTATGCATTTATTTTCATGTTTGATAATTTATGTGAGATAACCATGCCATGACATGCATCATATTTATGAATTCCACTCCTAGCATATGCATACATGTAGATAATTAATCGTGATATTAATTAGGCATGTATGACATGAAAATTAATTTAGATTAATTTAGGTAATTAATTAAATTAATTAAAACGAACGGAATTTTATCGAGATATAAAATTCATATGATAAACTTAATTTGGGGTAATAAATCCTACGGGTTTTAGGTTATGTAGTGTCTACATAAAATTTGAATTTTGATAAAAAAAAATTGGAAAATCCGGAAAAAGTTGGACACCAACTGATCAAAAGGTTCGAAAATTGGTTCGGGCGGTCAACATGGCTTCGGCTCGACTCGACTTGTCCGTCCAAGTGCGACGTTATCGTTGGGGGTCCGGCAAGGTCAAGCTATCCGGCGAGCTGAGGCTCAATGGGGCAACCTTAGCCCGATTCATCCAGCAGTCGTACATGAACCAACGAAGAGGACGGGTCGGCTTAGCCGATCCCGACACCATTCGGTGAACTCAGTTAAAGCTCATCCAGGGTTTAAAACTAATGAGTTGGTGGTTGCTTTTCTTGATTTATTGTTTTTCGACTTATTCGAAAAATTCAACAATCCCAGAATTTTTTAGGATAATTCTTTGTGAATTTTATGTAGTGCCTACATAAAAGGATTTTAATGATCGAGAAAATAGGAAAATCGTGAAAAAATAGGACACTAACTAGACGGTATTTGGAACCGATAAGTTGGTGATTGCTTTTCGTGATTTATTATTTTCGGATTATTGGAAAAATTCTATAATCCTAAACTTTTATCATGACTAATTAGGACTTTTAAATTCTTGGTGAATTTTAGTTGTGTAGTGTCTACACAAGAAATTTCTAAATATTGAAAAAATTGGAAAATCATGAATATAGTGTCATTAGTTAGACGGTATTTGGAACCGATAAACTAGTGGGAGCTTTAAATTTTATGATTCATTGTTTATTGAATTATTAGAAAAATCATAAAGTCCTAATGTATTGGGATTATAAAATTCTGGGTGAATTTTAATTGTGTAGCGTCTACACGAGGAATTTTAATAAATCCATAAAATTGGAAAATCGTGAATAAGTGACACTAGTTAGACGGAATTTGGAACCGATGAACTTGTGGGAGGATTAATTTAAATATTCATGATTTATTGTTTTTCGGATGATTAAGAAATTCTAAGAATCCTAATAAGACTACTTATTTTTCAAAATAACGAGTGGGAGCTAGCGGAGAATGTGACAACCGACCCCACGCCCTCTACTGTTGACACAAGCACATGAGAGAATGGTGACGCCTCGTGCCGCTTTGATTTCGGCCCCTACGGATGGCCTTCACCGCTATCAAAATTCAAGGCTTGGTTTCCGAAAGGATAGGATTTTGAGTACTCGTCGGGTCACTGACCTACCCTACGGAGGCATACTTGGGGCGTACTTAAAATTTGAAATAGTAGGTCACACTCACAAGGATATTTTTGGAAATATCTTGGCTGAAAAAGGAAGGTAATCAACAATTAAATAGGAGATGTTTGATTCTTAAATGGTTTAATTGTTGAAAGAGATTGTCTCAATTTAATCGTCACCTCTTTTACCTACCCTACGGCGGCACTGAGGTGTGAGATCAAATCATTGGAATGGTAGGATAAACTGCATGCATGACATCACGTTTATAATTCCAAAAAAAAAATTATTATATGTTGTGGTGTATGATTTGATTTATATTTTTGTCATGATTTATTTTTGCAACTACATATTATCTCATGGTATCTACACTGCTAAACATTATAAATTGACTGATGATGACTTTGTAAAAGTGGAAAAGTAACAAGAACGTTGAATTCAATAATCGAGAATGCAAATTAATTCTTAAGAAGAGGATGTTCCTCTTGAGCCTACAAACTTAAGTGACTTTGATGTCACTGCTGTCACTTGTGTTGAACGAGAGACAAAACAAAATTAGTTCACAGATGACAAGAATGATTTGGTATCAATCTCACTAAGACATCCCACAGTTTACGAGTAGTGTCTACTCAAATGAACTGCTAGTTCACGGCAATTTCCTTTATAGAAAGCCAAGAATGGGAAGGTAAATGCTACAAGTGCAAGTCATCTAAACTAAATAAGTTAAAGGCTAAACCGAAATATTTATAAGAGAAATATAGGATAAGAAAAGTGATTTTGGATCACTAACCTATGAATCCTTAGAGACTTTCTTAACCGAGTATTTTGACTTAGAAGCTAAAGTTCTTTTGTAAGAACGAGGTAGCTGAGCATTAATGATTAAATAGAAAGCAACGGGCAGTTACTTCAGCTAAGATAGTGGGAGTGATATTAGGAAACAAAATTTCGGATTTTAATCCTTGAATATCGCAGAAATTTAATTTTTGTTTTCAGATTCGTTGGAACAAATGGGTTCACTTCTACATCAATAATTTAGTTTCCTTAAAGAAAGTGAATATGACATTTGTATACGATTCAGAGACACGGACTTTTGTCTAATAAAGTCAGAACCACTAAGTATTGCTGAAAATGTATATGTAACACATCATAAACTATTAAGACAAATGGTTTTCGTATTTAGATAAACGATTCCTCAGCATCTATTTATTAGTGCATATATCATAGAGATAAGATCTAAAGACTGGCTAAGGGTGATTCTTAACTCCCAGTCTAAGAACACTATCTCAAAGGAAAAATGACTAAGTAAGCTTTCAATTAGGAAAGGTTAATAGAGCTAAAGAAGTATCATAGCTTGTACATATTGACCTTCGGGGTCTTATGAAGGATACAATCTAGTGGGAGCTTTCAAGTAATATACATTTTGTCTAAAGACTACTCGAAACGCCGAATAGTTCATCTAAATATTTGGAGGAATCTCTGATATTACCAGAGAAAAGAGTATTCATTGCTCAGATATAGGCCATAGCATAGTATTTGGAACTGATGCTCAGCCTACCTCCGAGTGAAACGATTTCACTGAAAAGATAAACCATGTATTGTCTTGTATAGTTATTGATATGCTACATTACACTGCTTAACTCAATAAAGATATTGATTGCAAAATAACGGTTTACATTGTTATGAAATACCGAGAAGTGTACCTAGAAGATGCCTATGAATTTGTGGTAATGTGTGAACTAAATTTACCCCACTTCCGCAAATAGAGGCATTTAGCACTAGTGCTTGAAGGTATGACTGGAAATTTTGTATACACGTTCAGATGGTGATTGTTCTTGAAATATCTTAATGCAATGAGTAAAAGGTTGGTTATAAGATTCTTGAGATCGGATCGTGACGGTTACACTGTTACATCCTTTCTAAAAGAATGTTTAAATAATAACCTTAGACCTTGAAGTACAGTTACTCAAGGAGTTACTATCTGATTTAATCAAACCACATCCAACATTGGTTGTTGGGGATTACGCTGATAAATACTATTGAACTATATCAGAATGTCAATCCACCCAAATGCACTGGGAGTACAGTTTATTCATTAACTCGCTGTGATCATGCAGACTTTACAGTCTGCTGGGGGTGATTGATAACCAATGGTCTTTTGGAAGACTGTATAGGATTCTGACAATATGGGGTTGGTTTAAAGCCATAAACCTGTATATGGAGTTTTGGTACTCTAGTTCTGTTAACGATCTTGTAGAACCACCTGAGTGTCTCAGGCCCAGTGGGAGTAATTTGATCTACATGATGAGAATGAATGGAACGTTTAAATTTCTAAGCAAAGCCAAGTGGTCTAGGGGTAATTCCATGAGAAGTAGATAGTTCAATAGGGGTGATGCCCTGAAACTTTCTCACCATTCAACCTTGCTTAACTCCATGAAAAGCTGAAAAACTAACAGGGTTGATGCCCTGAAACTTTCTTGCCGTACAAAGTAGCTTGAATTCATTCGGAACAGAAGGTTTTTTTTAGCTTAAATCCAATGACAGATTGACTGCCTATTCTTATATCCATCGGTGGATTAAAGTAAACCTTCAGGTCATTAAAATACACATGTTTTGAAATGTATGGGCTTGACCAGAATATTGATGAGTCTTTTGTAGACCAGAGAATCAATGTTGGTAAAGTAGTAGACATTAGTGTTTATAAGGTAACACTGCAACAATTGTGAACAACATGGGTGTGTTATCTGAAGTCAAGAACTGACGAGCCAAAGCTTCTCTGAATCAGAGAAGTGGACTATATTCTTAGAATCGATTCGGTCGAATTCATGAGAACAAGTTGTTGGCAATATCCCATCCATCTTATTGGTTAAAGATGATAATGCATTTTTGAATGCAGAATTCAACGAGAGGTTTCCTACCCAACCCCTCACGGAATAATGCTCTTAGTCTTTGGATATAGAGAGAATGGGATAGATTCTCTTTTGGATAGAGAAAGTCAGGTTATTAAAAGTCAATAAAAGTCGAGTCTTGGATTCGGACGTTGAAAGCAATATAGTGCATCCTCAAGTATCTTGAGAGAACGAGGAATCGTATGCTTGTCCATTCGGGTGCGAACCTGAGTGTCGTGGACTACACTGATTTTGATTTTTTGTCGGATTAAGGATGATCGTGAATCGATCTCAGGCTCAGTGTTTACTCATTGTGATGAAGCTACAGTCTGGAGCAATCCAGCACTGCCAATTTGAGTATGTTAGTCGAATACATAGCAGCTTTCGGAGCAGCTAAAGAGGCAGTGTGGCTTGAGAAGTTCTTTGTTGGATCGGGAAGTAATTCTAGGTCTCGATGAGCCCATACCATTTTACTGTGAAAACAGTTAAGAGGTAGCTCATGCAAATGATCTTCGCAGTCACAAGAGGTCAAAAGCATATTGAAAGTAAATACCACCTGGTCAGACAGATCGTGCAGAGAGGCGACATTTCGGTCTTAAAGATCGCCTCGAGCCGACAACCTAACTGATCAGATTACCAAGTCGTGTGGCATCTAATGTCACTGATAAGCGCTTGGCGGGTATGAAATTGGGAGATATGTCTCATCTGCTTTAGAGCAGGTGGGAGAATGTTGTAGATAGAAAGAATAAGGGTGTGGTGCTATAAAAATGATCATTGCTTGTCTTTACGGGCAAGTGGGAGATTGTTAGATGTAGTGTGCCCGAAAGACAATTGTTGCTTGTCCTTACGGGCAAGTGGGAGATTGTTGGAAGTAACGACCGAAAGACAATTTATGTAATTATTTTTAGAATTAATAAATGACAGATTTATTCTCATCTTATTATTTGCTTTGATTAAACCACCATTAATGCGCCCAGAACAGTTTATGGTGTGACCGTCTTATCCGGACCGTCGACATTGGTTGTCTAAGTGGGGCATTTATATATGATGAGAGTCATATAGAACTGGACCGATTTAATCTGAGTTTCTCGTATAATTCCGTGATTGAGAAATCTTATTAAATCACAAGATGATCATATATAGATTAACCTTAATCCTGAAGTGATTACAGACTCCTACTTGTTTCAGGATATGGTTTGATGTGTTCGTTAAGGATCGCTAAGAGGCGCGGTCCGAATTACTTTCACGTTGGCACTATTCTTGAATGAGTGAGAAGTGTGTGTCTCACAGATATGGAATCCATTCCTTCCTGCGGGAAGTAAAAAGACAATCCCCTTATTTGTTGATCTTAGAAACTGATCAATCCCGGGAGTTCGTATTGGTTATGAACTAATTGATCACTAGTGGGTTAATGGTAAATAAGGATAAGATGTAGTGAAGAAGGTTTACGGAAATAATCCTACTTCAGCACGGATAGTCTATGGAGGGTTTGTTTATATGAAATGATTACATCAATGGACACTTACCGACTCGACTCGACGTTTTGAGAATAAGTTATATCTATAATCGATAGAGTTCAGTTTCGGATTTATGGTGGCGTAATTCCGGAATTAATGAATTAAGTAGAAATATTATGTTCGATGAATATTTTATTTAATTTATTGTAGCTAGTGGTTATAGGTCCATGGTCCCCGGGTTGGCTCCTAACACGCGAGTGTTTTCTCGTTTTATGGAACCTCGAGATTAAATTAAATAGTTGGTCTATTTAATTAATTTGCAAATATTATTTATTTGGTAAATAATATGTAAAATAGAAAATACATTTTCTATTAAATAAATGATGAAGGTGGCGCCATTATCATTTGATAAATTAGGAAAAGAAATTTTTCTAGATTATGTCACATGTGTAATTAATTAATTATCTATTTGTTGGATAATTAATAGAAAAATTAAGAGATTTATTTTTTGGGAATTATCTCTTATTTTGTAGCAAAAATATATTTTCCTTATGGGAATAGGTTTTTCTGGTGTGAAAAGGATAACTCTCTTGACTAGTTATTTTCCTATATAGAGAGAGTTCATCTTAACACAAAAAATAACAATTAAATGCGCCACTTACAAATTAGAAGGATGAAAAATTAGTTTCTTGCCTTATTCGTTTAGATAAGAAAAACCTGGGGTTTTTCTTGTGCATATTCGAGGAGGTTCTACGGCGAGGATCGACGTCCACCAGTCGTCGCTAGGAGATACAATCCGGAAGACTACGGCTTCTCCCTTAGTCGATTTTATCTTCTCTTTCCGGTATAGGTAATTCTACTAACCTTCTCATAAGATTAATTAGTTATGTCTCATATCGTAAATCACATAAGCTTCCGTTGTGTGAAGATCGAGTGTCTCGATCGGTGCTATTACTTCTAGCAGTTTACACCAATACAATAGTTTGACAGCCTTTCACAACGCCTAGTTGCTTTATTGTCTGAGTGACTACTCATTGACAATTCACAATTGCTTCAGCAGTTCCACTCTTCTTTGTTTCTTCAGAAGAACCTTCAACAGCTATCACAAATTCTACAATTCCTAGAAAGATTATATCTGCTTCAATTGCTTCAGCCTTCAAAGTAGTATTCTTCTTCACTGATCAGAAGAATCTCTAGATGAGATTAAGAAGGATGTGAATCAAGGATTCATGATTTCCAAGTTCATACTTGATTTGATCAAAAAAGTTCTTAGGCTTCTAAGACTTGGATTTTCTAGATATTGCTTTGAATTTTAGAGTGTGAGAAAGCTTTTGATCAGAGATAATGCATTTTTTTTGCACTTGTACTCTTGTTGTTTTTCTTCTGATCAAGCCTCTTATTTATACCCTTCTCGGGATTTTGAATTTCCGTTCATTGGCTGCTTTTGGGAATTTAATTCCTTGATTTTATTCCCATGATTCTTGTAATCTTTGTCTCTGGATTTATCCTCCAACAATCTTCCTTCATTTGCGTCCATAATATTCTCGGTATTATTCATTCGTCCTTCTTGATTTAATCATGTGCTTTATTATTATTTTCGTTCATGAGTAGACATGGTTGGTCATGTAGTCATCTATCTTCACTTTACTCGGCTGATTTTCATTATGTGCTGAACACTTCTCTGATGATCCTTTTGAGCTGATTTCAGTTAGCTGATTTGATTAACTTATCTCTTACCCTTATTTTGGGTGAGGTCAAAGTACACCATAGTAAGAGTATCATTTCATCACATATACTTAGGTTTACCCAAGGTAATCACAGACTTCCTTGGTTGTAAACCAGGCCATGCTTTGTATGTTTTCCCTTCCCGAGAAGATATGCAAAATGATCATGAGTATGTTGAGGAGGAGGAAGTGTAATGCTATGCTATGATATGCTTGGAGTATTTATCATGCTTTTATTTCTACGTTGTACCATAAAACTATGTATCCTACCTTTTTAAGACATGCACCCTTTTAATTGCTTTTGTTAAGACATATGTTGTAATATAAGTTTACCTTGGGTTTGTACGATACGTCGTATGTTGTAAGATCTTTTGTTGTTGTAAGTCATCTTTTCTACCTTTAGTGGACGGCAATGTAACTCTTTAGATCATTGTTTGGTTTTACCTGAGTCTTTTTATCTTCCGCGACGCTTTACTTATTATAAGATAAGATGATGTAACGTAAGACTTACGTATAGTGTTAAGTGTATTTAATGTTATACGTGTCGAATGTTATTTTTCGGATAAGGACTCAGTATCCGGGAATTGACCGGCTCGTTATAGATTTCATACAATTTGTAAAAATCAATATCTTATGCTTGTAAGCGTATTTTTTTTATTATAATTTTTATGTTTTTACGAGTAAAATGTCTGAAGGGATTATATAAATTTTATGTAGGTTTCTAATGTTACTATGTCATTCAACAACAAAAAAATTTGTTACTGTGTCGTTATTATGTAAATACTAGTAAAATGCACGTGCATTCGCATGTGATTTGGTTAAAATATAAATTTTTTAAAATGATAAATTAATAATATTGTTTCATATTACATGTATTAATAAGTACGCGAAGAGAATATGAATATTTTCTATATATATGATTATCACAACTTGATCTCATGTTTTTTTGTATTTTTTTAAAATAGTAAGATAATTGATTATCTTTTAATACAGTTTATATCACATTCTACTTGATACACACACAATTATTCTACAGACGATTAGCAATCTTAATAAGAGGTTGTCTCAAATGCTTTAGCAAATCTATGGACATTTTCAAAGTTCGTTACAAAAAAAAATCTAATCAAATAAAGAGTGCATCCAAAAAGTCCGGTAAACTCGTAAGACATTAACACATAGTGAATTATGTTTTGATTAAGCAAGCTTAAATTATTTTTTTGAAAGCTAATAACCCATAAACTTAATTAGCTCTTTATTCTCCAAATGTATTAAACTACACTCTCCTCTTTTCTCTCCCCTATGTCATTAATAACATTTAAACCTATATATCACTATATCTATATCTCACGATTCTTTCACTATATCTTTTATCTTTTTGTCCTTTTTTTAGATTTATTTATAGACATTCTATTGCATCTATAACTTCTCTTCAAAATGCAGTAATGAAACCCACGGCAACTCTTCGGGTTGAGCTGATATGAATACGCACCGCGATAATTCACTGTTGTTGTGGATTTTTTGTTTATTTATTTAATTTTTTTTGGTAGATAAAGAGTAGATTTGAAATCCACCGTTTAATTCCATTGTTGTTGAGGATTTCAATAGTTCCTTTAGACTATGATTTTTTAATGACAGCAAAATGTGGTACACATGAGTCTCAAAAGTAAGACGATGAAAAAATATTATGGTTAGCAAAATTGTGAATTTTGGAAGTCTAGATCAACGAATATAACAATTAGAATCATGTTAGTACCTTAAAAAAAATAATCATGTTAGCGGTGCAGAAGAGAGAATGAAATGCGGTTGACAATTTTTTTTCCTAATGAAGTTGGAGTATTTTTGTATTTAAAGAATTAAGTTTTGTCCATATTGTCTGAGTCTCTGAGATCATGTGTCAAATCTTTAATCAGGCATTGAATTTTCTCTTGATCATACGTTTAGTTGCCACTGTGATCTTTGAGGCCCAACATCTTATGTCATGTGTTTTTTTTATGGCTGTAAGATGATAGAAATGAGTATTACGCTCCTCCTCAAACATCCATTGAAGTTGGGATTGTTGATGCCATTACGTCTTTTCTTGATCAAGAACGCAATTAAGTTCAAGTGAAATTTTATCATGAAGATTTTTGAGAAAACATGAGGGGAAAAGCTCACGAGTCCTCTTAATACCTACCAATTTTGATAGATATTCCTTCTTTCAGTCAAAGATGTTTCCAAATACAGTTCTATTCCATTTCTTGGCTTCATTCTTGAAGTTCTTAAACGTTGTACTAATATCTTCATGAAAGCTTCAGTGTTTTCCTACAGATCTTTCAAAATGTTCGTGTTCGAGCCCAGCTCTATGGAAATAGAGTCGGGGTTTTTCTTTCTCTTCAGGTCATCATTTTTAATAAGTAATATATTCCTTCAAAAAAAATATATGATTGTGATCAAAATGTATTCGAGGAAGTTGTTAGACATAATTGTTCGGGTACACTTCGATCCATGGGTGGTGCACTAAGATTGATCCAATCCTTGCTGTATTTTTCCGTTTCATGAGTGAAACCTATCCAAGTAAATCAAGGGCCATTAAAAGGGATCTCTAAAAGGTAGCAACATTGTATCATTTTCCAGAACTTATTTGCATTAAACCCTCCAACAGGATTTCCCCCTCTTTTTTATTTCTGGGGTATGACTTGGTTCATGTCCCCAATCAATCGATAACAACAGAGAGTCTTTCAAGGTACTTCAAGAGATCACTTCTGATAGTAGGTGTGGAAAAGTCGTAAATGAGAGATATAAATGATTCAATTTTCTATTGTGAGTGATCACCAAGTTAAGACACTGATTAGTATAAAAGATGATGTGCATGGATATCTTTTCCTCATTCCAGATGTTGGTCCCAGAGAAGGGTAAAACTATAGTCAAGGGGGGGGGGGGGGGGGGGGGGGGTGAATGACTATAGTGGAGTTTCAAAAACTTTTCTTTTTCTTAGAACTTTTTGGGCAGCGGATAAGTCCCTTCTTACTACGTTACTTCAAAGTAGTTTAAGCAATCACAAGTATATGATATAATATATGCAATTAAATAAATGCAGTAAGGTAAATTGCAGAAAGTAAATTGACACAAGGCTTATAGTGGTTCAGGGTGGTGTAATCCCTTAATCCACTCTTCTCCTGTGATGATTGGAGGAATTCACTATTGTTTTCATAGATACAATAGTACGATTGTCCTTGACTTCCCAAGCTTCACAATCTACAAGACTATCACTCCTTGACTGCAACAACTTCAGTGATTCAGTCTTTTTCACTGCTCCTTGAGATCAAATCCTTCAGCAGCTATCACACACAACTCCTTCTCAGAAGGCTCTGATTCAGTTGCTTGACTGATGTGAGTTGGATTCACAAACTTGTTGATCATTCTCAATGCTTGATGTTTGAATTGTAATTCTCAGTTTTGAGTTGATCACTAGATGTTTCTTTTTTGCACAGATAGAAGGCTTTCTACTTTGACAGCGTTTTTACTCATATTATTCTTGTTCTTCCTTCGTTATTTGTTTTTCTGTCAATGTCTTCTATTTATAGCCTTGATTATCCTTGATTTGAATTTCCATCCGTTGGCTATATTGATGAGGGGAATAATCCTTGATTTTATTCTTGATTCCCCCTTAATTATATTCTCCTTGATTTTAGTGATAGGATTTTTCGTCAACGTTTATCAGAAAATCCGTCCTTGATTGATCCTTTATTGATTGTGCATTTAATGATTGATCTTTTGTATCTTCTTCATATTTCAATAATCTGACTAAGTAAGGTTTACTCATCCGTTCTTTGATCAGTCAAGTGATCCATCTGACATTGCCGCTTAGATCTTCTTTTACTGCTTTGTCTTCACTCAGCCGAAAGTCAGTTTACTTTGCCGAATCAATGTTTCCTTCATTCCATTCAGTTCAGGAGAATCCTTGTACTTCACTGATCCTTGATTTGTGTGAGATCAGTGTACACTATATTTAAACACTAAGTTTCATCACTTAAAACATAAAGACATATCCAAGGTCATCACAGACTTCCCTGGTTATAAGTCAAACCATAATGTCTTCATTGCTTCTCTGCTGGTACTTGGCTGACTTTACTCTGCCGAAAATCTGTTTCCCTTTGCCATCCTACCAACTAGTACAATACTTGTCTGACTCAACTTATACAACATGTCAGACTCTAAGTAAATACTTATACAGAGAATTCTAACTTATTTCAGGCTTGCTATAACAGCTAGTATAGCCATCATCAAAACATTATAAAATGTTCCTAACAATTTCCCCATTTTTTATGAAGCCAAAACCCTCATAAGCCTGATCAAAAGTATGCCAATTTTTTCATAAAAGAACAACAGAATATAGCTCAATAATTTTATTCATCCATTTAAGGGCAATAAGATATTGCATCTTTTTATTCAAAAACAAAGGCAGGCATATAGGAATAATTCAATTTACCAGAAGGGCTACTTCTTCTCCTCTTCAAACCTGATGCCTTTGCCTTTGGTGCCCTTGCCCTTAACTGTTGGGCTTTCCTTCTTTCCACTGGAGCTGTCAGGCTTTGAGCTTCATTCCCTCTTTTTGGTATCACCAAACTGTTCTTCAAGAATCCTGATTGCATCTTCAAATTCAGGGAGGGGACTATATCTTTTCTCCAGTATTTTGTTGGTTGCCTCACCAATTTTGAGAAGGATGTTGAGTTTCTTGCTAGAGTACTCCATGACCTCATCCAGATGGTATGGGTGTGAGCATTTAGAGTGTCCACCAAGGGTTTGAGATTGTTGTCAATCTTTTCAGAATGAAATTCAAGATTGGTTTGGACATGGTAGGGAATAAGATGCTGTAAGTTGCAGAGCAGGTTTCCCTGTTTTTCCATGACCTCATCTTGTACCTTGATGTGACTGATGAGGGCTTCAATCTTATGGTTTAGGGAGGTTGCTTCACTCCTTAAAGCAGCTTTCAGGTTTTGCTTGCTATGATATTGCTTTTCCATGTCTACAATCATTGGCTGAATATCCAGATTGAAGATTCTTTCTGGATCAACTTCCTCTGGTGTCACTTCAACATCTTCTTCTTCTTCACCTTCCTCCTGCTCTTGATCCACCTTATCCTCTTTCTCTTCTTCTTTCTCACTTTCTTTTCTTCCTCTTCTTCTCTTCCTTTCTCTTCAACTTTAGGATCATTAAGAAGCTGATGGGGGATGCTTGCTTCTCCATCTGTAGAAGATGGCAAGTGTTCTTCTCCATGAGCTGAAGACTTGATTTCTCCTGCTGGTATTCCCCCTTGATCAATAGTGGGGGTGTTGACAAGTTCAGAAGAGTGAGTTTGATCAGCTGGCTCACTCGGCTGTTTGTCAACTTTGCTGAGGCTTTTGAAAAGTACCTCTTAAAGAGTTAGATCATCATCAGATATCTCCATGTTTTCTAGATTAGCTTCAAGATGGTAATCTTCTAACTGTTCATCCTCTGTCTCAGCTTCTTCTTTATCCATCTCTTCTCCTTCAGATGGAGTGAGAACATAGCCTTCCTCACCTTCTTCCATATAGGTAATGTCCTCTTGTTGATTTTCTTCCTCTGTTGCTGTATCATCACTGATTGTCATAGGTTCGGTCAAGTTGCTGATACCAGTCACAGAGGTGTTCTCTTGTGCCTTCTGGGATCTGGTTCTTCATCCCACTCCTGATCTGCTGCTTTCAGGTTGCTTCCTTTTTCTTCTGCCAGCTGATTTGGGTTTCATAGATGCCTTGATATAGGTAAACATTACCTTAGACCTGTGTGGAGCCTGTAGATTTGTGGGCTTTACTTTCAGTGTGTCAAACAAGTGTTGAAGAGGGAACCCATATGATTTCCTCTCCCAGAAATCACCTTTCTTCTGCAAACCCTTGCTTGGTGCCGAATTGACAGGGCAATTTCCTTTTGAATTTGATCTTTCAACCTATTGAATACAAATATTGCCCAGTCAAATTTAGTACCTTCATAGATGATTTCCATTAGCTTGATTCGTAACTCAGTTAAGTTTTCCATCGACCCTTTTCTGCCTTCGATGTTCTTGGTAATGACGGGTGCAAATTTAGCAAACGGATGTTTTAGTGCTGATCTAGGGAGGTTGTATGTTTTGCTGTTTTTCTTGGGGTTCTTGGCTATCTCAGCCCTGAATTTCTTGATGTCAATAGTCACAAACTTTACATTTGCCGGACCTATCATGGGTAGGTGTAGGAATCTATTGAGAAGACCAGGCGTAATGACTACTTCTTTCCCAAAGATTGAGCTCTTTATGCAATCGATATCGGTTTTCTTTGTGCTGGGCACAAACTTAGCATTTTTCCAGAATGCAATCAGATTTTCAAAGCAAATTCCGTTGATTGGGGGGTTTAGGAAGGTCATTAACTCCAGATTTGAGCAGCAATCAACCAAGCGTTGAGCTTGTGCATCATTATCATAGAAGGAAAGATAGGGTTCAGGTTTGAAAAATGATCCAGTGATGATCGATTTTTCATAGAATCTTTCTGTGGGAGGTATTGTAGAGGATGAAGCCATTGTTGAATGTGATTGATAAATTGAAAAGTTTTGATCTTTCAGGGGAAGAAATGAGGTTTTTAATTTGTAAATGAGCGTAAAGATTTCTGAGAAACCTCTAAGTGTTGTTTATATAGGATGATTTGGGAAGTGTGAACGTTGTTTGAATGTGGAAGGATTTTATGACATAATGGCGTGATTTTGTGTATATGAATCCCGATATTCGAGTGTAGTGAGGTAGTGGATTGAGGTAAGTAATCCGGGAATCGAGGCGTTTGTAATTAGAGAAAATAATATGGTTACCTCCATAATTGAAAATTGATCTCCATGTGTGTAATCTTCCATAGTATAATCCTCCATAATTTCCTTATGCTCCACGTGTGTAAAAGTTGATTTTGTTCACACTTTAGTTTGCCCATGACTCCAATCTTCATTTCGGTGAAGTGCCTTGGCTGGTCACTTAGCCGATGTAGTGAATTTTTCACTGGGCTGCTTTATTCTACTGTTCCTAACAATCAGTGAAGTTAACTTCACCGAGTACTAGTGCCTTACCTACTACATCTCCTGTAATGTCAAAGGTTTAAACAGCTGATGAAGTCACTTAGCTGATTACTCCAATTAGCCGCTCTTTTGTACTTAGTCAATTTCAATCATTCCCAACTCAGTTCTTAGCATGCTAAATCTTTCATGACTGAGTGGTTTTGTGAAGATGTCAGCCAATTGATCTTCGGTGGGTATGTATTTTAGGATGAGACCCCTTTTTCAACATGATCTCTGATAAAATGATGTCTCACATCAATGTGCTTTGTTCTTGAATACAACACTGGATTTTCAGTGATAGATATGGCACTTGTGTTGTCACACATGATTGGGATAGTCTTTTCCTCCACTCTATAATCCCTTAGCTGTTGTCTAATCCGAAGTACTTGTGCACAACAACTGCCTGCTGCTATATATTCTGCTTCAGTTGTTGATGTAGATATGGAGTTTTGCTTTTTACTGAACCAAGAGACTAGCCTAGTGCCTAGCATCTGGCATGTTCTAGAGGTGCTTTTTCTATCTATCTTGCATCCAGCATAGTCAGAGTCTGAATATGATGTCAACTTGAATCCTCCATCTTTTGGATACCAAATTCCAACATTAATAGTGTTTTTCAGGTATTTGATTATTTTTTTGGCTGCTAAAAGATGTGATTCTTTTGGTTGAGCTTGAAATCTTGCACATACTCCTACTGCAAATGCTATATCAGGTCTTCTTGCAGTTAGATAAAGTAGGGATCTAATGATTCCTCTATACATTTTCTGATCAACACCTTTTCCAGCTTTATCTTTTCCAAGAATGACTCTTGCACACATTGGTGTATCTGCTGTTCCACTTGTATCCATACCATACTTGTCTATTAAGTCTTTTGTATACTTGGCTTGACTAATGAAAATACCATCCTTCACTTGCTTTACTTGAAGACCAAGAAAATAATTTAATTCTCCCATCATGCTCATCTGAAATTTGCTCTTCATCAGGTTTGCAATTTTTTCTCACAGCTTTTCATCCTCTGATCCAAAGATGATGTCATCAACATAGATTTGTACTAGTAATGTGCTTGTTCCTTCCTCTAATTTGAACAGAGTTTTATCTATAGTTCCTTTGTTGAATCCATTCTTGATCAGAAATTGTGATAGTGTTTCATACCAAGCTCTAGGTTCCTGTTTGAGTCCATACAGAGCTTTCTTGAGTTTGTATACTTTATCTTCTTTTCCTTTGAGTTGGAAACCAGGAGGTTGTTCCACATATACTTCTTATTCCAAAAGTCCATTCAGAAATGCACTCTTGACGTCCATTTGATAGACTTTGAAGTCTTTGTGTGCAGCATAAGCTAGAAAGAGTCTAATTGCCTCCAGTCCTGCTACTGGTGCAAATGTTTCATCATAATCTATTCCTTCTGCTTGAGAATAGACTTTTGCTACTAGCCTTGCTTTATTTCTGACAACTGTTCCTTGCTCATCCATCTTGTTTCTGAATACCCATTTTGTTCCAATGATGTTGGCTGTGTTTGGTCTGTCAACAAGTTCCCAGACTTCATTTCTTTCAAATTCATTTAGTTCTTCTTGCATGGCTGTAATCCAATCTGCATCTTGAATTGCATCATCTATTGTCTTGGGTTCCACTTGTGATAGAAAACATGTTAGCATGTGCTCCAGTTGTCTTTGGGTTCTATCTCATGTGTGAATATTTCCAATGACTTGTTCTTCAGGATGATCTCTTAGCCAAATTAGGTCAGGTTGAAGTTGTTCTTCACTTGGTGCTTCTGCAACTTTAGGTTCTGCATGAGCTTCTAGTTCTGGTGCTTCTTCTGTTGTGTTGATATGTGATACATTTTGATTTTCAAAATGATGATTCAGAATGGTAGCTGGTATGGTTGTATTTGTATATACTTCCCTTTGTGTTGCTTTTTCTTCCTGATCTTGAAGACTTTCACCATTTGTGTTTGGTTCATCAAAACTACATGTATTGATTCTTCAATCACCAATGTTCTTTTGTTGAGAACTCTGAATGCTTTGCTGGTGTCTGAGTATCCCATAAAGATTGCTTCATCAGCTTTTTCATCAAAGGTATGTAGCTGATTCCTGTTCAAAACAAAACATTTTGATCCGAACTTATGAAAATATGAGACATTAGGTTTTCTACCATTCCATATTTCATATGGAGTCTTTCCATGATATTTGTTGACGGTTGATCATGCTGTGTTTGCTGCTTCAGCCCAAAATCTCTTTGGTAAGCATGCTTCTATAATCATTGTTCTGATTGCTTCTTTGAGAGTTCTATTTCTTCTTTCTGCTACACCATTTTGTTGTGGAGTTCCTGCTGCAGATAATTGTTTTAATACTCCATTTTCTTCACAATAAGTTCTAATAACTTCATTTAGAAATTATGTGCCTCTATCTGATCTGATCTTGATAATCTTCAGTTCTTTTTCATTTTGAATTCTTCTTAGCAAATCTGGCAGCCTCTTTAGTGTTTCCCTCTTTTTGTTCATGAATATGGTCCAGGTGTATTTGGAGAAGTCATCAACCACTACTAGAGTGTATTTCTTACCACTTACACTTACTGGTGTGACTGGTCCAAACAGGTCCATATGTAACAGATGTAGAGTTCTTGTTGTTGATTGATAGGGCTTTGACTTGAAGGAACTTTTGATTTGTTTCCCTCTCTGACATGCATCACATAGACTTTCTTTCTTGAATGTGATCTCTGGCAGGCCTTCAACTAACTTGTTCTTTGATAATGTGTTGATGGTCTTGAAATTCAAGTGATTTAATCTTCTATGCCAAATCCAGCTGGTTGATTGTTTATTTTTGACAAACAGACATGTTTCTACTTTAGCTGTTTTCCAATCCACCACATACATATTGTCTTTTCTTCTTCCTGCAAGAACTACTGTGTTGGTTTGGCTGTGAATCACTTTGCATTCTTCCTTGTTGAATTGCACATTGTAGCCTTTGTCACATAATTCTTTCGATGGGCAGATTGAAATTAAGTCCCTTAACATGTGCCACATTTTGAATTCTCAAATTGTTCTTGAGTATTGTGCCTTCCCCCTTAATCTTTCCAGGGTTTTCTTTGCCTCCAAAAGTGACTTTGGGTCCATCAAAAGTTTTGAAGTCAGTGAGCCATCTCTTGTTTCCTGTCATGTGTCTGGAACACCCACTGTCTATGTACCAGACATCCTGCAAAACTAATTAATTATGTTTAGGTACCCAACATTGTTTGGGTCCATACCTGTTAGCAGTCATGCCTCCTACTCCAAGTGTATATCCAAATGATCTTCTTTTCGGATAATTAAAGTCATCAACTTCATATGTATAAGGCATGGCAGAATAGCTTCTAATATTTCTACTGGAGGTATTCTGATACATTTCTCTACTTTTTGGTGCATTTGCATCCATCTTTACTTTCCAAGATGCAGTGGGAAACCTATGTTGCTTCATGTGTCTAGGAACATACCTAAATTGATTTTTCTTAAACACATGATGCATATCATGAAATGGTTACTTCTTGTATTTTGGAGGTGCAACATTCCAATCATCCTCTGAAGGATAAAGTCTTTCTTTACCTTTCAAAAAATCCTTGCTTTTGGTTGAATGGATTGATGATTTAGTCTGCTGTTTCACTGCACTGGGTTTTGACTTCACCGGTGCTGGATGAGTGGTTGAAACTATGGTCTTTCCTTTTCTGAATTTTGGTCCAATGTTGGTCCTGGATTCGGAATTGTGTTGACCATTATTTCTAATCTCATCCTGACTGTTGTAGCCAAGACAGATCTAGATCTAAACCTTTTTGAAGGTTTGTAAGTTGGTGCATTTAGTGGTTTAGTGGTGTTTTTAGCTGCTAGGTGGATTTCCTCACCTGATCTGTTAGCAGTGGATGAGTTGTCATCTGCTGCTTTTTGATTGGGTGAGTATATCTCCTTAGTAGCTAGTTCAACTTTCACTTTGTCCAGTTGTTCCTTCAATCTTTTCTTTTCTTTTCTTAGATCCTTAAATTCCTTTTCCAGAATTTCATGATTCATCTCAATTTCATCAAATTTAGTCATTAGATTTTGGACTATGTGATTGCGGTCTGATCAGGTTATAAATGTATTTTACTTGACCACCAAATTCTAGCAATAGCACTAGGTACATCATAGCATAGCGATGGTGAATCAAGGTCGATCCCTCAGGGAATCAAAATGTGGACCCTAGGTTTAAATAATTAACTCACCTAATTCGTCATTGAACAACGGTCTGAGACCAACATAAAAGGCAAAATAAAATAAACAAAATCAAACCTAAAGATACACACGTAATTAACCTTCCAATTATCAACGTTATCGTTTGGACCAAGATAACTCATATAAGACAACTTAACTCATCGATCGTAAATCCGTCGTATTCATATTTAATTGGCTACGGGAGTCATCCCCTTAACTTGACTTAGCACCGGTTAGGTTACTAGATCACTGTGGTATTGTTACGTGACTTCACCTTTTGGGTATCCATCTCATATAACTCACATGCTCATTATTCTAAGGATGCCGATATTAACCGTACACCTCGCTTAGGCAACATTCCTATGGTTAGGCGTACTTCCTAAACGATCGCTCAAGCCCTCATCCTATTAACAATTACTTGTTGAGTCTCTTGTTAATCTACGATTCACGCATGACTAGGTGTCGACAATTCCCTAATACAAAACTAATCTAGATCTTGCTGAACGTCCCGAAAGATCGTTCGTGAGCCGAACTAGACGTCTTATATTGGTATTTCCTAATGATACGCTAATGAAAAACTGACGAGCGACGTAGCCGTAGCCATACCTACTGAGAAAGTAAATTCAACTAGGTTAAACCCACCATAAAGACGTGGCAGATTGAACTGATGAAACTAGGGCTCGGTCGACCGAGTGCAGAGGCTCGGTCGACCAAACGACTTTGCTCGGTCATCCATACGAACTCAACCCCTAATTACATCCTAGAACCAACCTCTCAGCAGATTAAACAGCAATTCGTACATTACATATATAAACTATCATAGATACACATTAATTAAATTACCTAGAGTCATGAATAACTCTAGATTATGACGTAGGTCATGGGATCCTCATAGACAAGGTGTCACCACCTCCTAACGTCATAGCCGAGAATCACATCATCTAGCTATGTTTAATTAATTTCAAACGATACGAACATAATTGGAAGAATTAATTACTTGGAAATAAAACATGAAGATTAAGGGCTTACATTGTTGCCGCCCTAACTTGCTGAAAAACCCTCAATGTGTAGTTCTCTTTTATTAATGAATTTATCAATGT
Source organism: Gentiana straminea (assembly GCA_036785695.1). NCBI lineage: Eukaryota > Viridiplantae > Streptophyta > Magnoliopsida > Gentianales > Gentianaceae > Gentiana > Gentiana straminea. The sequence goes on from JAVUPR010000282.1 coordinate 137,777, forward strand.
ATGAATGAATGAATAATGCTAATGACAATGTGTTTATATAGAGCTCAAAACCGACTTAGAAACCGACTAAGGATCGGATTCCCTAAACCCTAACCGACTTAATTAATACGCCGGACTCGTGTCTTGGGCTTTAAGTCCACTCGGTCGACCGAATGTTTGGGCTCGGTCGACCGAGCCTTCACTTCTTCCGGGCTTTGTCTTCTATCTTCGCCTTTGGGCTTTGCATTGTCCCGAATCTTTAATTCCTTCTCCGTAGTCCGTCCATAATGCTCACCTTTGTATTTATCATACAAAAACATAGTTTGTAATACCAAATAATGCAATAAATCATCGAAATGCAGAATAACGAATCGTAACTCGGGGTATATATAAATTAGGCATATTACGACTTATTATCCCTACATTAATGCTTTTTCAAACTAGAATCGGGGATAAAGATCATAGAATAACGGGTATAATTTGGCCGTCATCAGACTAGGGCTGCTGGATCCAATGGGAGAATAGAAGATTGTGCAGTGTTAGATGTGGATGCATTTGATGAAGAGTAAGAGCTAGATGTTACCTCAGTTTCATCAGATTCTTTGGCCATTAGACATAGACTTGCTTTCTTAATGTCTGAGATGTCACCTTCATCTTCATCTAATTCATTGGTCATGAGACATAGACATGCTTTTTCATTGTCTGAGCTGTCTTCTTCATCACTATTATCTGAGTCATTATCAGATGATTCTTCATTCTTTTCATTGCTGGATTCAGCCTTGAGTGCCTTCTTTCCTTTCATTTTTCAGATGCTTTGTACTTCTTCTTCTTTTCCTCATCTTTATTATTTTCATTAGGGCACTCAGCCTTGAAGTGACCTTTCTTGTTGCAATTGAAGCATCTGTATTCATCATCTCTTTTCTTCATATCTTTGTTTGAGCTTGACCTCTTGTTTGATGATGAGTTTCCTTTGAATGGCTTCTTTTTGCTAAACCTGTCAAAACGTTTAACTAATAAAGCTACATGTTCTTTGAGTTCTAGTGTCTCTTTGCTGATGCAATCAGCAAAGTTACTTTGTTGTGGTGCTATCAGTGCATTGGCTCTTTGTGTCTCTACCGGAGCTCCATCTTCACCGTTCAATTCGAATTCATGAGATTTTAGTTAAGACATCAGAGTTAGGGTGTCAGTGTTTGCAAGATTTATTGTTCCTCTGATTACTGAGGTTATGATCTTCCATCTTTCAGGTAAGCCTCTCAAGATCTTCAAACACACTTCTTTCTGAGGATATGTGTGTCCAAGATGTTGCAGTTCGCTGATGATGCTTGAGAATCTGTTGTCCATTTGATCAATAGATTCACCAACCTTCATTTTGAAGTTTTCAAATTTTTGTTTTGAAACAGATAATTTGTTTTCTTTAACTACTTCAGATCCTTCATTTATCAGTGCCAGCTTGTCCCACATCTCATTTGCTGTTTTGCAATCATTGATTCTCATGAACATGTTTCTGTCTAGGGTCTTCAAAATCATATCTTTTGCAACAAAGTCTAGATTTTCTCTTCTCCTGTCATCCTTGGTCCAATCCTTTTTGGGTTTGTCCACTTCTTTTCCATGATCTGCTCCTGTGGCTACCACAGTCATGATCATGATTGGACCATCATTAATTACATCCAGCATCTCCTCATGAGTTGCTGCAAGATGTGACAACATTCTTATCTTATATTCATCAAAATTGTTAACATTAAAAATAGGTACTTTTGACATAAAGTTTGAGGAATCCATTAGTACAGATAAGATATGTATGTGAATATATAGAAAGCACAGATTTGAAAACTACTTTGAAAATATGTGATCTCTTTGTTACCAGAAATTAGATCTGAACAGGTTCTGATACTAGGAACATTGCTCCGATACCAATTGTTGGTCCCAGAGAAGGGTAAAACTATAGTCGAGAGGGGGGTGAATGACTATAGTGGAGTTTCAAAAACTTTTCTTTTTCTTAGAAGTTTTTGGACAGCGGATAAGACCCTTCTTACTACGTTACTTTAAAGTAGTTTAAGCAATCACAAGTATATGATAAAATATATGCATTTAAATAAATGCAGAAAGGTAAATTGCAGAAAGTAAATTGACACAAAGCTTATAGTGGTTCAGGGTGGTGTAATCCCTTAATCCACCCTTCTCATGTGATGATTGGAGGAATTCACTATTGTTTTCATAGATACAATAGTACGATTGTCCTTGACTTCTCAAGCTTCACAATCTACAAGACTATCACTCCTTGACTGCAACAGCTTCAGTGATTCAATCCTTTTCACTGCTCCTTGAGATCAAATCCTTCAGCAGCTATCACACACAACTCCTTCTCAGAAGGCTCTGATTCAGTTGCTTGATTGATGTGAGTTGGATTCACAAACTTTTTGATCAATCTCAATGCTTGATGTTTGAATTGTAATTCTCAGTTTTGAGTTGATCACTATATGTTTCCTTTTTGCACAGATAGAAGGCTTTTTACTTTGACAGCGTTTTTGCTCAGATTATTCCTGTTCTTCCTTCGTTATTTGTTTTTCTGTCAATGCCTTCTATTTATAGCCTTGATTATCCTTGATTTGAATTTCCGTCCGTTGGCTATATTGATGAGGGGAATAATCCTTAATTTTATTCTTGATTCCCCCTTAATTATATTCTCCTTGATTTCAGTGATCGGATTTTTCTTCAAACGTTTATCAGAAAATCTGTCCTTGATTGATCATTTATTGATTGTGCATTTAATGCTTGATCTTCTGTATCTTCTTCATATTTCAATAATCTGACTAAGTAAGGTTTGTTCTTTGATCGGTCAAGTGATCCATCTGACTTTGCCGCTTAGATCTTCTTTTACTGCTTTGTCTTCACTCAGCCGAAAGTCAGTTTACTTTGCCGAATCAATAATTCCTTCATTCCATTCAGTTCAGGAGAATCCTTGTATTTCACTGATCCTTGATTTGTGTGAGATCAGTGTACACCATATTTAAACACTCATCACTTAAAACATAACTTAGACTTATCCAAGGTCATCACAGACTTCCCTGGTTATAAGTCAAACCATAATGTCTTCATTGCTTCTCTGCTGGTACTTGGCTGACTTTACTCTGCCGAAAATCTGTTTCCCTTTGCCGTCCAACCAACTAGTACAATACTTGTCTGACTCAACTTATACAACTTGTCAGACTCTAAGTAAATACTTATACAGAGAATTTTAACTTATTTCAGGCTTGCTATAACAGCTAGTATGGCCATGATCAAAACATAATAAAATGTTCCTAACACCAGAGACACCATTACCCTCCTGAATAACCCCTAAATTTAAGAACAATGACTTTCGTAAAAGTAATCTTCATGAGAATAATATTTTCTCTTTAGCTGTCGCATTAGGTTCCCATCCAAAAAAGATGTTAGGCTTCGTATCTGGAAGGATCAGATGTAGATATTTAAGAAAACCCATAGAACTAGATCCACGACAATTCCATGCTTTAAACCCCAAAGGATATAAGCTATGGCAGGCATCCTGCCAAAGGTTCTTTCTGAATAAATTAAGATACCGTTAATCTCGCAAAAAGGTCTTAGGGACACCCCTATTTTCTGCTTTGTAACGAATCCGTTATTTGTTCTTAGCTAAAACCCTTATGTTCAGAATGAATTCAGATTCCGTTGTTCGGCAAATAAGTCTTAGGGAATCACCCCTATTTCCCGCTTTCTCACGAAATCAAGCAAAACTGAGTGGTAAGAGAGATCACGGTCTGTTAACTATCTACCTTTTAGGGAATCACCCCTAAATTGCTTAGCTTTGCGTTGAAAGTTAAACTTTCATATTCATTCGACTCTTCTCCGTGTAGTTCCAATTACTCCTACTGGGCCTGAGATACTCAGGTGGTTCTATAAGAGTTTCAACAGAACTGGAGTATCAAACTCCATTCACAGGGTTATGGCTTTTAAACCAACCTCTATGATCAGGATTGTTGGACCTATTTCTATGTTTTGATGATGTGTGCCAGACTAGCTGTTATAGTGCAAAGGCAAAAAGATGTCCAGATCAAATGTATAGGTTTATTAGAGTTTGATTTATGAATAGGTTTGATCAAACAAGCACTGTAATGGTCAGCTGATTTATATCAGCAGACTGATCCACATCGATAGGGTAGATAGGTCGGTAGACTAGTCCGGAACCCGCCGAAGAACCGAAGGCCGAGGGCTCAAACTCGATTACGAAGGCTAAGGGATCAAACTTAGTAATTTAAGTCAAGGATATGGAATCGAATTTTGGCAAGTCTGTGATGACCTAAACTGATTACATATACCTTGTGAAGAAGGTCTAAGTTCCATAAGTTGGATGATGTTTGGAACTTGGTTATAATTAAAAAGGTGTAATCTAACTTCACAAATAAAAGTTAGATAAAAGAAATCAGCTGCATTGTATTTTATACACAGCAAATTGCAGTTCAGCAGACTCATAGGTATCTCAGGAGACTGATGAACCTGCTGATAATATACCTCGGTTAATTCAAGATTATATTGGAAGATTACATGGATAAGGACAGCCAACTACCTCGACTTATCAAAGAAATCAAAGGCCGAGATTAAAAGAACATTGGGATGATTCAGATCTTTATCCAATGGTTATAAGTCAAAGGGTGGACAGACTGCATTGTCAAAAAGGAATTCTGACCGTGTCAGTCCTATGAATAGTGACAAAATGCAAATCAGATTGGACAAAAACAAGGAACGGTTACATTTGAATTTCAAATACAAGTCACATGCATTCTTGCCTATAAATAGAGGACTTTCAACTCAGAAACAAGATGATGAAAACTGATAAACTTTGAAGAGATATTTTATTGAGCTGAAAAACACCTGCTGAACTTACTGAACTTAAAGCTACTGATCCAGAGAAATTCTTCAAGTGTATTCTGCACTCAAGCAACATCAAGCATACACACTTGAAGCCTGCAAGCTGCTGATTATATCATCCTAATCAAGCTGCTGCATCTGAATCATTTATTTGATTCAATCTTTATTTTATAAAGAACCTGCTGAAGACAGTGAAGCACAGTTGTGTGAAAGATTTGTTGTTTGTGGTGGAGAGTGGTGAAGAGGCAATCCTACCCTTCAAGGACCGGTGGAAGACTCGGAGCAAAGCAATCCTACATGTTCCCGAGTTTTCGGTTGTGAAGCCATAGTTATTGGTGAAGGACAAGCAACCTTAGGAATCTTTGTAAAAGCTACATCAAAGATCTCTAGTGAATTTCCTCCAACATCACGGGAGAAGAGTGGACGACGGGATTACACCACCCGGAACCACTATAAAATCGCCTACTTACTTTCGGCATTTACATTACGCACTTAGTTTATTTTACACATCAACCTACCGAATCTAGCAAGCGAAATCACACACTTGCACTGCGAGTATCTAATACTTAGTATCATATTTAACAACAAGTATTAAGGCTTAATTTTGATATAATTCCATTGCACAAATTCGCAAACTCAACGGTCGGTAGACTACGTTTATCGACGGAGCTGCGAGGTATCGACGACGGACTCTGCGAAATATCGCAGACCGCGAAGTTGCGAAATTTGTTAACTCCAAAAGTTTTAAGTGTTAAGTTTATTCACCCCCCCCCCCCTCTAAACTTAACCAAAGCCTTTTCAAGGGAACAACAAGGATCCTATACAGCCCACAAAGGACTATAGGTCATCAATATACCATATAGACTGCAAGGTCCTACAATGTGTAATGGACAAACCATACTCCCACTATGTTTGGGGTGGATCGATGTACTGATCTAGTTTAGTAGTTTTTATTAGTGTTACCACCAACTCCCGGTGTTGGATGTGGACTGAACAAATCAGTTAGTAATATCTTGAGTAAAAATACTTCAAGATCCAAAGCTGTGATTTATAGACTCTATCAGACTGATTTTGACAATATAACCGTCATTCTATGATTTTACGAGTTATATAATCAACCATTACTCAATGCATCAAGATATTTCACGATCTTAACGTGTACGCAAAATTTCCAGTCTTACCTTCAAGCACTCGGTGCTAAATGCCTCTATTTACAGAAGTGGGGTGAACCGAATTCACTCTTTATCCATAAATGCATAGGCATCTTTTAGGTAGACTTCTCGGTTTTTCATTACAATGTAAACCGTTATTTTGCAACCAATATCTTAAATGAGTTTAGCAGCGTATCTTAACATATCAATAACTATATAAGGCAAATTTCTGGTGTATCCCTAAGTGAAAACATTTCACTGGGAGGCAGGCCGAGCATCAGTCCCGAAGACTACGCAATACCCTATTTCTGAGTATGGAATACTCTATCTCTGGTGAAATCAGAGATTTCCTCCAAATATTTTGGATAAACTTATTTGAGTTTCGAGTAGTTGTCAGACTAGATGTCACTACTTGAAAAAGCTCCTACTAGCTTGTATCTTTCATATGACCCCGAAGGTCGATATGAACAAGTTATGTAACTTCTTTAAATCTATTACACTTTCCTGATTGAAAGGAAACTTAGGCATTGTTCCTTTGAGACAGTGTTCCTTTGACTGGGAGATAGGAATCACCCTAAGCCAGTCTTCAGATCTTGTCTTTATGGAACATACACTAATTAATAGAATAGAAAGAAGTGTTTATCTAAATACGGAAACCATTTGCGTTTATATTGTTTTAAGATGTGTTACAAATACCTTTTCAGCAATGCTTAGTGGTTCTGACTTTATCAAACAAAATTCCGAGTCTTGGGTTCGTGCTACGAATGTTATATTTATTGTCATTAAGACAAACAAATTATCCTATTGAAAATGAATACGTTCGTTCCAACGAATCCGAAAACAGAAAATGAATTTTCTGTGATACTCAAGAATTGAATCCGAGATTCATTTTCTTATATCACTGCCACTAGTCTATCTGAAATAACTGCCCGTTGTCTATTTTATTTATCGTTCAATGCAAAGCTACCTAGTTCTTCCAAAGAACTTAGCTTTTGAGAAAATTGGTAAGGATGCATTGGTCAGTGATCCGAAATCACTTTCCTTATCCTCTAATTTCCAATTTATTAATTTTCCGGTTTAGCCTTAAAACTACTTAGTTTAGATGACTAACACGTATAAACATTCTTTCCCATTCTCGACTTTCCTTAAATGGAAACAAGTCTTGAACTAGCAGTTTGCGTGAGTAGACACTACTCTTGAACTGTGGGATGCCTAATGATAGTGTTACTAGCTTGGACTATTCGATTTTCTAATCGACAAATCATAAGAGCAAAGTTCCCACTAGTTTATCGGTTCCAAATACCGTCTAACTAGCAACACTTTGTTTTTATGATTTTTCAAAGATTAGAATATCACCTAGAACTAAGCTCCCACTAGTTTATCAGTTCCAAATACTGTCTAACTAGCAATGCTGTGTTCATGATGTTTCAAAGATTATAAAATCTCCAGAACTAAGCTCCCACTAGTTTATCAGTTCCAAATACTGTCTAACTAGTAACGCTTTATTCTTGTTTTTCCAATGAACGGAAAAACTCTTGTGCAGTCCATTACACATTTCTAATGATTCAGAAAAACAACAAATCATTAGACTAAGCCTCCCACTAGTTTATCGGTTCTAAATACCGTCTAACTAGCAACGCCTTATGTATATGATTTTCCAATTTTTCAATTTAGAAATTTGTTGTGTAATTACACTTTTAAAATTCACTAAATGAATTTGTCTAATAGTCCAATATCATCTTTTGTAAACTAAGAATGGTCGTCTCTCGTTCAACACGAGTGACGTCCGTGACATACCTATACTATGTCACTTAAGTTTTTAAAGGCTCAAGGGAAAAATCTCTTCCGAAAAATTAACTGCATTTATTGATAATTACAACATACTTGTTACTTTTCACATTTTTAATGAAGTCCTATTACTAACAGTTTAGTAGCCTAGAGATTTAGTTGTAAAAAATATGACAGAAAGTAAAATTCAAATAATAAATTTTAACTACTAGATTTTTATTTTAGGAATTATAAACTATAAAAAGTTTATACTACCATTCCAAGGATTTAACCTCGTATAGTACTGTCCCAGAGGGTCGATATCAGCACTATGACGGCTAAACTGAGACAATCTCTCTCAATGATTAAGCTTCGAGAATCGAACATCTCACGGTAATCGGTCATCCCGGACCTTAATCATTGATTACCTTCCTTTTTCTAGCCTAGATATTTCGAAAATATCCATAAAGAGTGTGACCAACTATATCAGATCTCAGAGTATGCCCCGAGTATGCCTATGAGGGGCAGGTCAGTGACCCGATGAGTACCCGAAATCCTATCCTTTCGGAGACCAAGGCTTGAATTTTGATAGCGGTGAACACCATCCGAAGGGGCCCGAAATCAAAGCGGCACAAGGTGTCACCATTATCTCACGTGCTTGCATCTATAGTAGAGGCCGTGGGGTTGGCTGTCGCCTTCCCCGCTCCCACTCAATAATTTGAAAAAAGTGGTGGGTTTACTAATTACGGTTTCAGTCTTGACAATAAGAAACAATAAATCAAAGTGCTCCGAACAAGGTCGGTTATGTAGGCAAGCCTACGCCGTCTTATTCGTTGGAACATATGTGACAGTTCAGGCTGATCCGGCAAGAGAAGCCCCGTTTAGCCCGAAGGCTTATCGGCTATACTAAGTCTTGTCGAACCACTACAACGTACATCACACGTGGAGGGGAGTCGATTGAGCCGAAGCTCGGTTGAACTCATCCATCCATGGTTAGACCATTTCCGAACCCATGTACTAAGGTTTTCCGATTTCTAAGTTGTCAACCAAAGCGTAATCTCGTTTCTGTTTAAGGTGGCTTCATCGAGAAGCCATCACCGAAAACTCAATGATTTATCTAAGTGGGATTCACCGAGAATCCATCACTCTAATCGTAACGATTGACAAAACCCGGTTCCTCGGTTTTCATAATTAGTTACTTAATTAATTAACTACCACATATTAATTAAAAAAGCTTTTAACTAATCATACGAGTTATACATGCCTCATTTATTCCAAATAAACTAGCTACATGTATGCATTGGAGTGGAATCATGATATGATGCATGTCATGGCAATTTTCCGGTTTCTATCACATAATTTCGATCATACACGAAAAAATAACAGAAAAAATTAAACACCGAGATGGATCGTTGGTACCCCCGTATCTAACCTATTAAAAAAACACAAACCCTAACTAGGGTTAACTATTTTCTAATCTGCTGCTGCTTGGTTTTTATGGTGCAATTACTCCAAGAATAAAGGTCAATCCATGATCCAAGCTAGATGAGAAGCCACAGTCTTCCAACGTGTGTCTCCAAGCACCACCAGGTGGATGGTGTTTCAAGCCACCGGACCTCCTCGATATGCTACCAGAATAATCCCGAGGATTATCCCAACTCGAAACCTTAGTGTTGAAGCCAAAAATTCTAAGCTTCCAACACTCCCAAAAATTCGAAATTATGTGTATATCTAAGGCTTGGGAGAACTCTTATTATATAAGAGAGTAATCCTTGTCCTCCAATGATTTAATAATTAACAGATAATTATTAGATTAATCCTTATTTCAAATAAAAGATAAATATAATATATATCCCAAACAAAATTAGGATAAATAAATATATTATCTAATATTCCATGATTTATCATTTAACAAATAAAAGATAAGTCACATGTTAAATAATTATACAAGAAAACTAATTTCTTAATAATTACATAACACAAAATGGGCCCCACCCTAATCAAATACGGTCCATGCGCATTTTTTGACACATTTGGCCGAGTCCACGAAAAATTTCTTTTCCATGTATTTAATTATCTAGTCCAACTAAACAATTAATCCATATATCAATTAAATAGTCCAATCCAACTATTTAATTATAATTGAGGTGAAACGACGAGAAAACATATGCTATGTTAGGAGCCACGTCGGGGACCATGGACCCATATTCAGTAGCTACAATAAATTAAATAATATTATCCGTCAGACCGAACAATAATATTCAGTCTATTAATTCCGGGATTACACCACCATAAACCCGAAACTGAACTCTGCCAAATATAGATAACTTATACTCAATTATGAGTTCATAAGCGTCCACTGATATAATCATTACATACGGATAAATCCTCCATAGACTAGCTGTTCGTTTCGATTCGGGATATCTCCGTAGACCCTTCTCAAAACCTTTTATCCTTATTTACCATTAACCCCTTAGTGATCAATTAGTTCATAACTAATATAATATGAACTCCGCGGATCGATCAGTTTCTAGGATTAACAAATAAAGGAACTGTCTGTCTACTTCCTGAGGGAAGGAATGGATTCCATATCTGTGATAGCACAAACTACTCACTCATCCCAGAATATAGCCAACGAGAAGTGTTGGACCACATACTGCGAAGTGATCCTTACTAACACATCAAACTCTACCCTAGTCTAAGCGGTTTGTCCGTGATCACCTCGGGAATGAGATTAATCCATATATGATCATCTTGTGATTCGATAAGACTTCTCGATCACGGAATTATATCGAGAACTCAAATCAAATCGGTCCGCCCTATATGATTATCATCATATATAAATGCCCCACTATGTACCCTATTACCGACAGTCCGGATAAGACTGTCACACCGTAAAGTGTTCTGGGCGCATTATTAGCTTATTAATCATGAGACCCATACTCAGATAAATAAACACTACGGACTAAGTTAATTTTAAGTACATCTCACTAACTCAGTCCTCTTGTGTATAGCCATACACTAAGTTATGTGATTACATAAACGAGATACTTAGGGTTTTCAGTAGTGTCTTAATTATAAGCATACATGCATATAATAAGATGAATTATTAATTCTGTCCTAAAACAATTAGATAATTGTCTTTCGGACACTACACCTAACAATTCTCTGCTTTATATTATCATTCTTTTATTCTTGGGGATTCCTTGTCTCATTTGGATTTTTTTCTTCGCTTGTCTATGCAATCAACCAGGGAGCAAATGGTTTATCATCAGCTGGTCCAGCAGGGACAATTGTTTATTGTTTGAGGAATCTTCTTTGTTTGGTTGTTGGCTCTCTCTGTCTGGACAACTCTCCATATGATGGCCAAATTTGCCCCATTAGAAAGAGATCAATTGAAGGCCTTCATATTCCACTCGATATTTTCCCATTCATTCATATGGCGGGCTTAAGCATTGTTCCTAAGTTGAGCTCCACACGGACCATTGCGAATTTTCTGCTTGCATTCCTCAAAGTTATCGTATCAATCTTGATAACATTGCCAATCAAATTTCCCAGTCCGCGTACTAGAGATTCCCTGAAGACTTCAATTGGAACCACTGGAAAACGGACCCAAGCTAAGGTGGTTTTCATATTGTTCGAGCGGGTAAAAAAATAGCTTCTATTTTGTGACATAGAGGTAATGCTCTTCGATCATCCATGGACCATCCTCTACGGTGCGCTCATAATCCTGTTTACGTGTGAATTTGACAACATAATAGCCAATTTCCAAAACAATCAATTCATGTCTTCCTCCCATTTTAAAGATTTCGGACAATCGTTTACACAAACAACGGTACGAAATAGACTTACCAAACAATTCCATTATGAGATCCTTGCTCTACGGTCTCCACAGATCGAGGCATTCATATAGGGAAATCACGATTTCGTCTTCACCTGGTTCCATTCCAAACTGGCTTTCATCGACATTGGCATGAATTCGGTGAGCTCACTCTCATCTTCGTCGTCGCCGATATATTCCATGCTAAGTATAACGGGCATTGATTACATCTACACCGCTTCTTGTCGTCCATGATGTTGTAGATCAAGTACGATTGGGGATTTTCCTCGGTATCTACTTCGATTCAAGAGGTCGAGTTCCTCTTGAGATTGCTCCATGTGTCTTCCATTTAGATTGAAGAGAGTGGTCGGTAGACTGCCGATCATCGGTACATCAAACTCTTTAATGCAAACGTGTAGTCTTTGTCAACGAATTAATACTTATATTTATTTAGCATTAAGACCATAGTTATCATTTAAATTAGGTTTTATAGTTTAATTGTATACCAAGTACAAACCTTTTAATCCAAGTTAGCGCTTATATTTATCCTTTTGTTCACTTCAGAAGTCATGTTTACTAAGTTGATTGATTATATTATCATTGTAACATCCCGACTTTTTTAAAATTTTGGGTGTAAACGGAATTTAATTAAAAAGGAATTAATTAAAGGATTTAGCTATTAATTATAAATGATTTAATTATTGGCTATAAAAAGGAAATAATCCCCAAATCACTTGCTTTTTATTTCATACGCAACTTTTGAAGAAAAAAGAAAAGGAACGGCGGCAACATAGCAACAGACGCAGAGAAGAAAGCGAAATAAAAGGGAGAACCGTGAGATCAATCCGTTCATCTGTTCAAGATGCCGCAGGAGAGAAAAGTGATCAGCGCGAAGAGACGCAACTTTGGAAAATAACATCTCTCAATTTCGTAAGTTTTCAGTTTAGCCCTAGTTTTCGGTATTCGTAGAGTTCGATTCTTGAAAAATTCGTATCTTTCAATCCGTAACTCTGTTTTTCAGCCATAAGTAGTCGAAACGATCGTCTTGGAGCGTAGATCATTCTAAAAATAGTTATGCAGCAGTTAATCCAGGTAATCTGCAGTTTTATGGACTTTTTCAGTTTCGGTTTTCTGCAAAGAAATAGGATCTTAGGGTTTCTCGTTGATCAAATAGGTTTTGGGGTTGAGGATCAACAGTTGTTGCAGTTGCTTGACGTTTTGCTTTCGGTTTTGCTGGAAATTAAGGTAAGAGGCTCTTCCTAATGAGTAATTATAGTTTTATAATGATAGGTTGAGTTTTGGTGAGTTTTGGTGTTGTTTGGTGATAGAATTCATGCTAAGTTGTAATTAATAAGATGTGATATGTTTTGGTATATTTGTGTTGAGTTTTAAATTTCTATTTTTTGATTTAATAACATTAAATGAAAATGAACAAGCCCCGATTGAGTTTCTGATTCGTTCAGTTAAAACACCGAATGTACTCTTAAAGGGAGTTGAAGTTCGGATCCGTCGGAAGAGCATGAAAGGGCTTGTGCTTTGATGGATTAGTATTCATCAATGTATGTGTAATTGCTAGGCCTTGTCCGTGTCTAATGGTCTAGGAAAGAGAGTAGTATGTGTGAGGGAGATTACTTGAAAACACTTAGGTGGCTAGTTAACAATAGATAATAATTACATATGTGTAGTAAAAGATAAAACGTCACTTATTCTCGGTTAGGCACTCTTTCATATCGGCGATGTGATACGTTCATAAAAGGTGAACAACGCTGCTGGCCTATAAACGGCTGAATGGCAGTGGAGGAAATTCATCGGACGTATACGCATACCGGGGAGACCCCGGAGCTAATCGGTGCTAATCACCGTTAGTTAGCAAGTATATCTTCAGGGTGATGAACGCCATGCGCAGTGTCCTTGAGTAATGATGTAACAAAGATAAGCTAAGCTAGAAACGTTTAGTCATGACATGTCGATGGGCATGGATTGAACCCTAGATTGAGTCGGTCTCATAAAGATAATTTAATAATCATAATAATAACCCCTCGTTGTATAACTTAGTTATTCATTAGTTTCTCACTTTTACTAAGTACTTTGTACTTACCTCCTTTGCATTTTCTTTTGTATGCATTGTGGGGTGAGAAGACGAACATGTTGATCAGGTAGATGACGACTTTTGAAGGCTTTGAAGTCTTGACGAAGTTTCTAGTTCCTTTTCTTTGTAAAGGTTGTACTAGACTAGTTGTATTTATTTTCTTAGACTTATTGTATTTCTACTTTTAAGACCTCGTATGGTATAAGTCTTTGGGTTTTTCGTCGTTGTAATTTAACTATCCATCTTTAGTATGGTTAATTTCTATTCTTAGTAGCATTTATGTTTTACCCGAATCTTTTTAGCTTCCGTTTGCTTTTATTTGGTACGACGACGTAGAGGCTTGCGTATAATATTAGATTTATTTAATGCTATACGCGCCGAACGTTTCTCTTCCGGATAAGGGCTCGGTATCCGGGAGCGGGGCGTTACAGTTGGTATCAGAGAGAAAAAGCATCCTTTCTGTTCTAGGCTTCTCTTCCTCTAAGATAAGACTTCTTTAGATCTTTTTGAACCCTTCTGATCTCTCTTGATCTTGGTGGTAAATTCTCGTAGGATTAGGAATCCTTAGAACGTGGTTAAGTTGCCCTAGGACCAAGTGAAAAGTCTCCTTAGGCGTAGGTTGAGTTTTAAGCTCACGTCTCTTATATGATCCTCTCAATCCGTCTTTCCTTTTTTTTTTCTTTCTTTTTGAGGTTTTAATTGCTTTCGTAATGCTAAATTTGGTTCAAATCACTTCCTTGTAACTTGGTGTTATGCAAAACGAGTAAACGATTTTGTTCACGTTTCTACATGTCATGTTATATCATTTTTTTTGTTCCAAGAATTCTGTAAATTTTCAGCCACTTAGAAAGTTGTCTTATCCACAATTTCTCTCTTTACATCAATTTAGTTTTCAATATGGATTGTTCACAAATTGTTTAACAAGGAGGGGTACTCTGTTCAGAAAATTCTGCAGCGGTACTCTTACTTATCATTCTGTTTTGAATAAGCTAAACACCTCCAAATGACTTGGATTTTTGGTATGTTGTAGAAAACATCCTGCACTATAATTTTTGTTTTGGAACCAAGTGCAAATTCGTTTTGGTTTGAGCACAATCTGCAACACATGACAGTTGATGAAGTCCTGAAAATTTTTGACAGCTTATAGCAGTAGATGAAAAGAATTATTTTGACCGACCTATGGCTTCCCAAAAATTTTGATTTTTGAGCATCATATGTAAAACTTATATACTCACAGATTTTCTCTTTGCCTCATGTTCAAAATCAGCTCTGTTTGTTTTGTGCAAATCAATTATTTCATGGCTTATGTATGCACCCGAATTTCTCAAAACCATTTAAGTCCTCTGGCCAAGAAAGGGTAGATGTCTTTCTTTCACCCTGTAAATTATAGTGTAGTAGGTTATAGGAGATGAGAATACTTTGATTTATTTTATTCTTAAGCTAGTTGTTATCCAGGATAAGAAGTTTGGTAGGTAGAGACTAGGTGTTGTCGTTATAGTGCTCCTTGATGGCAAGAAACGATTGCGTGGTGATTTTCCAATCTTATGTCTTCATTAATAAGATTCTCTTTTATAATCATCTAGTTTCCTACTTGGTTATCCCGATTTCAATGTTTCCCCATCCATACTAATTGTAACTCATGCTCTGGTTAAATCCTCCATTTGAAACTCGGTAAAAGTCTCTTATTACGAAGTTTTGTTTTCCAAGTGTCTACATTCATTTGATGTGCCTTATTTTTTTAAAGATGTTTTCATCGTGTCAAATGGTTGATTTAAGAAAAATAAGTTTCTCATCCTTCGAACTATTTGAACTGACAATTGCATATCCTTCAAACTATATCATGTTTAGCTATTTTGGGGCAACACACTTTTGCATCCTAGTGATTACCCTTACTACATCCCCTACAAGATGTTTTAGTACATACAAATTTTTGTTTAAAGACTCGACTCTACAAATCCTCCGTTTTCTCTTTTTGCTATCGCTTGGTTTATGTTTACCAAAATTCTTTGGCCTTTTCTTTGCTTGAGATGGTTCTACACTAACTCCATGTGTAATTCTATTCTTTCCAAGTACTCCTCAGTCGTTTCAACTAATAGTGTTAAAGGTCTCTTACTTTGGCACATACTTTTCATCATCCTCGTGTTTGGCTTTACCCAACATGAGTGAATGCTTTTGTTTCCGTGTTTTCCCTTCAGGTTAAACAACTTACCGTGTTCCAAAAATTCTGAATATTTTTAGAAAATTAGATTACTATCTTATCTACAATTTCTCTTTTTACACCAACTCGATAATTGTTATGGATTGTTCAGAAAATTCAAGTTTATGCCGGACACTCTGTCCAGAAAATCTGCAGCAGCACTTTCACTTCTTCTTCTGTTTTGGACTGGTTAAACACCTTCAAATGACCTGAATTTTTTTCTATGTTGCAGAAAAAACTTTTATCTACAATTTTCCTTTTGGAATTATGTTCAGATTCTTTTTAGTTTGATCTCGATTTGCAATTCAACTCAGTGTTTATGAATCTGGAAATTCTGACAGCTTGTGCAATCGCCAGAAATAACTGTTTTTGACCGACCTTATCTCATTAAAAAAATTCAATATTTTTATATCACCTGGAAAACTCTAGTATCTAAATAGTTTCTCTTTGGATCGTGCTCAAATTCCTCTTCGTTTGTTCTTTAAAAAATTGATAATGTCAAATCTGGAGTAAATATCATACACAGCAACCTAAAAGGGATTTTCACCCCTTTGACTTGGGGTTTGGGCTAAGAGGGTAGTAAGTTACGACTGTTATGTTTAGGAGTTCCCCGAAGTTTGATCTCCTTCTGAGTTAAACCTTTTAGTAGGAGTTTGTAAAACTAACGTTATAATTTCTTTTGCAGTTTTAAACAAGAACCAATATGCTATCCTCAAGCATGCCATGTTTGATGTTCAGACCCTTTTCGTGCCCTTTTATAATTATACCTTTTCTGGTGATGTATTTCTCATGTAATCCCTCATTTGAGATCTTTAAACTCAACAAATCATTTTCACATGTTGTCATGAATTACCTCATAAATATGTCTCTATAAGCCTTTCTTTTGAACAAGTTCTTACCTTCTTACTTTTCAAATCAAGAAACAAGTTCTCTTCAAAATTCTACATTGTTGCACTTCCATCTTTCTTTTCAAATTCAAATTTGACCAAGCCTTCTGATGTCAGAACATTTTTTTTTACTTGTGTTCATTCTCAGCTTCTCTCCTAAGGGTAGTGTCGATGTTGTAACTATTTCACCTAATGCTGCCTGTTCTTTTAAGGTATGCATATCTCCTTTTGCCGGTCGAATTTTTAAGCCTACCATGACATTCCTTTTCAGTTACTTATCTTTAACCTTCTAGCAATTTATGCTAAACTAGTTTCAAGTAGAAGGTAGACCTTTTCAAGATGCCTTTCGAACCTATCTAGCCAACCAACATTTGAACTCCAAAACTTCTATTGAATTTCAATCCATTAATGTACCTCGTACCATTAGTTTTAACTCTCTTTCAGGCCATTTAGAGCCATGAACCGCCAGATATGCCTTTTGATTTTTCCATCCTCTGTTTGGCGTTTCTATTCCAATTTTGTTACACCGGTTGAAAGTCTATTTTATTTTAACCTTGAGCATTTATTCCTTGGCAGTGTACTATTCCTCTCGAGTAGTGCAACCTTGAATCTTTGATTTGAATCGTCAATAATCGTTTAAACTTCCTTTGAAACTTCGAATTAATTCTTGGAAATCAAACCTTATCCAGCAATTCTTAAGTGTCGTTTCCTCTTCACTTAAAAATCTTGCTTACCGCTTACTTATTCAAACTTTTGATATTCCCTTACAATTCCTTGAGGGAATTTCTATTTCTATTAAATCCTAAAATAACCTCTCTTTGACTTCTGCAAACTTGGACACTTCTTGACAAGTGTTTATTTTATTCTAAGACCTTTTGGTGTGCTCGTTTTGTCTCCATGGCTCCTTCACGTTGAGATTCTTGCTCTCTTTGATTTCTATTTTTTTTTTATTTTATCCTTCTGGTGCTCGACCTTGCACCTTTACTTTGTTTTTCTGTTGTGTGATGTTTCCTTTAACGTCTCCACTTCCTAAAGGTCTATATGAAAACTTATTACCATCCTTTCAAGTTACCTCTGAAGTCTTTGTAGACCACCGTATCTTGCAGAATTTCTCTCTCAAAAAAAAATCATCTGCAAGGTGTCCTTTTGTTTTCCTTTTGGTGGCTATCCCTTGTATTATGATACAATGTCTCATTCTTCAGTTTGGAACCACCTTCAACTTTTCCCCAACACGAAATCATTTTGTTTTGCTTGTAACCCAAGCAACCTTTCTTATTTCAAGTGCATTGTATCGTTCCTTGCCTTACCTAGTTGACATACCACCCTGGTACTCAACTTGTCACTTTTCAACTTCTTTTATTTTCCAAGCTAACCCTAATTGGCACAAGGATTGGATATGACCTCCAGAGAAAAGGTATGGCAAATCATGTTCTCATCCCCAAGGAGTCTCAGAAGTTCTTCAGCTGGGATCCTTGTAGTTCTTCAGCAAGCTTGTGGTGCCATGATGGAAGTTGAGAAAGAAGTCAAGTATGCCAGGAAGCTGTGTGTCAGTTGGGAAACTCAAGCACTCAGGACATAGGTCAGCAAGAGCAAGCAAAGAGTGTTGAGCCGATGATTGCAAGATTCGAGGCAGTTGATGAGTTCGTGACGAAACAAGATGAAGATCCAGTGGTTTTGTTTACAAGTGAGATGTCAGAACCGACCAGCCATTGGTCACGAGTTAGATGAAGATGGCAACAGTTGGCATCGGAATCAGCTTTGGGTTCTGAGTGTGGAAGATTGGGAAGGACAATGAAGAATGAAAACCTTGAGATGGCAATTGCAATTCCTCTCGGAGCGACCAAGAAGTACAAGAATTGGAACAGTACTGTTGGCGATCTTTCATGAAGATAGAGATAGAAGAACACGAGTTTTGGGATGAAGTGGAGCGACAACAGAATACGAGACCGGATTTGATACAGCAAGTCAACGAGGAGATTGAAGTGGATCGTCGCAACCTCAAGTTGGCTCAAGACAAGCAAAAGAGTTGGGAAGATGGAAGAAGACGAAGACTGTAAGAGTTAGAAGACGAAACGCTTCGCAAATTCCAGAGTTCAAGTACCTCTCGGATACATTCGAGTTTCGAGGACGAAACTCCTCTTAAGGGGAAGGAATGTAACATCCCGACTTTTAAAAGGGTAAAATAAAGGTGTATTTACTACGACCTAAATTATTTGTCATTTATTTAATTGTAATTAAAGGATTTAGCTATTAATTATAAAGGATTTAATTATTGGCTATAAAAAGGAAATAATCCCCAAAATCATCGCTTTTTATTTCATACGCAACTTCGAAGAAAAAAGAAAAGGAACGGCGGCAACATAGCAACAGACGCAGAGAAGAAAGCGAAATAAAAGGGAGAACCGTGTGATCAATCCGTTCATCTGTTCAAGATGCCGCAGGAGAGAAAAGTGATCAGCACGAAGAGACGCAACTTTGGAAAATAACATCTCTCAATTTCGTAAGTTTTCAGTTTAGCCCTAGTTTTCGGTATTCGTAGAGTTCGATTCTTGAAAAATTCGTATCTTTCAATCCGTAACTCTGTTTTTCAGCCATGAGTAGTCGAAACGATCGTCTTGGAGCGTAGATCATTCTAAAAATAGTTATGTAGCAGTTAATCCAGGTAATCTGCAGTTTTATGGACTTTTTCAGTTTCGGTTTTCTGCAAAGAAATAGGATCTTAGGGTTTCTCGTTGATCAAATAGGTTTGGGGATTGAGGATCAACAATTGTTGCAGTTGCTTGACGTTTTGCTTTCGGTTTTGCTGGAAATTAAGGTAAGAGGCTATTCCTAATGAGTAATTATAGTTTTATAATGATAGGTTGAGTTTTGTTGAGTTTTGGTGTTGTTTGGTGATAGAATTCATGCTAAGTTGTAATTAATAAGATGTGATATGTTTTGGTATATTTGTGTTGAGTTTTAAATTTCTATTTTTTGATCTAATAACATTAAATGAAAATGAACAAGCCCCGATTGAGTTTCTGATTCATTCAGTTAAAACACCGAATGTACTCTTAAAGGGAGTTGAAGTTCGGATCCGTCGGAAGAGCATGAAAGGGCTTGTGCTTTGATGGATTAGTATTCATCAATGTCTGTGTAATTGCTAGGCCTTGTCCGTGTCTAATGGTCTAGGAAAGAGAGTAGTATGTGTGAGGGAGATTACTTGAAAACACTTAGGTGGCTAGTTAACAATAAATAATAATTACATATGTGTAGTAAAAGATAAAACGTCACTTATTCTCGGTTAGTCACTCTTTCATATCGGCGATGTGATACGATCATAAAAGGTGAACAACACTGCTGGCCTATAAACGGCTGAATGGCAGTGGAGGAAATTCATCGGACGTATACGCATACCGGGGAGACCCCGGAGCTAATCGGTGCTAATCACCGTTAGTTAGCAAGTATATCTTGGCGGATATGAACGCCATGCGCAGTGTCCTTGAGTAATGATGTAACAAAGATAAGCTAAGCTAGAAACGTTTAGTCATGACATGTCGATGGGCATGGATTGAACCCTAGATTGAGTCGGTCTCATAAAGATAATTTAATAATCATAATAATAACCCCTCGTTGTATAACTTAGTTATTCATTAGTTTCTCGCTTTTACTAAGTACTTTGTACTTACCTCTTTTGCATTTTCTTTTGTATGCATTGTGGGGTGAGAAGACGAACATGTTGATCAGGTAGATGACGACTTTTGAAGGCTTTGAAGTTTTGACGAAGTTTCTAGTTCCTTTTCTTTGTAAAGGTTGTACTAGACTAGTTGTATTTATTTTCTTAGACTTATTGTATTTCTACTTTTAAGACCTCGTATGGTATAAGTCTTTGGGTTTTTCGTCGTTGTAATTTAACTATCCATCTTTAGTATGATTAATTTCTATTTTTAGTAGCATTTATGTTTTACCCGAATCTTTTAAGCTTCCGTTTGCTTTTATTTGGTACGACGACGTAGAGGCTTACGTATAATATTAGATTTATTTAATGCTATAAGCGCCGAACGTTTCTCTTTCGGATAAGGGCTCGGTATCCGGGAGCAGGGCGTTACATATCAACTCTTTAACGCAAATATGATATTTTTCTTTTTTTAATTAATATTTATTATTTATTGAAATAAATAAATTATTTAGGGAGAATCATTTTTTGTGCTAAACAAACAATTGATTATATTTGTTCAGTTTGTACTTGTTTCTAGTTTTTTGGTTGTGGGGTGAAGCTATCGTCCTCTTTTGGCTTCTTCACCCATTTTATCAAGTCTGTCTCACGGAGACTCTGGGTCTTCATAGCCTTGACCGGTGTAGTTAGTGTGGCAATAGGCCGCGTTGTAGTACGGCTTTGGCCGTGTTGTAATCTTTGTTTATTTGTTTCTAATAAAACTTTCGTCATTTGGGGGAAAAAAACTATTGATTATATCGTAACATATTAATTTTTTAACGCAAATTTGATACTTTTCTTTTTTTTTGAATTAATATTTATTATTTACTGAAATATAAATAAATTATTTAGGAAAAAACACTTTTTGGGAAAAACAAACTTACATTTTTTATATTGTATAGATTTAATGTCTTCCTATCGTTAGTATGACTACTAGTACGTCCTATCAAATAATATATACTAGTGAACGTGAGCCGTGCATGGCACAGCGGGCCCAACATAAATCGTTACCAACGATAACATCAAAGAATAGATCCCCAACGTGAAATAAATCGCGTAAGCTTAAACCGTAACAAATTCAAGGTACAAGTCAAAGAGAGCAACATAAACATATCACATTCTCGGCAAGAGTTAGCTCTTTATAAGAGACGTGAAGATTGTGAATCGCTTCTCTTCCAGCCCTATCAGGAGTTTCCACATACAAAATAAACAACAAGATGATGTATCGGAGAACAATATCATAAAGTCGATCTCTTTAGCTTCGACTTTACGTAATGAAACATTATACAAAAACAATAAGTGGACCATAACTACACGGTCAAATCTTCCGGGACTCCTTAGCTTCCATATCATTAATATGCTTTAAAATGTGTTTCACTCATTTTCTATACGATTTGAAGAATATAAAAAGTGATTTGGTTTCCAACGTGAATTTTAGGGACGTTCATACTGCAAACGGCCGTCGTTTCCATTGACATTATGTTGTTCAAAATAATAATAACATTTAATGTGGTGTCCACGTGGTCACATGTGGGCACACTTTTTTGGCGTGGATATTTGTTTGCCCTGATTTTTTTGTTGTTTTATTTTATAGCAAAACTTGACTCATCTTCCATCGTACACTACACAGTAGAACTTCAAATCCGTCGGTCTTTTCTTTTCATTTCTTTTTTCCCTTTTCTGCACAAACTACTAACGGTACACGTTTGATTAAAAAAAAAGTACATGGTTTTATTCAATTGTTGTGCCGAAATCGATTCGAAAATTTTCGGTTGATTCAAATTTAAACTGAAACTGCACTGTCTGTTGGAGGTACTAAAAATGAACCGTATCGAAATATACACTTTGCTTCGGTTTATGTAACGGAGAGTCGAACAAAAAATATCGGTTTCTATATAACGCTAACCGAAATTCCGGTTTTTACTGAAGAAAAAAAAACATATGTTAAAAATAAAAAATAATAAAAAGTGCCACGTGTCAGCTCTGGAGGTTGCCATGTGGCCAATTGTGGAGCAACCTCCTTAGCACTAGGATAATAATGTAATAAAGTCGATCCCTTTAGCTTCGACTTTACGTAATGTAACATTATAGAAAAACAATAAGCAGACCATAACTATACGGTCAAATCTTCCGGGACGCCTTAGCTTCCAGATCATTAATATGCTTTAAGATGTGTTTTACTCATATTCTATACGATCTGAAGAATATAAAAAGTGATTTGGTATTCCAACGTCAATGTTAGTGATGTTCGTACTGCAAACCGCCGTCGGTTCCACCAACATTATGTTGTTCAAAATAATAAAAATATTTAATGTGGTGTCCACGTGGTCACATGTGGGCACACCTGTTTGGCGTGGATATTTGTTTGGCCTGGTTTTTCTGTTATTGTATTTTATAGCTAAAATTGACTCATCTTCCATCGTACACTACACAGTAGAACTTCAAGTCCGTCGGTCTTTCCTTTTTTCCCCCTTTTCTGCACAAACTACTAACGGTACACGTTTGATAAAAAAAAAGTACACGGTTTTATTCAATTGTTGTGTCGAAATTGAATCGAAAATTTTCGGTGGAGCAACCTCCTTAGCTCTAGGAGAACAATGTCATAAAGTCGATCCCTTTAGCTTCGACTTGACATAATGAAACATTATAGGAAAACAATAAGCGGACCACAACTACACGGTCAAATCTCCCGGAACGCCTTAGCTTCCAGATCATTAATATGTTTTAAAATGTGTTTCACCCATTTTCTATACGATCTGAAGAATATAAGAAGTGATTTGGTATTCCAACGTCAATTTTAGTGATGTTCGTACTGCAAACGGCCATCGGTTCCACCGGCGTTATGTTGTTCAAAATAATAAAAACATTTAATGTGGTGTCCACGTGGTCACATGTAGGCTCACCTTTTTGGCGCATATATTTGTTAGCCCTGATTTTTTTTTGTTGTGTTTTATAGATAATTTGACTCATCTTTCATCGTACACTACACCGTAGAACTTCAAATGCGTCGGTTTTTATTTTTTTTTCTACACAAACTACTAACGGTACACGTTTGATAAAAAAAAGTACACGGTTTTATTCAATTGTTGAACCGCAATGTCTGTTGGATGTATTAAAAATGAACCGTATCGAAATATACAGTTAAGTTCGGTTTATGTAACGGAGAATCGAACAAAAAATTTCAGTTTCTATATAACGCTAACCGAAATTCCGGTTTTTATCGAAAGAAAAAAAAACTGATGTTAAAAAAGAAATTTAAAAAAAATAAATGTCACGTGTCTGCTCAGGAGGTTGCCACGTGGCCAATTGTGGAGCAACCTCCTTAGCCCTTTATAGATATAAGATATATAAGATTCAAATAGATTTTATGTACATATTTAATGTTGTCCGATATCATTATTGCGTATTCACCAAAAGAAATGAATTTGCGTTCTATAGACTGCCGTTAAATTTTGATTACGAATTTGCGTTCTATAGACTTAAATGGATGAGTACATCCTGTAAGTCACTAATAATGTCTTGTAGATAACAAAAGTGGCTTACGAATGGTCAAGAATGTTGACCATTGTATCAAGCCCCGCCGTCTAATGCACTATTATCTTCGTCTGACAAAGTCTTTACTTTTGTTTTACATACATTTTAAGTATTTTAAGTATCAATAGACATATATATCCCTATCACATAATAAATATTTATTTAGAATGTAAAATGAACCTACAAACAATAAATGTTATGATAATGGTATGTTTCGAAAAAACACATTAAATAATGTACTGATTTTCCAAATATACATATCTTGTAGGACAATTGTTTTTAAAAAATTGAACAAATTTTGTACGACGGAGATGGTACAAATAAACATAGTTTTAATAGGGAATTAGAAAAAAGATTTAAAAGTAAAATAACAGCCCAATAAAATTTATAGAGAAAATGACAAGCTCTACAAGATTAATAACTTAGAGGACACAAAAAAGAAATATATTGATAGTGCTGCTACTTCATGGAGCATTGTTTTATTTTGTTCTTTTCGCCTTGATTTTTAAATACCCATATCTTTTGATCTGGATTTCGGAACGTGATAAAATTTTCACCAATTTTTTTTTTTAATATTTTTCGTGTTCTTGATTTCAAGACATGGTTCGAGATTATCTCATCGTTTTTCATGAGATTTATTATCGATATTCATCAGTGAATCTCGAAAAATAGTGAATTTTGTCAAAGAATTTCGATGAACAATGAATTTCAATGGTGAATTTTCGGAAATTACGTACTTCAGAAAATATGGTAAATGTGGTTTCGAAATAAAGAGCACGAAAAAAATAAAAAAAAATTCGCTGAAAATTCAGGACTTTTGGAGTTGTAGATTGTGAGATATATGTGTTAAAAATATTGGATGAAAGAGAATGTGTAATGGATTTTTTTTTTTACGCATGTTTTTGTAGGGGGAGGGGGGGTGGGGGTGGGGGAAATCGCATTTTATTTTCTCTGCTCCGCCGTCCTTCACCTTATCGCCGTTTTCCCATTAATCCAAATGCAGTAAGTCCCCCTCCGCCTTCTAGTGAGGAGCAAAGACTTCTTGAATCGTAGCTCAAGCCGTCTCAACCGAAGAGCTATCATGGAAACTCATCTGCCGTCTCTAGGTGATTTCGTGTGGAACTGCCTGTTGGAAGTAGCGCACGAAAGATAATTTATATAATTGTTTTTATAATTAATAAATGACAGATTTATTCTCATCTTATTATTTTCTTTGTGCTTATAAGAAATACACTGCTGAAACCCTAAGTTGTATCATATGTATCCATATAACTTAGTGTGTGTCACACGTGAGGATTAAGTTTATTGTGATACACTTGAACTATTTGTCCGTGGTGAACTTAATCAAAGTATGGGGTCTATTGATTAAACCACCATTAATGCGCCCAGAACACTTTAAGGTGTGACCGTCTTATCCGGACCGTTGATATTGGTTATCTAAGTGAGGCATTTATATATGATGTAGTCATATAGGACTGGACCGATTTAATCTGCATTTCTCATATAATTCCGTAATTGAGAAATCTTATTGAATCACAAGAAGATCATAAATGGAGTAACCTTAATCCTGAAGTGATTGCAAACTCCTGCTTGTTTCAAGATAGGGTTTGATGTGTTCGTTAAGGATTGCTAAGAGGTACGGTCCGAATCACTTTCACGTTGGCACTATCGGGAATGAGTAGCTAGGAATGTGTCTCACAGATACGGAATCCATTCCTTCCTGCGGGAAGTAGAAAGACAATCCTCTTATTTGTTAATCCTAGAAACTGATCGATCCCAGGAGTTCGTATTGGTTATGAACTAATTGATCAGTAGTGGATTAATGTAATGATTATATCAGTGGAAACTTATTGACTCGACACATTGAGAATAAGTTATATCTATAATCGATAGAGTTCAGTTTCAGATTTACGGTGGCGTAATTCCGGAATTAATAAGTTGAATAGAAATATTATGTTCGATGAATATTTTATTCAATTTATTGTAGCTAATGGTTATAGGTCCATGGTTTCCGGGTTGACTCCTAACACGTGAGTGAATTCTCGTATTTTGGAACCTTGAAAATAAATTAAATAGCTGGTCTATTTAATGAATATGCGGATATTATTTATTCGGTAAATAATACGTAAAATAGAAAAGGCATTTTCTATTATCCTAATTAGTAAAAATGGCGCCACATTTGATTATTATGTGGAAAAATAAAATTATTTATTTGTTAAATATTTATAAATAAGAAATTAGTTTTCGTATTGGATAAATAGGATAAATTTGTATGTAAAAAATAAACTCTCAAATTATTAATTATTTTCCTATAAAAAGAGAGTTTCTCCCAACACAAAATGGAACCAGAAAACCAACTCCACTTTTTTAAGGAAATAGGCGACACCTATTTTGGAAAAAAAAATAGAGAAATTTTGTTTTCTCGTCTTAGCCATTGGGAAGAAGAAAAACTGGGTTTCTTCTTGAAGGCATATTCGAGGAGGTTCGAATGCGGGATCGACGTCCACCAGTCGTCCCTTGGAGATACAACTCGGAAGATCACGGCTTCTCTCCGGTTGGGTAAATCTTAAACCTTCTTGTAGTTAATTAATTAATCATGCGAATTAAATCGTGGTAAAATCGCATACGAATCTATTTCATTGCTTCCGCTGTGCATGATCGAGTGTCTCGTTCGGTGCTGTGAATTAGATCTGACAATCCAACTATGGATCGGATCCGGATTCGGGTTTCTGTATATCCAGCATGTGGTATCAGAGTGAGGTTAAAGGGATTTTGATTGCATAATTAATTAATAAGTAGTGGAATTGAATAAAAATTGCATCTTTTATATTTATTATATACATGCGTGGTTGAATGCTTTTGGTTGACGAGATGGATTGGGGTTGGTACTTGTTTACCGTTAGATCTATTGTAAACCCAAAATTTTCGGGTATATGAAATTATGTAATTTATTTTTTGTAATTTAATTTCCTAGTAATTAGAATTAAATAGATTTCGGCCGCACTGTTGTTTTAAAAAATTTCGTGGAGTATCATCATAATAAGCACGCTGGAGTGGTAGTGAAGATGCGGTTTTTACATGAATACTCATGTTTGATTCTCCATGGATATGAATTTTTGGAGTTTTCCAGAAAAGGTTCCTTATTTTGAAGAATAAAGAAAAAAAAAAGATGCAGCTGAGGGGATTCAAACCCGCGCTGCAATGGTAGGAGAAGAGGAGTTCAACCAACTAGGCTGGGAGCTCGTTTGTTCATGAAACGGAGCAGTTTATTATTATACAGAGCGGCGGCAGGATCAATTTTAGATTAGTAAATCCTTTAAACGTAGGGTTTATTTATTTATTTAATTTTAATTTTATAGATTAGATACGGGAGTACCAACGGTCCATCTCAGTGGTTTATTTTTCGCATTTATTTTCTTACGTGATTATTCATGTGATATAACCATGCCATGCATCATACTCATTAATTCCACTCCTAGCATATGCATACATATAGAAAATTAATTTTGGCATTAATTAGGCATGTAAGAACACGTAATTAATTTAGATTAATTTAGGTAATTAATTAAATTAATTAAGCAAATGGAATTTTATCTTGATATAAATTCACAGGATAAAAATAAAATTTACTGGGTAAACTTGTTTTTAGGATCTAAAATTCTTTGAGAACTTCGATTATATATATAGTTCCTACATAAATAGGATTTTAATAATCGAAAATTTGGAAAATCGTGAAAAGATGGACACTAACTAGACGGTATTTGGAACCGATAAGTTGGTGATTGCTTTTCATGATTTAGTGTTTTCGAATTATTGGAAAAATTCCGAGATCCAAAATTTTTATCATGACATTATTAGGACTATAAAATTCATTGGTGAATTTTAATTGTGTAGTGTCTACACAAAAGATTTTCTAAATAATCGATAAACTGGAAAATCATGAATATAGTGTCTAGTTAGATGATATTTGGAACCAGTAAACTAGTGGGAGCTTTAAATTTCGTGATTTATTGTTTTAAATTATTGAGAAATTCATAAGTCCTAATATATTAGGATTATAAAATTCTTGGTGAATTTTAAATTGTGTAATGTCTACATAAGGAATTTTTTTATAAATCCATAAAATTGGAAAATCGTGAATATAGTGACACTAGTTAGACGGTATTTGGAACCGATAAACTAGTAGGAGGATTAATTTAATGTTCAAGATTTATTGTTTTCCGGATTGTAAAGAAATTCTGAAAATCCTAATAAGACTACCTATTTTTCAAAATAACGAGTGGGAGCAGGGAAGGTGACAACCAACCCGACGGCCTCTACTGTTGACACAAGCACGTGAGAGAAGGGTGACGCCTCGAGCCGCTTTGATTACGGCCCCTGCGGATGGCCTTCAGCCCTATCAAAATTCAAGGCTTGGTCTCCGAAAGGATAGGATTTTGGGTACTCGTCGGGTCACTGACTAACCCTGCCGCGGCATACTCGGGGCGTACTTTGAGATCTGAAACAGTAGGTCACACTCACAAGGATATTTTTGGAAATATCTTGGCTGAAAAAGGAAGGTAATCAACAATTAAATGGAGATGTCTTATTCTTAATGGTTTAATTGTTGAGAGAGATTGTCAAAATTTAATCGTCATTGTGCTGATACCGACCCTGCGGCGGCAGTATGATGTGAGATTAAATCCTTGGAATGGTAGGATAAACTGAATGCATGACACCACTTTTATAATTCCTAAAATTTCTTATTTGTTGTGGTGTATGATTTGATTTATATTTCTGTCATGATTTATTTTTACTACTACATATTATCTCATGGTATCCAAACTGCTAAAAATGATATATTGACTGGTAACGACTTCATAAAAGTGGTAAAGTAACGAGAACGTTGAACTCATTAATCGAGAATGCAAATTAATTTTTCGGAAGAGGATGTTCCTCTTGAGCCTATGAACTTAAGTGATATTGGCAAGTATGTCACTGCTGTCACTCGTGTTGAACGATAGACAAATGAAATTAGTTCAAAGATGATGAGAATGTTTTGGTATCAATCTCACTAGACATCCCACAGTTCACGAGTAGTGACTACTCAAATGAACTGTTAGTTCACGCCATTTCCTTTAAAGAAAGCTAAGAATGGGAAGGTAAATGTCTACGGATATAAGTCATCTATAACTAAATAAGTTAAAGGCTAAACCGAAATATTAATATAAGAAAGCGGAGGAAAGTGATTTCGGATCACTGACCTATGAATCCTTAGAGACTTTCTTAACTGAGTAATTTGACTCGGAGCTAAAGTTCTTTTGTAAGAACAATGTAGCTGGGCATTCATGATGAAGAGTAGACAACGGGCAGTTATTTCAGCTAAGATAATAGGGGTGATATAAGGAAACAAATTTTGGATTTTAATCCTTAAATATCGCAGAAATTTAATTTTTTTTCGGATTCATTGGAACTAATGGATTCACTTTCAAATCGATAATATAGTTGCCTCAAAGAAAGTGAATATGACATTTGTATACGATTCTGAGACTCGGACTTTTGTCAGATAAAGTAGAACCACTAAATAATGCTGAAAAGGTATATGTAACACATAATAACTAAGGCAAATGGTTTCCATATTGAGATAAATGATTCTTCAACATCTATTAATTAGTGCATATATCCTAAAGATAAGATCTGAAGACTGGATAAGGGTCATTCCTATATCCCAGTCTAAGAACACTATCTGACAGGAAAAATGACTATGTAACCTTTCAATTATGAAAGGGTAATAGAGCTGAAGAAGTATCACAACTTGTTTATATTGACCTTCGGGGTCTTATGAAGGACACAAGCTAGTGGGAGCTTTTGAGTGGTAGACATCTTGTCTGATAGGTACTCAAAACGCCAATTAGTTTATCTGAATATCTAGAGGTATCTCTGATATTACCAAAGAAAATAGTATTTCATGATCAGATATAGGCTACAACATGGTTTCGGCAATGATGCTCAGTCTGCCTCCGAGTGAAACCATTTCACTAAAAGGATAAACCATGTATTGCCTTGTATAGTTATTGATTTGGTTCGATACACTACTTAACTCAATTAAGATATTGATTGTAAAATAACAGTTTACATTGTTAAGTAATACCGAGAAGTCTACCTAGAAGATGCTTATGAATTTGTGGATAAGGAGTGAAGTAAATTTACTCCACTTCTGCAAATAGAGGCATTTAGCATTTATGCTTGAAGGGAGGACTGGAGATTTTGCATACACGTTCAGATGGTAACTGATCGTGAAATATCTTAATACAATGAGTGAAGGTTGGTTAAAAGATTCTGAAGATCAGATAATTACGGTTGTACTGTCGCACCCTTTCTGAAAGAATGTTTAAATAACAACCTTGGACCCTGAAGTAAAGATACTCATGGAGTTATCATATGATTTAATCAGACCACATCCAACATTGGTTGTTTGGGGTTACACTGATAAATACTACTATACTATATCAGAATATCAATCCACCCAAATGCAGTGGGAGTATGGTTTAACCATTGACCCGCTGTGATTATGCAGACTTAACAGTCTGTTGGGGGTAATTGATAACTTATGGTCTTTTGGAAGGACTGTATAGGATTCTGATAATCAAAGGTTGGTTTAAAACCATAAACTTGTAAGTGGAGTTTTGGTACTCCATGTCTGTTCACACTCTTATAGAAGCACCTGAGTATCTCAAGCCTAGTGGGAGTAATTGGATCTACGTGTAGAAGAGACGAATGAATGAGAAAGTTTAACTTTCAGAGCAAGCCAAGTGGTCTAGGGTTAATTCCCTAAGAAGTAGATAGTTCAAAAGGGGTGATGCCCTGAAACTTTCTCACCACTCAGCATTGCTTGACTCCATGAAAGCAGAAAGATTACCAGGGGTGATGCCCTGAAACTTTCTTGCCCAACAACGGAGCTTGGATTCATTTGGAACATAAGGGTTTTTGCTTAAAGCCAATGGCAGATTGACTGCCTATGCGTATATCCATTGGTGGATTAAAGCAAACCTCTAGGTCATTAAAAGTCACATGTTTGAAATGTGTGGGCTTGACAAGAATATTGATGAGTCTTTTGTAGACTGAAGAATCAATATTGGTAAAGTAGTAGACGTTAGTGTTTATAAAGGATAACACTGCAACAGTTGAGAACAACATGAGTGTGTTATCTGAAGTCAAGAATTGAAGAGCCAAAGCTTCTCTGAATCAGATAAGTGGACTATATTCTTAGAATTTGATTCGGTCGAATTCATGAGAACAAGTTCCTTGGCAGTATCTCATTCATCTTATTGTTAAGATGTTGAAGCATTTTCAAATGCTAGATTCAACGAGAGGTTTCTACCCAACCCCTCACGGAATAATTCTCTTAGTCTTTGGATAAAGAGAAAATGGGAAAGATTCTCTTTTGGATAGAGAAAGTCGGGTTACTAAATGTCAATTAAAGTCAAATCTTGGATTCGAGCAATGGATAGCAGTATAGTGCATCCTCAAATACCTTTAAGGAACGAGGAGTAATATGCATCTATATTCAGGTGCATACCTGAGTATTGTTGACTACACTGATTCTGACTTACAGTCAGATTAAGGATGATCGTTAATCGATCTCGGGCTCAGTGTTTACTCATTGTGATGGTGCTTCAGTCTGGAGCAATCCAACATTGCCGATTTGACTCTATAAGTCAAATACATAGCAGCTTTTGGAGCAGCTAGAGAGGCAGTATATGTTGAAAGGTTCTTTGCTGATTTGGGAGTAATTCCATGTCTAAGTCAGAGGATATCACTTCACTGTGAAAACAGTTGAGAGGTAGTTTACGCAAAGGATCTTCGCAGTCACAAGAGGTCAAAAGCATATTGAGAGAGTACTACCTGGTCAGACAGATCGTGTAGAGAGGCGACGTTTCGGTCCTAAAAATAGCCTCGAGCCGACAACCTAGCTGATCATTTTATCAACTCGTGTGGCATCTAATGTCACTGATAAGCGCTTGACGGGTATGAAATTGGGAGGTATGTCTTATCTTCTTTAGAGCAAGTGGGAGAATGTTGTGGATATACAAAATGGGTGTGGTGCTCGAAAAACAATTGTTGCTTGTCTTTACGGTCAAGTGGGAGATTGTTAGATGTAGTGCCCAAAAGACAGTTAAGACTTGTCCTTACGGGCAAGTGGGAGATTGTTGGAAGTAGCGCACGAAAGACAATTTATGTAATTGTTTTTATAATTAATAAATGACAGATTTATTCTGATCTTATTATTTGCTTTGTGCTTATAAGAAATACACTGCTGAAAACTCCATGTCGTATCATATGTATCCATATAACTTAGTGTGTGTCACACGTGAGGATTAAGTTTATGGTGATACACTTGAACTATTAGTCCGTGATGAACTTAATCAAAATATGGGGTCTATTGATTAAACCACCATTAATGCGCCCAGTACAGTTTAAGATATGACCGTCTTATCCGGACCGTTGATATTGGTTATCTAAGTGGGGCATTTATATATGATGTAGTCATATAGTACTTGACCAATTTAATCTACATTTCTCACATCATTTCGTAATTGAGAAATCTTATTGAATCACAAGAAGATTATATATGGATTAACCTTAATCCTGAAGTGATTGCAGACTCCTGTTTGTTTCAAGACAGGGTTTGATGTGTTCGTTAAGGATTGCTAAGAGGCGCGGTCCGAATCACTTTTCACATTGGCACTATCGAGAATGTGTCTCACAGATACGGAATCCATTCATTCCTGCGGGAAATAGAAAGACAATCCTCTTATTTGTTAATCCTAAAAACTGATTGATCCCGGGAGTTCGTATTGGTTATGAGCTAATTGATCACTAGTGGGTTAATGGTAAATAAGGATAAGATGTAATGAAGACGGTTTGCGGAAACATTCCCGCTTCATTACGGATAGTCTTTGGAGGGTTAGTCTATATGTAATGATTATATCAATGGACACTTATTGACTCGACACTTTGAGAATAAGTTATATCTATAATCGTAGAGTTCAGTTTCGGATTTATGCTGGCGTAATTTCGGAATTAATAAGTTGAATAGAAATGTTCTGTTCGATGAATATTTTATTCAATTTATTGTAGCTACTAGTTATAGGTCCATGGTCCCCGGGTTGGCTCCTAACACGTGAGTGAATTCTCGTATTTTGGAACCTCGAGAATAAATTAAATAGTTGGTCTATTTAATGAATATGCGGATATTATTTATTCGGCAGATAAAACGTAAAATAGAAAAGAAATTTTCTATTATCCTAATTGGCAAAAATGGTGCCGCATTTGATTATTATGTGGAAAAATATAATTATTTATTTGTTAAATAATTATAATAAGAAATTAGTTTTCTTATTGGATAAATAGGATAAATTGGTGTGTAAAAAATAAACTCTCAAATTATTAGTTATTTTCCTATAAAAAGAGAGTTTCTCCCAACACAAAATGGAACCAGAAAACCAATGCCACTTTTTAAAGAAAATAGGCGACGCCTGTTTTGGAAAAATAGAGATTTTTTTTTCTCGTATTAGCCATTGGGAAGAAGAAAAACTGGGTTTTTTCTTGAAGGAATATTCGAGGAGGTTCGAATGCGGGATCGACGTCCACCAGTTGTCGCTTGGAGATACAACTCGGAAGATCACGGCTTCTCTCCGGTTGGGAAAATCTTAAACCTTCTTGTAGTTAATTAATTAATCATGTGAATTAAATCGTGGTAAAATCGCATATGAATCTAATTCGTTGCTTCAGCTGTGCATGATCGAGTGTCTCCTTCGGTGCTGTGAATCATATCTGACGATCCAACTATGATCGGATCCGGATTTGGGTTTCTATATATCCAGCACCGCCATAGTGGGGTTGATGTCATTTTTCCGGCTGAAGTATTCCATGAATTGTACACCGGGGAAGATGAATAGGAAGAAGACATGGTGGGCATTGTGGACCACTATCTGAAACAAAAGGCTGCGAAAAAACCGGTGACTTTGTCCGTCATGAAGGAAGTACACATTCCATTGAAGAAACTAAAAACACTGTGGAAGCCTTGGAGGAGGGCACTAATTATAAAGGTATTAGGTAGGAATGTCAGCTTCAAGCTTCTACAATCTCGATTAACGGATTTGTTTGTCGAATGGGAAGCATATCAAATTCACAGATATTGAAGATGGTTACTACATTGTCCGTTTTTTGTGTAAGGACGACAATGATCATGTTCTCCAAAATGGCCCCTGGCTCATACAAAATCACTACATAACGATTTCAAAGTGGAGGCCTTTTTTCCATCATTCTAACGAGCCCATTCAATCCACCTTAATTTGGGCAAGGATTCCGAGAGTGCCTATCGAATATTTCGAGGAAGAAGCCCTGATTGAAGTGGCTAATTGTTTGGGAAATGCTAAGAAAGTCGATGCTACCTCCCTCGGTAATCAATGCGGCAAGTATGCTACGGGTCGCGTGGAAATAGAACTGAATAAACCTCTTCCGACTGCGGTTTTTCTATATAACGATCTCTACATGATTGAGTATGAGGGGCTGCACATGATTTTCTTTGAATGTGGTACTTACGGCCGCAAGACTGAAAATCATCCTCATAAGGCCTCTGATATGGGTACCTCGGCTAGTCAACCTGCTGAACCGGACAAAATGCCCGGAAGCCAATCATTTTGGCCCTTGGATGCTTGAAACGAACCGAAGACGACGTAATCCCGCTTAGAAAAATGTTTCCCAGGCAAATGCACATGTTGCTAAAGATCCAATTGTCCGTCTCTAAAGAAGGGCCGAGTAGCCTTCGA
This sequence comes from Gentiana straminea, assembly GCA_036785695.1. Classification (NCBI taxonomy): domain Eukaryota; kingdom Viridiplantae; phylum Streptophyta; class Magnoliopsida; order Gentianales; family Gentianaceae; genus Gentiana; species Gentiana straminea. The sequence goes on from JAVUPR010000282.1 coordinate 172,593, forward strand.
ACTCCTTTGAAACCTGACCCATTGTGTCTAGGTTTACAACTTTGCAAGAACAGGATAATGAGAAGGGTGATGCTCCAACTCTTGTGGAGACTTTGCGACATCAATTTCAGACCCTTAATCAATTTACTTCCTCACCGGTAATTCGCCAAGCTAGCAGAGGTAACCGGTCAACGGGGTCCCGTGGTCGAGGAAGAGGTGGTGTCCGTGTAGCTTTAAACAAAAACACGGAATCAAAAGACACATAATCAAAAGACAAGTCTGTTCTTAGGAGACCCGCCCTGAAACCACTTGTTGGTCCACAAATCAAGCTTGGGAAGAGTTCAAAGGGGGTGAATGAAATCTCCTGATTTTTTTTATAAACTTTATTTAATACGGACATGTCTAATCAGATCGGTCTACTGGACAGATCTGATGGGCGCGTCTAAATCTGAGTAAATCATATGCACGCACCGAAAAACAATTTTACAAGCCTTATCTCGGTTTTCAAAGATTCAAGTTAGAGCTGTGATTAAAAAAAGTAAATCACAAACAAATAGCTCAAAGTTAAGTGCAAAAAGTAAATAACGCATTGAGCAATTTGTTATCAATATTCGGAGTGGTGTAAATTGCTGCATGACTGCTTCTTCCATGATTTAGGAGGTATCACTATTGTATTCTACACTAATATAACAGGTAAGTGTCCTTGACATCCCACAGATGCTTCACACTATGAGATGCCAATCTTTCACAACCCTCAGCTGCTTCAATGGTCAACTTCACAGTTCCTTCGAAGACCTTTTATTCTCCAACTGATTGTCCCTCTATATTTCATCACACCCAACAGATGTGTCAAAAACTTCAACTTTTTGGTAGAACAAGTTGCTGATAAAAGATGGTGTTGTATCAAGAAATGATACAACAGAGAGCCTTGCATGATAAATCTTGGTAAGCTTTATGCGTGGCTCAAAATCAGGATTTGACCGGATATTTCTTGGTGAGATTCAGAGATTTCAAGCCTGATGTTATGGATATGAAATTGCTTAAGATCAAGTGTAGAAGTTGCCCTTGGGTTCAATATCAATAGAATCAGTAGTATCCTCCAAAAGGATGAAGTCTTGTATTTATAGCCCGTGGGTTCTTCTACCTTCTCTTCTTTAATTTGAAAAACATCATTGGAAACAATTAACGATCCACATTAAATCCCATCATACATTTCAAATGCATTGAATGCTTGAGCGGTAAATGCCCGTTGGTGGAGTGCAAGGTTCTTGATTTTTTGGCATCGCTTGCTACACGAATAAATACCTTGCAGTCTTACATTGTACTGTATACTGACAGCACTGTTTTGCATTTAATGCGACTGCAGTCTCTTGAATAAGCTTGTGGCCGTTGATCTAGAGACGATCAATGGCTCTACTTTACACCTTTAATTAAACCATAAAACAATCTTCAAATAGATAGTCACTTAGATATTTTTGTGTCACCTTGAATTATACTTTACGTCTGATTTGATATGATCTGGATGTAGTGTGAAGCTAGATCTGGTATGGTCTGGATGAAATACTCCAAGAGTCTTTTGAATGAATGAATGATCATCTGATCTGAGAAAATTTCTTCGAGTCTGAGTTGCATGAACAAGTATGGTCTTCTGATCTTGATGCAAATCTGAATCTGCCCTTCTGATCTTTGAACCTTGACGTAGATTTGAATATGCCATACAGGTCTGATCTGGCTGGCCTAGACTATATTATTAAAACTACTCGTCTGATTTGTAAACCTATACAATGTGTGATCTGATAACGCTCGAAATACTACCATTAATTATACCTTTATTTACCCCGAATCGTGCTCGAGATGAGATAGATAGGCTCGTTATCATATGGAATATGTGTAAAATGCTATGTGCATGATTCTAGGTTTATTATTCTGCATTTGTGTTGTTATCCCGTAGATTTGGTATTGTTTTGCCTTGTTTTATACACTTTTCAGGATGTATCAAAATCTGGGTTAGCTAAGGACGGATCTAGACTGAAAGGAAGACATTGGACCAAGAGAATAAAGTGCAGGAAGAAATTTGCCAGAAAAAGGGATGAAGAGTTGGGCCTGTTAACCGAAGCCCAGGTCCGGTTGACACGAAACTGAAGTCTGCCACACCTACTAGGTAGGTTAGGGTTTATGTGAGTCTTAAGTCAGCTATAATGCCTATATAAAGCCACATAATTCAATTGTAACATAGGCAATACAATACAATATATTTTTTATACGTATTTGATGCAATAAAGTTCCTTTAAGCTTTTGGTGATTTATTTTCTGGTTTCTGATAACGCGTTAAATAGTACCTTTAATTATTCCTTTATTCACCCCGAATTTTGCTCAAAGAGAGGATAGATAGGCTCTTTATTATATGGAATATGTGTTAAATGCTATATGTATGTTTCTAGGTTCGTAATTCTGCATCTGTGTTATTTTCCGAAGGTTTGATACTGTTTTGCCTCATTTTATGTGTTTTACAGGATGTAGTGAATCTGGAGCATTGGAGAACGGATCTGGATCAAAAGGAGCATGTTGGGCCGAGTAATTAAAGTCCAAGAAGAAGTCTGCTGAAGAAAAATAAGAGAAGTTAGCCATGTTTACCGAGGGCTAAGTCTGGTAAACCGAGAGCCTTATGGGACACAAAATCGGTTCTTCCACATTTACTAGGTCGGTTAGGGTTTCTTAATGAGTCATAAGTCAGCTATTGTATCTATATAAAGCCGCATGACATAAGTTTACACAAGTTTTGCATATTCTATTATATACATTATACAATTTGATGAAATAAAGATATTCCAAGGTTTTGAGGAGTTATTTATGGTTTCCTTCCCTTCATCACCACTCTATCTTGAGTAGATCAAGCTAGATCTCCATCGTTGAAGGTATGAAGCTTTGAACGTGCCTTTTTGTCTTCAATATGGTAGATATGTTAGTATTTATGTGTTTTAGTTAATCTACATGTTTAACTACCCTAAGATTTACTTAGATTAATCGTAATTGAGCAATGTAGATCTAGAATTAAGAGAAGCCGCCCCGGTAAACCGACTGTCTATACCGGTTTACCGAGGCAAAATTTAGGAAACTTAATCTGGAGGATTCACGTCAACTACGTTGATCGACATGTTTAATTAACAGTAGGTTAGATCTGGCCAATCTGCTTATTGTATTCATAAATTAACATGAAGAACTTGTAAGGTGAAGTGTTAGTTTTGACATAGTCTTGATGGACCCTAGAAACGTGTTGATCAGTGTCGACAGCTGTCTAGGTGGATTAGCGGTATGAGTTATCGCTCGATATCGGCAATTCTAGTTCTTTATGCGTATGGGCTATTATGGACCAATTAAGGAGGGTAGCTTGTGTATAGATTGTCTACTACCATGGTCGGAGTAGATAGGGTTAGGAGTTGCACCCGTATCTTAAACCTAAATTAAAAGCTCGCTCGATTAATTTGAGGATATTATGTGGGGAAGTAAATATAAAGATGAACTAATCCAAGTTTGTAGATCGGTGGGAAGAAGGGGAGGAATACCAAGTTTCTTTCATGTTTATTGTTGGTCAATGACCATATATGTCGCTCCTTAGTTAGGTTAGAATCTTTTATACTTAAAGTTGCATTGTCTCTGTAGGATCGACCTTGATTCGCCCTTACTATACTACGATGTACCTATTATTCTTGCTAGTATTATCTATGTTAGTGACTTACACATGATCAAGATTTTTGGCGCCGTTGCTGGGGACAATGGCCAATTTCAAGGATAAATGTTTTAATTCTGATTAAGAAGTTGTTTTCTTTTCTTTTGAGTCTTGAGTCATCCTTGATCAAACCTTCACCTGTTAATCTATTAGAATGAGGGATTCTTGGTCCGGTTTACGGTGGCTTACCCCCGGTTTACCGAGGCCCAGAAAATCGAATTCTGAATAGCCTTTGTTTTTCGGTGTTATTCCCAGTTGATTTTAGTTAGTAGGTCTGCAACAGTTGGGCTCATACCCAACTGCAGCGGGAGTTGCTAACCTTTTATTTGTTTTATTTTGTCTCTTTTGCAGGAGTATCAGGACACTTCGGAAATTCGGTCAAGCAAAAGCGATTAAGTCTAGACGAGTCAAACGCAATGCATCGTAATGTTTTGAACATTAAGCCAATCTCTATGTATCCTGGATCAGAAGGAAAAGGGCAATATGAAGCTGATAAGAAGTGCATGGAGGAGGAGACTGAAATGCTAAAACAGGAAGCCGAGGAAAACCTGAAGGAGTATGAGACTTATCGACCAGGTACGTTTCTTATCGAGTTAATTGATCTTTCATCCGATTACGACTCCGATGATCCGGAAGAGGATCTGGACACCATGTTCTCAGAGTCTGAGGATTACCCGGACTCTGATACAGCAGAAATGTTATGAGACCCTAGAACGTTTGGACTCCCGTTCTATAGGTTTAGGTCTTTTTGATTCTGGTGCAAGTTGTAACATTCTTCCTCTATCCATTTGCCAAAAGATTGAGCTTTCGGTTGTCGTGGATCAAACACAGTCCATGACCTTTGTCGATCGAACCCAAGATATGCCTGCCGGCCTGCTAAAGGACTGTACGATTAAGGCAGGAGGATTCTCATTTCCAATAAATTTCACGGTTTTAGACGTACCTGAAGATCCGAGTGCCCCTGTTCTATTAGGTAGACCGTTTTTAGCGACCAGCAGAGCAATCATGGACTTCGATAATGGGGAGATCACTTTAAGATTGAACAATGATGCCGTATCAATGAAAATCCTAGAGCCCTTAGATAATAGGCCGGAAAGTTGCAAGATGACTTATGGCTCGGGAAAAGTGGAAATCATAGAGATAGAAAAGGAAGGGCATAAGCAACGAGATGTTTTAATGGAAACCTGTGAGAAAGAATTCATGAGATTAATGCTTAAAGAACACGAAGAGAAGGACCACAACAAGGCGCTCACGGAAGCTAGTCCTTCCGTATTGCGTAGTGAAAGATTAGAGCTTAAAGTGGAAAATATCGAATCCTTGGGCATAAAGATTAAATCTCGAAGCAAAGGATGACCTAGCATACGAGCAAAGAGAGTGAGGCGTGCTAGGAATAGAGCTCAGAAAGTTTCTATGGAAAACTGGGATAAGGAACTCTTGAAAGATAATGGCCGACGAGAAGGGAAGTGCATGATGGTTGAAACCTCGAAGATGCAAGTTTGGCGTGTCAAGACCCCAACTTTTGACTGAGTGAAGATCCGAAGGTAAGTCGAGCTGACGACTTTAAACTCAGAACTATTCTCTTGAACCCTTAGGTCGAATAGGAATGAATAAAAGTAGTTGGATGAAGGGACGAGCTTTTTTTCATCCTACCGCACCCTCAGGCTTGAAAATGATGGTTGTTGGAAAGGTTTTTTACTTGTTGTGGATTCTAGTGAAGTAGGTTAGGATTGAGTCAGAAATAGCAACAAAATGAGTAAGGAACTAGTCATTTTGAGGTCTAGATTGAGCAGGAAGTTATTATAATGTGTGCAGAGAAGGAGTACAAAGAAATCAGGGGAAAAGAAGCCCCGGTAAACCGGGAGTTATCTCCGGGTTACCGAGCAAGATTTTTCAACTTTCTACGTGTCAGATTAAAAAGCAGAATTTTTGGAGACACGTGGAGGACACACGTTGTATCATAAACTACCAGTCAGCAGAAACCATCAAATTTTCCCTATTTTCCACCTTTTCATCCTTTCCCATAATCCACCATAACTCCACCTCAATCCCATCAATCAAACCCCTCAAATCCCTCACACTAATTACTCCTCTACTCACTATCCCACCAAATCCTTCCACCTTCTATCATTTCTCCTATTTAAACACCCTTCCACCACCATTATTCATCATCCTCACCAACTATCTTCTTCTCAAATCACCTAAATTCCTCCATTTCTTATCCCTCTATAAATTTCGCCCCCATCACCACCACTATCACCACCATACCTCCACCAAAATAAAACCTTTTTTCTTTTATTTCAACAACCAAAACACCACCTTTTCCATCCCAGATGCTGATTAGTAATGCTGTTGTAATAGTGAAGTGCTGCAGTTCTTGATCTTCTAGTATTAGAAGCACTGTCCTAGAAGAAACTGAGAAAAATTCAGGCCAGTAAATCGGGGTATACGGCCAGTTTACCGAGGGTCCATTTTCAGATACAGCTTCATCATTAGTCTCTGTATCAATCAGGATGGGTCCCAAGCATAGCAGAACCGCCTATCGTCCAAGTGGTCACCATTATGTTTATGGAGATGCTAACCTCTTGATAGACGGGGTTGAGAAATTTCATTCTTTAGAAATCTATGAATCGTTCTGAGGGCGTTGGAACGGAAGACCGGTTGCCCGAGAAGGAGGCGTAGAGTTGGACGATTGTGGTACGATCTTGCCACGAGCCCTACAAATACAAGATATTTTGGACATGGCCGAGGCACCGACGTGGTTCAATGCTATAGTGGTGAGAGAATTTTATGCTTATCTTTTGCATAACCCAGGAGATACATTTGCGATGGTCCGTGGAGTTAAGGTTGACTTCACGATTGAGTGGATTAATGCCTATTACGGGGTTCGTAATCCACCAGTGTGCCCAGATAAGTACACATCCTCGACCAATATTGAAGATCTAGAGAGGATTTAGATGATTGCCGATTACTTTGGGGTACAATGGAAGCACAATCCTATGAGAGCCCCCACCATATTTCTGGAAAGCGAGTTATCCTGGGATAGTAAGGTGGTCAGTCAATTTGTTTTTGCTCGCCTTCTGCCGACCAAGTATACGGTGTCTGTCACACCGATGAGGGAAGAGTTGATGTTCTATCTGGAGTAGGGATCTCCAGTCAACATAGGTCTCATGATGCACAACTGCATTCACGAGCTTGCCGCCACAAACGAGCGCGAGCAGTTGCCATATAGGCCTATGATTGATATGTTCGTTTTAGAGGATGAGGTCAAAGTTCTGGTTAGTGATGAGTGGGAAGACCCTGAGCTGATGATCAGTTCACAGTCAGTTTCAAAAGTACCATGACGGATCGATTCGAGAGGTGAGCGAGGACGTACTCCGGTCCACGGAGCACCTAGGACTCAGAGAGCTTTGTTGGAGTAGCATTCAAGAGAAATTGCGAGTCTGCATCACAAGATGGATATGATTATAGACTTTCTAGGAGTTCCTCCCGTGACCCCACCACCTAGGACTGCCCCCCGCCACAGAGCATCCTCTTCCACCGCTGCTGCCTCGAGTTCTCCACCACCTCCCGGTTTTGAGCCTAGAGATGACTGGGAGGATTATTATGATGAGGATTAGATTTCTTTCTTTTTATTTTTGTTATTTTCAATTTTCTTATTTTTATTTTATTCCCTATCTAGTCGATGTAATAGAATTCTAATATAATGATTTTTTCAGCTTAAACTGCTTGGAGTTATTTACTTTCTCTTTTACCGTCGTGATATTATTATACTGTTTCTTGTCACCACCTTTCTTCTTGGATTGTTTGAGATACTTAGCGCGGATTTTTCACGGACTACTTACATTGGCCCATTGCATTATACTACGATCCAATTCTTCTTTGACTCCACCCTTAACGAAGCTAAGTTCCTTTTCGTTTTAACTTTTTAATCTTCCACATTAGGGAAAATGTTTCGATTAAGTGGGGGTAAGGGATGTCACTTAGCTTCTTAGCATGATATTCCGTTAATTGCGTGATTATCTTGATTCTCTTTGATGCACTGTTCACCACCTAGACTTTGATTTATTTCGATAGAATTTTGAAAAAATATGATATCTTTGATCTTTTTGAGTTAATTGTCTTCGCTTTTGTTCAACGATGTACAAGTAAAAGTAAGTGCCCACTTATGAAGTAGTGGCGTATTAAGCGCTTATTCTATTGTGAGCCACCATTTTAAGCACGTATAACTCACTTTCCCTAGTGTGTAGTCGATAGCATATTGCTTTGACCAGAGTTGACCCTGGCTTTATCCCGAATTTCGTTCCACCTACGCTTATAAAGGCAAATAAATTTCGGATTCGGTAGTTTATCAAGAGTGAGACCGTGAGGATAAATAAATCAATGAGAGTTCACCCACCAAGAAAGATAAATGCATTGAATATATACATCTATATCTCTTTGGCAAAAATTGAGTCGATGGAGCGTAAAACGCACGACTTTTGCATAGACCGATAAACGTGAGCCAAAGAGTAATACTCGGTTCTCGATCCACCTTTCCAGCTAATTTGATTAATAAAAGCATGTTCGAAACTGATTAGTTCGCTTATGAGTTGACGTAATGTGAGATTGTCTTCATTACTAAGCGGGTGTTAAAGTTATTAAACACACACATTGTCTCATGACGTGAATGGTGCTTAATGCGTTACTGATGGATATGAGTGGCCTGATCTTGATCTTGACTTTGTGAGGCATAGCTATTTTTAATTAACTTGTATACTGATCAGGATGTTGTTTTCTTTTCGCCTTTTTGTTCGGGACGATCAAAATCTAAGTGGGGGGTAGTTGATAACGCCATAAATAGTACCGTTAATTATGCCTTTATTCACCCCGAATTCTGTTCAAAGAGAGGATAGATAGGCTCGTTATTATATGGAATATGTGTTAAATGCTATGTGTATGTTTCTAGGATCATAATTCTGAATCTGTGTTATTTTCCTGAGGGTTTGGTACTGTTTTACCTCGTTTTATGTGTTTTACAGGATGTACAAATCTGGAGCATTTGATAACGGATTTGGATCAAAAGGATCATGATGGGCCGAGTATTAAATTCCAAGAAGAAGTCTGCTGAAGAAAAAGAAGAAAAGTTAGCCCTGTTTACCGAGGGCTAGGTCCGGTAAACCGAGAGCCTTGCGGGACACGAAATCAGTTCTACCGCATTTACTAGGCCGGTTAGGATTTCTATGAGTCATAAGTCGGCTATTGTATCTATATAAAGCCGCATTGCATAAGTTTACACAAGTTTTGCATGTTCTATTATATACATTATACAATTTGATGAAATAAAGTTATTCCAAGCTTTTGAGGAGTTATTTCTGGTTTCCATCCCTTCATCACCATCTCTAGCTTGAGTAGATCGAGCTACATCTCCATCATTGAAGGTATGAAGCTTTGAATGTTCCTTTTTGTCTTCAATATGGTAGATAGTTTGTATTTATGTGTTTTAGTTAATCTGCATGTTTAACGACCCCATGATTTACTAAGATTAATCGTAATTGAGCAATGTAGATCCAGAATTAAGAAATGCCGCCCCCGGTAAACCGGAGGTCTATACCGGTTTACCGAGGAAAAATTTAGGAAACTTAATATGGAGGATTCACATCAGCTGCGTTGATCGACATGTTTAATTAACAGTAGGTTAGATCTGGCCAATCTGCATATTGTATTCGTAAATTAACACGAAGAACTTGCATGGTGAAGTGTTAGTTTGGACATAGTCTTGATGGACCCTAGGGACGTGATGATCAGTGTCGACAGTTTCTAGGCGGGTTAGCGGTATGAGTTAGCGCTCGATATCAGCAATTCTAGTTCTTTATGCATATGGGCTATTACGGACCAATTAAGGAGGGTAGCTTGCGTATAGATTGTCTACTACCATGGTCAGAGTAGATAGGGTTAGGAGTTGCACCCATAGCTTAAAACTAAATTAAAAGCTCGCTCAATTTTTGAGGAAATTATGTGGGGAAGTAAATATAAAGATTAACTAATCTAAGTTAGTAGATCGGTGGGAAGAGGGGGAGCAATACCAAGTTTCTTTCATGTTGATTGTTGGTCAAAGATCATATATGTCACTCCTTAGTTAGGTTAGAATCTTTTATACTTAAAGTTGCATTGTCTCTGTGGCATCGACCTTGATTCTCCATTACTATACTACGATGTACCTAGTATTCTTGCTAGTAATATCGACGTTAGTGAATTACACACGATCAGTTTCATCCCCTCCACGCCATCTCTAGCTTGAGTAGATCAAGCTGGATCTCCATAACGAAATGTATGAAGCTTCGAAAGTTCCTTTATGTCTTTATTATGGTAGATCTGCTTGTATTTACGTGTCATAGTAAATCTGCATGTTTATCAACCCCATATTTACTTGAATTAATCAGAACGAAGCAATGTAGATTCCAGAATAGGAACCACCGCCCCCGGTAAATCGGCAGTCTATACCGGTTTACCGCGGCAACTTTTAGAAACCTAATCTGGAGATTCAGCGTCAGCTACGTTGATCGATAGGATTAATTAGCAGCAGGTTAGATCTGGCCAATCTACTTATTGTATTCATAAATTAACATGAAGGACTATTAGTGATGTGTTAATTAGGATATAGTCTCGGTGGATCCCTAGGAACGTGCTAGTCATAGTCGAGAGCTGCTTAGGGAGGTTTTTGGTCTAGTGCTGGCATCTTTAGATCTTACTATGTATGGGCAAATACAACCATTGAAAGAGGTTAGTTGCATATAGATTGTCTGTTGTCCTTACAGTGGAAGTAGATAGGGTTAGGAGATGCACTCGTAGCTAAAACTAAATTAAAACATTCGATTGATTTAAGGAAATTATGTGAGGAAGTAAACATAAGGATTAACTATACCATGTTAGTAGGTAGGTGGGACGGGGGAGGAATACCATGTTTCTTTTATGTTTATTGTTGGTCAATGGTTATATTTGTTCTCTTAATTAGGTTAGACTCGTTTATACTTGAGTTTCATTTTCTCTGTGGGATCGGCCTTGATTCACCCTTGCTATACTATGATTGACCTAGTACTTTTGCTAGTATCAAGCGACTTACACGCGCGATCAAGTTTTTTGCGCCGTTTCTAGGGACAATGGCCAATTTCAAGAATAAACGTTTTTAAATTTTATCAAGAGGTTGTTGTTTTCTTTTATTTTTTCTTTTTGAGTCTTGAGTCATCCTGAAATAAACCTGCATTGTTTTACTATCATAATAAGAAATTATGAACCCGGTTTATCGTGGGTTGCCCCCGATTTATCGAGGGTCAGAAAATAATGTTATGACAGCCTATGTGTTTCTACGTATGTCCCTGTTAGTTTTAGTTAGTAGGTCCGCAACAGTTGGGTCTAATCCCAACTGAGGAGGGATTTGCTAACCGTTTTCATTGTTTGTTTTTTTTTTTGCAGGAATCTCGGGACAATTTTAAAATTCATTCAGCAGGAGTTGAAAATGGCAAGACAAATCAAACATAATGCCACGTGAAGTATTGAATATCAAACCAATCTCCATGTACACAGGATCAAAAGTCAGAGAGCAGTATGAAGCGGATAAGAAACGTGTGGAGGAGGAGAAAGAAGCACTTAAATGGGAAGCCGAAGAGGGCCTAGAACAGTACGTAACGTATCGGCCAGATGAGTTTCCTATTGAGTTAATTGACATATCTTCTAATTACGATTCCGATGATCCTGAAGAGGATCTCGACACTATGTTCTCTGAGCCTGAGGATTACCCGGACTCTGATACCGTAGTGAAGTTAGGAGACCCTGGGACATTTCGACTCCCGATCTCAATCAACGGTGTATCTATAGGATTAGGACTCTGCAACTCCGGTTCGAGTTGCAATATTCTTCCTTTCTCCCTCTATCAGAAAATTAAGATTCAGGTAACCATGGACCAAACTCGGTCCATGACATTTGTTGATCGTACCAAAGATATGCCAGCCGGTCTGTTAAGGAATTGCACAATCAAGGCAGGAGGATTCACATTCCTGTTAGTTATCACAGTCTTAGACGTACTAGAGGATCCTAGTGCCCAGTTCTATTTGGAAGGCCACTCTTAGAGACCAGCCGTGCGATCATTGATTATGATAACGGGGAAATCACTCTAAGGTTGAACAATGATGTTGTAACCTTTAAAATCCTAGAGCCCCTAGACAATAGGCATGATCACTCCATGATGACCTATGGTTCTGGAGACGTTAAATTTGTGGAGATAAAGGATGAAAGGTCTAAGAATCGAGAGGTTCTTGTGGAAACCTGTGAGTAGGAGTTTGTGAGATTACTGCTTAGAGAACACGAGGAGAAGGACCACAATAAAAACGCTTGCGGAAGTCAGTCCGTCTGTGTTGCGTAATGAAAAGGTTGAGCCGAAAAGAGAAAATGTGGAGTCTCTAGACATAAAGGTTAAGTCTCGAAGAAGGGGTAGACCTAGTGCATGAGCAAAGAAAGCGAGACGTGCAAGGAAAGAGCTCAGAGAGTTTCTGTGAAAAACCGAGAGAGAGCACTCCTAGAGGATAATAGCAAACGAGAAGGGAAGTGCATGAAGGTTGAAACCTCGAGAATGCTAGTTTGGCATGTTGGTCCCTTGAAAAGGCTAACACAAGTTTAGTGGGGGGTGAATAAACTTGCCACCATAAACTAGATTAATCAACAATTAAGGTTCAGGACTGACTTATACAAAACTGTGTCAACCGGCAGCGGATTTAAGTTTTAGCCTTTATTTGGATCTTGTTCATACTATAAGAAAAAGCTGAGTGTGCAAAACTTAATTCTGACGAATGTCAGCTTGTGAGCTGTGTATGCTTATAACAATCAGTTTCAATGTGCTGAATAAACAATAATAAATGCTGTATAAGTAAATAACTGAATGTAAATACGTAAAGTAGGTAGAGAAAGAATTATAGTGGTTCCAACTGGAGTAATCCTATCAGTCCACACTTCCCCTGTGATGTAGAAGGAAAATTCCGCTAGAACTCCTTGAGGAACACTGTTACAAAAAGTCCTAAACGATAGTCCTTGACTAATCCCTAGTGTCACTATCTAAACAACTAAAGAACAGGTTGGATTACTGCTCTTCAAGTGCTTGAACCACTGGGCCTTAGAGGGTTGTATTGCCTCTTCACCAGCTACCACCACAAACACAGTCTACCCGACTGTAAACAACAAAACTGTCCTTGGCAACTCCTTGACCGGATTGCTTCACAGTCTAAACCTTTGATTAAAAATCAAAGTTGGGCTGAGAATCAATAAATTTATTCTTGCTTGTGGTTCTTCAAAGTGTCGAAATCTGGATATGATCGATGTAGCTTGAACACTTGAAGAAATCTAGATATGATCTTGTTGAGCACAAATAATGATAGCAATTTGAATGAACTAGACTTGAGCACAATAACGCTTGTAATCGTGTTAATTCCGTGTTTGATCCTTGATGTCAAGTCCTCTATTTATAGTGTGAGGTCCAACGTTCATCTTGCTTGAATTTGAATTGCTTCAACGTCTATATTTTCAGATGTAAGGAGTCAGTGACCGTTCTGACTTGTCTGTTTCTCATCTAATAAGAATCCTTGTTTTAAAACGTTCAAATATACTTTCACTTGCTTGGATGGCTGACAATAAAATTGAGTGTCCTGATAAGTTTTATACTGAGTATGTCAGTTTTTAGTTTGCTAACTGAATTAGAGCAGTAACTGAGTTTTTACTCTTCTTCAAAAGTTCAGTACTCTATTTATCTGATTTTATGTGACTAAATCAGATTACAACATTCCTTATACAGATCATCTAAGATATCATTGTCCTTATGATACTTAATTCTTCTTCAAAATTCATAAAGTCAGTTCAGGCCATCACAGACTTACCTGAATTCTAACTTTACAATCCCGGCTTGAGAATCTTCATAACTGAGTTTGAACCCTCAGTTCTTCAATCTTCTACAACTTAGTTTGTGTCCCTCAGTTCTTCAAATACTGAGTTTGTTACCTCAGCCTTCAGTTCTAGATAAGTCAACCGAGTCTGTGACCTTCAGCAAACTTACCTTCTTCAGTTTTGAGTGAACTTCAGTTCTAGGTGTACATCTTCAGTCTTATGTCAAGTTCCAGTTATCTAGATGATTTCCAGTTTTCAGTTTTACGACACTTCTATCTAATACAGTGCTTGTCTGATATAACCTATACAATTATCAGACTCTAGTAAAACTTATACATTCAGTTCTAGACATCTTTTAGCCTTTCATTATAACAACTAGCTTCAGCACTTCATCTATGGGGTGTAAACAAACATATTCTTAAATAAGATGAATCATCATCAAAACTAAATTTTATTTCCAACAATTTCCCCCTTTTTTATGATGTCAAAACCCTCCTTAAATGAAAAGATTAAAGATAATAACAATGTAAAACAAAACAAAACTGGAAACTGGATTTCATTAAGTTTGCAAAAACTGGAATATTTACGCAATTGATAAAAACTGAAATAAGATCTAAACATTTCTTTGTGTAACTTTGATAAACTTCTGTTCCATATCGTGAAGACGATATTCTTCTTCAATCTTTGTGTCTTCCTTAAGGAAAGTCCTCAGATAATCTACTTGACTTGTAAGTTTCCATTTCCTCCATAGAGCTAACTTAGGAGGTGTTTCTCACCCTTGTAGTAATCTTCAAATTCTGAAATATCAGCTTTCAGCTGTTCCCTGTTATCTTTGATTTGAAGTCTCTCTTCAATTCTCTTGATCTTCTTGTGAGTGCCATCTTCTGATTACGAAGAACATCAGATAAGAAACAAGCAAGTCAGCAACAAATTTCATCCGTAGATCCATTGTCAGAGTAGCTCTTTTTTCTCCAGTCTGACTATACTTGGCAATGAGCTGTTCTTCGGATAGTTCTACAACATCTTTGACATAAGGACCTGCAGTTGATTTTAGTTCCATCAACTCAGCTTCAAGCTTCCGTTTTTCTTCACATAGCTTCAGTTTTTCTTCCTCTACTTCCCTCTTTTTGACATCATACAACTCATTGATTAGCTGATGTGTTGCCTTCTGATCTGTTGAAATGTCTTTCTGGGAAGTAAGAACTTTTTTGAGCTCGGTTTCTAACACATAGATCCGTTGATTGAGGTGCCATTCAGCTTGAGCATAAGTTTCTCGATCTTCCATAGTTTTAACTTCAAGTTTCTCCGTGAGACTGAGAATTTCTGAAACTGAATGATAAGTGGATTTCTTGATAGTATCCAACTTAGTATGAACAGAAACATCAGTCTTTTTCGTGTAATCGAAGTAACTAGAAACATGTGACAGAAGACCATTGTATTCATCCTTTTGGTTGAGTATAATCTTTAATCCTTCTTGTACTCTCCTTAATTCTTCTGTTGAGAGCTTCTCGGATGGATCTTCTTCTGTTTATTGGATTTTAGACTGACTAGCATCTTCAATAATCATCAGTTGTTGATTATCATCAGCTTTGGCTTCTTCTTCGTTGTTGTCAGTGGTCTGATTTCCAACTGCCAATTCTTCTGGCTGAGTATCAGTTTGCATATTTTGATCTTCAAATTGCACTTCTGGTTGCAAAACTGTACTCTTTTCTACTTCTTTTCTTGAGTCATCATCTTTATCATCATATTTCTTCTTTGAAACATCTTTGGGAAATGACGATGTGATAGATTCAGTTCTCTGAGCTATCTCTTTGAATCTGTTGTAGCAGTTGGTGAGAACTTCTTCCATTGGAAATAGTATAGAGACTTTGTATTTCCAGTTTCTCTAATAACAGTTTTTCTTCACTAAGTAAAGTAGCTTCACGAGAATCTTCAGTCTTGAGATCTTTATCAATTTGATGATCCTTTCAGCATCGAATAGGTACTCCTTTGGTTGCTGAGGTACCTGTTCCTCTTGCTCAACATGTTCCTCTTGCTCAACATGCATAGCAGAAACTTGTCTCTCTGAGAAACGATATCAGTAACCATGCTCTTCTTCTGACTAATTGTAGTAGTCAGTTTTTGTTCCCCTCAGTTGGTGCTAACTGACTTGAAGTGCCTGAGAACAAACATCTTCCAACTGACTTTTCTCCCTGTGTTACAGCTTTCCTTTTAATTCCCTTCTGCTGAGCAATCTGCTGAGACATTGTTTGTTTATTGGCTTCAGGTTGGGAAGTTCCATTTGTTGAACTTACAACTGCTGCAACTTTTCCAGTAGCAAATTGTGCTCGCTTCTTCCCATCACTGATTCTTTCCAAATAATATTGAATCACTAAGCTGAGTGATTTCTTCAGTCGAAATCTTCCTACAGTTTCTCTTCCTTCAGTTTGGGCTCTTTTGACACTTTCTACTTCTTCTAAGTGTTGTTGCTTGAGCTGATTGAAAATGTATCAACCCAGTTGAATTCAAGTTCATCCCAAATGACATTCATCAGGTGTATTCCATCTTCAGTTAACTTGTTAAACCCTTTGTGTAGTCCGATGGCGTGTTTGCTGATACATCTGCTGAGGAGACCGAATTTAGTTTTGAGGTTGGAAAGGTGTGTATCGACTTCTGCTGGTTGATTTGATGCTAAAATCTGCTTAAGAAAAGCTTCACGCTTGAGTGGTAGACAGGCTAGTTCAATTGATTTCACTAGAGGATCTTTGAAACCAAAAATATGTCTAATGATGTCTTCATTTACGAAAATCTTCTGTCCACGAACTCTTGTTAACAAAGAGTTCTTCAACATCTTCATATTTTCCCAGAATTGCAGTAGCCCTTCCAAGTCTAAATCTTCTTGCAATTATGCTTCTAACAGGTTCTGTAAACCTTGTAATCTTCCAATATTTCCACTTATGTAGCTAGAGAGAAGAGTATTACCACACAGTTCTTCAAATTCCTTGCATGAAAACGAGTCTGGTTTGGTGATTAACCTTTCTTCTTGAGTTTGTTTAGAAGCGGCCATTTCTTGAATTTGTGTAAGGTAAAATTTTGGCTTTTTGAGAGAGAGGAAAATGTGTGATTTTTCCTTTGTAAAGAAGATATATGAAAATGGTTGGATATATAAAAATGAGGATGGTTGAAGATTTGATCCCACGATCTTTAGGTAGATTTTGTACAACATTTCAAATTCCATCAGGTATTTGTGTAACCGATGCATGTACTATCTGACATTTTGGGGTGGTATACATGCTACAAATTCTGACAAAAACGGTGGTAATTAATTGCGATGTAACCGTTGTCGGTTTTATCCGTTCGTCTTTTGACTTTCTTTGACTGGCCCAGAACTGACTGAGATCAGTTCTAAGATATGTTTAGTTCCATCAAATCTTCAGTTCAGTTCGTCAGTTTGAGATTGTTTATGTCAATGAATGATCTATCAAGTGAGCGCACCCAGCATGACAAAGATCAATCCCCTTGACGAGTCTCTAAGCTTGAACTGACTTAACTGACTTTAATAATCCCCAATTCAGTTCTCAGTTTGGCGAACCTTTCTTTGTCTGGAGGTTTGGTAAAAATGTCAGCTAACTTATCTTCAGTTGGGACATAGAGAACTGTAACGTCCTTCTTCTCTACGTGATCCCTTATAATGATGTCTCATATCAATGTGCTTGGTCCTTGAGTGCAAAACTGGATTATCAGTTATAGCTATTGCACTAGTATTGTCACATATTATAAGAATCAGTCCTTCTTCTATTCCATAATCTCTTAACTGTTGTCTTATCCATAAAACTTGAGCACAACAGCTTCCAGCTGCTATGTACTCAGCTTCAGCTGTTGATGTCAAAATTGAGTTTTGCTTCTTGCTCCATGACACAAGTCTATTTCCCAATAACTGACATGTGCCTGAAGTACTTTTTATGTCCACCTTGCATCCGGCATAGTCTGAGTCTTAGGAGGATATCAGTTTGAATTCTCCTTCCTTTGAGTACCATATCCTTACTCCCTCTGTGTCTTTTAGATACTTTAGGGTTCTTTTAACAATAGTTAGATGTCTTTCTTTAGGTCTTGTTTGAAATCTGGCACAAACACCAACTTCGAAGGATAGGTCTGGTCTACTGGCAGTTAGGTAAAGTAGACTTCAAATCATTCTTCGGTAGAGAGTTTGATCCACATCCTTGCCATCTTTGTCTTCATCTAATTTGATGTTAGTTCCGATTGGTGTTGCATGCCAGCTAATTTCTCCATTCCAAACTTCTTGATTAATTCTCTTGTGTACTTGGTTTGGTGAATGAAAATCCCATTTTCCATTTGCTTAACTTGTAGACCGAGAAAGTAATGCTCATTTGAAATTTGCTCTTCATCGGGCTTTTCTCCCATCATGCTCATTTGAAATTTGCTCTTCATCGTCGGCATTTAAGTCGGTTTTCTATGTCAAGGATCCCAAACCCTACGTCCTCTACCTAATATCTACGGGCTTCCGCCCATTCTGGCCGAGGAGGAGGTTTTGTACCTCGATGACCCTGTCTATGAATAAACCATCTTGAGCTGAGTCGAGCTAGCGACTATAAACTTAGAACTACTACTTATCACTATCTTTTTTGTTTTAATAAAGTAGCATGCGCCTATCACGGTTTTTTTCATCTCGCCATGTTCCGAGTCTAAGTTCGGAATAAACGAGGTTTTTTCCTTGATAGCCGTCATGTAAGTTTTTATTTAGGTTTAATACCCCTTTTGGTCTTGTCCATGGCAGTATAAAGTAAAGTGGCTTAAATTGTTTTTAGATATTTATATCTAATTACCGCCACATTATTTTATAACTTCCATAGACATGGTATTTGACGATTTCGTGGAGCTTGTTTGTTTATACAGGATGTGTCTATCTCTCCACGCTGTGCCGATGATTACTCCGATATTGTTCCTTTACTTGGGAGCCGTTTCCAGAGCTAAGTCTTTCTTCTTGACCTCTCATTTATTTTTGTCATTGAGGACAATACCATGTTTAAGTGGGGGGCGGGGACTTAGCTATATATATTGTGCTATATGTTGAAGTCAAGGAAAACGGAATACTGAGACAATTTTGAGCCAAATTTAAAATTTTTATGGATAAATGCCAAGTGTTTAACTCGTACCCTTAAACTTGTGAAGTTCTTATACTTAGAATTGATAGGAAATGAACCAAGGTCGCGTGAGTACGTGGTCATGTTATACTTTTGCGATAAATTGTTAGTAGACTTAAGGATATTCATGCCAACAATTGCAAGTAGTTAGGTATTGTTCAATTACTCAACATGTGAATCGCTTAGTACCGCATGAGTTATCATAATTGAAAGAAGTATGTGTATATTGCTTAGATAATTGATTATGAGGACCCAAAGTGTCGACATTTGTCGACCGATGTATTCGATCTTCTAGCCAAAAAAAGCGGAGTAATAAGCTTGGGACGTACTGTGTTTTGAATGTATTAAAACACCGGGCTTGTAGTAACATTACCAAAGTAGCCCCGCGCTTGTGGTAATATTCGATGCTATGCTTAATCTAAGATAGGGGGATGCTCTTATAAAGTTTTCTTCCTTGAGGTTAGTAGCATTCGAAAAATATGCAAAAATTTGAAACAAATTTTTCGAATTTTCAGAGGCTTCGAGTAGTACTCAGTCTCCAAGTCCAAAAACCCTATAGGTACGCTCTTGCTTATTGTTCTAGTGCTTTAACCATTGCGAGGCATAAGAGGTATGAATGCGATGTTGGTGGATTTAGATATGAAGTCCGCATAAACTCTAAATCTGGCTACATTTATATAAAACCAACGCACATGCACACAATCACTTCGATTCATAGCGAGTAGTGAATAATGCTTATCTTATGAGCATGACTGGTATGAGTTGACTCGGGTTTCTTGTGTAAGTATGAGATGACCACGGAAAATGTTGTCTTGGGGAATAACTTGTTAATGCTTTGTTCGGGACGAAGCAAAGTTTAAGTGGGGGCATTTTGATGACGGTTAAAATATACCTATTTATGTCATCAATTCTAACCTTAAATCGGAGTTAATTATATATTTCATATTTAAATCACGTGTTTATATTTATTATTTAATAATAAGTGATTATTAATATGATAATTGGTATTTAGTTTGTTTTTATATAAAAGAGCAA
Organism: Gentiana straminea; assembly: GCA_036785695.1. Lineage (NCBI taxonomy): Eukaryota > Viridiplantae > Streptophyta > Magnoliopsida > Gentianales > Gentianaceae > Gentiana > Gentiana straminea. Next base: position 192,378 of record JAVUPR010000282.1, read on the forward strand.
TTAAATTGTGTGATAAATGCGATTTTGCGAGATCATGATAAATCGGGAAGATAATCGGGGAGATCTCAAGATAAAAGAGAAGAAAATCGGAGCATTGAAGAAAGGATCAATCAGATCAATTCAAAAAGCGTGGAGTAGGAAACAAGTCGGACGAACCGAAGTGAAAACGCGTGAAGAAGGAGGCTCGGTCGACCGAGCCATGCCATTCGGTCGACCGAGCGTGTAGGTTCGGTCACCCGAGCCTAATTTGATAAATGCACGTCAATCTTCTGGATTCTCCCTATGTCGGCTACAACTCCTATATAAACAGCAGCCACGATGTTGAGAACACACACCACTACAACACAAAATAATTCATACAATTTTAGATTTTGAAGATTTAGTTTTATTTTCTTTATGGTCGTTCATTGTGGATTCGTCGGATTCTCCGATTAGGGAGCGCATTAAAGAGTGGGAGTCACTCTCGTCTTCGAGGGTATGACTATTCAATTATGCAATCTTTATTTGTAGATCTGATATATTTTATTATGAAGTAGTTTTATTTGTATTGATTGCGTGATGTAGATTTATTTACGAACCCATGTGCTTAGGTTAGAAACGTTAAGAAGTAATCATGATTTGTTCCGGCACAGAACTGTGTTCGGTCGACCTAGACATGTCACTCGGTCGCCCGAGTGCTGTCGTTCGGTCGACCGAGTGTGGTGATGTGTAGGGCAATATTATGATCGGCTTCGACTACGTCAGATTCTCTGATTTGGAATTTAAACGAGTAATTAAACCTGATCAACTTAATTATTCGTCATCATAATTTAACATGAAACTCAAAAAGTGATTGTTACTTAGGATATAGATTGAATCGGCATCTAAGAAGTACGCCTCACCATAGGAATGTTGCTTAGATGAGGTTACGGTTTATACCGGCATCCCTAGTGAAATAATTGTGTCAGAAGTTATATGAGATGGAGGCATTAAAAAGCGAAGTCACGTAATGGAGGCACGATGATTTAGATGGCCTAACCGGAGCTAAATCTACCTTAGGGGATGACTCCCGTAGTCATAATAATTAATCTTTAACGTTTGTTTTATCTCGTTATCATCCTAGTTCACATGGGGGAGTTATAATCTACTAGCGTAATCAATACTATTTGTTTAGATAATATCAACCGTATTATCCGTGTTTTAGTAGTCTTTAATTTGTCTTTGTGGTCTTTTGTGTCTTGTGGTTGTCACTATTTTATTTATCGCATTTAGTTGGTCATAGACCGCCCTTTCAATTTAGTTCTAATAGGATAAAGTTGTGTTTTGTTTGTGCCGAGTCTCTGTGGGATCGACCTCGACTCTATCTGGCTATACTACAATTGAACCTAGTTCTCTTGCTAGTGAGTTAGTAGGCATCGAGTTAATAGTTTAACTTGACCCTGATCAAGTTTTTGGCGCCGTTGCCGGGGAGTAGCTACATCTCCCTAAGTTGTTGATATCCAATGCAAGCGAGAAGTTTCTGCGCTAAGTATTTGATTTTATCTTTAGCCAATAGGTCGCATTCAATCTGTTATGCCTTACCAAGTTTCTCTTTTCCTGGATTGAATACCTTTTCGATCGAGTCACCCTCGTGTTTTCCCACGTCGGGTAATGCTTTTTGATCTTTGTCTTCTCCACTTTGAGTTTTAAGAATATTTAGGCGGTGGAGGTTGTAGATGAAGACCACCATCTTTAGTTGCTTGTTTATTTTTCTTTCTATTTAGTATTTTTCTTGTCTTTGGTTGTATAAAATAAAGTGGCTTAAAATGTTTTTCGGTATTCATACCTAATTACTGCCACATTATTCTATAACTTCCATAGACATGGTGTTATTTACGGTTTCGTGGAGTTTGTCTGCTTATACAGGTTTTCACTTGCTTCTCCACGACGTGCTGAAATTTACTCCGATGTTCTGCCTTTACTTGAGAGCCGTTTCCAGAGCTAAGTCTTTTTCTTAACTTCTCATTTATTTTTGTCATTGAGGACAATGCCATGTTTAAGTGGGGGGTAGGAGACTTAGCTATGTTGTTATAATTGAAAATTGAATGAAACGGCACATGATTGAAAAAATTGAATATAAGAATGCCTACTAACTCACTAGCAAGAGAACTAGGTTCAATTGTAGTATAGCCAGATAGAGTCGAGGTCGATCCCACAGAGACTCGGCACAAACAAAACACAACTTTATCCTATTAGAACTAAATTGAAAGGGCGGTCTACGACCAACTAAATGCAGTAAATAAAATAGTGACAACCACAAGACACAAAAGACCACAAAGACAAATTAAAGACTACTAAAACACGGATAATACGGTTGATATTATCTAAACAAATAGTATTGATTACGCTAGTAGATTATAACTCCCCCATGTGAACTAGGATGATAACGAGATAAAACAAACGTTAAAGATTAATTATTATGACTACGGGAGTCATCCCCTAAGGTAGATTTAGCTCCGGTTAGGCCATCTAAATCATCGTGCCTCCATTACGTGACTTCGCTTTTTAATGCCTCCATCTCATATAACTTCTGACACAATTATTTCACTAGGGATGCCGGTATAAACCGTAACCTCATCTAAGCAACATTCCTATGGTGAGGCGTACTTCTTAGATGCCGATTCAATCTATATCCTAAGTAACAATCACTTTTTGAGTTTCATGTTAAATTATGATGACGAATAATTAAGTTGATCGGGTTTAATTACTCGTTTAAATTCCAAATCGAGAGAATCGACGTAGTCGAAGCCGATCATAATATTGCCCTACACATCACCACACTCGGTCGACCGAACGACAAAGCACTCGGGCGACCGAGTGACATGTCTAGGTCGACCGAACACGATTCCGTGCCGGAACAAATCATGATTACTTCTTAACGTTTCTAACCTAAGCACATGGGTTCGTAAATAAATCTACATCACGCAATCAATACAAATAAAACTACTTCATAATAAAATATATCGATCTACAAATAAAGATTGCATAATTGAATAGTCATACCCTCGAAGACGAGAGTGACTCCCACTCTTTAATGCGCTCCCTAATCGGAGAATCCGACGAATCCACAATGAACGACCATAAAGAAAATAAAACTAAATCTTCAAAATCTAAAATTGTATGAATTATTTTGTGTTGTAGTGGTGTGTGTTCTCAACATCGTGGTCGCCGTTTATATAGGAGTTGTAGCCGACATAGGGAGAATCCGAAGATTGACGTGCATTTATCAAATTAGGCTCGGGTGACCGAACCTACACGCTCGGTCGACCGAATGGCATGGCTCGGTCGACCGAGCCTCCTTCTTCACGCGTTTTCACTTCGGTTCGTCCGACTTGTTTCCTACTCCACGCTTTTTGAATTGATCTGATTGATCCTTTCTTCAATGCTCCGATTTTCTTCTCTTTTATCTTGAGATCTCCCTGATTATCTTCCCGATTTATCATGATCTGCAAAATCAGTATTTATCACACAATTTAATTGCTCTTTTATAATAAAAACAGCTAAATACCAATTATCATATTAATAATCACTTATTATTAAATAATAAATATAAACACGTGATTTAAATATGAAATATATAATTAACTCCGATTTAAGGTTAGAATTGATGACATAAATAGGTATATTTTAAGCTGTCATCAAAATGCCCCCACTTAAACTTTGCTTCGTCCCGAACAAAGCATTAACAAGTTATTCCCCAAGACAACATTTTCCGTGGTCATCTCATACTTACACAAGAAACCCGAGTCAACTCATACCGGTCATGCTCATAAGATAGGCATTATTCACTACTCGCTATGAATCGAAGTGATTGTGTGCATGTGCGTTGGTTTTATATAAATGTAGCCGATTTAGAGTTTATGCAGACTTCATATCTAAATCCACCAACATCGCATTCATACCTCTTATGCCTCGCAATGGTTAAAGCACTAGAACAATAAGCAAGAGCGTACCTATAGGGTTTTTGGACTTGGAGACTGAGTACTACTCGAAGCCTCTGAAAATTCGAAAAATTTGTTTCAAATTTTTGCATATTTTTCGAATGCTACTAACCTCAAGGAAGAAAACTTTATAAGAGCATCCCCCTATCTTAGATTAAGCATAGCATCGAATATTACCACAAGCGCGGGGCTACTTTGGTAATGTTACTACAAGCCCGTGTTTTAATACATTCAAAACACAGTACGTCCCAAGCTTATTACTCCGCTTTTGTTGGCTAGAAGATCGAATACATCGGTCGACAAATGTCGACACCGGGTCCTCATAATCAATTATCTAAGCAATATACACATACTTCTTTCAATTATGATAACTCATGCGGTACTAAGCGATTCACATGTTGAGTAATTGAACAATACCTAACTACTTGCAATTGTTGGCATGAATATCCTTAAGTCTACTAACAATTTATCGCAAAAGTATAACATGACCACGTACTCACGCGACCTTGGTTCATTTCCTATCAATTCTAAGTATAAGAACTTCACAAGTTTAAGGGTACGAGTTAAACAACTTGGCATTTATCCATAAAAATTTTAAATTTGGCTCAAAATTGTCTCGTATTCCGTTTTCCTTGACTTCAACATATAGCACAATATATATAGCTAAGTCCCCCGCCCCCACTTAAACATGGTATTGTCCTCAATGACAAAAATAAATGAGAGGTCAAGAAGAAAGACTTAGCTCGGGAAACGGCTCCCAAGTAAAGGAACAATATCGGAGTAATCATCGGCACGGCGTGGAGAGATAGACACATCCGTATAAACAAACAAGCTCCACGAAATCGTCAAATACCATGTCTATGGAAGTTATAAAATAATGTGGCGGTAATTAGATATAAATATCTAAAAACAATTTAAGCCACTTTACTTTATACTGCCATGGACAAGACCAAAAAGGGTATTAAACCTAAATAAAAACTTACATGACGGCTATCAAGGAAAAAACCTCGTTTATTCCGAACTTAGACTCGGAACATGGCGAGATGAAAAAAACCGTGATAGGCGCATGCTACTTTATTAAAACCAAAAAGATAGTGATAAGTAGTAGTTCTAAGTTTATAGTCGCTAGCTCGACTCAGCTCAAGATGGTTTATTCATAGACAGGGTCATCGAGGTACAAAACCTCCTCCTCGGCGAGCCAGGCGGAAGCCCGTGATAATGCTTTATACGATGTCCATTGACCACAAATCTGGACTCGTCTTTGAAATTGAATAGCTCCACCGCTCCAGAAGGAAAGACTTGTTGTACTTGAAATGGGCCACACCATCTTGATTTCAACTTACCCGGGAAGAGTCTTAAGCGCGAATTGTATAAGAGAACCGAGATCACCCTCTTGAAAGGTCCTATCCGAATCTTTTTGTCATGGAACTTCTTCGTGCGCTCCTTGAAAATCTTGGCATTCTCGTATGCCTCTAAACGAAACTCTTCCGGGCGAGTTAATTCTAACATCCTCTTTTCACCGGCCAACGTCTCATCAAAATTTAGCATCCTTGTTGCCCACATGGCCCGGTGTTCCAGTTCCACAGGTAGATGACATGCCTTTCCAAAAACAATCCTATATGGTGACATTCCAATCGAAGTTTTATATGCAGTCCTATAAGCCCATAAAGCGTCGTCTAAACGTAACGACCAATCCTTCCTAGTTGTATTGACAGTTTTCTCCAGGATACGCTTTATCTCTCGATTGGTAACTTCTACCTGTCCACTCGTCTGGGGGTGATATGCGGTTGCTAGCTTATGTCGAACCCCATATTTAATCATCAACCTTTCAAAAGGTTTATTACAAAAATGACTACCATTGTCGCTTATAATCGCCCTCGGCGTCCCAAACCTTGTAAAAATGTTCTTCTTCAAGAATCTAACCACAACCCTAGCATCGTTAGTAGGTGAAGCAATGGCCTCAACCCATTTTGATACATAATCAACAGCAACTAAGATATATCGGTTAGATAATGATGAAGTGAAGGGTCCAACAAAATCTATTCCCCAAACGTCAAAAAGCTCCACTTCTAAGATGCTCTTGAGTGGCATCTCATTCCTCCTTGAAATATTACCTGTCATTTGACAAGCATGACATGCCTTTGCATATTGGTGTGCATCCTTAAACAATGTCGGCCAATAAAAACCGCATTGGAGGACCTTGGCCGCAGTTTTATCTCCCCCGTAGTGTCCTCCAACTTCATAAGAATGACAATGCTTCAGGATATCATTATACTCTTCCTCTGGCACACATCTTCGAAAAACATTATCAGATCCTAGCTTAAACAAATAAGGCTCATCCCAATAATAGTGTCTAATATCTTTGAAGAATTTCTTCCTCTCTTGGACGGTGAGATTTGGTGGTAGATACTTCGCGGATAGATAATTAACAAATAAACTAAACCATGGTTGTTTCTTCTCCTTCACAACCTCTATTCGCGAAGAAAGCCGCAAAGCACAATCACCTTGTCCCCCGATGGTGGTGATGGAGAAAAGTTGTTCATCAGGAAAAGATTCTCCTATCTCAGGTAATTCCTCACCATCCTTTAATTGTAAACGCGATAGATGATCGGCCACCACGTTCTCACTTCCTTTCTTATCTCGGATTTCTACGTCAAATTCTTGCAACAGTAGAATCCATCTCAACAGTCTCGGCTTTGAATCTTGCTTTGCTAGGAGATACTTAAGAGCTGCGTGGTCAGTCCACACAGTGACTTTAGATCCCACTAAGTAAGATCTAAACTTGTCAAAAGCAAAGATAACGGCCAAAAGCTCCTTCTCCGTTGTTGCGTAATTTCTTTGGGCAGCATTCAAAGTCCGGCTCGCATAATAGATAGGTCTGAAGATCTTATCTTTTCTTTGACCCAAAGCGGCGCCAACAGCAGCATCACTTGCATCACACATCAGTTCGAATGGCAGATCCCAATCCGGTGCGACCAGAACGGGTGCAGTAATCAGTCTACTTTTTATTTCGTTGAAAGCTTTTATGCACTCATTAGAAAACACGAATGGTACGTCCTTGGCCAATAATTCGGTAAGAGGTCTAGAGATGAAGGAAAAGTCCTTGATAAACCTACGATAAAATCCGGCGTGGCCTAAAAAACCTCGCAAAGTTTTAAGATTAGTAGGTGGAGGTAGTTTCTCGATCACCTCGACTTTATCTCTATCCACCTCTATGCCGTTCTTGGATATGCGGTGACCTAGTACTATACATTGAGGACAATGCATTGTTTAAGTGGGGGGTACAAGTCACTTAGCTCAAATGAGTAATTCCATATGTTCCCAGATATCAAATAGTAAATAAAATGAAAAAAAAAAATTTAAAATTTAAACTTAGAATCACATTTACTTTTGTGAAGTCCTGATAACTATATCGGAATAACCCATATTTCATGAGTACGTGATCACTTTATACTTCTGCGATTTATTGATTAGTAAACTTAATGATATTCATATTGTCCGTTGCGAGTAGTTGTTTATTATTCAATTATTCAATACCGAATCGAGTTGTACTACGCTTGTTATAAAAGGTAAAAATTATAATGTGTACATTGCATAGATAATTGATTATGCTTACCTAGTGTCAAATTTATCGTCCGATGTGTTCCTAAAAATTCTAGCCACAAAAGCCGAGTAATAAGCTTGAGACGTACTGTGTTTGACAATGTTAAAACACCGGGCTTGTAGTAAGTTACCAAAGTAGCCTCGCGCTTGTGGTAATATTCGATGCTAATATTTGATCTAAGATAGAGGGATGCTCTAAAAAGTTTTCCTTCTTGAGATTGATAGTATCTCGAAAAATATGGGTAGTTGATAACGGTCATTTTGTGCCCGTTATTCTATGACCTTTATCCCCGATTCTAGTTTAAAGGAGCTATAATAGAGTAATAATAAGTCGTAATACGCTTAATTTGCATATGCCGAGAGTTACGATTCATTATTATGTATTAAGAGGTTTTATTATATTATTTGATATTACAGACCGTATTTCATGTTATATTTGTAGTAACTCATTTGGGAGCACAAGGATGGACTTCGGAGAAGCTTTGATGGATCACGGACGAGTTAAGAAAGCCCAAGATAAAAGAGGAAGAAAGCCCGGGAGCATGTAAGGCTCGGTCGACCGAGCCTATGCATTCGGTCGACCGAGTGGGCCTATAGTCCGAAGAAGTTCGGCACATTATTTGAGTCGGTTAGGGTTCGTAGTGTCGGCATTTTAAGTCGGTTTTCTATGTAACGGCCGAGGCTCTATATAAACACAAGTCCTTTGTATTTTTTATTATGCATTCACCACTATTCATTCATAAGAACATATAAGCAAATAAGGCTTGTGGAGGTTGCTAGGGTTGCAAACATGTAAGCCCTAGTTTATTTTCTTGTTTTCTTTTTAGTAATCAATTTCCCAATTATGCTTTGATTGTTTGAGTAGGTATTCATATCTAGATGATGTAGATCTAGGATATGACGTTAGGGCAATGGTGATACCTTGTCTATAAGGATCCCAAACCCTACGTCCTCTACCTAATATCTACGGATGAATACGTGTGTTTAATTTACGTGTATTTAGATTAGTTTATATGATGTCCCGATGATTCGCTATATAATCCGATTCGTATATGAAACGCCGAGAAATATGTTCGGGGATGTAAACTGGAGAGTTAGACTCTCGGGTGACCGAGAGGTGTCACTCGGTCGACCGAGAGCACCTATTCGGTCGACCGAGAGTTGTCAAACTGTTTTCATCCGTTAATCGATCACGTCTTTATGATTAGGTTAGCTTAATTGAATTTGTTATCTCGGTAGGTATGGCTATGGCTACGTCACTCGCTTAATTTAATTAAAACGTGTGAAAAGGAAATACCAATATAAGACTCTTAGGTAGGCTTAGGAATTGATCTTCGGACGTTCGGCGTTATCGTAGGTTTATATTAGGGAATTGCGCGCACCTTGTTACACGTAGATCGTAAACTAGCATGAGACTATAACTTGGTAAGTGTTAGTTGGACGAGGGTTTGAGTGATCGTCTAGGAAGTACGCCTAACCAAAGGAATGTTGCCCAGACGAGGTGTACGGTTAATATCGGCATCCTTAGAGTAGTAAGCGTGTGAGTTATATGAGATGGAGGCACCAAAAGGCGAAGTCACGTAACAATACCACAGTGATATAGTGACCTACCGGTGCTACATCAAGTTGTAGAGGATGACTCCCGTAGCCAATATAAAGAGATATGAACGGATTAATAGTAGATGAGTTTTGTTGTCATATAAATTATCTAGATCCAAATAATTACGGTTATGATTGGGCAGTTGATTACGTTATGTGTTTACATGTTGTTTATATGTTTGAGTGTGTCTTTCTTTCCTCGTACTTTATGTTGGTCATAGACCGTATTGTGTTCAACGAAGTAATTAGTTGACTATTTAAGTAGGATCCACAAATTGATTCTACGTGGGATCGACCTCGACTCTATCTAGCTATGGCGATTGAACCTAGTTCACTTGCTAGTGGTTATTTAGGCATTGCTAGTATTGCAATCATTTTGGGTAGATCGTTTATCAACACCGCTAGAGCCTTCAGCGGATGATACATGAGATAGTATTGTTTGCTAAAGGTTCTAAGTGTGGGATAACATCCGAATTTCCTGTACCGGCAAGTGTGAATGTGTTACAAGTAGTTGGTTCGGAAAAGCTTGATGCCACTCGAGTTAGGAAAGGATAATGATAATGTCGATGATTGAGAGGGAAGTCCTTACCATTCTAAGTCGGAATATTAGAAAAATATAAAGAATAAGGATGCGAAGAAACGAACTAGGAGAGTTCGTAACAAAAGCTCGTCGAAATCGAGAGACAAATCCGAAAGTAGGCGCGTTTGTCCGGATGGTCAATTCGATTGTCTTTTCGTCGGACGAAACCCCACGGAAAGGCACTCGTGAAAAGGACGGTCAAACGTTTTCGGTGAAGGTTAGTCGGGTGAAAGCCTGGCAAGTCAAGAACGTTTTAGAGAGTGATATTTTTGGAAGTCGAGCTACCGACTTAAAGCGTAGAACTATTTCTATCCTTTGTTATTTTTATTTTATTTTATTTTTTTAAAGAATAAAAGTAGCATGAAACGATAAGAAGTTTTTTTTTTCTATTTTGCCGTGTTCCGACAACTCGTTGAGTTAAGGATGTGCAAAATAATTTTTTTATTCGACTCGTTTTTATGTGAAGTGAAGTGTAGTAATTGAATGTTTGTAAAAAATTGTTGATTAAGGAAATGATAATGCGTTATTTTACAAATGCTTAGACCAGATTGTTTGATTTATGATAAAAATGAGGTTGCTTTTATGTTTGAGACAATATTGGTTAGAGAAAAATTTTTGCGGTAGGAATTGCAAGAGTGAAATAATAATTTTGGCATGGTTATATATTGTAGTTATTTTACGGTGTGTCAAATTTATTAAAATGGTCAACACCATTAATTTCTACATATCCCCATTCACCTTTCCCTCTTCCCAACCTTTCACCTTTTTCTCTTCCCAACCTCTTTATTATCCTAATTCAAATTTTCAAATTCCACCTTCCACCTCATCAATCCCCAACAACTTTTCTCCACCAATCACATTCCATTTCTTCAAACTCCATTTTTCTATTTAACCCACTCATCCTCTCTTTCATTTTCTTCATTCCTATTCCACAATTCCTTCATCCAAAATCTCAAATCCACCTTGTTTTCTCAAATTCCCCGTAGAAATCAAATGGAAATGTTCGAAAATCTTCATCCATTTCACCATTCTCACTCACCTTGAAAAGCCTATCGAAATTTTTTCGATCGATTGATTCGATCACGGGAAGGATAGAGAACCGACGCATTTGTTGTCGTACATTCTCCACACTCGGTCAACCGAGTGATTGCTCTCGGTCGACCGAGAGTCGGGCCGCCCCTTTCGTCTGGTCTGGCCGCGCTGTTTATCGTCGGGATGCCACCAAGAAGACGCGAGCCGCTCGGTTCGTGGTCGTGGAAGGCGATATTCCATTAATCAACGGGGTACCACAATTCGCGAGTCGGGAGGTATATTCTTCGTTTACTAATCATTTCGTTAATGCCCCCGTACATCGAGCTCGAGGTCTAGATTTGGAAAATTGTGGGATGAGCTTTGGAATTGGTGGAACGTTATCAATGGCGCGATGTCATAGCACCCCCTGGCCGAGTCAACGTCAATTGGGTAAGAGAATTTTATGCTTATTTACGCGCATACACCCCGACACCAATATCGTATTATTCGTGGCCGACCAATTGTAATTTCTCCGGGTACGATTAATGCTTATTTTGGGGTGGATATCTCGGAGGACGGGCCGAGTATATGGCTACATTTGATGGGTCCGATGCTTGGTTGGAGGAAGTTGGAGCCTATTTGGGAATAGAATGGACTATAGGGGAGGTTGCCCGTACATTTGCGGAACCCGATTTAGGAGATGGGAGGATAAGTGCCTTAATCGGCTTATTCGTTCTAATATCTTTCCGGCTAAGCATGTATCTACGGTTTACTATACTCATGCCACTTTGCTTTATTGGTTGTACATGGGATGGCCGTGAATGTGGGGCATTGATACGCAAGGAGATGACAGACGATGCTCTCAAGCCTCGGCATACCTTACCTTTTGGTTCACCGATCACTACATTCGTGAGGGAGCCGAGTACCCGGTGTTAGGTGGCGATTCCTATGTGGAACCAATGCCTATCCTATCTTTGAGTTCGTCCCACCGCTATCGTTCACGGCCACGACCAAGAAGGGGAACCCGAGGATGATGCTAACGAAGCCGGCCCGAACAATTTGCAACTAGCACCATTCAATCCGGGATGGGATTAAGTATTTTAATTTGAGTGTTTGCATTTCCTATAATTAACGAGTTTTTATTTTGACTCCATTCTACTAGTATGTCGTGTTATATAGAGCAAGTTTCTCTCGTTTCCTAAATTGAACTCATGTAATGTTTTGGACTTGTTGAAATGTATTGAAATGTAATCATTAATTAATGGACTTAAAAATGTTTAAGGAAATTGTTATCCCTTTTACGGTCCCTTTTTCGATTATTATTGTTTGGACTAATCCCGTAACGAGTTGCGAGTTTTGTTTAAGATGTGTGTTGCGTTGATTATTCTTCGTCCCGCTATGGAGCCAATTCCCGTGCCTCGATGAACTTTGCCGAATTTCCAAGACTTGTTCAAACTACCACGCTTATCCGAGCTAAGTTCTTTTTTGAGTTTGTTATTTCGTTTTTTTTTATATACATTGAGGACAATGCATTGTTTAAGTGGGGGGTACAAGTCACTTAGCTCAAATGAGTAATTCCATATATCAAATAATATCAAATAGTAAATAAAATAATTAAAAAAAATTTAAAATCACATTTACTTTTGTGAAGTTCCCGATAATTATATCTAATAAGAATAACCATATTTCATTAGTACGTGATCACTTTATACTTCGCGATTTATTGATTAGTAAACTTAATGATATTCATATTGTCCGTTGCAAGTAGTTGTTTATTATTCAATTATTCAATAATTGAATCGAGTTGTACTACGCTTGTTATAAAAGGTAAAAATTATAATGTGTACATTGCATAGATAATTGATTATGCTTACCTAGTGTCAAATTTATCGTCTGATGTGTTCCTAAAAATTCTAGCCACAAAAGCTGAGTAATAAGCTTGAGACGTACATGTGTTTGACAATGTTAAAACACTGGGCTTGTAGTAAGTTACCAAAGTAGCCTCGCGCTTGTGGTAATATTCGATGCTAATATTTGATCTAAGATAGAGGGATGCTCTAAAAAGTTTTCCTTCTTGAGATTGATAGTATCTGAAAAATATGAAAAGAATATTCAACTCTTTAAGAGGCTTTGAGTAGTACTCGGTCTCCAAGTCCAAAAACCCTATAGATACGCTCTTGCTTATTATTCCTAGTGCTTGAAAAATTAAAAGGCTTAAGAAGTGGGAATACCGAAGTTGGTAGGTTAAGACTACGAAGTTTGCATAAGCTCTAATCTTGCTACGAATGTTTAAAACTCAATGCACATGCACACAACACATCGATTCATGATGAATAGTGGATAATGGATATCGATGAGCATAGAGGATATGAGTTGATTCGAGTTTCTTGTGTCGATATCCGTGACCACCGGAAAGTAGTTTATGGGGAATAACTTATTGATATTTTGATCGGGACGATCAAAGGCTAAGTGGGGGTAGTTGATAACGGTCATTTTGTGCCCGTTATTCTATGACCTTTATCCCGATTCTAGTTTAAAGGAGCTATAATAGAGTAATAATAAGTCGTAATACGCTTAATTTGCATATGCCGAGAGTTACGATTCATTATTATGTATTAAGAGGTTTTATTATATTATTTGATATTACGATCGTATTTCATGTTATATTTGTAGTAACTCATTTGGGAGCACAAGGATGGACTTCGGAGAAGCTTTGATGGATCACGGACGAGTTAAGAAAGCCCAAGACATAAAGAGGAAGAAAGCCCGGGAGCATGTAAGGCTCGGTCGCCCGAGCCTATACATTCGGTCGACCGAGTGGGGTCCTATAGTCCGAGAAGAAGTTCGGCACATTATTTGAGTCGGTTAGGGTTCGTAGTGTCGGCATTTAAGTCGGAAATCTATAACGGCCGAGGCTCTATATAAACACAAGTCCTTTGTATTTTTTATTATGCATTCACCACTATTCATTCATAAGAACATATAAGCAAATAAGGCTTGTGGAGGTAGCTAGGGTTGCAAACATGTAAGCCCTAGTTTATCAACATGTAAGCCCAAAATTTAACTTGACCTCATAGCTAAGTCTCCTTACCTCATTGTCAATATCTATCTGCTGAGGTATTCTTATATTCTAGCCATTTAAGCGGAGTAATAAGCTTGAGACGTACACTGTGTTTTAGCAAAATGTTAGACTTCGGGCTTGTAGTAACATTACCAAAGTAGCCCCGCGCTTGTGGTAATATTCGATGCTATACATGATCTAAGATAGGGGGATACTCTAAAAAGTTTTCTTCCTTGAGATTAATAGTATTTGAAAAATATGAAGATATGAAAAGAATATTCAACTCTTTAAGAGGCTTTGAGTAGTACTCGGTCTCCAAGTCCAAAATCCCTATAGATACGCTCTTGCTTATTGCTCTAGTGCTTCAAAATTTAAAGACTTAAGAAGTATGAATGCTGAGGTTGGTAGGTTGAGATTACGAAGTCGGCATAAACTCTAATCTTGCTACGAATATATAAAACCAATGCACATGCACACATCACTTCGATTCATAGTGAGTAGTGAATAATGGATATCTTACGAGCATGACTAGTATGAGTTGACTTGAGCTTCTTGCGTAAGTATGACGACCATAGAAAATGTTGTCTTGGGGAATGACTTATTGATGCTTTGTTCGGGACGATCAAAGTCTAAGTGGGGGGTAGTTGATGACGGTCAAATTATACCCGTAAAAGTCATCAACGTTGACCTTAAATCGAGATTAATAATGTATATTTCATATTAAATCACTCGTTTATATTTATTATTTAATGTTAAGTGATTATTAATATGATATTTGGTATTTAGATGTTTTTATTATTAAAGACCGATTTATTGTGCGATAATTGCTTATTTTGCGAGATCACAACAAATCGGGAGGATTAATGTTAATTAATCAATGATCTCAAGATGATAAAGGAAGAAAATCGGAGCATTAAACGAAAGAAGTAATCAGATCAGCACGAAGCGTGGAGTGGGGAGCAAGGCAGACGAAGAAAACGTGGAGAACTTGGAAAATCCAGGTTCGGTCGACCGAGTGCATCCCTTCGGTTGACCGAGCCTCTGGTCAGGGGCGGTTTCTGACTTTAATCGTGTTTATCCTCTAGATCCTTCCTAAGTCGGCCGAAACTCCTATATAAGCAACAGCTATGAGCAATTGTAAAACACACCTCTCATACTTTAGAATATAATTCTACTTTGATATTTTAATACAATGTAGCATAAGTAGATTGAAGGTTTCCAGCAATTTAAAGGCTGCGAGTTATGTAAGCCTTTATTTTCTGTTTCTTTTCTTTTAAGTAATTAATTCCCCCCAATTATGCTTTATTGTTTGAGTTAGTTAATTCATAGCTAGATGATGTAGATCTAGGCTATGACGTTAGGGATGTGGCGATACCTTGTCTATGGGGGTCCCATAACCTACGTCATAGACTTAGTATTTATTCATGAATCTGTATTGTTTAATTAATGTGTATCTAAGTTAGTTTATATGAATGCTTTACGAGTTCTTGTTTAATACGTTACGTATGATGAAACGCTGAGAGATACGTTCAGGGATGTAATCTGGGGACGAAATTGAACAGATTAAACAGTAACTCGTATTAAACAGATTAATACGAGTTATCTCTCAGCGT
The DNA here is from genome assembly GCA_036785695.1 of Gentiana straminea. Classification (NCBI taxonomy): domain Eukaryota; kingdom Viridiplantae; phylum Streptophyta; class Magnoliopsida; order Gentianales; family Gentianaceae; genus Gentiana; species Gentiana straminea. The sequence continues at coordinate 207,804 of JAVUPR010000282.1, forward strand.
TTCATCATACAGATTAATACGAGTTATCCCTGAACGTATCTCTCAGCGTTTCATCATACAGAACAGATTAAACAGTAACTCGTAAAGCATTCATATAAACTAACTTAGATACACATTAATTAAACAATACAGATTCATGAATAAATACTAAGTCTATGACGTAGGTTATGGGACCCCATAGACAAGGTATCGCCACATCCCTAACGTCATAGCCTAGATCTACATCATCTAGCTATGAATTAACTAACTCAAACAATAAAGCATAATTGGAGGGAATTAATTACTTAAAAGAAAAGAAACGAGAAAATAAAGGCTTACATAACTCGCACCTTTAAATTGCCGGAAACCTTCAATCTACTTATGCTACATTGTATTAAAATATCAAAGTAGAATTATATTCTAAAGTATGAGAGGTGTGTTTTACAATTGCTCATAGCCGTTGCTTATATAGGAGTTTCGGCCGACTTAGGAAGGATCTAGAGGATAAACACGATTAAAGTCGAAACCGCCCGACCGAGGCTCGGTCAACCGAAGGGATGCACTCGGTCGACCGAAGCATGAGGCTCGGTCGACCGAACCCGGATTTTCCAAGTTCTCCACGTTTTCTTCGTCCGCCTTGCTCCCCACTCCACGCTTCGTGCTTGATCCGATTACTTCTTTCGTTTAATGCTCCGATTTTCTTCCTTTATCATCTTGAGATCATTGATTAATTAACATTAATCCTCCCGATTTGTTGTGATCGCAAAATAAGCAATTATCGCACAATAAATCGGTCTTTAATAATAAAAACATCTAAATACCAAATATCATATTAATAATCACTTAACATTAAATAATAAATATAAACGAGTGATTTAATATGAAATATACATTATTAATCTCAATTTAAGGTCAACGTTGATGACTTTTACGGGTATAATTTGACCGTCATCAACTACCCCCACTTAGACTTTGATCGTCCCGAACAAAGCATCAATAAGTCATTCCCCAAGACAACATTTTCTATGGTCGAGTCATACTTACGCAAGAAGCTCAAGTCAACTCATACTAGTCATGCTCGTAAGATATCCATTATTCACTACTCACTATGAATCGAAGTGATGTGTGCATGTGCATTGGTTTTATATATTCGTAGCAAGATTAGAGTTTATGCCAACTTCGTAATCTCAACCTACCAACCTCAGCATTCATACTTCTTAAGTCTTTAAATTTTGAAGCACTAGAGCAATAAGCAAGAGCGTATCTATAGGGATTTTGGACTTGGAGACCGAGTACTACTCAAAGCCTCTTAAAGAGTTGAATATTCTTTTCATATCTTCATATTTTTCAAATACTATTAATCTCAAGGAAGAAAACTTTTTAGAGTATCCCCCTATCTTAGATCATGTATAGCATCGAATATTACCACAAGCGCGGGGCTACTTTGGTAATGTTACTACAAGCCCAAAGTGTCTAACATTTTGCTAAAACACAGTACGTCTCAAGCTTATTACTCCGCTTAAATGGCTAGAATATAAGAATACCTCAGCAGATAGATATTGACACTAAGTTTACATAACCAATCATCTATGCAATGTACACATAATTTCTTCAGTTATTATGATTTGCGCGGTATACTCGATTCACAGATTGAGTAATTGAATAATAAATAACTACTTGCAAAAACGAGCATGAATATCCTTAAATTTACCTAACATAAGTATAATATGATCACGTACTCATGAAACTTGGTTTATTTCCTATCAATTCTTAGCTAGGAACTCACAATTCTAAGGGTACGAGATACATAATATGGTATTTATTCAATTTTTTCAATCATGTGCCGTTTCATTCAATTTTCAATTATAACAACATAGCTAAGTCTCCTACCCCCCACTTAAACATGGCATAAACCAATACTAGCAAGAGGACTAGGCCCATCGTAGTATAGCTATAGTGAATCAAGGTCGATCCCACAGGGAACCAATTGTGGATCATCTTATATACAAACAATTAGTTAAACATGTCAAGGACATAGAGGCGGTCTACGACCAACATAAGACAAGAAAAGTAAAGACACAACTCGACACAACGTAATTAACCTCCCCAATTATAGTCTTTATCGTTTGGACCTAGATAATTTATATAATAAAGCTCGAACTTATTAACGGTCAATCCGTTTGTATCTATCTTAGATTGGCTACGGGAGTCATCCTCTTTAACTTGACTTAGCACGAGTAAGTCACTAAATCACCGTGGTATTGTTACGTGACTTCGCCTTTTGGTGCCTCCATCTCATATAACTCACACGCTTACGACTCTAAGGATGCCGATATTAACCGTACACCTCGTCCGGGCAACATTCCTATGGTTAGGCGTACTTCCTAAACGATTACTCAAGCTCTCGTCCAACTAGCAATTACCAAGTTATAGTCTCATGCTAATCTACGACGTATGTATAATCAGGTGCTAGCAATCCCCAAATATAAAACCTACCTAGATAACGCTGAACGTCCGAAGATCAATTCATAAGCCTACCTAAGAGTTTTATATTGGTATTTCCTTTTTACACATTTTAATTAAACTAAGCGAGTAACGTAGCCATAGCCATACCTACTGAGATAATAAATTCTATTAAGTTAACCTAACCATAAAGACGTGGCTATTTAACGGATGAAAACGGGGCTCGGTCGACCGAATAGGTGGGCTCGGTCGACCGAGTGAACTCATTCGGTCACCCGAATCAATTTCGTCCCCGCATTACATCCCCGAACGTATCTCTCGGCGTTTCATCATACGAACGATTAAACAAGTAACTCGTAAAGCATTCATATAAACTAACTTAGATACACATTAATTAAACAATACAGATTCATGAATAAATACTAAGTCTATGACGTAGGTTATGGGACCCCCATAGACAAGGTATCGCCACATCCCTAACGTCATAGCCTAGATCTACATCATCTAGCTATGAATTAACTAACTCAAACAATAAAGCATAATTGGGGGGAATTAATTACTTAAAAGAAAAGAAACAGAAAATAAAGGCTTACATAACTCGCAGCCTTTAAATTGCTGGAAACCTTCAATCTACTTATGCTACATTGTATTAAAATATCAAAGTAGAATTATATTCTAAAGTATGAGAGGTGTGTTTTACAATTGCTCATAGTTGTTGCTTATATAGGAGTTTCGGCCGACTTAGGAAGGATCTAGAGGATAAACACGATTAAAGTCAGAAACCGCCCCTGACCAGAGGCTCGGTCAACCGAAGGGATGCACTCGGTCGACCGAAGCATGAGGCTCGGTCGACCGAACCCGGATTTTCCAAGTTCTCCACGTTTTCTTCGTCCGCCTTGCTCCCCACTCCACGCTTCGTGCTGATCTGATTACTTCTTTCGTTTAATGCTCCGATTTTCTTCCTTTATCATCTTGAGATCATTGATTAATTAACATTAATCCTCCCGATTTGTTGTGATCTGCAAAATAAGCAATTATCGCACAATAAATCGGTCTTTAATAATAAAAACATCTAAATACCAAATATCATATTAATAATCACTTAACATTAAATAATAAATATAAACGAGTGATTTAATATGAAATATACATTATTAATCTCGATTTAAGGTCAACGTTGATGACTTTTACGGGTATAATTTGACCGTCATCAACTACCCCCCACTTAGACTTTGATCGTCCCGAACAAAGCATCAATAAGTCATTCCCCAAGACAACATTTTCTATGGTCAGGTCATACTTACGCAAGAAGCTCAAGTCAACTCATACTAGTCATGCTCGTAAGATATCCATTATTCACTACTCACTATGAATCGAAGTGATGTGTGCATGTGCATTGGTTTTATATATTCGTAGCAAGATTAGAGTTTATGCCAACTTCGTAATCTCAACCTACCAACCTCAGCATTCATACTTCTTAAGTCTTTAAATTTTGAAGCACTAGAGCAATAAGCAAGAGCGTATCTATAGGGATTTTGGACTTGGAGACCGAGTACTACTCAAAGCCTCTTAAAGAGTTGAATATTCTTTTCATATCTTCATATTTTTCAAATACTATTAATCTCAAGGAAGAAAACTTTTTAGAGTATCCCCCTATCTTAGATCATGTATAGCATCGAATATTACCACAAGCGCGGGGCTACTTTGGTAATGTTACTACAAGCCCAGTGTCTAACATTTTGCTAAAACACAGGTACGTCTCAAGCTTATTACTCCGCTTAAATGGCTAGAATATAAGAATACCTCAACGAGATAGATATTGACACTAAGTTTACATAACCAATCATCTATGCAATGTACACATAATTTCTTCGAGTTATTATGATTTGCGCGGTATACTCGATTCACAGATTGAGTAATTGAATAATAAATAACTACTTGCAAAAACGAGCATGAATATCCTTAAATTTACCTAACATAAGTATAATATGATCACGTACTCATGAAACTTGGTTTATTTCCTATCAATTCTTAGCTAGGAACTCACAATTCTAAGGGTACGAGATACATAATATGGTATTTATTCAATTTTTTCAATCATGTGCCGTTTCATTCAATTTTCAATTATAACAACATAGCTAAGTCTCCTACCCCCCACTTAAACATGGCATAAACCAATACTAGCAAGAGGACTAGGCCCATCGTAGTATAGCTATAGTGAATCAAGGTCGATCCCACAGGGAACCAATTGTGGATCATCTTATATACAAACAATTAGTTAAACATGTCAAGGACATAGAGGCGGTCTACGACCAACATAAGACAAGAAAAGTAAAGACACAACTCGACACAACGTAATTAACCTCCCCAATTATAGTCTTTATCGTTTGGACCTAGATAATTTATATAATAAACTGAACTTATTAACGGTCAATCCGTTTGTATCTATCTTAGATTGGCTACGGGAGTCATCCTCTTTAACTTGACTTAGCACGAGTAAGTCACTAAATCACTGTGGTATTGTTACGTGACTTCGCCTTTTGGTGCCTCCATCTCATATAACTCACACGCTTACGACTCTAAGGATGCCGATATTAACCGTACACCTCGTCCAGGCAACATTCCTATGGTTAGGCGTACTTCCTAAACGATTACTCAAGCTCTCGTCCAACTAGCAATTACCAAGTTATAGTCTCATGCTAATCTACGACGTATGTATAATCAGGTGCTAGCAATCCCCAAATATAAAACCTACCTAGATAACGCCGAACGTCCGAAGATCAATTCATAAGCCTACCTAAGAGTTTTATATTGGTATTTCCTTTTTACACATTTTAATTAAACTAAGCGAGTAACGTAGCCATAGCCATACCTACCGAGATAATAAATTCTATTAAGTTAACCTAACCATAAAGACGTGGCTATTTAACGGATGAAAACGGGGCTCGGTCGACCGAATAGGTGGGCTCGGTCGACCGAGTGAACTCATTCGGTCACCCGAATCAATTTCGTCCCAGCATTACATCCCCGAACGTATCTCTCGGCGTTTCATCATACGAACAGATTAAACAAGTAACTCGTAAAGCATTCATATAAACTAACTTAGATACACATTAATTAAACAATACGATTCATGAATAAATACTAAGTCTATGACGTAGGTTATGGGACCCCCATAGACAAGGTATCGCCACATCCCTAACGTCATAGCCTAGATCTACATCATCTAGCTATGAATTAACTAACTCAAACAATAAAGCATAATTGGGGGGAATTAATTACTTAAAAGAAAAGAAACGAGAAAATAAAGGCTTACATAACTCGCACCTTTAAATTGCGGAAACCTTCAATCTACTTATGCTACATTGTATTAAAATATCAAAGTAGAATTATATTCTAAAGTATGAGAGGTGTGTTTTACAATTGCTCATAGCTGTTGCTTATATAGGAGTTTCGGCCGACTTAGGAAGGATCTAGAGGATAAACACGATTAAAGTCAGAAACCGCCACGACCGAGGCTCGGTCAACCGAAGGGATGCACTCGGTCGACCGAAGCATGAGGCTCGGTCGACCGAACCTGGATTTTCCAAGTTCTCCACGTTTTCTTCGTCTGCCTTGCTCCCCACTCCACGCTTCGTGCTGATCTGATTACTTCTTTCGTTTAATGCTCCGATTTTCTTCCTTTATCATCTTGAGATCATTGATTAATTAACATTAATCCTCCCGATTTGTTGTGATCTACGCAAAATAAGCAATTATCGCACAATAAATCGGTCTTTAATAATAAAAACATCTAAATACCAAATATCATATTAATAATCACTTAACATTAAATAATAAATATAAACGAGTGATTTAATATGAAATATACATTATTAATCTCGATTTAAGGTCAACGTTGATGACTTTTACGGGTATAATTTGACCGTCATCAACTACCCCCACTTAGACTTTGATCGTCCCGAACAAAGCATCAATAAGTCATTCCCCAAGACAACATTTTCTATGGTCAGGTCATACTTACGCAAGAAGCTCAAGTCAACTCATACTAGTCATGCTCGTAAGATATCCATTATTCACTACTCACTATGAATCGAAGTGATGTGTGCATGTGCATTGGTTTTATATATTCGTAGCAAGATTAGAGTTTATGCCAACTTCGTAATCTCAACCTACCAACCTCAGCATTCATACTTCTTAAGTCTTTAAATTTTGAAGCACTAGAGCAATAAGCAAGAGCGTATCTATAGGGATTTTGGACTTGGAGACCGAGTACTACTCAAAGCCTCTTAAAGAGTTGAATATTCTTTTCATATCTTCATATTTTTCAAATACTATTAATCTCAAGGAAGAAAACTTTTTAGAGTATCCCCTATCTTAGATCATGTATAGCATCGAATATTACCACAAGCGCGGGGCTACTTTGGTAATGTTACTACAAGCCCAGTGTCTAACATTTTGCTAAAACACAGGTACGTCTCAAGCTTATTACTCCGCTTAAATGGCTAGAATATAAGAATACCTCAGCAGATAGATATTGACACTAAGTTTACATAACCAATCATCTATGCAATGTACACATAATTTCTTCAGTTATTATGATTTGCGCGGTATACTCGATTCACAGATTGAGTAATTGAATAATAAATAACTACTTGCAAAAACGAGCATGAATATCCTTAAATTTACCTAACATAAGTATAATATGATCACGTACTCATGAAACTTGGTTTATTTCCTATCAATTCTTAGCTAGGAACTCACAATTCTAAGGGTACGAGATACATAATATGGTATTTATTCAATTTTTTCAATCATGTGCCGTTTCATTCAATTTTCAATTATAACAACATAGCTAAGTCTCCTACCCCCCACTTAAACATGGCATTGTCCTCAATGACAAAAATAAATGAGAAGTTAAGAAAAAGACTTAGCTCGGAAACGGCTCTCAAGTAAAGGCAGAACATCGGAGTAAATTTCAGCACGTCGTGGAGAAGCAAGTGAAAACCTGTATAAGCAGACAAACTCCACGAAACCGTAAATAACACCATGTCTATGGAAGTTATAGAATAATGTGGCAGTAATTAGGTATGAATACCGAAAAACATTTTAAGCCACTTTATTTTATACAACCAAAGACAAGAAAAATACTAAATAGAAAGAAAAATAAACAAGCAACTAAAGATGGTGGTCTTCATCTACAACCTCCACCGCCTAAATATTCTTAAAACTGGGTGGAGAAGACAAAGATCAAAAAGCATTACCCGACGTGGGAAAACACGAGGGTGACTCGATCGAAAAGGTATTCAATCCAGGAAAAGAGAAACTTGGTAAGGCATAACAGATTGAATGCGACCTATTGGCTAAAGATAAAATCAAATACTTAGCGCAGAAACTTCTCGCTTGCATTGGATATCAACAACTTAGGGAGATGTAGCTACTCCTCGAAATTACTAATAACCCAATGTATCACGTAAAAGTCATAACCGTCATCAACAAGGTCAGATCGGTGTGATAGTTCAGAACAAAACTTATCATCTAGAAATGCCGGAATAGACGGAAAAAAATGTGAAATTTAAAACTTCCGGTAGAAAGATAAGTTGTACTTTGATCGAACCAAAAACCTTTAAAATCTAGCTAGGTTCAGAGCTACACTTACCTCAACTAGGAACATGAAAATCAAAATGATAAAAGATAATCATTAAAGCTTAGCAATATTTCAAATTCCGCAACACATAGGTATTGTGTAAACAAAATGGAGGTTGAGAGTATGATGGGTTTAGAAAAAGATACACATAAGGTTGGGAAGAAAAGATATAGGTGGGTAAGAAATTGTGTTTTTGGGATTGAGAATTGTTAAAAGGAATGGGATTGGGTGGGAGAGTGTAACGGATGGAAAGAAAGAGAGGCGATGAAAGAATGGTTAGAAATGTGAGCTGTTGGGGCGGATTGGTGAGAGGATCGAAAAGGTTTAAGGGTGAAAAGGTATAAATGAAAGGATAAAGGTAGTTGCGAATGAATTGCGCACCACTTTGAATTTTCACTTGGATCACCATTCTAAAAGATTTTGGAAGTTGACCAAAATTGTTCTTGTTCGCACCAATCATTCTCTGTTACATTTTCAGTAATTCTCAAGCTCTCTTAATGCTTCCATCTTAAGGTTGATTGCTAAATTTCCTTTTATTTAGCAATTTCTCGACTCTCCTACGGAACTCTATTTCACGTGGCCTATATTGAGTAAAAAAGTTTTGCACATCCTTAGCCCAATGGCCATCGGAACACGGCAAAATAAAAAACCTCAACATATTTCACGTTACTCTTATTTGACTCAAAGAAAACAAAACCTAAAATCCTAAAAAGAAATCCTAAGGGTTTTAAAGAAGTAGTTCTGAGTTTAAAGTCCATCAGCTCGACTTTCCAAAGATTATCCTTGTCAGTTATCATTCTTGGATTGCCAGACTTTGACCCTCTGAGCACTATTAGAGGTGGCTTGTCACTTTTGCGGATTAATACCCTTCCCTTTGTTGTGAGACCTAGGAAACGACATTTATTCATACCATTTATACAAAGCTCTTACCTCGGCTCTCGTTTTAGGAATTAGTGAATTCTAAGAAACTCGGTTAAAATTACGGTTTTGGCCTTGACAATAAGAAACAATGAATCAAAGTACTCCGAATAAGGTCGGTTATGTAGTCAAGCCTACGCCGTCTTATTCGTTGGAACATATGTGACAGTTCAGGCCAATCCGTCAAGATAAGCCCCGTTTAGCCCGAAGGCTTATCGGCTATGCTAAATCTTGTCGAACTGCTGTAACGTACATCACACGTGGAGGGGAGTCGATTGAGCCGAGGCTCAGTTAAACTCGCCCGGCCATGGTTAGACCATTTCCGAACCAATGTACTAAGAGTCTCCGATTTCTAAATTGTCACCCAAAGCGTAATCTCGTTTTCGTTTAAGGTGGGTTCACCGAGAAGCCATCACCATAAAACTCAACGAAAACAGAAGATTGTGTTCTCTCAAAACTCAACGTCTTCTTTAGATTGTGAATGCTTAAACTACACAATTTGTTGCTCCCATGGCCAGTAGAAGCAATCCCATGCATAGGCCAAAGAGATTTTAACAGAACTACGAGGTACTCTTTTTTCACTGCTTCCTTTCAACTACTACATGTTTCCTTACACCCTCTAGATGAGACAGATATGGGGCAAAACCTTCGACACTAATAAAATTAATCTTACAAACCAACTCCGGGCTAAGATTCATACTAAGGTTCATGTATAGGCTAACTTATGCTCAAAAAACCAAAAGGTAGTAAAACATAAGCAAAAAAGGGTAGTACCTTGCCTTCAACATTGTACCACGAAGAATTTAAGCGTTAAAATATATTTTTTTTTCGGAGCCATCTTGGTGCTTTAAAGGTATTGCTTCCATCGCTTTTCCCATCGTAGAGTAGTAATTCCGCATGTTGCTGGGTTATTTTCTCAGCGCCCTTGAAAAATTACTGACTCGAATATTGCTTCCCTGGTTTTCGCAAACCAGAAGAAAAACAAAAACAAACAGACCATAGACTGATTTTAACATGGTCTCCCATGCTGCTATCAGACTTACGGATTAAACATACGGGGATAAACAGACACGCGAAATTCCAGACTCGAAAAACACAAATCAGAAACCATGTAAACAGAACAGAACAAGAGGTAATAAATTCTATTAAGTTAACCTAACCATAAAGACGTGGCTATTTAACGGATGAAAACAGGGCTCGGTCGACCGAATAGGTGGGCTCGGTCGACCGAGTGAACTCATTCGGTCACCCGAATCAATTTCGTCCCCAGATTACATCCCTGAACGTATCTGTCAGCGTTTCATCATACAGAACAGATTAAACAGTAACTCGTATCTCTCAGCGTTTCATCATCACACTCAAACATATAAACAACATGTAAACACATAACATAATCAACTGCCCAATCATAACCGTAATTATTTGGATCTAGATAATTTATATGACAACAAAACTCATCTACTATTAATCCGTTCATATCTCTTTATATTGGCTACGGGAGTCATCCTCTACAACTTGATGTAGCACCGGTAGGTCACTATATCACTGTGGTATTGTTACGTGACTTCGCCTTTTGGTGCCTCCATCTCATATAACTCACACGCTTACTACTCTAAGGATGCCGATATTAACCGTACACCTCGTACGGGCAACATTCCTTTGGTTAGGCGTACTTCCTAGACGATCACTCAAACCCTCGTCCAACTAACACTTACCAAGTTATAGTCTCATGCTAGTTTACGATCTACGTGTAACAAGGTGCGCGCAATTCCCTAATATAAACCTACCTAGATAACGCCGAACGTCCGAAGATCAATTCCTAAGCCTACCTAAGAGTCTTATATTGGTATTTCCTTTTCACACGTTTTAATTAAATTAAGCGAGTGACGTAGCCATAGCCATACCTACCGAGATAACGATTCAATTAAGCTAACCTAATCATAAAGACGTGATCGATTAACGGATGAAAACAGGTTTGCTAACTCTCGGTCGACCGAATAGGTTCTCTCGGTCGACCGAGTGACACCTCTCGGTCACCCGAGAGTCTAACTCTCCGCATTTACATCCCCGAACATATTTCTCGGCGTTTCATATACGAATCGGATTGTATAGCGAATTATCGGACATCATATAAACTAATCTAAATACACGTAAATTAAACACACGATTCATCCGTAGATATTAGGTAGAGGACGTAGGGTTTGGGATCCTTATAGACAAGGTATCACCGTGCCCTAACGTCATATCCTAGATCTACATCATCTAGATATGAATACCTACTCAAACAATCAAAGCATAATTGGGAAATTGATTACTAAAAAGAAAACGAGAAAATAAACTAGGGCTTACATGTTTGCAACCCTAGCAACCTCCACAAGCCGATTTTGCTTATATGTTCTTATGAATGAATAGTGGTGAATGCATAATAAAAAATACAAAGGACTTGTGTTTATATAGAGCCTCAGCCGACATAGAAAACCGACTTAAATGCCGACACTACTGAACCCTAACCGCCTCAAATAATGTACCGAACTTCTTCGGACTACGGGCCCACTCGGTCGACCGAATGCATAGGCTCGGTCGACCGAGCCTTACATGCTCCTGGGCTTTCTTCCTCTTCTATGTCTTGGGCTTTCTTAACTCGTTTGTGATCCATCAAAGCTTCTCCGAAGTCCATCCTTGTGCTCCCAAATGAGTTACTACAAATATAACATGAAGTACAGTCTGTAATATCAAATAATATAACAAGATGTCGACCGAGAGTTAGCAAACCTGTTTTCATCCGTTAATCAGTCACGTCTTTATGATTAGGTTAGCTTAATTGAATCTGTTATCTCAGTAGGTATGGCTATGGCTACGTCACTCGCTTAATTTAATTAAAACGTGTGAAAAGGAAATACCAATATAAGACTCTTAGGTAGGCTTAGGAATTGATCTTCGGACATTCAGCGTTATCTAGGTAGGTTTATATTAGGGAATTGCGCGCACCTTGTTACACGTAGATCGTAAACTAGCATGAGACTATAACTTGGTAAGTGTTAGTTGGACGAGGGTTTAAGCGAGTAACGTAGCCATAGCCATACCTACTGAGATAATAAATTCTATTAAGTTAACCTAACCATAAAGAAAAAATTGAATACATACCACATTATGTATCTTGTACCCTTAGAATTGTGAGTTCCTAGCTAAGAATTGATAGGAAAGGAACCAAGTTTCATGAGTACCTGATCATTTTATACTTATGTTAAGTAAATTTAAGGATATTCATGCCCGTTTTTGCGAGTAGTTATTTATTATTCAATTACTCAATCTGTGAATCAAGTATACCGCGCAAATCATAATAACTGAAGAAATTATGTGTACATTGCATAGATGATTGGTTATGTGAACTTAGTATCAATATCTATCTGCTGATGCATTCTTATCTTTTAGCCAACAAAAGCGGAGTAATAAGCTTGAGGCGTACCTGTGTTTTAGCAAAATGTTAAACACTGGGCTTGTAGTAACATTACCAAAGTAGCCCCGCGCTTGTGGTAATATTCGATGCTATACATGATCTAAGATAGGGGGATACTCTAAAAAGTTTTCTTCCTTGAGATTGATAGTATTTGAAAAATATGAAGATATGAAAAAATATTCAACTCTTTAAGAGGCTTTGAGTAGTACTCGGTCTCCAAGTCCAAAAACCCTATAGATACGCTCTTGCTTATTGCTCTAGTGCTTCAATCTTGAGAAGTATGAATGCTGAGGTTGGTAGGTTGAGATTACGAAGTTGGCATAAACTCTAATCTTGCTACGAATATATAAAACTAAATGCACATGCACACATCACTTCGATTCATAGTGAGTAGTGAATAATGGATATCTTATGAGCATGACTAGTATGAGTTGACTTGAGCTTCTTGCGTAAGTATGACACGACCATGGGAAATGTTGTCTTGGGAAATGACTTATTGATGCTTTGTTCGGGACGATCAAAGTCTAAGTGGGGGGTAGTTGATGACGGTCAAATTATACCCGTAAAAGTCATCAACATTGACCTTAAATCGAGATTAATAATACGCATTTTATATTAAATCACACGTTTATATTTAATATTATGTGATTTATATTATGTAAATTGGTATTTACTCGTTTTTATCCGATTTACTGTGCGATTAATGTTGATTTTACAGATCATTACAAATCGAGGAGATTAGTGTCATTCAATCAATTATCTCAAGATAAGGAAGGAAGGAAATCGGAGCATTAAATGAGAGATTAATCGGATCGACATGCAAACGTGCAGTGGGGAGCAAGGCAAACGAAGAAAACATGTGAAAAGGGACATTTCTAGGTTCGGTCGACCGAGCCTAATGCTTCGGTCGACCGAGTGAAGATCTTCGGTTGACCGAGCCTCGGGTTTGGGTCGGTTTCGGCTTTAATCGTGTTTATCTTCTAGAACCACCCTAAGTCGGCGAAAGCCTCTATATAAGCGACGGCTACGAAATTTGTAAAACACACCTTATACACCAACAAATACCTTGAATCATTCATTCTTTCTTCAATCTTACAATTCATAATACAACTTTGATACAATGTAGAATAATTTGAGGGTTTCCAGCAATTTAAGGGCTGCAATATGTAAGCCTTTATTTTTCGTTTCTTTTCTTTTAAGTAATTAATCCCTCCCAATTATGCTTTATTGTTTGAGTTAGTTAATTCATAGCTAGATGATGTAGATCTAGGCTATGACGTTAGGGATGTGGCGACGCCTTGTCTATGGGGATCCCATAACCTACGTCATACACTTAGTATTTATTCATGAATCTACTTGATTTAATTAATGCGTATCTATGTTAGTTTATATGAATATCGTGCGAATTACCGTTTAATGCATTACGTATGATGAAACGCTGAGAGATATGTTCAGGGATGTAATCTGGGGATGAAGTAGATTTGGGTGACCGAATGAGTTCACTCGGTCGACCGAGCCCAACTATTCGGTTGACCGAGCCCTGTTTTCATCCGTTAGATAGCCATGTCTTTATGGTTAGGTTAACTTAATAGAATTTATTATCTCAGTAGGTATGGCTATGGCTACGTTACTCGCTTAGTTTAATTAAAATGTGTAAAAAGGAAATACCAATATAAAACTCTTAGGTAGGCTTATGAATTGATCTTCGGACGTTCAGCGTTATCTAGGTAGGTTTTATATTTGGGGATTGCTAGCACCTGATTATACATACGTCGTAGATTAGCATGAGACTATAACTTGGTAATTGCTAGTTGGACGAGAGCTTGAGTAATCGTTTAGGAATACGCCTAACCATAGGAATGTTGCCTGGACGAGGTGTACGGTTAATATCGGCATCCTTAGAGTCGTAAGCGTGTGAGTTATATGAGATGGAGGCACCAAAAGGCGAAGTCACGTAACAATACCACGGTGATTTAGTGACTTGCGGTGCTAAGTCAAGTTAAAGAGGATGACTCCCGTAGCCAATCTAAGATAGATACAAACGGATTGACGAGTTAATAAGTTCGGTTTATTATATAAATTATCTAGGTCCAAACGATAAAGACTATAATTGGGGAGGTTAATTACGTTGTGTCGAGTTGTGTCTTTACTTTTCTTGTCTTATGTTGGTCGTAGACCGCCTCATGTCCTTGACATGTTTAACTAATTGTTTGTATATAAGATGATCCACAATTGGTTCCCTGTGGGATCGACCTTGATTCACTATAGCTATACTACGATGGGCCTAGTCCTCTTGCTAGTATTGGTTTATGGTGGTCAAGTATTTTATAACCTGATTGACCCCGATCAAGTTTTTGGCGCCGTTTCCGGGGAACCAACGGTCAATTTTATATATAAATAATTTTTTATTCATGTCAAGTTTTCTGTTTTAGAGTCAGTTTTTACGTTTTGAGTCCCTCTGGTTGTCTGCTCTGTCTAAAAATTCCAGATTCTAATACAAAAAAAAATAAAAAAAAAATTAAAAAAATAAAAAAACTATTCGGTCGACCGAGAGACCTCATTCGGTCGACCGAGAATTTATATATATATTTTTTTTTTTTTTGTTCTTGTTCTGTTCTATTTACACGGTTTATAATTTGTGTTTTTCGAGTCTGGAATTTCGTGTTTCTGTTTATCCCCGTATGTTTAATCCGTAAGTCTGATAGTAGCATGGGAGACCATGTTAAAATCAGTCTACGGTCTGTTTTGTTTTTCTTCTGTTTGCAGAAACCAGGGAAGCAATAATCTGAGTCAGTAATTTTTCAAGGGCGCTGAGAAAATAACCCAGCAAACATGTGGAGCTACGAATCTAAGATGGGAAAAGTGATGGAAGCAATACCTTTAAAGCACCAAGATGGCTCCGAAAAAATTTTAAAGGCTTAAATTCTTCGTGGTACAATGTTGAAGGCAAGGTACTACCCTTTTTGCTTATGTTTTACTACATTTTGGTTTTTTGAGCATAAGTTAGCCTATACATGAACCTTAGTATGAATCGTAGCCCGGAGTTGGTTTGTAAGATTAATTTTATTAGTGTGGAAGGTTACGCCCCAAATCGTCTCATCTAGAGGGTGTAGGGAAACATGCGGTAGTTGAAGGAAGCGATGAATAAAGAGTTCCTCGTAGTTACGTTAAAATCTCTTTGTCCTATGCATGAGATTTCTTCTACTGGCCAGGGGAGCAACAAATTGTGTAGTTTAAGCATTCACAATCTAAAGAAGACGTTGAGTTTTGAGAGAACACCATCTTCTGCTTTCGTTGAGTTTTATGGTGATGGCTTCTCGGTGAACCCACCTTAAACGAGAAACGAGATTACGCTTTGGGTGACAATTTAGAAATCGGAGACTCTTAGTACATTGGTTCGGAAATGGTCTAACCATGGGCCGGGCGAGTTTAACCGAGCCTCGGCTCAATCGACTCCCCTCCACGTGTGATGTACGTTACGGCGGTTCAACAAGACTTAGCATAGCCGATAAGCCTTCGGGCTAAACGGGGCTTAATCTTGACGGATTGGCCCGAACCGTCACATATGTTCCAACGAATAAGACGGCGTAGGCCCGCCTACATAACCGACCTTATTCGGAGTACTTAGATTCATTGTTTCTTATTGTCAAGGCCAAAACCGTAATTTTAACCGAGTTTCTTAAAATCCACTAATTCCTAAAACGAGAGCCGAGGTAAGAGCTTTGTATAAATGGTATGGATAAATGTCGTTTCCTAGGTCTCACAACCAAGGGAAGGGTACTAATCCGCAAAAGCAACAAGCCCACCTCTAATAGTGCTCGGAGGGTCAATATCTGGCGATCCAAGAATGATAACTGACAAGGATAACCTTTGGAAAGTCGAGCTGAGGACTTTAAACTCAGAACTACTTCTTTAAAACCCTTAGGATTTCTTTTTAGGATTTTAGGTTTTGTTTTCTTTGAGTCAAATAAGAGTAACGTGACATATGTTGAGGTTTTTTTTATTTTGCCGTGTTCCGATAGCCATTGGGCTAAGGATGTGCAAAACTTTTTTACTCAATATAGGCCACGTGAATTAGAGTTTCTTAGGAGAGTCGAGAAATTGCTAAATAAAAGGAAATTTAGCAATCAATCTTAAGATGGAAGCATTAAGAGAGCTTGAGAATTACTGAAAATGTAACAGAGAATGATTGGTGCGAACAAGAACAGTTTTGGTCAACTTCCAAAATCTTTTAGAATGGTGATCCAAGTGAAAATTCAAAGTGGTGCGCAATTCATTCTGCAATTATCCTTATCTTTCCCTTTACACTTTTTCACCTTCAAACTTTTCGATCCTCTCACCAATCTGCCCCAACAGTTCACATTTCTAACCATTTTTTCATCGCCTCTCTTTCTTTCCATCCGTTTCACTCTCCCACCCAATCCCATTCCTTTAAACAATTCCCAACCATTAACACAATTTCTTACCCACCCTTTATCTTTTCTTACCATCCTTGTATATCTTTTTCTAAACCCGACACACTCTAAACCTCCATTTTGTTTACACAATGCCTATGTGTTGCGGAATTTGAAATATTGCTAAGCTTTAATGATTATATTTTATCATTTTGATTTTCATGATCATAGCTGGGGTAAGTGTAGCTCTGAACCTAGCTAGATTTTAAAGGTTTTTGGTTCGATCAAAGTACAACTTATCTTTCTACCGGAAGTTTTAATTTTCACATTTTTTCCGACTATTCCGGCATTTCTAGATGATAAGTTTTGTTCTGAACTATCACACCGATCCGACCTTGTTGATGACGGTTATGACTTTTACGTGATACATTGGGTTATTAGTAATTTCGAGGAGTAGCTACATCTCCCTAAGTTGTTGTTATCCAATGCAAGCGAGAAGTTTCTGCGCTAAGTATTCAATTTTATCTTTAGTCTATAGGTCGCATTGAATCTCGTTATACCTTACCAAGTTTCTCTTTTCCTGGATTGAATACCTTTTTCGATCGAGTCACCCTTGTGTTTTCCCACGTTGGGTAATGCTTTTTGATCTTTGTCTTATCCACCCGGTTTTTAGATGAAGACTACCATCTTTAGTTGCTTGTTTATTTTTCTTTCTATTTAGTATTTTTCTTGTCTTTGGTTGTATAAAATAAAGTGGCTTAAAATGTTTTTCGAGTATTCATACCTAATTACTCGCCACATTATTCTATAACTTCCATAGACATGGTGTTATTAACGGTTTCGTGGAGTACGTGCGCTTATACGGGTTTTCACTTGCTTCTCCACAACGTCTTTGAAATTTACTCCGATGTTCGCCTTTACTTGAGAGCCGTTTCCAGAGCTAAGTCTTCTTCTTAACTTCTCATTTATTTTTGTCATTGAGGACAATGCCATGTTTAAGTGGGGGGTAGGAGACTTAGCCATGTTATGTTATAATTGAAAATTTGAATGAAACGGTAGAAAAATTGAAAAATTGAAAAATTGAATACATACCACATTATGTATCTTGCACCCTTAGAATTGTGAGTTCCTAGCTAAGAATTGATAGGAAAGGAACCAAGTTTCATGAGTACCTGATCATTTTATACTTATGTTAAGTAAATTTAAGGATATTCATGCCCGTTTTTGCGAGTAGTTATTTATTATTCAATTACTCAATCCGTGAATCAAGTATACCGCGCAAATCATAATAAGCGAAGAAATTATGTGTACATTGCATAGATGATTGGTTATGTGAACTTAGTATCAATATCTATCTGTGATGCATTCTTATCTTTTAGCCAACAAAAGCGGAGTAATAAGCTTGAGGCGTACCGTGTTTTAGCAAAATGTTAAACACGGGCTTGTAGTAACATTACCAAAGTAGCCCCGCGCTTGTGGTAATATTCGATGCTATACATGATCTAAGATAGGGGGATACTCTAAAAAGTTTTCTTCCTTGAGATTGATAGTATTTGAAAAATATGAAGATATGAAAAAATATTCAACTCTTTAAGAGGCTTTGAGTAGTACTCGGTCTCCAAGTCCAAAAACCCTATAGATACGCTCTTGCTTATTGCTCTAGTGCTTCAATCTTGAGAAGTATGAATGCGAGGTTGGTAGGTTGAGATTACGAAGTTGGCATAAACTCTAATCTTGCTACGAATATATAAAACTAAATGCACATGCACACATCACTTCGATTCATAGTGAGTAGTGAATAATGGATATCTTATGAGCATGACTAGTATGAGTTGACTTGAGCTTCTTGCGTAAGTATGACCCGACCATGGGAAATGTTGTCTTGGGAAATGACTTATTGATGCTTTGTTCGGGACGATCAAAGTCTAAGTGGGGGTAGTTGATGACGGTCAAATTATACCCGTAAAAGTCATCAACATTGACCTTAAATCGAGATTAATAATACGCATTTTATATTAAATCACACGTTTATATTTAATATTATGTGATTTATATTATGTAAATTGGTATTTACTCGTTTTTATCCGATTTCCGTGCGATTAATGTTGATTTTACAGATCATTACAAATCGAGGAGATTAGTGTCATTCAATCAATTATCTCAAGATAAGGAAGGAAGGAAATCGGAGCATTAAATGAGAGATTAATCGGATCGACATGCAAACGTGCAGTGGGGAGCAAGGCAAACGAAGAAAACATGTGAAAAGGGACATTTCTAGGTTCGGTCGACCGAGCCTAATGCTTCGGTCGACCGAGTGAAGATCTTCGGTTGACCGAGCCTCGGGTTTGGGTCGGTTTTCGGCTTTAATCGTGTTTATCTTCTAGAACCACCCTAAGTCGGCGAAAGCCTCTATATAAGCAGCAGCTACGAAATTTGTAAAACACACCTTATACACCAACAAATACCTTGAATCATTCATTCTTTCTTCAATCTTACAATTCATAATACAACTTTGATACAATGTAGAATAATTTGAGGGTTTCCGGCAATTTAAGGGCCGCAATATGTAAGCCTTTATTTTTCGTTTCTTTTCTTTTAAGTAATTAATCCCTCCCAATTATGCTTTATTGTTTGAGTTAGTTAATTCATAGCTAGATGATGTAGATCTAGGCTATGACGTTAGGGATGTGGCGACGCCTTGTCTATGGGGATCCCATAACCTACGTCATACACTTAGTATTTATTCATGAATCTACTTGATTTAATTAATGCGTATCTATGTTAGTTTATATGAATACGTGCGAATTACCGTTTAATACGTTACGTATGATGAAACGCTGAGAGATATGTTCAGGGATGTAATCTGGGGATGAAGTTGATTCGGGTGACCGAATGAGTTCACTCGGTCGACCGAGCCCAACTATTCGGTCGACCGAGCCCTGTTTTCATCCGTTAGATAGCCATGTCTTTATGGTTAGGTTAACTTAATAGAATTTATTATCTCAGTAGGTATGGCTATGGCTACGTTACTCGCTTAGTTTAATTAAAATGTGTAAAAAGGAAATACCAATATAAAACTCTTAGGTAGGCTTATGAATTGATCTTCGGACGTTCGGCGTTATCTAGGTAGGTTTTATATTTGGGGATTGCTAGCACTCCGATTATACATACGTCGTAGATTAGCATGAGACTATAACTTGGTAATTGCTAGTTGGACGAGAGCTTGAGTAATCGTTTAGGAAGTACGCCTAACCATAGGAATGTTGCCCGGACGAGGTGTACGGTTAATATCGGCATCCTTAGAGTCGTAAGCGTGTGAGTTATATGAGATGGAGGCACCAAAAGGCGAAGTCACGTAACAATACCACAAGTGATTTAGTGACTTGCGGTGCTAAGTCAAGTTAAAGAGGATGACTCCCGTAGCCAATCTAAGATAGATACAAACGGATTGACAGTTAATAAGTTCAGTTTATTATATAAATTATCTAGGTCCAAACGATAAAGACTATAATTGGGGAGGTTAATTACGTTGTGTCGAGTTGTGTCTTTACTTTTCTTGTCTTATGTTGGTCGTAGACCGCCTCTATGTCCTTGACATGTTTAACTAATTGTTTGTATATAAGATGATCCACAATTGGTTCCCTGTGGGATCGACCTTGATTCACTATAGCTATACTACGATGGGCCTAGTCCTCTTGCTAGTATTGGTTTATGGTGGTCAAGTATTTTATAACCTGATTGACCCCGATCAAGTTTTTAGTCGAGGTCGATCCCACAGAGACTCGGCACAAACAAAACACAACTTTATCCTATTAGAACTAAATTGAAAGGGCGGTCTATGACCAACTAAATGCAGTAAATAAAATAGTGACAACCACAAGACACAAAAGACCACAAAGACAAATTAAAGACTACTAAAACACGGATAATACGGTTGATATTAACTAAACAAATAGTATTGATTACGCTAGTAGATTATAACTCCCCCATGTGAACTAGGATGATAACGAGATAAAACAAACGTTAAAGATTAATTATTATGACTACGGGAGTCATCCCCTAAGGTAGATTTAGCTCCGGTTAGGCCATCTAAATCATCGTGCCTCCATTACGTGACTTCGCTTTTTAATGCCTCCATCTCATATAACTTCTGACACAATTATTTCACTAGGGATGCCGGTATAAACCGTAACCTCATCTAAGCAACATTCCTATGGTGAGGCGTACTTCTTAGATGCCGATTCAATCTATATCCTAAGTAACAATCACTTTTTGAGTTTCATGTTAAATTATGATGACGAATAATTAAGTTGATTAGGTTTAATTACTCGTTTAAATTCCAAATCAGAGAATCTGACGTAGTCGAAGCCGATCATAATATTGCCCTACACATCACCACACTCGGTCGACCGAACGACAGCACTCGGGCGACCGAGTGACATGTCTAGGTCGACCGAACACAGTTCTGTGCCGGAACAAATCATGATTACTTCTTAACGTTTCTAACCTAAGCACATGGGTTCGTAAATAAATCTACATCACGTAAACTAATCTAAATACACGTAAATTAAACACACAGATTCATCCGTAGATATTAGGTAGAGGACATAGGGTTTGGGATCCTTATAGACAAGGTATCACCGCTGCCCTAACGTCATATCCTAGATCTACATCATCTAGATATGAATACCTACTCAAACAATCAAAGCATAATTGGGAAATTGATTACTAAAAAGAAAACGAGAAAATAAACTAGGGCTTACATGTTTGCAACCCTAGCAACCTCCACAAGCCCGATTTTGCTTATATGTTCTTATGAATGAATAGTGGTGAATGCATAATAAAAAATACAAAGGACTTGTGTTTATATAGAGCCTCGGCCGACATAGAAAACCGACTTAAATGCCGACACTACCGAACCCTAACCGCCTCAAATAATGTACCGAACTTCTTCCGGACTACGAGCCCACTCGGTCGACCGAATGCATAGGCTCGGTCGACCGAGCCTTACATGCTCCCGGGCTTTCTTCCTCTTCTATGTCTTGGGCTTTCTTAACTCGTACGTGATCCATCAAAGCTTCTCCGAAGTCCATCCTTGTGCTCCCAAATGAGTTACTACAAATATAACATGAAGTACGATCGTAATATCAAATAATATAATAAAACCTCTTAATACATAATAATGAATCGTAACTCTCGGCATATGCAAATTAAGCGTATTACGACTTATTATTACTCTATTATAGCTCCTTTAAACTAGAATCGGGGATAAAGGTCATAGAATAACGGGCACAAAATGACCGTTATCAACTACCCCCACTTAGCCTTTGATCGTCCCGATCAAAATATCAATAAGTTATTCCCCATAAACTACTTTCCGGTGGTCACGATATCGACACAAGAAACTCGAATCAACTCATATCCTCTATGCTCATCAGATATCCATTATCCACTATCCATCATGAATCGATGTGTTGTGTGCATGTGCATTGAGTTTTAAACATTCGTAGCAAGATTAGAGCTTATGCAAACTTCGTAGTCTTAACCTACCAACTTCAGTATTCCCACTTCTTAAGCCTTTTAATTTTTCAAGCACTAGAATAATAAGCAAGAGCGTATCTATAGGGTTTTTGGACTTGGAGACCGAGTACTACTCAAAGCCTCTTCAAGAGTTGAATATTCTTTTCATATCTTCATATTTTTCGATACTATCAATCTCAAGAAGGAAAACTTTTTAGAGCATCCCTCTATCTTAGATCAAATATTAGCATCGAATATTACCACAAGCGCGAGGCTACTTTGGTAACTTACTACAAGCCCGGTGTTTTAACATTGTCAAACACGGGTACGTCTCAAGCTTATTACTCGGCTTTTGTGGCTAGAATTTTTAGGAACACATCGACGATAAATTTGACACTAGGTAAGCATAATCAATTATCTATGCAATGTACACATTATAATTTTTACCTTTTATAACAAGCGTAGTACAACTCGATTCAGGTATTGAATAATTGAATAATAAACAACTACTCGCAACGGACAATATGAATATCATTAAGTTTACTAATCAATAAATCGCAGAAGTATAAAGTGATCACGTACTCATGAAATATGGGTTATTCCGATATAGTTATCAGGACTTCACAAAAGTAAATGTGATTCTAAGTTTAAATTTTAAAATTTTTTTTTCATTTTATTTACTATTTGATATCTGGGAACATATGGAATTACTCATTTGAGCTAAGTGACTTGTACCCCCCACTTAAACAATGCATTGTCCTCAATGTATATAAAAAAAAACGAAAGAACAAACTCAAAAAAGGAACTTAGCTCTGGATAAGCGTGGAAGTTTGAACAAGTCTTAGGAAACCGGCAAAGTTCATCAGGCACAGGAATTGGCTCCATAGCAGGACAGAAGCATAATCACTGCAACACAGATCTTAAACAAAGCTCGCAACTCGTTGCAGGATTAGTCCAAACAGTAATAATCAGAAAAGGGACCGTAAAAGGGATAACAAATTCCTTAAACATTTTTAAGTCCATTAATTAATGATTACATTTCAATACATTTCAACAAGTCCAAAACATTACATGAGTTCAATTTAGGTAACAGAGAAACTTGCTCTATATAACACGACATACTAGTAGAATGGAATCAAAATAAAAACACGTTAATTATAGGAAATGCAAACACTCAAATTAAAATACTTAATCCCATCCTGGATTGAATGGTGCTAGTTGCAAATTGTTCGGGCCGGCTTCGTTAGCATCATCCTCGGGTTCCCCTTCTTGGTCGTGGCCGTGAACGACAGGCGGTGGGACGAGAACTCAAAGATAGGATAGGCATTGGCTCCACATAGGAATCGCCGCCTAACACCGGGCACTCGGCTCCCTCACGAATGTAGTGATTAGTGAACCAAAAGGTAAGGTATGCCGAGGCTTGAGAGCATCGTCTGTCATCTCCTTGCGTATCAATGCTCCCACATTCACAGGCCATCCCATGTACAACCAATAGAGCAGAGTGGCATGAGTATAGTAAACCGTAGATACATGCTTAGCCGGGAAGATATTGGAACGAATAAGCCGATTAAGGCACTTATCCTCCCATCTCCTAAAGTCTGTTTCCGCAAATGTGCGGGCAACCTCCCCTACTGTCCATTCTATTCCCAAATAGGCTCCAACTTCCTCCAACCAAGCATCGGACCCATCAAACGTAGCCATATACTCTGGCCCGTCCTCCGAGACATCCACCCCAAAATAAGCATTAATCGTACCCGGAGAAATTACAATTGGTCGGCCACGAATATGTACGATATTGGTGTCGGGGTGTACGCGTAAATAAGCATAAAATTCTCTTACCCAGTTGACCTTGACTCGGCCAGGGGGTGCTACGACATCGCGCCATTGATAGCGTTCCACCAATTCTAGAAGCTCGTCTCCACAATTTTCCAAATCTAGACCTCGAGCTCGATGTACGGGGGCATTAACGAAATGATTAGTAAACGAAGAATATACCTCCCGACTCGCGAATTGTGGTACCCCGTTGATCATTGGAATATCGCCTTCCACAGCCACAAATTGAGCGGCTCGCATCTTCTTGGTGGCATCCCGACGGATAAACGGCGCGGCGAGCGCAGACGAAAGGGGCGGCCCGACTCTCGGTCGACCGAGAGCAATCACTCGGTTGACCGAGTGTGGAGAATCGACAGAAACAGCCTCTGGTTCTCTACCCTTCCCGTGACTGAATCAATTGATCAGAAAAAATTTCGATAGGCTTTTCAAGGTGAGTGAGAATGGTGAAATGGATGAAGATTTTCAGAACATTTCCATTTGATTTCTACAGGGGTTTGAGAAAACAAGGTGGATGGAGATTTTGGGATGAAGGAATTGTGGAATAGGAATGAGGAAAATGAAAGAGAGGATGGTGGGTTAAATAGAAAAATGGAGTTTGAAGAAATGGAATGTGATTGGTGTAGAAAAGTTGTTGGGGATTGATGAGGTGGGAAGGTGGAATTTGAAAATTTGAATTAGGATAATAAAGAGGTTGGGAAGAGAAAAAGGTGAAAGGTTGGGAAGAGGGAAAGGTGAGTGGGGATGTGTAGAAATTAATGGTGTTGACCATTTTAATAAATTTGACACATGCCGTAAAATAACTACAATATATAACAGTGCCAAAATGTATTATTTCACTCTCACCGCAAAAAAATTTCTAACCAATAGGCCGTCTCAAACATAAAAGCAACCTCATTTTTATCATAAATCAAACAATCTGGTCTAAGCATTTGTAAAATAACGCATTATCATTTCCTTAATCAACAATTTTTTACAAAGATTCAATTGCTACACTTCACTTCACATAAAAACGAGTCGAATAAAAAAATTATTTTGCACATCCTTAACTCAACAGTCGTCGGAACATGGCAAAATAGGAAAAAAAAAACTTCTTATCGTTTCATGCTACTTTTATTTTTAAATAAAATAAAATAAAAATAAAAATAACAAAGGATAGAAATAGTTCTACAGTTTAAGTCGGTAGCTCGACTTCCAAAAATATCACTCTAAAACACTGCCCTTGACTTGCCAGGCTTTCACCCGGCCAGCTTTCACCGAAAAAGTTTGACCGTCCTTTTCTACGAGTGCCCTTCCCTTGGGTTTCAGTCCAATGAAAAGACAGTCGAATTGACCATCCAGACAAGCGCCTACTTTTGGATTTGTCTCTGATTTCGACGAGCTTTTGTTATGAACTCTCCTAGTTCGTTTCTTCGCTCTGGTCCTCCTATCCTTAGGTAGGTCTACAGCTTCAATATTGGTCAGGGCTGGTGCAGGCTGAACTGACCTATTCCGACTTAGAATGGTAAGGACTTCCCTCTCATCTTTATCATCGACATTATCATCAGCATCCTTTCCTAGACCTTGAGTGGCATCAAGCTTTTCCGAACCAACTACTTGTAACACATTCACACTTGCCGGTATAGGGAAATTCGGATTTGTTATCCCATAACACTCAGAACCTTTAGCGTCAAACAATACTATCTCATGTCTGGTCATCCGCATGAAGGCTCTAGCGGTGTTGATAAACGATCTACCCAAAATGATTGGGCATTCAGGATGTTCCTCGATTTCCATTACCACTATGTCTATCTTAAACCGTAATTGCCCCACACCAATAATCATGTTGTTCAGTCTCCTAGTCATGATTGTCCTAGTTCCATCCGCTAATCTAACTTGGAGCGGGGTGTTAGTGGGTGTTAAAATGACATTCCTATCACAAAGGCTTTTAGGAAAGATATTAAGGCTTGAACCGGAATCAATCAAGGCTAAACCTAGATGGGTTTGTTCTAGGGTTACTCCAACCATAAAAGCTCCCGGGTCCGCTAACTTTGGCATCGGTCGAGACTCGTCTTTAATCAATGTTTCATCTCTAGAACGAGATGACAACGGGGCTCTTCATAGTCATTTGTGCTACCCTCGACTCGATTCTATCTCGGACATGTAATCATCATAATCTAAAGCGAATCGGAATCCGAAGAGATTTCCTGCGGATTCAAAATAGACATACCTTTTTGCCAATAGGCTTCTTTAGCCTCTCTTGATTTCCTCGCCTCTCGGATTTTCACTTTCATCTTTTCTATCCTTTCCATGAGCTTCGGTGTTAGCGGCTTCCTTGGTGTAGTTTTTGTTCGTAAAATCTTGACTTCTTCTTGGTCTTTGGTAAAATCGTTTGATGACATTTTGCTGATCTTGAGCGAGTTATGTGAGTGATTTCCGTCCAATTATCGCAATATTTGAAAAACAACAAACGGTCAATAAACTAGCGTCGGTACGATTACTCGTACCGCGCTAGGCTTACAACCCTGCGACGGGGGAAAAATAGAAACAGAGGGGAAACAGTACTGTCAGATAATTTAGAACAATTAAGGGTTCGGTCGACCGAGTGACATCGTTCGGTCGACCGAACATACAGAACACATATATAACTTTTTCTTTTATTTATTTATTTGTTTAATATTATTATTATATATTTATTTTTTATTTATTTATTTTTTTTTTTTATTTTTTTTTTTACTGACTTGCAAAAGAAAACAGAAACAAAAACGAAATAATCAAGTAGATTATTTAAGCAAGCTGGACCATTGATTCCCCGGCAACGGCGCCAAAAACTTGATGGAAGGTCAAGTTAAATTACTAACTCGATGCCTAAATAACCACTAGCAAGTGAACTAGGTTCAATCGCGGTATAGCTAGATAGAGTCGAGGTCGATCCCACGAGAGAATCAATTTGTGGATCCTACTTAAATAGTCAACTAATTACTTCGTTGAACACATACGGTCTATGACCAACATAAAGTACGAGGAAAGAAAGACACACTCAAACATATAAACAACATGTAAACACATAACGTAATCAAGCGCCCAATCATAACCGTAATTATTTGGATCTAGATAATTTATATGACAACAAAACTCATCTACTATTAATCCGTTCATATCTCTTTATATTGGCTACGGGAGTCATCCTCTACAACTTGATGTAGCACCGTTAGGTCACTATATCACTGTGGTATTGTTACGTGACTTCGCCTTTTGGTGCCTCCATCTCATATAACTCACACGCTTACTACTCTAAGGATGCCGATATTAACCGTACACCTCGTCTGGGCAACATTCCTTTGGTTAGGCGTACTTCCTAGACGATCACTCAAACCCTCGTCCAACTAACACTTACCAAGTTATAGTCTCATGCTAGTTTACGATCTACGTGTAACAAGGTGCGCGCAATTCCCTAATATAAACCTACCTAGATAACGCCGAACGTCCGAAGATCAATTCCTAAGCCTACCTAAGAGTCTTATATTGGTATTTCCTTTTCACACGTTTTAATTAAATTAAGCGAGTGACGTAGCCATAGCCATACCTACCGAGATAACGATTCAATTAAGCTAACCTAATCATAAAGACGTGATCGATTAACGGATGAAAACAGTTTGCTAACTCTCGGTCGACCGAATAGGTTCTCTCGGTCGACCGAGTGACACCTCTCGGTCACCCGAGAGTCTAACTCTCCAGATTTACATCCCCGAACATATTTCTCAGCGTTTCATATACGAATCGGATTGTATAGCGAATTATCAGGACATCATATAAACTAATCTAAATACACGTAAATTAAACACACAGATTCATCCGTAGATATTAGGTAGAGGACGTAGGGTTTGGGATCCTTATAGACAAGGTATCACCGCTGCCCTAACGTCATATCCTAGATCTACATCATCTAGATATGAATACCTACTCAAACAATCAAAGCATAATTGGGAAATTGATTACTAAAAAGAAAACGAGAAAATAAACTAGGGCTTACATGTTTGCAACCCTAGCAACCTCCACAAGCCCGATTTTGCTTATATGTTCTTATGAATGAATAGTGGTGAATGCATAATAAAAAATACAAAGGACTTGTGTTTATATAGAGCCTCAGCCGACATAGAAAACCGACTTAAATGCCGACACTACTGAACCCTAACCGCCTCAAATAATGTACCGAACTTCTTCCGGACTACGAGCCCACTCGGTCGACCGAATGCATAGGCTCGGTCGACCGAGCCTTACATGCTCCCGGGCTTTCTTCCTCTTCTATGTCTTGGGCTTTCTTAACTCGTACGTGATCCATCAAAGCTTCTCCGAAGTCCATCCTTGTGCTCCCAAATGAGTTACTACAAATATAACATGAAGTACAGTCTGTAATATCAAATAATATAATAAAACCTCTTAATACATAATAATGAATCGTAACTCTCGGCATATGCAAATTAAGCGTATTACGACTTATTATTACTCTATTATAGCTCCTTTAAACTAGAATCGGGGATAAAGGTCATAGAATAACGGGCACAAAATGACCGTTATCAATGTCATCAACATAGATTTGAACTAGGAGAGTGCTTTCTTCTACTTTCATTCTGAATAGGGTTTTATCAATAGTTCCTTTTTTGTAAAACCATTATCCACCACAAACTGAGACAGAGTTTCATACCAAGCTCTTGGTGCTAGTTTCAGTCCATAAAGAGCTTTTCTCAGTTTAAAGACTTTGTCGGCTTGGTCTTTAATTTCAAATCCTAGGGGTTCCTGAACATAGACTTCTTCTTCAAGTATCCCATTCAAAAATGCACTTTTAACATCCATCTGGTACACTTTGAATTTCTTGTGAACTGCAAAGGCAAGAAATAATCTGATTGCCTCTAACCTTGCAACTGGGGCGTAAGTTTCATCAAAGTCTATCCCTTCAGCTTGTGAATAACCTTTTGCTACAAGTCTGGCTTTATTTCTGACAATATTTCCATCTTCATCAAGCTTGTTTCTGAAAACCCATTTAGTTCTGATTATGTTGACATGATCGGGATTTTCTACTAAATCCCAAACTTGATTTCTCTCAAATTCATTGAGTTCTTCTTGCATAGCTAAAATCCAATCTGGATCGTTTAAGGCTTCTTCAATTTCTTTAGGTTCAGACTGAGATAGAAAGCAAGCTATCATAGCATCTAGCTGATGTCTTGTCCGAACACCTGCTTGAAAAGCACCTATCACTTGTTCTTCAGGGTGATCTCTCATCCATTGATGTACAGGGGGTTGCATCAAAGGGTCTTCATTTTGTTGAACTGGTTCTTCTTGAGCTTGATCATTTCCAGTTGGATCAGTTTCTTCTTGTTGTTGTTCAGTTGCAGGTTCAGTTACCGGCAACTGAGGTTGATCCTGATCTGTAGAATCTAAAATCCTTAATCTTCAAATATCAATGAAAAGTGATTCTGGAGTCTTGTCTAACTGAGGTTGACAAACTGGTTCTACCTTGTTTTCAATTGTGTCTCCAGTAAATTTTGGTTCATCAAAAACCACATGTATTGATTCTTCATGCTTGAGAGTTCTTTTGTTTAACACTTTGAAAGCTTTACTGACACTTGAGTAACCTAAAAATATTCCTTCATCATCTTTGGGCTAAAAAACCTTGAGCTGATCCTTTCCATTATTATGAATAAAGCACTTGCTTCCAAAGGCATGAAAATATGAGACATTTGGTTTTCTACCGTTCCAAATTTCATAAGGTGTCTTTTCATGTCTCTTCTTCATGAGAGCTTGATTTTGAGTATAGCAAGCTGTATTTACAGCTTCTGCCCAATATCTTTCTGGCAGTTTGGATTCACAAATCATTGTCCTTCCAGCTCCTTTGGGTGTTCTATTCCTCCTATCAGCTACTCCATTATGTTGCGGTGTTGTTGTATCTGCAAGCTGGTGTAGAACTCCATTTTATCCACAATACTCAATAATTATGTTGTTAAGAAATTATGTTCCTTTGTCCGATCTGATCTTGACTATTGTAACACTTTTTCTAATTTTGGAGTCTCTTGAGAAGTTCTGTCAGTTGTTGCTTAGTTTCACTTTTCTTGGTCATAAAGATAACCCAAGTATATCTTGAAAAGTCATCCACCACCATCAAAGTGTATTTCTTTCCACTAACACTGATTGGTGTGATTGGTCGAAATAAGTCCATATGCATCAGTTCTAAAACTTTGGGTGTTGAATGCTGAGACTTAGTCTTGAAACTTGCTTTAGTTAGCTTTCCTTGCTGACATGCATCACTGTTGGTCCCAGAGAAGGGTAAAACTATAGTCAGAGGGGGGTGAATGACTATAATGGAGTTTCAAAAACTTTTCTTGTATCTAAAAGCTTTTGGGCAGCGGATAGGACCCTTCTTAATAAGTTGTTTCAAAGTAGTTTATGCAATCACATATATATGATATAATTTAGGCAATCAAATAAATGCAGTAAGGTAAATTACTGAAAGTAAATTGACACAAAGGTTTATAGTGGTTCAGGGTGGTGTAATCCCTTAATCCATTCTTCTCCTGTGATGATTGGAGGAATTTCACTATTGTTTTCACAGATAAAATAGACTGATTGTCCTTGACTACACAAGCTTCACAATCTTCACGACTATCATTCCCTGACTTCAACAGCTTCAGTGACTCAGCCTTTTTCACTGCACCTTGGGAACAAATCCTTCAGCAGCTATCACAAAACACACCTCCTTCTCAGATGGCTCTGATTTTGCTTGATTAAAATGAATTGGATTCATAAGACTTGTTGATCAGACTCAATGCTTGATGCTGGAATTGTAGTTCTGAGTTTTGAGTTGATCACTAGATGTTTCTTTTTAAGCACTGATGAAGGCTTTTCAATTTGACAAAGTTTCTGCTTGTAAATTATCAAAACTGCTTCAATCATTGTGTGTATGTCAATGCCTTCTATTTATAGCCTTGATAATCCTTGATTTGAATTTCTGTCCATTGGCTATATTAATGAGGGGAATAATCCTTGATTTTATTCTTGATTCCCCCTTAATTGTAACCTCCTTGATTTCAGTGATCGGATTTTTTTTCAAACGTTTATCAAAAAATCCGTCATTGATTGATCCTCAATTGATTTTGCATTTAATGCTTGATCCTCTAAATCTTCTTCATATTTCAAAATATGATCAAGTAAAGTTTACTTGGCCGTTCCCTGAATGGTTAAGTGATCTTTCTGACTTTTCCGCTAAGATCTTCATTTACTGCTTTGTCTTTACTCAGCCGATAGTCAGTTAACGTTGCCGATTCACTATTTCCTTTATTCTTTTCATTTCAGGAGAATCTTGTACTTCACTGATCCTTGATTTGTGTGAGATCGGTGTATACCATATTTAAACATTAAGTTTCATTACTTGGAATGTTGCTTAGACTTATCCAAGGTCATCACAGACTTCCTTGGTTATAAGTCAAACCATATGTCTTCATGCTTCTCTGCTGGTACTTGGCCGGTTTTACTTTGCCGAATATCTGATTTTACTTTGCCGTCCTACCAACTGGTACAATACTTGTCTGACTCAACTTATACAACATGTCAGACTCTAAATAAGACTTATACAGAGAATTCTAATTTATTACAGGCTTGCTATAACAACTAGTATGGCCATCATCAAAACATAATAAAATGTTCCTAACAATTGTCCCCTTTTTGATGATGCCAAAACCCTCATAAGCCTGAATCATAAGTATACCAAAAAATTTCATAATAAACACTGGAATAAACCTCAAAATTTTATTCATCCATTTGAGGGCAATAAGATATTGCACCATAATTATTCAAAGGCATTTATGTCAGTAAGTGAATTAATATAGAAAGGACTACTACAGCTTTTTTTCTTCAAACCTAATGCCTTTGACTTTGATGCCCTTGCCTTTATTTGTTGGGCTTGCCTTCTTTCCACTGGAGCTCTCGGACTTTGAGCTTCCTTCCCCCTTTTTGGCAGCACCAAATCGTGCTTCAAGAGTTGCATTTGTTTCTTCAGATTTAGGGAGAGGACCATACCTTGTCTCTAGAATTTTGTTGTTGGCCCAGTAACATTTAGTAAGGTTTCGAGTTGCTGGCCAGAAAATTCCATAACCTCATCCAGATGCTGAAGTTGATGAGTGTGAGCATAGAGAGTATCCACACCAATGGTTTGAGACTGTTATCAATCTTGTCAGCATGAAACCCTAGATTGGTCTTGACATGGTAGGGGATGAGGTATTGCAGGTTGCAAAGCAAGTTGCCCTTTTTCTCCATGACCTCATCTTGAATCTTGATATGACAGATGAGGGATTCAAACTTGTGATTTAAGGAGGTTGCATCACTCATTAAAGCAGCTTTCAGGTTTTGCATGCTGTGATACTGCTTTTCCATGTCCACAATCAAGGGTTGAATATCCAGATTGAAAAGTATTTTTGGATCAATTTCCTCTGGTGCCACGTCAACATACTCATCATCATCAATTTTCTCCTTTTCTTCTGCTGTCTCTTCTTCTTGCTGTTCTTCTTTTTCTTCCTTTGCTTCCTCATACTTTTCTTTTTGTTCATCAGCAATCTCAGGGTCAGAGAGAGGTTGGGGGGTTTAGGAAGGTCATTAACCTTAGATTTGTACAGCCATCAACCAGTCATTGGGCTTGTATATCATTATCACAGAAAGAAAGATAGTGTTCTGGCCTAAAAAACGATCCAGTGATCGATCCAGTAAGTGAATTAATATAGAAAGGACTACTACAGCTTTTTTTCTTCAAACCTGATGCCTTTGCCTTTGATGCCCTTGCCTTTATTTGTTGGGCTTGCCTTCTTTCCACTGGAGCTCTCGGACTTT
Organism: Gentiana straminea; assembly: GCA_036785695.1. Lineage (NCBI taxonomy): Eukaryota > Viridiplantae > Streptophyta > Magnoliopsida > Gentianales > Gentianaceae > Gentiana > Gentiana straminea. The sequence goes on from JAVUPR010000282.1 coordinate 240,865, forward strand.
GAGCTTCCTTCCCCCTTTTTGGTAGCACCAAATCGTGCTTCAAGAGTTGCATTTGTTTCTTCAGATTTAGGGAGAGGACCATACCTTGTCTCTAGAATTTTGTTGTTGGCCTCAGTAACATTTAGTAAGGTTTCGAGTTGCTGGCCAGAAAATTCCATAACCTCATCCAGATGTTGAAGTTGATGAGTGTGAGCATAGAGAGTATCCACCAATGGTTTGAGACTGTTATCAATCTTGTCAGCATGAAACCCTAGATTGGTCTTGACATGGTAGGGATGAGGTGTTGCAGGTTGCAAAGAAAGTTGCCCTTTTTCTCCATGACCTCATCTTGAATCTTGATATGACAGATGAGGGCTTCAAACTTGTGATTTAAGGAGGTTGCATCACTCCTTAAAGCAGCTTTCTGGTTTTGCATGCTGTGATACTGCTTTTCCATGTCCACAATCAACGGTTGAATATCCAGATTGAAAAGTATTTTTGGATCAATTTCCTCTGGTGCCACGTCAACATACTCATCATCATCATTTTTCTCCTTTTCTTCTGCTGTCTCTTCTTCTTGCAGTTCTTCTTTTTCTTCCATTGCTTCCTCATACTTTTCTTTTTGTTCATCAGCAATCTCAGGGTCAGAGAGAGGTTGGGGGGTTTAGGAAGGTCATTAACCTTAGATTTGTACAGCCATCAACCAATCGTTGGGCTTCGTATATCATTATCACAAAAAGAAAGATAGTGTTCTGGCCTAAAAACGATCCAGTGAAGATTGATTTTTCAAAGAATCGTTTTGTGGGAGATGTTGAGAAAGATGAAGCCATTTGCTGAATGTTATGAAGATTTGAAAAAGCTTTGATTTTTCAAGGGGAGAAAATAGGGTTTATGATTTGCAATAGAGTGTAAAGAATTCTGAAAAACCTCTGTGTGGTTTATCTATGATGATTTTTGGTAGTGTGAACGAGGTTGAATATGAAAGGATTTTGTGACGTAATGGCGTGATTTTACGTATATAAATTGCGGTATTTGAGTGTAGTGGGGGAGTGGATTGAGGTAAGTAATGATAGATCCCGGGAATCGAGGCGGTTGTAATTAGAAGAAATAATATGGTTACCTCCATGATTGAAAAATGATCTCCACGTGTGCCATCTTTCGCAGTATAATCTTCCATAACTTTTTTATTTTCCACATGTATTAAACTGATTTAGTTCACACTTTATCTTGCCGTTGACTCCAATATATATTTCGGTGGAGTGACTTGGCTGGTCACTAAGCCGGAGTAGTGACTTTCTTACTGAGCTGCTATATATAATTGTTCCTAACAATCAGTGAAGTTGACTTCGCTGAGTACCAGTGCCTTACTTTCTACATCTCCTGTAACGGCAAAGGTTTAATCAGCTGGTGAAGTCACTTAGCTGATTACTCCAGTTAGCTGCTCCTTAGTACTTAGTCAATTTCTATCATTCCCAACTCAGTTCTTAACATGCTGAATCTTTCATGACTGAGTGGTTTTGTGAAGATGTCAGCCAATTGATCTTCAGTGGGTATGTATTTTAGAATATCATCTCATTTTTCAACATGATCTCTGATAAAGTGATGTCTTACATCAATATGTTTAGTTCTTGAATGCAATACTGGATTTTCAGTAATAGATATGGCACTTGTGTTGTCACACATAATTGGAATTGTCTTCTCCTCCATTCCATAATCCCTTAGCTGTTGTCTGATCCATAGTACTTGAGCACAGCAAATGCCTGCTGCTATATATTCTGCTTCAGCTGTTGATGTGGATATAGAGTTTTGTTTCTTTCTAAACCATGATACTAGTCTGCTGCCTAGCATTTGACATGTTCCAGAGGTGCTTTTTCTATCTATCTTGCATCTAGCATAGTCAGAGTCTGAATATGATATCAATTTGAATCCTCCATCTTTTGGATACCGAATTCCAACGTTGATTGTATTCTTCAAGTATTTGATTATTCTTTTGGCTGCTAGCAGGTGTGATTCTTTATGTTGAGCTTGAAATCATGCACATACTCCTACTGCAAATGTTATTTCAAGTCTGCTTGCAGTTAGATATAGTAGGGATCCAATGATTCCTCTATACATTTTCTGATCAACATCTTTTCCAGCTTCATCTTTTCCAAGAATAACTCTTGCACACATTGATGTATCTACTGTGCCACTTGTATCCATACCATATTTGTGTATCAAGTCTTTTGTGTACTTAGCTTGATTGATGAAGATGTCATCTTTCAATTGTTTCACTTGTAGGCAAAGAAAGTAATTCAATTTTCCCATCATGCTCATCTGAAATTTGCTCTTCATTAGGTTTGCAAATTTCTCACACAACTTTTCATCCTCTGATCCAAAGATAATGTCATCAACATATATTTGTACTAGCAATTTATTGTTCCTTCCTATAGCTTGAAAAGAGTCTTATCAATAGTTCCTTTGTTGAATCCATTATTGATCAAGAATTGTGATAAAGTTTCATACCAGGCTCTTAGTGCCTGTTTGAGCCCATAAAGAGCCTTCTTGAGCTTGTATACTTTATCTTCTTTTCCTTTGAGTTGAAAACCAGAAGGTTGTTCCACATATACTTCTTCTTCCAGTAGTACATTTAGAAATGCACTCTTGACATCCATTTGGTAGACTTTGAAGTCTTTGTGTGCAGCAAATGCTAGAAAGAGTATGATTGCTTCCAATCTTACTACTAGTGAAAATGTCTTATCATAATCTATTCCTTCTGCTTGAGAATAGCCTTTTTCAAATAGCCTTGCTTTATTTCTGACAATTGTTCCTTGTTCATCCATCTTATTTCTAAATACCCATTTTGTTCCAATGATGTTGGCCATGTCTGGTCTGTCAACAAGTTCCCAGACCTCATTTCTTTCAAATTCATTTAGTTCTTCTTGCATAGCTGTAATCCAATCAGCATCTTGGATTGCATCATCTATTGTTTTGGGCTCTACTTGAGATAGAAAACATGTTAGCATATGCTCCAGTTGTCTTCTGGTTCTGACTCCTGTGTGAATGTCTCTAATGCTTGATCTTCAGGATGATCTCTTAGCCAGTTGAGATCAGATTGGAGTTGTTCTTGACTTGGTGCTTCTACAACTTCAGTTTGTGTATCAGCTTCATGTTCTTGTACTGGTACCTCTTCTGTTGTATTGACTTGTGGTTCATCTTGATTTCCAAAATTGTGATTTAGAATAGTAGTTGGTATTGTTGTATTCATATATACTTGTCTTGGTCCTGCTTCTTCAAGTTCTTGAAGGTTTTCACCATTTGTGTTTGACTCGTCAAAGACCACATGAATTGATTCTTCAATTACCAAGGTTCTTTTGTTGAGTACTCTGAATGCTTTGCTGGTGTCTAAGTATCCCATAAAGATTTCTTCATCAGCCTTTTCTCAAAAGTATGCAACTGATTCCTGTTCAAAACAAAACATTTTGATCCAAACATATGCAAATATGAGATATTAGGTTTTCTTCCATTCCATATTTCATATGGAGTCTTTCCATGATGTTTGTTGATGATTGATCTGTTTTGAGTATAGCATGTTTTGATCTGTCCAAAATCTCTTTGTTAAGCATGCTTCTGCAATCATTGTTCCGACTGCTTATTTGAGTGTCATGTTTCTTCTTTCTACTACACCATTCTGTTGTGGAGTCCCTGCTACTGATAGTTGATGCAGTACTCCATTTTCTTCACAGTAGGTTCTGATAATTTCATTTAGAAACTCTGTGCCTCTGTCTGATCTGATCTTGATGATCTTCAGTTCCTTCTCATTTTGAATTCTTCTTAGCAAATCTGGTAACTTCTTGAGTGTCTCTCTCTTCTTGTTCATAAATATGGTCCAGGTATATTTGGAGAAGTCATCCACCACTACTAAACTGTATTTCCTTCCACTTATACTGACTGGTGTGACTGGTCCAAATAGATCCATATACAGTAGATGTAGGATTCTTGTAGTTGATTGATAGGGCTTTGACTTGAATGAGCTTTTGATTTGCTTCCCTTTTTGACATGCATCACAGAGGCTTTATTTCTTGAATGTGATCTCTGGTAGGCCTTCAACTAGCTTGTTTTTTGACAATTTGTTGATGGTCTTGAAATTTAGATGGTTTAGTCTTCTATGCCAAATCTATCTGGTTGATTGTTTATTTTTGACAAGCAAACATGTTTCTGCTCTTGCTGTCTTCCAATCTACCACATACATGTTGTCTTCTCTTCTTCCTATAAAGTACAACTGTGTTGGTTTGACTATGAATCACTCTGCATCCTTCTTTGTTAAAGTGCACATTATAGACTTTGTCACAAAATTGACTAATACTCAGTAAGTTGAAGTTCGGTCCTTTAACATAGGCCACATTTTGAATCTTCAAGTTGTTCTTGGCATTGTGTCTTCCCCCTTAATTTTACCAGGGTTTTCTTTGCCTTCAAAAGTAACTTTGGGTCCATCAAAAGCTTTGAAGTCAGTGAGCCAACCTTTGTTCCCTGTCATGTGTCTGGAACATCCACTGTCCATGTACCAGACATCCTACAAAACAAATTAATTATGTTTAGGTACCCAACACTGCTTGGGTCCATACCTGTTAGCAGTCATGCCTCCTACTCCTAGTGTGTATCCAAAGGATCTCCTTTTTGGATAATTAAAGTCATCAACTTTATATGTATAAGGCATGGCAGAATAACTTCTAATGTTTCTACTAAAGATATTCTTATACTTTTCTCTACATTTTGGTGCATTTGCATCTTTTTTCACTTTCCAATATGCAGTGGGAAACCTGTGTTCATGGTCTAGGAACATGCCTAGGTTGGCTCTTTCTAAACACATGTTGCATAGTATGAAATGGTTTCTTTCTGTATTTTGGAGGTGTAATATTCCAATCATCCTCTGAAGGATAAAATCTTCCCTTACCTTTCAGAAAACCTTTGCCTTTAGTTGGCTGAAATGATACTTTAGTCTGCTGTTTCACTACACTAGGTTTTGACTTCACCGGTGCAGGATGAGTGATTGAAACTATGGTCTGTCCTTTTCTGAATTTTGGTCCATTATTGTTCCTGGATTCAGAATTGTATTTTCCATTGTTTCTATTCTCATCCTGACTGTTGTAGCCAAGACCAGATCTGGATCCAAACCTTTTTGAGGGTTTGTAAGCGGGTGCATTTAGTGGTGCAGTGGTTATCTTAACTGTTAGGGAGATTTTCTCAGCTGGTCTGTCAACACCAGATGTATGATCATCTCGCTTGTTGATCACCGAGTGAGTCTCCTTACTAGTTAGTTCAGCTTTTACTTTATCCAGTTCTTTCTTTAATCTTTTATTTTCCTTTCTTAGATTCTCACACTCCTGTTCCAGAATTTCATGATTCAACTCAATTTCATCAAATTTACTCATGAGATTTTGGATTATGTTTGCAGAATCTAGTGGGAGAATAGAAGATTGTGCAGTGTTAGAAGCGGATGCACTAGATGATGAGCATGAGCTAGATGTTACCTCAGCTTCACTAGATTCTTTAGCCATAAGGAATAGGTAAACTATTTCATTTTCTGAGCTGTCAGCTTCATCATCATCTGAATCATTGTCTGATGATTCTTCATTCTTTTCACTGCTGGTTTCAGCCTTGAGTGCCTTCTTGCTTTTCCTCTTTTCAATTGTTTTGTACTTCTTCTTCTCCTCATCTTTGTCATTTTATTCCGGGCAATCTGCCTTGAAATGACCTTTCTTTTTGCAATTGAAGCATCTGTATTCATCATCCTTTTTCTTCATGTCTCTGTTTGAGCTTGACTTTTTTTATGAGGATGAACCTCCTTTGAATTGCTTCTTCTTGGTAAACCTGTCAAAATGTTTAACCAGTAAAGCTACTTGTTCCTTCAGCTCATGTGTCTCTTTGTTGTTTGCATCAGCTGTGTTACTTTGCTGAGGTGCAACCAGTGCACTGGCCTTATGTGCCTCTGCTGGTGCACTGTCTTCGCCGTTCAACTCAAATTCATGAACCTTTAATTGAGACTTCAGAGTCAATGTGTCAGTGTTTGGAAGATTTGTTGTCCCTTTGATTACTAATGCGATGATCTTTCATCTTTCAGGTAAGCCTCTCAAGATCTTCAGGAACACTTCTTTCTGTGGGTAGCATGTCCAAGTTGTTGTAGTTCACTGATAATGCATGTGAATCTGTTGTCCATTTGATCAATGGTTTCACCAGTCTTCATTTTGATGTTCTCAAATTTCTGTTTTGCAACAGACAATTTGTTGTCTTTGACTACTTCTGATCCTTCATTGATCATTGCCAATTTGTCCCACATCTCCTTTGCTATTTTGAAATCTTTGATCCTCATGAACATGTTACTGTCCTGAGTCTTCAAAATCATGTCTTTTGCAACAAAATTGAGATTTGCTCTTCTTCTGTCATCCTTGGTCCAATCTTTCTTGAGTTTGTCTATTACCTTTCCTTGATCTGCTCCTGGGGCTACTATAGTTGTAATCTTGATTGTTCCATCATTGATTACATCCAGCATCTCCTCATGAGTTGCTGCAAGATGAGACAACATTCTTAATTTGTATTCATCAAAATTATTAACATTTAATACAGTATGTTTGACATAAAATTTGAGGAATCCATAAATACAAATAAGATATATATATATATATATATATATATATATATATATATATATATATATATATATATATATATATATATATATATATATATATATGCATAGAAAGCACAAATTTGAAAAATACTTTGAAAATATATGATCTCCTTGTTACCAGAAATTAGATCTGAATAGGTACTGATACTAGGAACACTGCTTTGATACCAATTGTTGGTCCCAGAGAAGGGTAAAACTATAGTCAGATGGGGGTGAATGACTATAGTGGAGTTTCAAAAACTTTTCTTGTATCTAAAATCTTTTGGGCAGCAGATAGGTCCCTTCTTAATAAGTTGTTTCAAAGTAGTTTATGCAATCACATATATATGAGATAATTTAGGCAATCAAATAAATGCAGTAAGGCAAATTGCTGAAAGTAAATTGACACAAAGGTTTATAGTGGTTCAGGGTGGTGTAATCCCTTAATCCACTCTTCTCATGTGATGATTGAAGGAATTTCACTATTGTTTTCACAGATACAATAGCCTGATTGTCCTTGACTACACAAGCTTTACAATCTTCAAGCCTATCACTCCCTGACTTCAACAACTTCAGTGACTCAATCTTTTTCACTGCTCCTTAGGAACAAATCCTTCAGCAGCAATCACAAAACACAACACCTTCTCAGATGGCTCTGATTCAGTTGCTTGATTAATGTGAATTGGATTCACAAGACTTGTTGATCAGACTCAATGCTTGATTCTGGAATTGTAGTTCTGAGTTTTTAGTTGATCACTAGATGTTTCTTTTTAAGAACTGATGAAGACTTTTCAATTTGACAGAGTTTCTGCTTGTAAATTATCAAAACTGCTTCAATCGTTGTGTGTCTATCAATGCCTTCTATTTATAGCCTTGATAATCCTTGATTTGAATTTCTGTCCGTTGGCTATATTAATGAGGGGAATAATCCTTGATTTATTCTTGATTCCCCCTTAATTGTATCCTCCTTGATTTCAGTGATCGGATTTTTCTTCAAACGTTTATCAGAAAATCCGTCCTTGATTGATCCTCAATTGATTTTGCATTTAATGCTTGATCCTCTGAATCTTCTTCATATTTCAAAATCTGATCATGTAAAGTTTACTTGGCCGTTCCCTGAACGGTTAAGTGATCTTTCTAACTTTGCCGCTTAGATCTTCCTTTACCGCTTTGTCTTTACTCAGCCGATAGTCAGTTCACTTTGCCGATTCACTGTTTCCTTTATTCTTTTCAGTTCAGGAGAATCTTGTACTTCATTGATCCTTAATTTGTGTGAAATCAGTGTACACCATATTTAAACATTAAGTTTCATTACTTGGAATGTAGCTTAGACTTATCCAAGGTCATCACACACTTCCTTGGTTATAAGTCAGACCATATGTCTTCATGCTTCTCTGTTGGTACTTGGCCGCTTTTACTTTGCCGAATATCTGATTTTACTTTGCCGTCCTACCAACTAGTACAATACTTGTCTTACTCAACGTATACAACATGTTAGACTCTAAGTAAAGACTTATACAGAGAATTCTAACTTATTTCAGGCTTGTTAAAACAGCTAGTATGGCCATCATCAAAACATAATAAAAATGTTCCTAACAATCACACAAGCTGTCTTTCTTGTATGTCATCTATGGTAGTCCAATCACCAAGTTCTTCTTGACTAACAAGTTGATATCATCAAAATTTAGGTGACTCGGTTTCTTGTGCCACAACCAACTGAGTTCTGACTTGGTGTGCACAATTAAACAGGTTTGTGAAACTGATGTAGACCAATCTACAACATACATGTTCTCTTTCCTTCTTCCGGCAAGAACTACCTGGAAAGTTATTTTGTTGACGACAATGCAAAACTCCTTATCAAAGGTAACTTTGTATCCCATATCACAGAATTGACTTGTGCTAAGTAGATTGTAGTGAAGTCCTTCCACGTAAGATACATTCTTGATTAAGAGTCCATTCCTGATTAAATTTCATAACCTTTTGTGTAACCAGGTCTATCTTTACTTCCAAAATTGACTCTTGGTCCATCTTTAGCTACGAAATCAGTGAGACAGTCCTTGCTCTTTGTCATGTGTCTAGAGCAACCACTGTCAAAGTACCAAATGTCCTGTAAAACAAATTAAAATGCTTTAGGTACCCAACTCTATTTGGGTCCATGGTGGTCAGTTGTCAGTACAACTCTGGGTATATTTCCATAAGGTCTTCTCTGGAAATTGTTGCCCTTGTTTTCATATATATAAGCCACACTTCCATAATATCTTTTCCTGGATTGTGTCTCATTTATATGATTTCTCAGATCTTCTGGTTGAAACTGATTTCCAAAATGTCTTCTATTACTACAGGCTGAATAATAACCATCATTCCTTTTATACTGAGGTCTAGACTGACCTTTGTACTGAGACTTTTGCTGAGAACTAGGACAGGTCCTCTGCTGAGTCTTGGACTGAAACTTGTGATAAGTTTTTGGTCTGGAATGATTGTTCTTATCAGTTTTAATAGTAGGTTCAGTAAAATTCAAATCATCAGCAGTGGGGTATAGTCTGCCTTTCCCTCTTGATGTGTGAATCTTTGAATGATTGACATTCTTAGATTTACTCTGATTATAATTTCTCTGGTTCTTGACTTGATCAGTTTTAGTAGATCTTGCAGTTGATCTATCATTTCTGTTTCCTTGAGGTACAGCTGATCTACATTATGATTTACCTTTGTTGGTAGGTGCAGCTGTCTTCTTAGAAAAATGAGTTATATTATGAGAGGCTGACTTTACTGGTTCAGCAATTTTCTCAGTCTGTGGAAGTTTCTCAGCCACAAACTTAATGCCAGTTTTGATATTAGGTTCAGCAGCTTTACCAGTTCCCTTCTTAGAAGATTGTTGTGTATCAAATCCTAAGCCAGTTCTGTCTCCCTACGGCTTACCTGATTTGAATCCAGGAGCTCGAACTTCATTGAGCAAAAGATTTAGTTCATGTTGCTAATGCAGTAGGCTGATACTGATTCTTCCCTTTAACAGTTCTAGTCAGTTTATCATGTTTAGTTTAGACTTCAATCTTTCAACTTCAAGAATTTGAGCTTCTTTCTTAGCTTTAATTGATTCATAACTAGATTGGATGGTTACCAGTTGATTCATCAATTCATCAAGTGTTTCTTCTAATTCCAGACTTTTTGGATTGGAGTCAGCAGTTGAAGAACATGCATTTTGCATGGAAATTTGAGTTGAGGAATATTTAGAGTTAGATTCACATACTTCATTTCGATCCTCCATGTGAGCCATTAGAGCTGTGTCATCTGATAATCTTTCAGCGCCAGCTTCATAGTGTGACTCATCTCCGGCTAAAAGTGCTCTTCTACCAGTTCTTTGTTGCTGAGTCTTCTTACCAGTCAGCTCTGGACATTTAGCTTTGTAGTGTCCAGGCTTTTTAGAGTTGAATCAGAGATATTCATCGTCTTTTCTCTTTTCAGGAGTCTTCTTGACAAACTTCTGAGTGACTGGATGTCCACTCTTCATTCTTCGAATTCCATTCATCATTAGAGCCATCTGCTCTTCCATCTCATCCAATTGCTGAAGATTGTTAGATGAGGTTTCTTGATTTTCATTTGAGGCTGCTGCGAGGGCTGTTGTTTTGGGTTACTCTAGAGCCTTGATTATGGCGGCTGTGCTTATGAAGTCCTCACTGAATTCATAAGCCTTCAGGTCTAAGAAGATTTTGAAGGAATCTTTTATATCGAGTCTTCTTGATTCTTCCATTGCCGTAACCTTCATCTTCCAGTACATGGGTAAAGCCTTCAAGATTCTTGTGTTGGTCTCTTTCTTAGTATACTCGATCTTGAGTAAAGCTAGTTCATCCATTATGGCACTGAATCTTGCTTCCATCTGATCAACATTCTCACCTGACTTCATCTTGAAATTCTCAAACTTTTGTTTTGCCACTGAGATCTTATTTTCTTTAATGGAGTCAGTTCCTTCACAAACCAATTGAAGTTTCTCCCATATTTATTTTGCAGTAGTGCAATCCTTGACTTTCAGATACATGTTGTTGTCAAGAGTTCTGAGTATGATATCCATGGCAACATTGTTCAAGTTGTTTCTCTTTCTTTCATCACTGGTACAATCGCTTTTGGGCTTTGGAACTCTAACTTGTTCACCATTGACAGTTTGCATGTGAGTGATCTAAATATGTCCATCAGTGAGTACATCTATCATCTCGTCATGAGAAGATGCTAGGAAGGCCTGCAAACAACGTTTGTATTCATCAAATTTGTCCTTGTTGCACATTAGCATCTGTCTGGCATATTGATTGTTATCCATTGTGTGAGTGAATGAAAACTGGATTATGCAAAGATTGAAAACTGAAAGACTAAGCTTTTTCAGGAGATCAACTAGAGGAGATAATTAGAGCAAGTGAGGTTTCAACAATAGCTTGTTAAAGAACACTGCTCCGATACCAATTGTTGGTCCTTTGGAAAGGCTAACACAAGTTTAAAGGGGGGATGAATAAACTTGTCACAAAAAACTAGATTAATTAACAATTAAGGTTCAGTTTAACTTGTGTGGAGTTGAGCTGACAAAGCTGAGTCTAAGTCAAACTGACTTATACAAAACTGAGTCAACCGGCAGTGGATTTAAGTTTTAGCCTTTATCTGGATCTTGTTGATACTATAAGAAAAAGTTGAGTGTGCGAAACTGAATTCTGGCGAATGTTAGTTTGTGAGCTGTGTATGCTTATAACAATCAGTTTCGGTATGATGAATAAACAATAATAAATTTTTATAAGTAAATAACAGAATGTAAATGCGTAAAGTAAGTAGAGCAAGAATTATAGTGGTTCCAGGTGGTGTAATCCTGTCAGTCCACTCTCCCCATGTGATGTAGGAGGAAAATTCCACTAGAACTCCTTGAGGTACGCTGTTACAAAAAGTCCTAAACGATAGTCCTTGACTAATCCCTAGTGTCACTATCTAAACAACTAAAGAACAGGTTGGATTGCTGCTCTTCAACTGCTTGAAACACTGGTCCTTAGAGGGTTGTATTGCCTCTTCACCAGCTACCACCACAAGCACAGTCTACCCGACTGTAAATGACAAAATTGTCATTGGCAACTCCTTGACCCGGTTGCTTCACAGTCTAAACCTTTGATTAAGAATCAAATTTGGGCTGAGAATTAATAAATTGATTCTTGCTTGTGGTTCTTCAAAGTGTTGAAATCTGGATATGATCGATGTAGCTTGAACACTTGATGAAATCTAGATATGATCTTGTTGAGCACAAATAATGATAGCAATTCAAATGAACTAGACTTGAACACAATAACGCTTGTAATATTGTTAATTCCGTGTTTGATCCTTGATGTCAAGTCCTCTATTTATAGTGTGAGGTCCAACGTTCATCTTGCTTGAATTTGAATTGCTTCAACGTCTATATTTTCAGATGTCAGGTGTCAGTGACCGTTCTGACATGTCAGTTTCTCATCCAATAAGAATCCTTGTTTTATAACATTCAATTGTACTTTCAGTTGCTTGGATGGCTGACTATAAAAGAGTGTCCTGATCAATTTTATACTAAGTATGTCAGTTTTCAGTTTGCTAACTGACTTAGAGCATTAACTGAGTTTTTACTCTTCTTCAAAAGTTCAATACTCTATTTATCTGATTTTATGTGACTAAATCAGATTACACCATTCCTTATACAGATCATCTAAGATATCATTGTCCTTATGATACTTAGGTCTTCTTCAAGATTCATAAAGTCAGTTCAGGCCTTCACATCCTTACCTGAATTCTAACTTTACAATCTCGGCTTGAGAATCTTCATAACTGAGTTTGAACCCTTAGTTCTTCAATCTTCGACAACTGAGTCTGTGTCCTTCAGTTCTTCAAATACTGAGTTTGTTCCCTCAGGCTTCAGTTCTAGATAAGTCAACCGAGTCTGTTCAAATGAACTTACCTTCTTCAGTTCTGTGTGAACTTCAGTTCTAGGTGTACATCTTCAGTCTTATGTCAAGTTCCATTTATCTAGATGATTTTCAGTTTTCAGTTTTATGACACTTCTATCTAATACAGTGCTTGTCTGATATAACCTATACAATTATCAGACTCTAGTAAAACTTATACATTCAATTCTAGACATCTTTTAGCCTTTCATTATAACAGCTTGCTTCAGTACTTCATCAATAGGGTGTAAACAAACATATTCTTAAACAAGATGATTCATCATCAAAACTAAATTTTATTTCCAACATGGTGAATTAAAGCCCTTACCTTGACTGAGTAAAGATCCGAAGATAAGTCGAGTTGGAGACTATAAACTTAGAACTACCTCTTGAACCCTTAGTTAGGATATGAGTCAATAAAAGTAGCCGGATGAAATGACGAGCTTTTTTTCATCCTACCGTACCCTTAGGCTTGAAACCAATGGATGCTAGGAAGGTTTTTTTTACTCGTTGTGGATTCTAGTGAAATAGGTTAGGATCGAGTCGGAAATAACAGAAGAAGGAGTAAGAACTAGTGATTTGAGGTCAGGATTGAGCAGCAAGTTAATGTAAGGTGTGCAGAACAGGAACTGAGAAAATATGGAGAAAAGTTGACCCCGGTAAATCGGGCATATACCCCGGTTTACCAAGCTTAGTTTTGTCGATTTTTGTGTGTCAGATTTAAGATCAGACCCTTCGATAACACATGATGGACACTCGTTGCATCGGTCAGTCCCCCAGTCAGCAGAAACGCCCATTTTTCCCTCTTTTCCATCATTTCCTCCTTTCCCACACTCCACCATTACTCCACCTCAATCCAATCAATCAACCCCTCAATCCCCTCACCACCATTACTCCTCTAACCCACTATCCCACCAAATCCTTCCATCTCCTATGTTTTTCTCTTATTTAAACACCCCTTCACGCCATTCTTCTTCATCCTCAACTACATTCTCCATCTTCTTCACAAACTTTCTCTATTTTTCTTTTGATTCATAAAATTCGGCCACCATCACCACCCATCACCACCATTACCATTACCACCACCACTATCAACCATTTTCCTTCCATCTCAACACCCAAAACACCATTTTTCCATTCTATGCTATTGTGTGGTACTGCTGTGACATCATTGTTGCTGCAGTTCATCTTCTTCCTTCATGAGCAGCACAGTCCCAGAAAAAAGTCAGATTAACTAGGCACGGTAAATCAGCAAAGAGGTCCGGTAAACCGAGGGTCTATTTTCATAGCAGAATCAATAGATCAACAGTCTCTGTGTCCATCCACTATGGGTCCAAAACGCAGCAGAACTGTTCATTGTCCAAGTGGTCATCAGGTTGTTTATGCCGATGCCAACCCTTTGATTGACGGGGTTGAGCAATTCAATTCTCTACAGATTTATAAGTCATTCAGATGGAACTAGAATGGCCGACCTGTTGATCATGAATGTGGTGTCGACTTGGAGAATTGTGACAGTATCTTACCTCAGGTCATGAAGTACCACGGCATTCTTGATATGGCAGAGGCACCAAGCCTGTTCAATTCTACAGTTGTGTGAGAGTTTTATACGAATCTGGCGAAAGTGGATTTCACCATCGAAAGGATCAATGAACACTATGGGTGAGAAATCCACCAGTGGGCCCGGAAGAGTATACATCATCCTCCAATATTCATGATCAGAGCGGATGCAGATGATAGCTGACTACTTTGGGGTGGAAAGGAAGAGAAATCAAATGGGAGTCCCCACCATTTTCCTAGAGAATGACCTATCTTAGGATAGGAAGATCCTAAACATATTTGTCTATTCCTGCCTTCTGCCGACCAAGCACACGGTATCTGTTACACCAAAGCAGGCAGAATTGATGTTCTATCTGGAGCAGGAATCTCCAGTTAACATCGGCCTCCTGATGCATAGCCGAATGCAAGAAATTACCGTTGAACCTGAGCGAGAGCAGATACCTTATGGCCCTATGCTTAATATGTTCGCTATGGAGAATGAGGTTCCAGTTCTGGTTAGTGAGGATTGGGAAGAGCTGAGCCCAAAATTAGTTCACAGTCGGTTTTAAAAGCACCCAGACGTGTGGGTCAAAGAGCTGAGAGAGAACGTACTCCGGTCCACGGAGGGCCTCGATCTCAGAGGGCTTTTATTAAGGAGAATGCAAGAGAGCTTGCGAGCTTGCATCGCAAAATGGATAGTATTATGGACTTTTTATTCTGTGCCCACGTCACGGAGCATTCTTCGACCCCATCACCTAGGACTGCCCTACGTCACGGAGCATCTTCTTCCGCTGCTGCTGCCTCAAGTTCTGGACCACCTCCCGGTTTCGAGCCACGAGATGACTGGGATGAATATTTCGATGAGGACTAGTTATTATTATTTCTTGTTGTTATTTTCCCATTTCTAGTATTTTAATTTTTCTTTTTATTTTTCCTATCTAGTTGTATTGTAGCAGACTTTTTAATAATATAATGATTTTGTCAGCTTAAATTGTTTTGGAATTATTACATTTCTCTTTTACTGCTGCAATTATTTATCATACGGTTATTGCCACCCGAGTTCAGTCTCTTGTTTTGTATGAGCTAACTATAGCAGATTTCCGAGGAGTTCTATTCTGTGCCCTTTGCCATTGATGACTATCCGTACTTATTCCGCTCCGCGCTTACCAAGCTAAGTTCCTTTTTGTTTTATATTTTGATTAAGTGGGGGGTAGGAGCGTCGCATAGCTTTTTAGCATTATATTCCGGTAATTGCATGATTATCTTGATTCTCTTGACGCACGTTTCACCACATAGACTTTGATTCATTTTATCAAAATTTTGAAAAAATATGACGTCTTCGACCTTTTGGAGTTAATTAGTTACATCTTTGTTCCACTTTGCATAAGTAAAAGTCGTGCCCACTTCTGAAGTAGTGGCGTATTAAGCGCATATTCTGTTTATGAACCACGATTTTAGGCACGTATAACTTAGTTTCCTTGGTGTGGATAGCGAATTATTTTGACTAGAGTTGACCCTAGCTTTATCTCTAATTTTGTTCTACCTATGGTCATTCGGGTCAAGTTGTGGATCTTATACAGGCTAAGGAATTACGGATTCGGTAATTTATCAAGAGTGGGGTTGTGAGGATAGATAGAATTATGAGCGTTCACCTTCCAAGAAAGAGAAATAAATTGCACGATATATGCATAACTATATTCTCTTTGGCAAAACAAAGTCAATGGAGCGTAAGATGCATGACTCTCATATATAATAGACCGATAAAAGCGAGCCTAAGAGTAATACTCGGTTCCCAATCCGCAATCCCAGTTGACTTGACCTAGGCAATAAAAGTAAAAAAAAATCAATTAATAAAGTAAATGGCGTAAAGGGAAAAGCATGTTCGTGACTGGTTAGTTCGACTGCGGGTCGACGTAATGTGAGATTGTCTGCATTACTAAAGATCGAGGAGTTATTGCACACACACACTGGTTCATGACATGAATATTGCTTAATGCGTTACTTATGGATGTGAGTTGACATGATCTTGATCTTGACTTGGTGAGGCATAGCTATTTTTAATTAACTTGTATATTGCTCAGGACTTCGTTTTCATTTCGCCTTTTTGCTCTAGACAATCAAAAGCTAAGTGGAGGGTAGTTCATAACGCTCTAAATACTACCATTAATTATACCTTTTATTTACCCCAAATCATGCTCGAGAGGAGATAGATAGGCTTTTTATCATATGGAATATGAGTTAAATGCTATGTGCATGATTCTAGGTTTACGATTCTGCATGTGTTGTTATCCCGCATATTTGGTACTATTTTGCCCTGTTTTATACACTTTTCAGGATGTATAAAAATCTGGGTTAGCTAATGACGGATCTAGACTGAAAGGAAGACATTGGGCCAAGAGAATGAAATTCAGGAAGAAATCTGCAAAAAAAATAGATGAAGAGCTGGGACGGTTAACCGAAGCCCAGGTCCGGTTTACCGAGGGCTTGGAGGACACGAAACTGAACGTTTACCACATCTACTAGGTCGGTTAGGGCTTATGTGAGTCTTAAGTCGGTTATAATGCCTATATAAAGCCGCAGAATTCAATTGTAACATAGGAATACAATAAAATATAACCTTTTTTATAGATTTCATGCAATAAAGTTCCTTTAAGCTTTTGGTGATTTATTTTCTGGTTTCCTCCCATCCACGCCATCTCTAGCTTGAGTAGATCAAGCTAGATCTCCATAACCGAAGGTATGAAGCTTTGAACGTTCCTTTATGTCTTTATATGGTAGATCTACTTGTATTTATGTGTCATAGTTAATCTGTATGTTTAACAACTCCATAATTTACTTGAATTAATCAGAAGGAAGCAATGTAGATTCCAGAATATGAACCACTGCCCCGGTAAATCGGCGGTCTATACTGGTTTATTGCGGCAACTTTTAGAAACCCTAATTTGGAGATTCAGCGTCAGCTACGTTGATCGACAGGATTAATTAATATTAGGTTAGATCTGGCCAATCTGGTTATTGTATTCATAAATTAACATGAAGGACTATTAGTGAAGTGTTAATTAGGACATAGTCTCGATGGATCCCTGGGAACGTGCTAGTCATAGTCGATAGCTGCTTAGGGAGGTTTTCGTTCTAGTGCCGGCATCTCTAGATCTTACTACGTATGGGCTAATACAACCAACGAAGGAAGTTAGTTACGTTGAATGTTTGATGTCCTTACAGTGGAAGTAGATAGGGTTAGGAGATGCACCCGTAGCTAAAACTGAATTAAAATGTTCGATTGATTTTAGGAAATTATGTGGGGAAGTAAACATAATGATTAACTATACCAAGTTAGTGGGTAGGTGGGATGAGGGAGGAATACCATGTTTCTTTTATGTTTATTGTTGGTGAACGACCATATTTGTTCTCTTAATTAGGTTAGACTCGTTTATACTTGAGTTGCATTGTCTCTGTGGGATCGACCTTGATTCGCCCTTGCTATACTACGATTGGCCTAGTACTCTTGCTAATATCAAGCAATTTACACGCGCAATCATGATCAGACATCTATAGCAAAACTTATGCTTGACATCTAAGCCAACTATTTGGGTATCATCAAAACTTTTAACAATATGATACCTAATATGTTGATTCTATCATTAGTAGAAGAATATTTTTCCTACATTAAGGCATATTAGTATATAAATACTTTCATAAAAATAAAAATGAAAAGCTACAGAATTAATAACTTCTAGAAACTTGTAATGAGAGGGTTTAATACGTCTTTTTGATGTATATATTGACCATACTTGAGTTGAAATAATGTCCTAAACCCAATCGGATTGGACCGTATCCAACCGGGTCGGGTCATTTACAGTCTATTTAGTTCCTGTAATAACTTTATTATGATTAATAAAAGCACTTTTGTTATTTTATATTTTGTTTATCTTTATGAACCAATTATGTTATTGAATATATAGTAACGTCCTTAGTATTAAACTGTGATAGAGAAACCATGATGGTGATTATGGTTGATGAGATCTCTATTCACTTTAATAAGTTTGATACTTGAACTTCTCTAGTCGTATGTACTGTCAAACGGGACATTGATTGTATGATTAGACTAGCACATATTGGATGTCTTCTATCTTATTGAAGATAGAGATAGATCTCGTCTGTCTAAGTGTAGGACTATACGTGGACGTGTATTAGAGAATGCGTACGTCAGATTGGCCCACTTACATTAAGTGTCGCAGTATGTGGCAGTAGTGTAATTATCCTGAGACCGGAGGCTTCATGGCATCACGGTGTGTATTGTCATGCTTTGACACTATTGGGGTTTCCCCTAGCCATGGGGCGATCATGCGGTAAGCATGCTTAGGATACATGTTTGTTCGTCTGGAGCGTATCCTATGATTATGAGTAAATATCCGAAATGACCTTCTTATAAGGAATGTCTAGCTCTCATGAATCTTTGCAAAGTCGGAGTAAATGAGTTATTCCGAGAGAGCATGATGTCCAGATTATAAGATACGATCGTTGATGTACTGACACTCGAGATACGATTGTATGAATGTTATTACGGCTATAGGATTCTATATACACGATAACTGTTTCACATGAAAGCTGTAGTCATTGCTTTTTGACTCTTCCGATTATTGGGGGTCACAGTGTGTTGCTAGACGCTATTCCGTGATCGATAAGTATGAAGGGCATTTTCATAATTTTCACTTTATGTCTACGGCCAACATATTCGGAAGCCTATCGGATCACACACATAAGAACATCTAGCCGGATTAAAATGCGGTTATAGTGATAACCAAATAAGGAAATTTTATCTCGACTATAAAGTGTTATGGTGATTAAATTAATATGGTGGTATTATTTATTATGAATAATTTAAATAAAAGATATTAATCATATTGATTAATTAAAGAATATTCTGGATGCCAATTTATTGGCATATAGGGCGCCAATATTAAGTGTATAGGATACATTTGAATTGTGCAATTTAATTAATGGTATTATCATATATTAATATATTAGTTATTAATTGATTTATGATAAATAGATTTATGGTAATATGATAAAGATAGTCAATATTAGATATTAAATATATCTTGGATTTATTTAATATAAGATATTAAATTAAATGAGATAAATCCATAATATTTATTTTCATTATTTTACTAGTAAAAGGTTTTCTTTCTCATTAATCTACTAGGAAAGTTCTCCCAATCAGTTGGGGATTCATCTGGGGCGCACCACTCCCCTATATAAGCAAGGGGTTTGCTAGCTCTTTTGTACATCATAATTAGAAGAGTTCTAATTTACAAAATAAACTGAGAGCTTCCTAGAGAGAGATTTATAGAGAGAGAGAGAGAGAGAGAGAGAGAGAGAATACCGGTCTAGCAACCGGATTTTTCTAGTAGCAATCCAAGGAAGATTCCGGCGGGGTGCTCGTGTGGATATCGATAGAGGCCGGACATATGGACGGCTCATTAGACGGTCAAAGCGTTGATCTTTTAGATCAAGCAAGGTAATCACCATCAACTATCTTAACGTGTTTATTTTATTAAACGAAGTCGATCTTGGGATCGGAAATCAATTTTTTAATTTCCGCTGTGTAGACTAGTTGACTTCCTAACAGTGGTATCGGAGTGAACTTCGAACTTAAGCAATAAGCACTAATTAAATTGCGTCGTAATTAATTAGTAGTAGATGCAAGATCTAAAATTGAGAAACAAATATATATATATATATATATATAATCGATGTGAGGGGCTCGGCCGAAGCGGCGGCCCCCACCGTGGCTGTCCCGGCGGCGTCGGCACTCCTAAGGCTATCAGCGTCGGCCGGTTATTTCATGGGGACATCGTTTTTCGTTTTTTTTTTTTCTGATTTGTGATATTTTATTGTGCATTGATTTCTCTTTGTTTAGTTGGTGTCATGTAGCTAACTAATGGTTCAAATAGTTTGGCCTATTGGGATACCATATGGCATTAAATAATATTAGACTTTCCAAATTTTGTTTGGAATAGGCCTAGACCCTTTTCAAAATATTTAATTTTGGAAAAGGCCTAGGCCTAGGAATTTCCCAAAATTTTGATTTTGGAAAGGGCCCAGGTTGGTGCCTTTTGTTTTGGAAACCAAAAGCATCCGTTTAGATTAGGAACCAAAAGGAAAGAAACTAAAGAGACTTAATTGTAATTTTGATTTAAATTTGAATAGTTCTAATTAATTAAAATTGAAATAGTTTGAAATTAATAGTTAATTTTATTTCGATTGAAATCATTTAATTAATTAACATTAATTAATTATTTGATTTGATAAAATAAGACGCAAGTAGTTAAAATTTAATTTATCTTTTTCATAAGATATTATTGTATGGATTAGATTATGTGTAGATATAATGTGAATATATGGACCCCGATTGATCATGGACTCGACCAATAAGATAGATGTGTGTGATTTATTTTATGTTGGTTTTCAAAGTTGCCCTAGGCCGTTATGAAGAACGCGACCTAGTTTACTTTCTGCATTCATCCAATTCCCGTTAGCCCCCCCCCCCCCCCCCCCCTCTGTGTGCGGCGGGTGTATAAATTTATTAGATAGATTTTATGTAACAAGAATGGAGCAGAATACGGAGACTAAAGAAAGACGAATCAAGATCCCATTGGAGATGGCACATTAAAGATCATGTTGGCGGTTGCAGCTACCCTTAGATTGTGACCCGCGGTTTCGTCAATTTGTATTCGAAACCGCACCTAGAAAAAGTCCATGCTCATACCAGTTATTTTTGTGTGTGGAGTGGTGCATGTTTTACTTTAAGTTGATAACGTAGAAATATGCACGTTTAGATGAGACCGTAATTTAATTAAAATTAATTAAGTGAATTAATTTGAAATACTCCCGTTAATTAAAAATTAAGTCGAGAATTGTCTCATTTGACGGTGAAAAGCCCTTGTTCGGATCCAATTCATCAGCCACAGCTGGGGGTTGACCTACCTCGGGTATATCGTTATTATTGAGATATGAACGAAAGAGATCTCGCGAATATTGGGTTATGACTTGACTAAGATCATTTCGGCCATCAGCCACAGCAGGGGTCGTTTGGATTTTAGAGACAAGGGATTGACTAATGCATACCGTCAAAGAGTTGACTAGTCAATCAACAGGAGTCGTGTAAGACACGATTGGAAAAGAGTTACATACTCGTCAAGCTATTCTTGGTTCACTAGCCACAACAGGGAATCTTGATAGTTCGATGGGATCTTGTCCACTAAAGAATTAATATTCTTGAAAGCCAATTAGGTGTAGTTGGCTAGTGCAAAACCTAGATAAAATTTTAAGAGCAAATTTTTGGTTTTGTATGCATGAAATTTTACTTATATTATCTTTACTTTATTTGTTGTAGAAATGTCAAACAAATTGAATCTTCGTTTTATCATTGAAAACAAACTTGACGAATCAAACTTTCTCGACTGGGAAAGAAACCTCAAAATCGTTTTGAGGCATGAAGGCATTGGAAATGTTTTGGAAAAAACCTTAACTAAGGACCCCGAAGATGCTACGAATGAGAAGTCAGAAAAGAAGCATGCAAAACACTATTCTAACAGTGTGGAGGCTACTTGCATCATGCTTGCTTCTATGACACCGGAACTTCAGAAACCGCAAGAGTCCATGGATGCTCATACCATTATGGTTCACCTGAAGGAGCTCTATGCCTCCCAGTCTCACACTGAGAGGTACGAGGTCTCAAAGGCACTATTTGGTTGTAAGATGGCTCCGGGTACTCCAGTTAGGCCATATTGCTGAAGATGATCGGTTGGTTATATAGAGATGCTTGAGAAGCTTGGCCATAAGATGGGGCGTGGGTTAAGTGTTGACTTGATCTGCAATCTCTACCGGATTCTTACTCGCTGTTTGTGATGAACTATCACATGAACAAGATTGATTCCTCCCTTGCAGAGTTATTGAACATGCGCAAGACTACTGAAGGCACTGTTGGCAAAGGTAAGCAAGTGTTGCTCGTGACTTCTTTCAAGGCAAGAAAAAGTTCCAAAAGAAGACCAAGAAGGCGAAGGATGCTACCAAGCCGAAGCCTAAGATAGCCAAAGACAAATCCAAGGATGCTTGCTTCCATTGGGGCCAGACTGATCATTGGAGGAGAAACTGCAAGGCTTTCTTGAGCACCAAGAAGAACCATCATGGTGATGCTTCGACTTTAGGTATGTTTATGATTGAGATCAATATTGCTTCTTCTAAGTCCAACCACTGGGTATTAGATATTGGATGTGGTTCTCATATTTGTATGGATATGCAAAGACTACTAGATATCTGAGGAAAGAAGAAGTTGACCTGCGCGTTGGAAATAGAGCAAATGTTGCTGCCCTAGCCGTAGGAGTTTATTTTCTTTCATTGCCCAGTGGGCTAGTAATAGAATTAAATAACTCTTATTTTGTTCCTGCTCTTACGAAGAGCATTATTTCTATTTCTACATTGGATGTTGAAGGATTTTCTTTTACGTTTAAGAATAAATGTAGTTCTTTTTCACGTGATGGAATATTTTATGGTACTGGAAAACATGACGATGGTATCTACACATTAATATGAATGTTGATGTGCTTAATATAAACAATAAGATAGCTAAAACAAGTGACTTGAACGAATCCTACTTGTGGCGTTGTAGACTTGGCCATATAAATAAGAATCACATTTCCAAACTCTATAAAGATGGAATGTTGGATCACTTCGATTATGAATCGTTTGATACATGCGAAGCTTGTTTACTTGGCAAGATGACAAAGTCTCCGTTTAGTGGCATAGGGATAAGATCCAACGATTTACTTGAGCTCATACATACTGATGTATGCGGCCCAATGTCGATTCAAGCCAAAGGAGGATACTCTTATTTTATCACCTTCACTGATGACCATTCTCGTTATGGTTATGTATACTTAATGAAGTATAAGTATGAAGCTTTTGAAAAGTTCAACGAGTTCAGAAGTGAAGTGGAGAAACAAATGGGTAAGTGGATTAATACACTTCAATCTGATCGAGGTGGTGAATACCTAGATGGAGAGTTTAAAGATTACTTAAAGGAGAATGGGATTCTACCTGAATGGACTCCTCCCGGAACGCCTCAGATGAATGGCGTATCTGAGAGGAGAATTCACACTTTGCTAGACATGGTGCGATCCATGATGAGCTATGCAGCTCTTCCAAAATCATTTTGGGGGTATGCTCTAGAAACAGCATCTTATACATTTAACCGAGTTCCATCAAAGACCGTAGAGTCGACACCATATGAAGTGTTCAAAGAGAAGAGACCTGGTCTGGGTCATCTCAAACCTTGGGGTTGTCCGACTTATGTGAAGAGGATGATGCCTGATAAATTAGAGGCTAGATCTGACAATGTCTGTTTGTGGTATATCCTAAGGAAACTAAAGGGTACCAATTTTACCATCCAGGAGAACAAAAGGTGTTTGTCTCCAGGACTGGCCACTTTCTAGAGAAAGAGTTTATTTTGGATAGGGTCAGTGAGAGTAAGATTGATCTTGAAGAAATTCAAGAATCACTTACTGAAGACAGTCATTTGATGGAAGTAGAGCAGACACCACAAACAGATGAGGTTTAGACACACACGCTCTAGAAACACAGACACCTCGAAGATCCACTAAGGAACATCGTGAACCCAAAAGATACACTGGCGTATATCTCATGGAAGATAAGGACCCTAAAACTTATGGGGAGGTGTTGATGAGGCATGACAAAGAGAAATGGCTAAAAGCCATGAATTCTGAAATGGAATCCATGAAAGACAACCAAGTTTGGAACATAGTTGATCCACGTAAGGGAATAGTTCCTATAGAGTGTAAATGGGTTTTTAAGAGAAAGACAGACATGGATGGTAATGTGACTACCTACAAGGCAAGGCTGGTGGCATAAGGTTATAAGCAAAGACAATGAGTTGACTATGATGAAACCTTTTCTCCAGTAGCTATGCTAAAGTCCATTAGAATTCTGCTTGCTATTGCAGCATACCATGATTATGAGATCTGGCAGATGGATGTGAAAATAGATTTCCTTAACGGGAATCTGACTGAGGAAGTGTATATGACACAACCTGAGGGTTTCACAAACGATGATGCTAGGATGGTGTGCAAGTTGCAAGGATTCATTTATGGATTGAAGCAAGTTTCTCGGAGTTGGAATCTTCCCTTTGATGAGACAATCAAACAGTTTGATTTCATCAAGAACGAAGATGAGCCATGTGTTTACAAGAAGGTTAGTGGGAGTTTCGTAGTTTTCTTAGTGCTGTATATGGATGACATATTGTTCATAGGGAATGATGTTCCTATGTTACAGTCGGTTAAAGTTTGGTTATCTGGGAACTTCTATATGAAGGACTTGGAAGAAGCAGCCTATATTCTAGGAATCAAGATCTATAGAGATAGATCTAAGAGGTTGCTTGGTCTGTCACAATCCAACTATATAGACAAGATGCTGAAGAGATTCAGCATGGAGCAATCCAAGAGAGGATTGTTGCCCATGTCACATGGGGTGTACCTGTCGAAGGAAATGTGTCCTAAGACAGAGGATGAAAGGGCACATATGAGTAGGATCCCTTACGTTTCGGCTATTGGGTCCATCATGTATGCCATGTTGTGCACTAAACCGGATGTCTAGTACCCTCTGAGTATGACTAGTAGGTACCAGGAAAATCTAGGTGATGGTCACTGGATTGCAGTCAAGAACTGTTAGTAATATCATCCGCAGCGGAAGCGATTTAAGGATCCAGATCTATAAAATACACGTAATAAAATAACTAGATCTACATCTACAAGGGGGTTGTAGAACATACCTCTTGGATCTCAAAATCCAAGTTGAAGAAACGCAATAGAAAGAACGAACGAAGGCGTGAAGAGCACCACGGTCTTCCGTACGTGTGATCCAAGCAACTCCCGGTGGAAGGAAATCCTCGTCTCGAATCCTTCCGATATGCTATCCGGAAAATCTCCAAGATTTTCCCCTTAAACCCCTTGGCCGAAAAATTTTCTTCTTCCTCTCTAAGAGGAGAAGTCGAATTTCATTGTGTGTCTAAGGCTTGGGAGAACTCTCTTTATATAGGAGAGTAAAACTTAGCCTCCAAGGATTTAATAATTAATACAAAATCAATTATAATAATCTTATTAAATAAAAGATAATCCCATAATATTCTAGAACAAATCTAGAATAATATTTATCTTTATTTCTTATCATAAATATTTATCCAATAAATATTTTATGCACATGTCTTATTAATCACAAAAAAATAATTTCTTGTTCCATAATAATCCATGTGGCCGAAATTTCCCTTTGTGACCTAGTCACAATTAATTTCGACCCTAACACAATAATTGGGCCAAGATTATGAAAAATGTCTTTTCCACATATTTAATTATTTAGCCCAACTAATTTAATAGTCCACTAAACAATACATTTACATATCGTTTTAATAAAGTCCAACAAGAACTAAATTAATATTACTAGGATTCGACGTCCGAGAACAGCTATGCTATATTAGGAGGCACGTCGGGGACCATGGACTAATAATCAGCGGCTCCAATAAATCAAATAAATAATTATCTTACGAACGAGAATAATTATATTCGATAAATCAATCACGGGAATATGCCACCATAATCCCGTGATCGCACTCCTCCGATTATGAGATTATATTTATCTCCTCACGAGAATAATAATAAGCGTCCATTGATATAATCATTACATATGGATTAATCCTCCATAGATGTTCATTCTAAATCGGGAAGTTACCGTTAACCCTTTTTAGAACCTCTTATCCTTATTTACCATTAACCCCCTAGTGATCAATTAATTCATACAACTCACTCGGTAGCTAATCGGTGTAATATGAACTCCATGGATCGATCGGTTTCTAGGATTAACAAATAAGGGAAGCTGTCTATCTACTTCCATAAATGGAAGGAATGGATTCCGTATCCGTGATAACACGGACTACTCACTCAATCCAAGTACAATGCCAAGATGGGGTAATTCGGATCACGGACTCGGTGTAATCCTTAACCGTCAAGTCAAACTTCATATTGATTCAAGCGGTTGATCGTGATCACCTCGGGATTAAGATATATCCATAAATATGATCATCCATTGATTCGATAAGAATTCTCAATTACGGAATTATATCGTGAACTCTAATCAAATCGGTCCGGCCCTATATGATATATCTATCATATATAAATGCCCCATTAGGTTCTCTTAACCGAAAGTCCGGATAAGACAATCACACCTATTGTGTTCGGGCGCATTAATAGCACGTTAAAGGAGAGACCCGATACTCTCGATTAACTTCACTACGGGCTAATTGTATTTTAAGTACATCTTCACTAACTCAATCCTCCCGTGTATATACCATACACCGAGTTAAGTGATTACATAAACGATATACTTTTGGGTTTTACGTAGTGTAAATACTATTGTCACATCGGTGATTATGAGAATAATAAATATGAATAATAATATCATTTCATTTATTAAATAAAACAATTACAAAATTGTCTTTCGGGCATCACACCTAACAATCTCCCACTTGCACGAAAGCATGTGATTAATTGTTTTAGAGCACACCCTATTATTTAAAATACAACAAACTACATCTCCCACTTGCTCTAACGCAATGGAGACTCATCCCGTATTCTAGTACCCATTAAGCATATCATAACCATTTCAGATTCCAAAGTACACTCTGAGTATGCCGTCGTAAGATAGGTCAGTGACTCGGGGAGCACCTATATCTAAATGTCATGGGTCTTAATGATTAGTCGGAGTTGTCGGCTCGAGACGATCCGTAGAATCGAAACGTTACCGGTCCATCTAATCATGTGGTACTTAGTAAACACTGAGCCCGAGATCGACTTAACGATCATCCTCAATCCGACTTAAAGTCAAAATCGTGTATCACACATATCCAAGTTCACACATGAATATGTCCGCATATTGTTCCTCGTTCTCTCAAGATACTAAAGGACATACTAAACTTGCTTTGTTAACCGCCGAATCTAAGATTCGATCAAAATTGACGTTCAATAACCTGACCATCTCTTACTAGAAAGAGAATCTATCCCATTTCTCTTGATCCGAAGATTTAGATAGTCATTCCGAGGCATAGGGTAGAACTTCCTCGTTGAATGTTGCATACACGGATGCATCATCTTAACCAATAAGATGGATGGGAAACCGGATCGATTCTAATGAATTCGACCGAGTCAAACTCTTAAGAATGTTGTCCAAATCTCTCGTTGCGAGAGAATTGTGGTATTGTCGATTCGACTTCGGATAACACACCCATGTTGATTCCAACCGGTGCGGTGTTATCCTTCACAAAAACTAATGTATGTATATATTCACTCTTCGTACTAAAATTGATATCCGGTCTATAAAAGACTTATCAATATTCGGTCAAATCCACATATTGTAGCAATATATGACTTCCAATGACCGAGAGGTTTGCTTTTTATCCACAAAAGGACATAAGCCTTGACAATCATCCTGTCATAAGTTCATAAGGCAATACCCTTTTGTTCCGAATGAATCCAGACTCCGTTTGTTTGGCAAGAAAGTCTCGGGGAATCACCCATATTTTCTCGCTTTTGAACGAAATCATGCAATACCGAACTCATTCTACTCTTTTCCGTGTAGATCCAATTACTCCCACTTTGGGCCCGAGACGCTCGGTGGTTCTACAAGAGTATGAAACGGCTACGAAGTACCAAACTCCATTCACGGGGTTATGGCTATTAAACCAACCTCTATTATCGAATCCTATATCTTGCTCACAAAAGAGCCATAGGTCATCAATCGATCCTCGGACTACAAAGTCGCGAAACCGTAATGGGTAATGGATAAACCATACTCCCAATACTTACCGGGTGGATCGAAATTCGATCTAGTTTAGTAGTATTTAGTGTTATCACCAACAACCGATGTTGGATGTGGTCCGATTTTAATCGTTAGTAACTACCTTGAGTAAACGTACTTCAAGGTTCAAGGTTTTCACTTGTTCATGGACTCTATCGAAAGGATGCAACAGTATAACTGTCCCTTCCCGATTTCAAGAATCCTATATCTAACCTTTATACTCAATAGCTTAAAAAGATATATCACGAATGGTCATTGACCGAACGGATGGGCGAAATTACCAGTCTTACCTTCAAGCACCGTGTGCTAAATGCTTATATTTATGGAAGTGGGGTGAACCGAATCCACACCTTATCCGTAAATTCCAAAGCATATTCTATGTAGACTTCTCGGTCTTACATTTCAATGTAAACCGTTATTTCGCTTCCAATATCTTTATTGAGTTAAGCAGTGTATTGTAGCACATCTAAAACTATGTAAGGCAATTTAACGGTTTCTCACTTAGTGAGAACATGTCACAATGAGGCAGGCTGAGCATCAGTCTCGAGGACTATGAATGGCCTATTCCGAGTATAGAATACTCTATCTCTGTTGAAAACAGAGAAACCTCAAAATATTTTGGATAAACTTTCCGGAGTGTTTGAATAGTTATCAGACAAGAAGTCACTACTCGGAAGCTCCTACTAGCTCGTATCTTTCATCAGACCCCGAAGGTCGTCATGAACAAGCTATGTTACTTCTTTATAACCATTATCCTTTCCCGATTGAAGGGAAACTTAGTCATTGAACCTTTGAGACAATATAACCAGACTGGGAGAAAGGAATCACCCTGAGCCAGTCTTCAGGTCTTGTCTTTTAGGGACTATGCACTAACTATGGAATATGAAGAAGCGTTTATCTAAATATAGAAACCAATTGCTTTTAACAGTTCTTAAGATGTGTTTTATATACATATTTCAGCAATTGTAAGTGGTTTTTGACTTTATCAAACAAAAGTCCGAGTCTTGGATTCGTACTACAAATGGTATATTCACTTTCTATACGACAAACAAATTATCGAATAGAAGGTAAATCCATTCGTTCCAACAAATCTTAAACTGAAAATAAATTTTCCGCGATATCCAAGGATTGAATCCGAGATTCATTTCCTTATATCACTCCCACTATTCTAGCTAAAATTAACTGCCCGTTGTTACTCTTTTAATCGTTAAATGCACTGCTACCTTGTTCTTCCAAAGAACTTAGCTCGAGAAAATCACCAAGGATTCATAGGTTGGTGATCCAAAATCACTGTCCTTGTCCTATGATTTTCAGTTAATTAATTTTCGGTTCAGCCTTAAAATTTTCTCAGTTTAGGTGACAAACACTTTTAGACATATTCTCCCATTCTTGACTTTCCGTGAATGGAAACAGTCTTGAACCAGCGGTTCGTTTGAGTAGGCACTACTCTTGAACCGTGGGATGTCTATTTCAAGTGTTACTCGTCGGGACTTCTCGGATTTTCTAATATACCAGAAAAACAACAAATCATAACATTAAAGCTCCCACTAGTTTATCGGTTCCAAATACCGTCTAACGAGCAATGCTTTATTTTTTATGATTTTCCGATTTTTTCGATTAAAAAATCTATCGTACATAGTTTCAATGTTTCCAGAAAAACAAATCATAAAACTCCCACTAGTTCATCGATTCCAAATATCGTCCAACTAGCGACATTTCATGACTTTCGGTTTTTCAATTAGAACGGTTATGTGAATAGTCAGTTATACTTTTCTAATGTTCTAGAAAAACAACAAATCATAAAGCTCCCGCTAGTTCATCGATTCCAAATATCGTCCAACTAGTAATACTTCATGATTTTCCGATTTTTCAATTAGAAAATTACTTGTGTAATTACTACACACTCAAAATTCTCTAGAAGAATTTCAAAGTCCGAAATCACCTTTGATCAAACTAAGTTTGTCTTCCGTTTGACACGAATGACACTATATGTCACTCTGGTTTTTAAAAGGCTTAAGAGAAAATATCTCTTTCGAAAAATAATTGCATTATCGATTAACTAGTTCAACGTCCTAGTTACTTTCCACTTTTTAACGAAGTCAATACTAGTCAATTATAAATTTACGAAGTCAATACTAGTCAATTATAAATTTTAAGCAATTTAGTAAGGGATATAATGCTGTAAATAAAATGACATATATTAATTCTAGTTAACACTACTATATTTATTTTAGGAATTGTAAACTAAAATTAAGTCTACTCTACCATTCCAAGGTTTTAACCTCGCATCTCAGTGCCGCCGTAGGGTAGGTCAAAGAGATGACGGTTAAATCGAGACAATCTCATCAATGAATAACTTGTGAGAATCAAACATCCCACGAGAATCGAACATCCCTTTATTCATTGACTACCTTCCTTTTTTAGCCTAGATATTACCAAAAATATCCTTTATGAGTGTGACCTACTATATCGGATCTCTTAGGTACGCCCCGAGTGTGCCGTCGTAAGATAGGTCAGTGACCCGATGAGTACCCAGAAATCATATCCTTTCGGAGACCAAGCCATGAATGTTGATAGGGGTGAACACCATCCGTAGGGGACGAAATCAAAGCGCCGCGAGGCGTCACCCTTCTCTCACTTACTTGTATCTATAGTAGAGGCCGTGGGGTTGGCTGTCGCCTCCCCCGCTCCCACTCAATATTTTGGAAGTGGTGGTGGGTTAACTAACCACGTCTTTTTGATGTTAACATAAAAGTACATCAAATCAAGGATTCCGAATGGTGTCGGTAACGTAGGCAAGCCTACCCGTCCTATTCGTTGGAACATATGTGACAGTCGGACGAAGTCGGGTCAAGAGAGCCCCATTGAGATAAGAAGGAATCACCCCTCCGCTCGCTGGTGTAGCTTAGTCTTGCCGGACCCCCGTGCATACATCACACTAGGAGGGTTAAGTCGGTCGAGCGGAGCTCAGTTGACCACCCAACCTATAAGCGAACCGTTTTTATCCAAGATTTATTGTTATTTTACCATCATTCAATCTCGTAGACACTACGAATCGAAAACGTGATCTCGTTTGGGCTTTTACGGCGGTTCACCGAGAACACTCACCGAAAGGCTTAACGATTTCATAACCCGTCCTCGGATCTTTAATTAGTTACTAAATTAATTAATTACCACATATTAATTAAATTTCAACTAATTACGCGAGTTTGTATACATGTCTATTTTAATTACCAAAATTAAAATTCTACATGTATGCATGGAGTGGATTTATGATATGATGCATGTCATGGCAATTCCGATTTTATATCTATTTTATGATCAAACACATAAAAAATAAATTGCGGAAAATTTAAACACCGAGATGGATCGTTGGTACCCCCGACTAACCTATTTTCTAAGGAAAAGTAAAACTAAATCTATGTCTTCAAGTCTTGATCTTCAAACTTGAATCATCCGGATCTACAAAACTTCGATGTCGACACGAACTTTGAACGACGAGGAGAGGAGGCCGTAATATACCAATATATGTAAAATATATCTATATTAATAATTGGTTTTTTTTTTTTTTTTAAATTATGTCGGCAAAACCAATTAGGTTATAATAATTAAAAAAATGCATGCAACACCATGCAAAAAAAATGTTGCCGTGAAAAGCTTTTTTTTTTTTTTTTTTTCTCCTTTTTTTAGAGACCTTGCGGCCAACAAAGAAAATATTAGGTTAAAAAAAATAATTGCTGCCGCAATCTCTTAAAAAAAAACCGTGTTCTGCCTTCTTTTTTTTTTTTTTTTTTTTTTTTTTCATTGACCTAATGTTCAAAAAAAAAAAAACAAAACAGGTTGTTGCATCTAATCACCATTGCCGAGACCTAATTAAAAAACAACAATTTCAGCCTCCTCCCGTTTTACCTTCGATGATCTTCAATCACGATGATTTTCAACACATCATCTTCGTCGTCTCGAACCCGGATCAAAATTAAATACAAAAAGGTACTACCTTTTACAATTTTTCGCATGACATAAAATAAATTACACATCCTATGCTCAATTGATTCTAATCAAAAGAGCTACAAAATAGATCTACGGGTAAACAACACCAACTCCAATCCATCTCTTCAACCAAGACATTCATAACATAAAAGAAATAAAAATACGCGTCGGCCCCAAAAAAAAATTGGGACACAAAAACTACATGTTTTCCACTCCTAGATCTAATATTTTATACGTATAAATATAGATCACCTTGGTCTCTTATATCACTGTTAGTAATATCATCCGCAGCGGAAGCGATTTAAGGATCTAGATCTATAAAATACACGTAATAAAATAACTAGATCTACATCTACAAGGGGGTTGTAGAACATACCTCTTGGATCTCAAAATCCAAGTTGAAGAACCGCAATAGAAAGAACGAACGAAGGCGTGAAGAGCACCACGGTCTTCCGTACGTGTGATCCAAGTAACTCCCGGTGGAAGGAAATCCTCGTCTCGAATCCTTCCGATATGCTACCCGGAAAATCTCCAAGATTTTCCCCTTAAACCCCTTGGCCGAAAAATTTTCTTCTTCCTCTCTAAGAGGAGAAGTCGAATTTCATTGTGTGTCTAAGGCTTGGGAGAACTCTCTTTATATAGGAGAGTAAAACTTAGCCTCCAAGGATTTAATAATTAATACAAAATCAATTATAATAATCTTATTAAATAAAAGATAATCCCATAATATTCTAGAACAAATCTAGAATAATATTTATCTTTATTTCTTACCATAAATATTTATCCAATAAATATTTTATGCACATGTCTTATTAATCACAAAAAAATAAATTCTTGTTCCATAATAATCCATGTGGCCGAAATTTCCCTTTGTGACCTAGTCACAATTAATTTCGACCCTAACACAATAATTGGGTAGAGATTATGAAAAATGTCTTTTCCACATATTTAATTATTTAGCCCAACTAATTTAATAGTCCACTAAACAATTAATTCACATATCGTTTTAATAAAGTCCAACAAGAACTAAATTAATATTACTAGGATTCGACGTCCGAGAACGGACTATGCTATATTAGGAGGCACGTCGGGGACCATGGACTAATAATCGGCGGCTCCGATAAATCAAATAAATAATTATCTTACGAACGAGAATAATTATATTCGATAAATCAATCACGGGAATATGCCATCATAATCCCGTGATCGCACTCCTCCGATTATTAGATTATATTTATCTCCTCACGAGAATAATAATAAGCGTCCATTGATATAATCATTACATATGGATTAATCCTCCATAGACTGTTCATTCTAAATCGGGAAGTTACCGTTAACCCTTTTTAGAACCTCTTATCCTTATTTACCATTAACCCCTAGTGATCAATTAATTCATACAACTCACTGGTAGCTAATCAGTGTAATATGAACTCCATGGATCGATCAGTTTCTAGGATTAACAAATAAGGGAAGCTGTCTATCTACTTCCATAAATGGAAGGAATGGATTCCGTATACGTGATAACGGACTACTCACTCAATCCAAGTACAATGCCAAGATGGGGTAATTCGGATCACGGACTCGGTGTAATCCTTAACCGTCAAGTCAAACTTCATGCGATTCAAGCGGTTTATTTGATCGTGATCACCTCGGGATTAAGATATATCCATAAATATGATCATCCATTGATTCGATAAGAATTCTCAATTACGGAATTATATCGTGAACTCTAATCAAATCGGTCCGGCCCCTATATGATATATCTATCATATA
Source organism: Gentiana straminea (assembly GCA_036785695.1). Lineage (NCBI taxonomy): Eukaryota > Viridiplantae > Streptophyta > Magnoliopsida > Gentianales > Gentianaceae > Gentiana > Gentiana straminea. The sequence goes on from JAVUPR010000282.1 coordinate 274,639, forward strand.
TAAATGCCCTATTAGGTTCTCTTAACCGAAAGTCCGGATAAGACAATCACACCTATTGTGTTACGGGCGCATTAATAGCACGTTAAAGGAGAGACCCGATACTCTCGATTAACTTCACTACGGGCTAATTGTATTTTAAGTACATCTTCACTAACTCAATCCTCCCGTGTATATACCATACACTGAGTTAAGTGATTACATAAACGATATACTTTTGGGTTTTCTGTAGTGTAAATACTATTGTCACATCGGTGATTATGAGAATAATAAATATGAATAATAATATCATTTCATTTATTAAATAAAACAATTACAAAATTGTCTTTCGGGCATCACACCTAACAAGAACATTCTAAAGTACATGAGACGTACTAAGGATATGTTCCTGGTTTTCGGGAACAATGATTTGGTATTATGAGGTTACACATACGCCAATTTTCAAACTGACAAGGATGACTTAAAGTCACAGTCTGGATTTGTTTTCACACTTAACGACGGAGCAGTGAGCTGGAAGAGTTCAAAGAAGGAGACTACTGCAGACTCTACAACGGAAGCCGAGTATATAGCAGCCTCAGAGGCGATAAAGGAAGCAGTTTGGATGAAGAAGTCCATTACTGAACTTGGTGTGGTTCCCTCTATTGAAGGTCCAGTCCCACTGTACTGTGATAACAATGGGCAATTGCTCAGTCAATGGAACCAAAGTCTCATCAGAAGTCCAAAAATGTGCTACGGCGCTATCATTTGATTAGAGAAATAGTTGATAGAGGATATGTAAAGATAGAGAAAGTCCACACGGATGATAACATAGCTGATCCGTTAACCAAGGCATTGTCGTAGGCAAAGCATGAGAAACATGTTCACATGCATGGGCTTAGCCATATGGGTGATTGGCTTTAGGTCAAGTGGGAGATTGTTGAAATAGTGTCCTAAAGTCAATTGTATGGATGTTATTACAACGATAGGATTATATTTACACGGTAACTGTTTCACATGAAAGGTAGTAGTCATTGCTTTTTGACGCCTCCGATGATTGGGGGTCACGGTGTGTTCCTAGACGCTATTCCGTGATCGTTAGGTATGAAGGGCATTTTCGTAATTTTCACTTTATGTCTACGGCCAACATATTCGGAAACCTATCGGGTCACACACATAAGAACATCTAGCCGGATTAAAATGTATTTATAGTGATAACCAAATAAGAAAAGTTTATCTCGACTATAAAGTTTTATAGTGATTAAATTAAGATGGTGGTATTTATTTGTAATGAATAAATTAAATACAAGATATTAATCACATTGATTAATTAAAGAATATTCCGGATGCCAATTTATTGGCATATGGGGCGCCAATATTGAGTGTATAGGATACACTTGGATTGTGCAATTTAATTAATAGTATTATCATATATTAATTTATTAGATATTAATTGATTTATAAAAAATAGATTTATGGTAATATGATAAAGATAGTCAATATTGGATTTTAACAATATCTTGAATTTATTTAATATAAGATATTAAATTAAATGAGATAAATCTATAATATTTATTTTCCTTATTTTACTAGTAAAAGGTTTTCTTTCTCATTAATGTACAAGGAAGCTTCTCCCAATCAGTTGGGGATTTATTTGAGGCGCACCACTCCCCTATATAAGTAAGGGATTGGCTAGCTTTTTTGTACATCATAATTAGAAGAGTTCTAATTTACAAAATAAAATAAGAGTTTCCTAGAGAGAGATTTAGAGAGAGAAAATGCCGGACTAACAACCGGATTTTTCTAGTAGCAATACAAGAAGGATTCCGGCAGGGAGTGCTCGTGTGGATATCGATAGAGGTCGGACACGTGGACGGCTCACGCGCACTACTACTCTCATTTGACGGTCAAAGCGTCAATCTTTTAGATCAAGCAAGGTAATCACCGTCTACTATCTTAACGTGTTTATTGTATTAAACAGAGTTGATCTTAGGATCGGAAATCAATTTTTTAAATTCCACTGCATAGACTAGTTCATTTCCTAACGACTTGGTTCTTTGCAATACAAAAAATATATACTTTTTCATTTTGCTTGTGTTTAAATAGAACAAAATGTAATCAATTTTTTCATTGTAATTCGATGTGTGAGATACGGATGAATGAAATGATCTTCACTCCAATCGAATGATTCATTCATTTTTCATTCCACTGAAAAATGGATAGAATGGTAGGTGGAATGAGATTCTAAAACACAATCGAGGGGTAAAAGCCCGCTGTCACCACCAACCCGAAGCGGCTGCATAAATCTAAGGATACGGTTGAAAATTTGTCACATTTATAACTATTAAACATGTCTTCTATATTATAGCATAATATGGGTAATGTGGATCAATATAAGCGGGTCAATTTCATATATATGTGTGTGTATGTGAAAAAAATCCTTTTGTAATAATCTTTTTAACTGGTCTGCTACCCCATGTATCCTTAAGGTTCATCCGCCCCTGCCACCAACCCACCACGCCATTACTCATACCACCCATCACCCTACCGCCTACTCTAGCACATGTTGCCACTACCCACCTCACCAATACCTGTTGTCGTTAACCATCACCACTCATTGCCGTACTCGCCACCACCTATCACCGCCTACCCCAGCATCCATTTGCCACCACCATCTTTCACACCCGCTACCACCCATTTGTCACCACCATCTTTCACATCCGCTACCACCCATCTCCCACCACCACCATCCATCATACCATTATCCTCTGCCACCGTCCTTATCTTTCTTGATAAGTCACCACCCACCATGGCACCACTTGTGACCCACGTCACTACCACAAATGCCATCATCCCCTACATACATGTAATTATCCCTTATGGTGTCACTTACTATCTTCTTTTGAAATCGTGCATATTCCATCCGATCACATGTCAATTAAATGAATTGAATTGTGTCATTTAACACTGCCGCGTGTCATTCAGAAATGAGTCTTTCACATTCATGTAATTCAAACGTGTCATTTTTTATCAATAAGGAATGACAATTAATTCAATGTCTGGTAACGTCCAAGGCCCTGATAATAGGTCTCCAAGACTCCTGTACTTGGTGATGAAATCTTAGCTACGACTTGGATTGGCATAAGTAACAATATTGAAGGATCCTTGGTTGTAACCCCTAACTTAAATTGTACATTTAATCATTAAGACAAATAACCTGTTTACGAGGGGGAGGAAAAGAAAAAAAAAAAAAAAAACACCCATCATTTTAAGTTGGGCTGGGACTATTGTAAAATCTGTTGTAGTAACATAACCATCAGCTGCTTCATAGTTGAAGACATATTTGCTACTGTGATTGTAAAGGAAAAAATGAAAAATATACAAGGCCGGCACAATAGTACTGAACCATTAATCAATTACCGAGTAATGAACCAACTCAATAAGCTTAGACCCATTGATTAACGAAAGATATATCGTCATTAATGCCTCGTCAATACTCATAACAAGTATATATTATTGTTGTGTACGAAAAGAACCAGTTTCTGAGGAGGTTGAGTCAACAGAGACTGATACTGATCATTACAAACTGAAGGCTTTTAACTATTGCTTGAAGGTTCCTGATTCTAACAAGGTCTTAGTTAATACGCTCGAAGCATGCATCATTCATTGTCCGTTTCGTAGAGAGCATCTAAACTATTTCCGGTTCAATGAAAACCGCTTGAGCTTTCTTAGGTTTCAAAATGTTTATTAGAGAAAGTTGCAGGTTTGTGTATCAGAATTCAAAACCAAATGTTTAGGGTCACCATCTCCACATCTCTATTCCAGTCCCAACCCACCAGTTTCATCTGGGACCATCTGTTTTCGGAAATGTCCTCGCACTTATGTGCAAAACCTCATAAAGGTGGTTCATGCCCTTGGAGGCACAGCTTAGTGGTAAAAAAGTAGGGGTACTGAAGTGGGACCCTTACCTTTGAGTTTGGGTGTGAGAGTTCGATAACATGTATCGATTTCTCTCGGCAAGAATGAAAAGGTGCACGGACGGCCTTTGCAACAGCTACTCAGGCCTATAGCTTTGGACCATCCACAAACTTCCGCAACTTGGTTCAGCTTTGCTCTATATGACCAAAAGGGCATAATCCTCAATTTACATCCTCCACAAAGCTGTATAGACGGGGCAGTGAAAGGCTCTTTTGGTTGGGGCTCAACCTTTTTTTGATAAAGTTGGTTTCTTGTAAAGGAGACAAGAGAGACAAAAAGCGAGAATAAAGGACAAAAGCACAACCCTGGACTCATCTTCACATTAAACGAAAGATAGGAAGTGCAGGAACATGTTCTAACATTATTCACAAAAACAACCAACTCTTGACATAATCACGAGACTAAAGCACTAAAGAAACAACTACGATTTTCCCCCGCATGCAAGTTCTTCCTGTTATCCTGGACTTGGTTTGCTTTAAACCCCAATCCCAGGAAAGGGTTTAAAAGTAAAGAGAAAAAGAAAAAAGCCTAGGCTATACATAATACGGGTACTCTTATCAATTAGTTAGAAAAAAGCCTACTTTTTCAACAGCTGAGATGATCTTCCAAGGTGTTGCCTTCCATACATCACAGTTGAACCCACAGTGGTTAAAGCAACCAACCAACTGCACCAAGTCAAAGTCCAATGGAAACATAAAATGGGTTTTCACACAAGTTATGAAACTTCATAAATGTAATAAATCATATACAAAAAAGTCTAAAATACCCTTTGACTATCATCAATGCAATAGAGAAATAAATGGATTAAGGGTATAATGACGACAAAAAGATTATAAATTCCCTTGGTATTCTAAAAAGACTAACAATAGGGGGCAAGGATAAAATATCAGTAGATCAAGTACCTCAAATATGTAATGAATACTTCAGTTCCCTCGTTACCAAACTCTGGGTGAAGAAGGGCTGCAGCAACTAAGATCAGTTGAAAAACTGTGTTCACCTGCAAAACCATTGCAGAGGTAAGAGACACTCAACAAGCTATTAGCACCATGCACACCACATGTTTGAACTTTGATTGGTATCCAACTTTTTTTTTCTTTCTAATATATAGTGTTGTTGCAAATTTTTATAGTAATATTTAACAAATATATATATATATATATATTGTGTCTGAGGAACTGACAGCAAACCCATATATTTAGCTGGTATGAGGGAGCCAGGGCATGTTCTTTCACTTAATCATGTAAGGCCTCTGATGTCAAGACACAATAATCTTTTCTCCTACATGTTTTAGAGTTTATGAAACTAGCTGTAATCTCTCCAACTTCTCGGTATCTACTACATCTTTCAGTTGACTATCCTCCATAAATGAACAAGGACAAAGGCATACCTTACTCAAGAAGAGAGGCTCAACTTTCTCTGGTCGAGTTCCATCAAGGTTAAAGAAGTCAAACCAACTCTTCCACTGGTGAAAAAAATTAAATTATGCTTAAGGCAAAGCAAAAGGGGCCTTTATTCGCACCACAGTTGATCTACCTGTTGTCCCACACCTACAGGTGCAGCACACCATTTTCACACAATCAACCCTGTGAAAGTCGAATGTACAAGGCAACATTCGACTTCCTGCACAGTCGAACTAGAATCGACACTGGGAAGGTTGAATGTTGCCTAGTACATTCGACTTTCACTTCCACAGGGTCAATTCTACTGTGTGCACAGATAGTGTGGTACACGGTAAATCAGCAGTTGTGGTACAAATAAAAGCCCCCCAAGCAAAATACAAATCAAGAACGACAGAGAATAAAGGTCCTCCCACACCTGCCACTCCAAAATGCTAGCTCTTTTATAGACTGCACCACCAATAAGGGCAACATCACGCAGCACGACAAGTGCAACAAGTCCCGCTTCATAACCAAATCAATGATAAATTAATAAAAACAATATAGCAGTGATTCATGTCTACAAAGAAATACGTGGTCAAAGTCACATAGATAATGATAGATATCATAACCCTTCACTAAGTCACATGAATCATGTAATGCATCAATGAAGATAATATTCTCTACATTTCCCCAGTTGATATCATTCGTCAGAATGTGAAAATCGGAGTATCACAACACTCAATCATCAGGAAATGATTTCATCCAAGAGCTACCTCTCATTATGTTGTGGAAAAAATGAGAATTTGGAACTGAGAAGATGATTTGCGAAAGTCTAAGGGACTTAAATACAGAGCAGTGTTACTTTCAATAGTTAACTCCTTTATTAGCCTTAATTATTGAGAACAATGATCCACTTACAGTGAAGAAGTCCCCTTTCTACCATGGCCAAAGCAACAGATGCTATGAGAACCTGTACAATAAATGTAAAGTGGTCATTATAACCATTATACACACACACACACACACAAAAAACAAAAAAAAAACAAAAAAAACCGTAAGCAACGTTTAATTAAGTTGCAAACCCAGAATTGCTTGGTGCCTTGCCTTGTCAGCAAGAGGATCCAGGTAGGAGCCAACAACAGAATTGATTCCCATCTTTCTGGCTACGTAACCATCTAACTACAAGAAGTAACCATCGTATAAGAAACAAAACTATCATCATTCCAAGATTTTCCAAAACGGAAAGAACAAACAGTTCAAAGCTATCGAACCCAATCAGTGGCCCCAGATATAGCTAGACCAACAAATGCTGGGACATACATTTCCTGGATGATCATCCTGCAAAATACCCACAAAGGTGCCTTTAACAATACTACATGTCGGAATGAAAAATATAAGGATCAGATAGACCATACAACCAACATTCAAGAATGATTCGCGAGGGACTGTGATGAAGAACGACAGACAGTAGATGGTAAAGAGAGACGACAAATGCATGCATGTGTCTTTCTAATAATCCAGAGGCATTCAACTATTACAATGTCAATGCTTCACAAATTCTACCATTTATAGTTTTGGCCAAGCCCAAGAAAGTTACACCATTTGCAACTAGGCAATTTTAATTCAGAACATGCGCAACACAAATGTAATTTAACACTAACTGGTGCACGAAACGGAATCCCCAAGCATTGCATAATCTTATGGCTCGGCATCCAAATATCGTTTTTTGAGAATGTATTTATGGAAAATGATCCTCTTCATAAACTATATCTTTTGAAGATCAATTAATCTCTGCTGCTAAGACTGCATGTCATGCATAGTCATAAGTGCTGGAAAAATCAGTGCATTGCCTTTGTGTATGCACCAATCACATTTGTCTACTCTTTTTTATTTTCTAAAAGTACAATTCACATAGCCATGTGAAACACCATCCAATCCCCCACCTAAGCCAGGAAAGAAAATGGAATGCATAAAATGTATCACTGCACAACAGGATTTCATGAGCAATTTATCAACACTGAAGCTTTCCGCAAGACTCACAAAAGTTAGTTACCCATGAAGCCCACACAACAGATTAACAGTTTGAAAAATCATAATGCTCAAATGGAAGAAGGATTACCATCCCAGAACAGGACCAGATAGTAATCGACCAAGCGAAATGAAATTCGGCAAATTCACATAACTATCAGTAAGTCTCAAAGCTTCATCAGCCTCAGTAATGGCAAAAGAAAGCTTAGAGCTGCTACATTTCTCCGCATCTTCTTCAGAATTTCGTTTTCCATCAGAGACTTGCTTAAGTAAAGGTTTCGGAGAAGAAGGCTGAAATCCAAGTTTATAACGAAAGTTGACGGCGGAGTGTAATTTGGGTGGAAGATTCAATAAAACGCCGTCGCCTTGAAGGAGAAGAGGAGTGGCGGATTGAGAGAGTATCCAAGGAGGATAGGAGAGAAAAAGAGGACTCCGTCGGCGAAAATTGAGAAGACGGTGGTGATGAGAAAAAAAGGTTCTAGCAGAGGAAGCGGTGGCGCCGCAGTTGGAGTATTGTTGAGCTGTGGTGGAGCAAAGGCTGAAGAATGTTCTAGATTTTTCCGATCGTTTTGTCGACTGTGAAATTAGGGTTCCGATAACAGACCTGAATATAGTCATCGGTGATGAGAAAGATGAAGCATCGTCTTCGGCGCAGTAGCAGAAGAAGGAGATGGTGGTTGACCGCCCGCTGAGGTTTTAGGGAGATTTACACCGATAGACATGACGTGGATATACAAAAAAAAAAAAAAAAAAAAAGACATGACGTGGATATACAAAAACACATGACGTGGTGGAGGAGGCAGCGGTGAATAGGGGTGAACATGATCCGGTTCAGCCGGTTTTTTATCACTTTTAAAACCAAACCATTTTATACGGTTTAAATTTTGAAACCAAACTGAAACGGTTTGAAGACGTAAAGCTATGTTATTCGGTAGGTTTGGTTGAACTTGGTTAGGTTTATTACGGTTTTCGCATGGTTCTTATCTTACTTTCGTTTCGGTTCGATCATCTATGAATCATCAACTTAAAAAAAGTACTATTAATGAACAAACAACTATATTATTAAATGACATACATAAATCTCAAAATGCATAACACAAAATAGTATTTTGAGTAAGATTAGGGAAGAAAGAGGAATATATTTGTTTTATAAGTAAGGAGAGACAAATGGAAGATAGATAACACACACACACACACACACATATATACTAAATGCAAAATATAAAAGCAGAAAGTAAGTAGGCAGTTTTTATAGTGGTTCCAGGGGGTGTAATCATGTACTCCAACATCACATGAGAAGAGTGGAGTACATGATTACACCCCCTAGAACCACTATAAAAACTGCCTACTTACTTTCTGCTTTTATATTTTGCATTTAGTATATCTACCACATCAATCTACTGAACTAGCAACTGATTCACACCCATACACTACTGAGTATCTAATACTTAGTATCATATTTTAACAACAAGTATTAAGGCTTAATTTAAATATATTCCGCTGCAACAAATTCAGTAAAGTCAATAGTCAGCAGACTACTAAGTATCAGCAGACTATTGAGCATCAGCAGACTACTGAGTATCAGCAGACTGTTGAAGTTGCTGAGTTTGTTAACTCCAAAAGTTTTAAGTGTTAAGTTTATTCACACACCCCCCCCCCCCCTCTAAACTTAACCAAAGCCTTTTCAAGGGACCAACAAAATCAATCAAGAATTCAAAACTAACATAGAATTCTCTCAAGAAATTGTGCAAATCGATGAAGAAACTCTCAATTTTCTTCAGAATCAGAGTAAAACATAGAAAAAGAATGAAAACTCTCAAGTTTCATGCTCTGATACATTGTTGAAGTTGTGGAACTAAGAAAACACAACTAAATATAAAGCGGAATTTATTTACTCAAGAATAATAAACGAGTAAAGTTACAGTACTGGTGATCATGAAGTATGTATAGTATCATACACTTCATGAATCAGTTAAAAGGGGTTACATAGAAATTATAACAGAATTATAGTCTATCAACTACAATTTCAATATCATTCTGATGAGTCCTCAGCACTCTACCGAGTCTATGTTGTGAAGTTGATTGTGTTTAGATGTCTGGCATGCTGAGTAAGTTGAGATGATCATCTTGCACTCGGCTTTCCTTTATCCATATACTGTAATAGCTACAGACTTTGTGTCAAAGAGGAACATGCCCAATTTACTTCAAAGTACCCATTTAGGTGTAGTGGATGCCCAAGTTTAAAATGTATACCATGATGCAAAGTTCCCTTGACATATCTTAATATTCTCATGAGTTCCTTTTAATGAGTAAAGCTATGAGACTGCATAAAATAGCTCAAGTGATTGACAAGAAAGTTGATATCTAGTCTGGTCAGAGTAGGATACAACAATCCACCTTTCAAACTTTTGTAGACTACTGGATTATAAGGGTTCACTTGAAAGTGGAGAAAGTTGTGTACCAACAACCATTGGTGTAAAGAAAGGCATTAGGTGCTCTAAATCATCTCTTTTGAGAAATTGAGATGCATAGTTCCCTTGAAACAAATATTGTTGCATTACGATGAGCTTCCATCATCAAGAAGTGAGGCACTGGACCTAGGTCTTTAAGTGCAATGACATCATTCAGTTAGAGGACAAACTTCTTGATTAGTTTTGTGTCATCTTGTAACCAATATGTCATCAACATACACTAATCCATAGAGAAGGTCAGAACCATGGTTGAAAACAAATAAATATGTATCTAAGATAGGCTGATGAAAACCCCATTTCAACATATGAGGTTTGAGATCATTAAACTAGGCCCTAGGTGCATGTTTGAGACCATAAGGCCTTGGAAAGTTTGGACACATGATGAGGCTTTGTAGGATCTACAAATCCTTCAGGTTGAGCCATATAGACATCCGGTGTTGCCCAATTTAAGGTCACATCAATAGAAAAAGTACTCTTATAGTAGAAACTTTGGATACTGGACTAAAAGTCTCAGTAAGTCCAACCTATAGTTTTAATGGAGTTTATTGGCTAAAAGCCTAGACTTGTGTTGGGGAACAAATCCTTTCGGTTTTGTTTAATCTTAAACACCCGTGTACTACCAACTATTTGTTAGGGAGATGAGGATGGAACTAGCTCATATGTGTTGTTTTTTCACAATGCCAAGCATTCTTCTAACTTAGCAGACTTTCACTTAGGTTGGCTATGAGCCACAGAGACATTGGCAGGTTCAGTGGGGGTAAGAAAATGTATCGGATTTAGCTAAAATAATGTTGGTTCTAGGTTTGAAGATTACTCTTTTGTATCGCATGTGAATGAGATGTGATGGTTGGACAATTGGCTTGGTTTGGGAATATCTTGGCAGATGAGTGGATGTGTGGTGATAAGATGATGATGTAAAGGGTGTTGAAGTAGGTGATGCAGGACGCACATGAGAGGATGTTTTGGGTACAGGGTCGGTCAAAACGTGGTGATATAGTTTAGGTAGTTGAGTTGATGCCGGGTGAGAGTTCAGTTGAGAGGCCGATGAAGATGAGCCATTATTGAAGTGAGTGCATGTTGAGATATTGATTTCTCTAGTATCATATTTCATTTGAGCTTGACTATTCCGAGATATAGGCGTGCTCATGAGATATATGAATGAGTCCAAGGCTAGATCAATTGTAACACGCCCATGAGGGCCTGAGCCGAATTTTTATTTAAAGGGAGAATCTAATCCATTGAAGACTGCATCCCTTGATCTGTACAATCTGCAAGAGTTATCTAGGAATTTGTATCTCTAATGTTTGGAGCTAAGACCAAGGTACACACATTCACTGGGATGGAAACAAAATTTGATATTAATGTAGGATCTGAGATTGGGATAACAAGCACAATAAAGTTTAAAGATTAAATAGTCTTGCTTGGTCTAGTATAGGGTTTCAAAGGTTGACTAAAAGTCAAGGACATTTGTAGGAAGGACGTTGATAGAAACTGCAGCTTCTAGGAAACTATCCCATCAAAATTTAATGGGAATGGACGCTTGAGCAATGATGTGTCTGTGTTTCTTCGCGACTCTTACATTTTGGCCATGAGCATGAGGATAATTGTGTCTAAGTTGGATTCCATGTTTATGTAATAGAGGTATAAGGGTTTTGATTATGGTAGCAAAGTAATTTTCAACAAGGGATTTAAAATCAGGAAAGGTACTATAAGCTTCAGACTTTAAATCCATGTGTACATAAAATAGTCATCTATGAAATGGATGTAGTAACTATAACTGGAAGTAGACTTAATGGGAGCAGGTCCCTACAAATCAGTGTACCCAAGGTCAATAACTTTTGATGCATGAGACTTAGATGTAAAGAACGGTAGGGCGTGGCCCTTTCCAAAATGACAAGCTTCATAAAATTCAAGATTTTCATTAAAAACAAGATTAAATTGATCAAGAACTTTTCTCAGGACTAATTCAGATGGATGACCAAGTCTCAACTTCCTTACTAGTGTTACCTACAAATTGCCATAACTAAGTTGAGGGTTTATTGGATTTTGTTGGTTCGTTGGAGTGAAGGGAGGTCTTGACTGGTTCAAGCATATGATACAAGACATATGTAAACACTACTCTCAACAGTCATGTGTTCTCTGCCTTAACAAGACAACCGAATGAGTCTAATTCAACAATAGTGGGATTATCAGATGTTTAAGCAGAGACACTTAAAAGACTTTTGCTAATATTAGGAACATGAATGATAGCATTAAGATGTAAAGGTGTGTTTAACATATGATAACCAATATGATTAATGGGTAAAGGCTCACCGTCAGGGACGGACCCACTGTATTGAGGGGGGTGCACGGCCCCCATTCAACTTTTCGTGCGAAGTTACTAGTATACCCCTCTAATAATATTAAAGATCTTGTATATATATTATTTCAGACAAATTATAATGTAATTGCTTATTTAGTTCAACTGGTTAGAAGTATTATAATAATACATGAGGTCACGTGTTCAAAACCTAGTTGCTGCATGTTTTTTAATATTTTTCGTTGAAAATATTATTTTGTTGAATTTGGCCCCCACTGAAAAAAATTCCTTGGTCCGTCACTGCTCACCGTTACCTACATCCAATCCCTCTGAGCCTCCATATATAGCCACTACTGAGGGAAGGGTTTGTGGCATCATTTTCAAAATATATACCAGGATGGATCACCTACTATCTAAGAAGTGGACATATGAATAGAGATCTACTTTGGATTTGTGCTTGCCGAATTGTTGTAGTCTGCATCATACATGTACCAACAAGACAATGTTGAATGCACACATACCGTTCTGTTGTGAGGTTAACATTTGCCTCATCTTCCCCACCTGTACCAACAAGACAATATTAATGCTGAATGCCCTGCTTTGTCACAAACTTGACATACCATTCTGTTGTTATGTTAAGTTATTCTAACACGTGTAAACACAAATGTCATTAATCGAATAATGATTTTAATTAATAAGGAGTCGTCGTTGAAAAAAAAAAATGTTCTCAAAGAATAGACATTTGCTAAAGAAGGAAACAAGTAACTGGATTGGGGTTAGTATTTCTACGAATGCGGACTACTATCTTTCGAGGAGCGGAGCTACTCGACTGTAGGGAGAGGATTTAATGCTCTAGAGATAAAGTACAAAACGAATGCAGGGATAACCGTAAGTCAAATTCACACCGAATATAATCGCATACACATATTTACAAACATTACAGAGTACTGAAGTACGTACATTCAATTCTTGGCTTGCTTATGAGCAAGCCCAAGCAGCTAGAGATGAAATTTTACAGTACAATTGTTGCATTAGACATGTTCAAATCTTTCACTGTCAACTCGAAGATTTATGTAACTACTTCCTGCAACTTCCACCATGGAGCAAATCCCAGTTGGTCGGATTCCTCCATTCCTTCCTTTTCTCCTCCTCATCCATGTGAAGCTCAAGAACCTCATACTAGGCCGCCAATGGCTGCCACGGCTGCTCGAAGTCGAACCCATCTCCGGAACATGCCTTTGGCTGCCACATGAGGACTCATTCTCCACTCTTCTGAAGTAATCAATCTCCTTCTTGAGAAGTGATCCTATAGTACCCCTTGTCCCAACCTCAACCGGAGCTGTTGTTGCCGCCATATGATATATAACCTTTTTTTTTCTTCTTTCTTTCTATTAAATGTGTGTTTTTTTAATTTGAGGATATGATGCTTGCTTTTTATATATGACTCTTGATGCCATACAATGCTTCATGTTTAAGAATGATGGCGGTAAAAAGTCACTCTCTTTTATGATGATGTTTTGCTTTGAGGTTGGATCAATAGTGGTTTAGTAGCCTTTTTAGTGTGTTTATGGATTGCTTTATTGAAAGCAGGCATCATGAAAAGAGAAGACATAATTGTAAATGTGGACGGAAATGCCCATCATGCATGCTTGCGAAAATACAACTGTTTTTTTTTTTTTAAGCTTTCATGATTGATGATTGATGAAATTTTAGTACCATGCACATGGCTGTTTATAAGAAAATATAATAATGCGCGCATGCATGGCCTCCAGGGCCGTTCCTGATGTTTAATGGGCCCGGGGCAAGATTAAAATAAATGCCCTTTTTTAAGTGAACATATATAATGTATGTTGCTGTTGTTATTGCTTTGTGATCACTCTTAACCATTGCTATTTTTTTTAAGGTTCTTCACCATGTTTTTTTGAAATAAAGTTTGCTAAAAATAATACATGAACGAAGGTCACGAGCCGTGCATGCAATGGGTAGTGAAAGCAGATATAGGAGAGACATGAGATGGTAGGTTAAATTGTGGAAAACTTTTTTAAGCGTATCAGATGAGCAGAAAAAAAAAAATAAAAAATTGTCGGTGATAGGGTATTTTCTTTTGAAATTTATTTCACAAAATGTTTAATGGTAAATTCACACATCATTACAATAGAAAAGTAAAAAAAAAACGTAAATTGTCATTGACAAGAGTCAATTAGGTCATTTTATATAAACTTTGCACTATTATAATACATATACATGTGGCCCCCTTATATCATGGGCCCTGGGCCGTCGCCCATCTCGCCCGCCCCCAGGGCCGGCCCTGATGGCCTCATATAGAGCCCAATTTAATAAGAGATAAGATCATTAGTTGTTGTAATCTTTAAAAATAAAATACAATATTCATCACAGAATATCACTACTAAGCAAGCGACTAGGTCTGCCGCATTATAGCTAAAATCGAGGACAAGATCAATCCCACATAAAATTGACACAATCAGGTATACCAAATAGAATTAAGATCAAGAACAAGTGGTGGTCCGACCAAATTGATTTCGAGAGAATAAAAGAGAGATATGCAAAATCATACAATAATTTGTTTCTTAATTTGTCATTTTTCTCAAGATACTAATCCAAACTATAAGTATTAAACTCCCCCAACTATGAATCGATCTTCCTCGCTTTTGATTAATAAATTCTAATCATGATCATCTATAGGTGCAATCCCCTAATTTAGCTATACTTCCTTGCAAGACAGTTTAGTCTTATGTGCAATTAACCTACCACCATGGACGGGTTGGCCGTATTAATATCACATGCATTAAGAATTAGGGATGCAAGAGTTATCGTGAACCTCATCTAGGCAACCACCGGGAATGGGCTGACGGTATCAAAATGATTTGATTAACTATGTCCTAATTAAAACTTCAATAGAGTTCCTTCATGTTAATTTACCAAAACATGCGGTAAGTTGTTCAGCTTACGACACGTAGATTGTTGGGCCCTTGGAAATGCTTGAAACAAGTTTAGAAGGGGAGGTGAATAAACTTGTTAGTTTTGAGATTTTAAAACTTAGCTGAGTTTTAGCTTAGAATCTAGGACAACTGACTAACTAAGCTCAATTGAGTAATGCAGCGGATTAAGATGCTTTAAAACATTTGTTCTAAGCTGTATGTGTAAGTGTGCTTAGTTGTTCTATGTGTTGGTAAGCTGCTTGACATATTAATAAAATGCAAAGAGTAAAGTGAATAATGTAAAAACACAAAGTTTATAGTGGTTTAAGGTAATGTAATCATTTAGTCCACTCCTCTCATGTTATTTTGGATGAATACACTATTGCTCTTTTTCACACAGATACAATAAATTCAAAGTGATTATCCTTGGCTATTTTCTCAGCTTCACAATCTGAACAATCAGTCCTTTATAGTTGTCTCTACTGCTTCACTGAAGTTGTTATGTTGTTCCTTCAAGGGTAGGATTGCTTCATCAATAGTCCACCACACTAACTCAACTCCTTCTCATATTCACTGATTCAGCTGACCATAGTCATTGACACTCTGCAGGTGCTTCTCTAATCCAAACACTTCTTAAAACAAAGTGGAAGTGTTGAAAAATGAGATTATGTTTGAGCTTGATTCTTGATATGTAAATGAAGTTCAGTAGCTCAGCTTCAAGTGTTGAAATTTGGATAAGATTTTTATGAAATGCAACACTTGAAGTTTTCTGGATTTTCCTATGAATTGCCTAAGGAAATTTCAGGGAATTGAAGAACTCGGCTGAATTGCTTAATTGCTCAAAATCATCAGTAAAAATGTTGTTGAATGCCGGTCTTCAAGTCTTGTATAAATGCACATATACAATGTTCAAAGTGAATTCAAATTAGATGCTTTTGGATATCCATGATTATTACCTCTAAAATTCATGTTATCTGATTTTGTGTCAGAGTCAGTGTCCTCTGACAGTGACAGTCTATCAACCTATAAGATCCCTTGAATATTCTAGTATTGAAATCCTTGTAACCGACACTGAAACTTGGCCATTGATTGAATGCTTGATCAGACGTTCATATTTAATCCTTATCATCAATTGTATCTTCAAATTTTGTTGGATGAAGGAATAATAGTATTTGTATGGTTTTAGCTCAGCTCCGATACTGGTTGGATGAAATGCTCTGTTTAACTCAGCTCACGGTTTTAGCTCAGCTCCGATACTGCTTGGATGAAATGCTCTGTTTAACTCAGCTCAACTACGTTGAATGTTCTGCTGAATGTATATGGTTTAGCTCAGCTTAGCTGGCTTGATTTTTCATCTGATATTAGTTTGTGAGATCAGAGTACACCATATTTCCATAACTTCAAGTTATTCATCACATTATCTTGAACTTCAAGTCTTCTTCAAAAGATCTATAAAATTAATTCAAGCCATCACAAACTTACTTGAATGTAACTTTATAGTCTCGACTTAGTCTTCATTACTGAGTTTGTTCCCTCAGCCTTCATCTTCAATATTCACTACTGAGTTTGTGCCCTCAGGCTTCAGGTCTTCTTTACGAGTTTGTCCCATCAGCCTTCATCTCAACTCAACTTAGGATCCTAGACCTATTGAATTTCAAGTATTGATCCTAGTCTATAAACATACTATCAGCTGACTATTACAGTGTGTGTCTGATTAACCTCTACAATATCATACTCTAGTAAGACCTATACCTTAAATTCTAGATATCTTTTAGCTTGCTACTATAACTACTAGTCTGACACTCATCATCAAAACATAAATACTTCTAACATAAATTACACTAGAAAACCAGACGTAGTTGAAGCCGACTGCATAGATTCAGATCTACTGATTTCCCGGCCACAGTGGTAATGCGCGCTGAACATTCTATATATGTTTTCTTCCCCAGAAAATTCAGATCTAACCATATTCGGGGTTTTGTTTAACGACTACCTAGCGCGCATATCTAAATTAAAGTAACTTAATTCATCATAAATAGAACATATCTAAATTATGAAGCAAAAAATCGGAGTATGCATTACCCTCAATGATGAGCATTGCTCCCACTTTTCTCTTTGCTCTCTAACCGGAGAATCTGTCGGATTCGTGATGAACAAACATGAAAAACTGAATAAAAACTTATGAGATATATTTTATTGGATAAGAGTAATTGTATGAACTAAGTACATGTAAAAATTTAAACACTTATGGCCTTTTTATAACATTCTGACCGACTTAATTAAGCCTTAAAACCTAAAACCTAATCCTTTTTCAAGAAATCGAGTGGTTGTGTATTTCCGATGTCCGGATGTGGCCCGGTGGACTTGGCTGCGTAGCCCGCGTTGGTTCAGGTCCATTCTGCGCTTCTCAGTCTTGGATTTATTTTGGGCTTTATCTTGGTCCGATTATCCAACATTTCTGCTCTAGACTTCTTTTCTTAACACTCGAATACATCGTAAGCTATCAATTAACAAAAAACACAATGAAGTAATATCAATTTCGGGCATGAGTTCACCGCTCGAGTTTCTCAAGGACTAAGAGAGTTCACAAGGATGGACATGGCCTTTGAATTTAATGACAACAATTTGAAGTCATCATCAAGAAATTCATGATCAGCCTTGGCAACTTGGGTGATAGTTCCCTCCTCAGTGACAAACTTCATAGGAACAAATGGACCATTTTTAATTATCCTTCATAGTTGATAATCCATTGATTCGATATGGAGTCGCATTTGAGGTCTTCCACTCCATATACCCCAACCCTTCAAAATATGGGGCCCTTGCCAAAGATAAGCCCTCCCAAGGAGTCACTGTAGATGACATGGAATTATGCATAATGAAAGTTTGAAAATATGAGCTAGTCTATATGAAATGCAATTACAATGCAATTATGCTCAATACAAATATGTAGTGATACAATGCAAGTATGCTCAATTATTATGATTTATGGAATCTCATAAACGATTAGATAATGGTCAATGGATTAATATAGTGGTCAGTGAGAATTCATAAATCAAATTATTATTACAGCCTCAAACTAAATGTGATAATGAAGGGGGTAACAAAATGAATCTGAATTTAAATAACTGAACCCTTGGAAGTGATGAAATGCTGTATGATGATATTATTGCTTGATCAAAAAAAAATATGCAAAACAACTAAACAAGACTAAGTGTAAATCACGAATTTAAAAGTAGTCAATCAAACTACTAGTATCAAAACTTGATCACTATGTGACATTTGCTCTGATACCTATTGTTGGATCGATGTGCAAACACACTCTTGAGGGGGTGATTAGAGTGTTGGGTAAAATTGCCATTTTAATTTTTTTATAGCACTTAACAAATATTCAAGCAACTTATTGTATAAAATTAGAGTGTCAAAAAAAGTTTATCACACTTGGTATAAAACTGGAAGAATGTCTTTCTACTAAGTTAAAGTGTTTAATTGTTATTACCTAGATCAAGTTAAGAACTCAGTAGATTGATTGAATGGATAGGCACAAATTAATAACTTAATTAGGTGTGAGTTGTATAGCATGCACAAGTTCAGTTCAGTACAAGATAAATATATGAAAACTAAACAGAAGTGAAACTTAACAAGATATTATAACAAATACAGATATGCAGTTCATAGTTCAGGTTACAATGATAAGCTACAAAAATAGAAAGCTACACTATTACAGAATGTTGTAAGGTACAAAGTGTAGCAGACAAATCTATTACAAAATAGCTTCAAGTTCAGCAAGTTTACAACCAATTATTCTTACAAAAAGGACTTGAACTATCAGCTAACTTCAGAGTGGATAATCATGTGCAATGGACTGGATTATAAGACCAGAGGTTATAGATGCGAAAACAAGTTCAGCCAACCTAAAGCTACTTCCTAATGACTATCAGCAAAACAAGGCTTCAGCAAGGCAGTACAACAAGCAAGTTCAGCAGATGCAAACAAGAGCAGGATACAATAGGCTATAACTGGAACTTGCAGACACAATAAACAGTATCAGGGGTGTTACCGTATTTGATCACTAGCCAGGGCGGGCGAGATGGGCGACCGCCCAGGGCCCATGATATAAGGGGGCCACATGTATATGTATTATAATAGTGCAAAGTTTATATAAAATGACCTAATTGACTCTTGTCAATGACAATTTACGTTTTTTTTTTTACTTTTCTATTGTAATGATGTGTGAATTTACCATTAAACATTTTGTGAAATAAATTTCAAAAGAAAATACCCTATCACCGACATTTTTTTTTTCTGCTCATCTGATACGCTTAAAAAAGTTTTCCACAATTTAACCTACCATCTCATGTCTCACCTATATCTGCTTTCACTACCCATTGCATGCACGGCTCGTGACCTTCGTTCATGTATTATTTTTAGCAAACTTTATTTCAAAAAAACATGGTGAAGAACCTTAAAAAAAATAGCAATGGTTAAGAGTGATCACAAAGCAATAACAACAGCAACATACATTATGTTCACTTAAAAAAGGGCATTTATTTTAATCTTGCCCCGGGCCCATTAAACATCAGGAACGGCCCTGTCACTAGCAACACTGAAGTACGCTAATGATCAAATGTAGAACCAGCAGTTTAAAAGGGATAAACACATAAGACCAGAATTATGCACTGACTTATAATCAAGCCAATCAAGTCTCTCATAGCAAATAAAGACTACAACCTTCTCCACAAAGCAAGGCACAACTAGCACTTCAGACTAGTGTGCTCTGTAGTCAGAATTTGCATGGACCTTGATTCAGCAAACTTAACAACAGAGTATAACTCACAACAAGAAGCACAAATACCATATTCAAGCACATCAAAGATTTGAAGGAAGCAATGAAGTTTGTCTTAAATGAGTTTGAAACCTTCTATGAGAATAACAACGAGCTACTCAAGTAAATACAGTGGATAAGGTGGAAGAAGACAAGTCAAGTTGACTACGACAAGCTTTTTGTAGCTGAAGACAGGGAAAAATGTGAAGAATATAGACTTTATGACAATGACATGAAACTAGAAAAACGTTTAGAGTTAGCAGAACAAAAGAAGTTAGCTCAACAAAACTAGAAATCATTGAATTTGCTGGATCTGTCTAGTGCAAGAACTTAGACTTAAGGTATTGATTATATTCAGACTTAAGGTACAGGAAATAAACCCTCTTGGGAAGTCTTGACCTGATACTTCAAATCTGTCAAACTGTTGTCTAACGCCTTAAACTACCAAAATCAAAGTTACTACCACAAAACAGACTCAGACAGACCAAAGCAATACCAGTATCAACAAAAGACTATTGTAATGCTAATCTAGGCAATTAACACATTCACAAAACACAAACCAAAACATGAATGGGTCTATGTGTTACCTCAATCAGAAGAACACCAAAGACCTCAGTCCATTGATTCTGTCTAAGCTATTGATTGGTACCACTCCTCTCAATAACAATGATCAAAATCCAGCTTTGATCACATAGCCGACACCAAAGCAGCAGACTTAACTTCAGTGTTACTTTTGACAAGAACCATAAAAGAGAAAAGCTTAAATGTGATGAGAGTCAACTCGAATCTGTTTTCATACGTGTTTTATACCCCGATTGGACTCGTTTTACATTATTCCGGGAATATTTCGCTTGGTTTTGACGTATTTACACCATGATTTGTATTTACGAGACCTAGGATGTAATGTCCAAAAATATCGATGTTGTAGGTGTTTTTGATACATTCTCGGTTACCCTATGTCCTATAAGGGTTACACGTGGTATTTCTTGTGATCTTGTACATGTATTAGGTGTTTCGGATGGCCAGAAGGAGAGATACGGGGATTGGAGTGTGAGCCCAAAGCTTAAACGTCCAAACTGATCAAAATCGTTGGTATTACAACCCTAGATTCACTAAATCAAAATTTTGGTCCAACATAGAGGCATTTTCTGGGCTGGAATCTTCATGAAAGTTGTATACAATTGAGTTATCTTTCCAATGCATTTTGAATATAAGGAGGTGTACACATAAAGTTATGGCTAATTTACTAAAGATGTGTCAGTAGGCCGATGCCTATAAGCTGTAGGCCACCGCCTACAAAGTAATGGGAGTAAGGGAATCATGCTTGTTGATAGGCGGCAATCTATCTTTGTAGGCGGGCACCTATCGTGTGATGGTCAACTTGACCAGGCCACTATAAAAGGCATTTTCAGGGATAAACTTCAATTTATATCATCTCTTTCCTTGAAGAAAAGCCTACAACTCGAATTCCACCTGCTTTTCATCATTAGAGAAGAATCTAAGCTTGTTTTAACATTTATTTTTGTAACAAATGCTCGGATCATTGTGAATTTTATATATATGAAGTTGGTTTTCTCGGATTCGAAGTTTCTTCCAGTTTTGTCTACATAGTTATATCTTTTATCTTTCTTATGTTTGTGTGTGCTAATTATATGATGAAATCTTGCGTTTTTGTAGCTGTAATGAGTAGCTAATCGTTATATAGCCGAGTTATGCGATAATCTTCAAAATCGAACCCTAGTTTGTTGATTGAGGTGTTCTTGATGTTGTGATTGTTGATTCTCGATGTTACCATAGTTCTAGAAATTATACTTAATCACATTTATTGAATTCATGACTTGATAATCGTATTACACGTATCTTATTTATATATGTACTTTGTGAAAGGGTACGGGAACCGGGGTTTTAGAATCACCCTGTAAAACCGACTGAGTTGTTTAGATTCTGTTTCGTGTGTGAGGTTTGTATCAATTTTTTGAGCATTTTACTGAATTTAGACCGTGTTAGGTCGGTTAAATCCGGTCAACAGACTGTTGAGCCTGACATAAGAGGATGTATTATTGTATGGTGTCTATTCTTGGATTTAGAAAATGACACCCATTGGGTGACATCGAGAACGTTTAGTTAGGTTAAGAACACTTCCGGACTAGCTAAGGTTTGGTAAGTAGTTGATCGGAACATACTCTTCTATCTCTTTTATATAGTTTTGACTCCCGTTTGTTTTGTATAATAGTGTGTAGAACCGGTGATCCGACAAATCACCGTATTCAATAGTTGTGTTGACCTAAACTATGAACGGTATTGACTTTGAAACTTAACCAGATTCCTTATGGGATATAACCTTTCTCTCTAGTTTTATACTACAACCGACTCGGTACTCTGCCGATCAAAGTTGGTATACTATAAAACGGCCATCAAAATGATATTATAAGTTGTTGCAATCCAAGTTCACTATCCTGGTCTACTTATAGCCTAAGAGTATGAGGAACTCTCAAGTCATAGGAATCTTTACCAAGTCGGCTCAATTTTGAATTTGAATTTAAAAAATCGAGGCACAATAACTC
This sequence comes from Gentiana straminea, assembly GCA_036785695.1. Taxonomy (NCBI): domain Eukaryota; kingdom Viridiplantae; phylum Streptophyta; class Magnoliopsida; order Gentianales; family Gentianaceae; genus Gentiana; species Gentiana straminea. The sequence continues at coordinate 297,092 of JAVUPR010000282.1, forward strand.
ACATGCTAAATTCCTGAATTTGGTTAGGTTTTCGAGTTTTGTTAAGAATTATACTTATGCCACCCCGGTTTGCCAGTTAATGCCCATAATAGAGATATTTTAGTCTGTGAAAATGTTGAAACAAATTATTAAACCAATCAGGAATTGACCCTAACATGTGAGGAGCTTGACTTTGGTCAAGACATCCACTAGAACAAGTTAATCCGACCTATTGACCCAAAACTGAACCAAAACATTATAACATGTAGCACACATGGTTCAGTATCCAATCAAAAACCGATTTATTGACTCAGAATTTGACCAAGAAACCGAAGGTCAAACCTGAGGTTGGTCAATTCACTATAATCAAACCGAAAATCCCACAATCAGTGAATTGACCCGACCCACCATTGAACCACTAGGGTTCTCAATGATGATTCAAACCGGACCATATATGACCTCACAGGGTACTAGACCCTCGGTCAGACTAGTTTCTAAAAATAAAGTTGGTCAAAGTTATTTTACTATAGTCAACCCGGCATGGAACTCGGGTTGAGAGGTTAACCAGTGTAAACAGATGAAGCATCGGGTTGGATATGAACTCGGAACAAACAAGGCTTCGATGTTTCTGCTTCGACCGTTCAGATTCCGAGAATCAAGGTGACCAAGTCCCTGATTCTCACCCTTTAACGACTCCAATGACAAGACCGGCAGATTTCACCATCTTATCTTGATTCCTGCAATTCAAAGGGTTGTTAATTGCAGAGATTATTGCAAAATTAAAACAGAAAATGAGAGATAAGAGCGATTTCACCAAAAACATGGCTGAAGTACAAGCCATCAAGTTTCTTGATAATAGTGTTGCAAATTGAACTGAGAATCAGAAGATAAGGTAGGGAGAAGGCCAAGATCCGGGATTTTCTTGGGATTGAACAGAAACGCAACAAATCGCCATGGATAGATGAAGATACGAAGAAACGGCCAGAGGTTTTTCAGGGGTAGGGTTTCAGAAAAATGCCTGCTTGATAATGAAATGGAATATGGAATGCGGGTTTTTAGGGTAAGAGAGTTTATATAAGGTCGGGTTTACTAGTCAAATTCGGGTTATAACAAAAGGAGGTCGGATAATTGCTAATGGACTCGGATAAAAGGAATAACAGGCCAATGGGCCAGGCCTTAGATGGAAATACGGGCTGGACAGATTAAAAGGAATAACAGGATAATAAAAATAAAAGGCCCAATAGAAGTAAATGTGATCCAACAGCCAATATCCATATTAATTATTAAATAAGTGATTAACTAATTAAATTGATTAATTAACTAATTTAATAAATCTTAAAACTGCAAAAAATAATTAAAAAACACAAAATTGTGTCATATGATGTAAACTATGAAGTTTCATGGCCATTAATGATAGTGATAAAATGATAACACATATATTGATATAATTTGAGAATTAATCAAACTTGCTACCACAACTGAGACATAGATTACACAACAATTTCTTACTTAAAAGGACCAGCTGTCCAGGATTATATCCTAGACACGTCCAGGACAAGTATAGACACGTTCTAGACAAGTTCTAGACAAGTTTGGACATGCCTTGAAAACTCAAGTTGAGGCCGGCTCGCTAAAACGACCGGACCCGACCCCACATGTCAAGGATTTGGATCTTGGACATGTCCTGGATATGTTCTGGGACATCCAACACATGTGTATAGGATCCTAACTACAAGAGGATAAATATGTTTATAAATTACAATGACATGACACACCTTTACCTATCAACATAAGGCAAGTGTCAATGTGCTAATATCAAGATAACAACCATCTGAAACACGTCATTCATTGCTCCGTTAATTCTCTATTACTATTATTATTATTATTATTATTATTATTATTATTATAATGGACGCATGTAGATACTCATAATTCTTTTGTTTTTCTTTTTAGTTTTTTGGTCTTGCCTAAATCCACTTATTTTTATCCGTGACCGTCCTTCGTAAATCTAGATTTGTTTTTCCATCTCCTCCTTTTTCCGTTTTGGTTGGCGACGCTCTCGCTGATGATTGTTTCTTCTTCTTAGTCGCAACCGTTTCAAGAACTTATGGGCGACATTTGAAGGAGAGCGAGATTTCCGGCAATAATTTTGGGTTAATGGTTACTGGAATTGCTAAAATTGCCCTCGCCGGACTTCTAATTTGGTTTGCCGGATTGTTTTTTAGAGGCTTCTTGGTTGAAATTAATTGCATGCAAATCTTCTTTGCTCGATTTGGTTTATTGTCCATCCGGTTGTGTATTGGAGGTGATGCTTCCGTTGATGCTTGGCGGTTCGTGATGACGGATGGTGACTTTAGGCGGTTGTTGTCTTTGTGTGTTTGTGTCTATTTTAATGTTCTTTTGTTTTGTGTGTTTTCGATCGGGTTGGTAATAGTTGGTGATATACCCGGATCAGAACGGGGCCCTGTTCATCCATATTGGGCCTACACTCTTGGCCCATCAACATAGGAAAATGGGCTTTAATCTCCTCTGGTCTCTACCACAGCCCTCTCTTACCCGCTAGCTACAAGCCGGGTCCTGTCCGCCAACCGTAAGCCGGATCTTGTCCGCCAGTTCCATGTCGGATCCATCTTCTCAATGTGATTTCTACCCATGCAAGGCACAAATGAGTCCGCTACTCGTCATGCTTATCAATGATCGATGGTCGCTACTCGCCGCGGCCTACCGCTGACCGTTGTCCGTCATCCTTATCGATCCAGCTGGACATAACAGCTGGCCAATCATGACAGCTGGTTAGGACACTTGTAGTGTATGTGTAGTTAACTTAGCCATGTACTCTTAGTTGTCTTGTCAATGAACAGTAGACCGACTTACTCTTTAGCCTATAAATATGGGATCACATTGTAATAGAAAAGATCTAATCTATCTCTCTAAAACTTTAAGCTATAACATAATACAAGAAGAAACTCTGCCAATTTGTCGACTGATTTACTTGTTCATCATAAACACTCAAACCGCCACCACTGTTCTTGATCACCACCGTATCCTCACCGTCGAAATCACTCATCATAGCTTTATATCCACAAGATAAACACTGTTACCGCAAATCTGGTGTTCCACGCAACATCAGTTGGCTCCGTTACCGGGAAACTTCATCATCATTCAGCTTTTGGAGATCACTCACTCCATCACAAGGACGATTTCACGGTGTCTCAGGCAAGGAAGACCATCATCATCAGTCTGTCGGTCACTAAAAGCTTTGATCTTTTTTGGGATAATACAGCCCAGAAACCGTTGCTCTCCTCACCTCAACGACTTACACAGAAGAGATCACCAACTTCATCGCATACTCACGCTTGAGTCCATCTTTGAATATCCAGGTTGGTTTATACACCCTCTTTGGCGGTTTCAGATCTTCAAGTAAAGAAAGTTTGGTCATTTCGCTATAAGCCGCCGGAAAACACAAACACTTTTTACCTCGATATACCGAACCAAAAATACCCATAAAAATCATAAGAAATGGTGGCGGGAAAAACTTGAACCCAGCAACACCAATTAAACCAGTCAATCAGCGCCCGACACGTGGAGCGAGCACGCTGCGTGGAGAGGCTAGCCGAAGGGTTTTGTCAGATGGGGCAGATGTCAACCCTGCCCTCACGACCGACATGCGAGCATATATACGGGAAGAGCTAAAGCCCACGAAATACATGAGGAGGCGGTCAGGAAAAACAAAGGAAAGGGAGTCGCTGGGACATCTAACCCAAATAACGAACACGAGGCTATTTCGGCAGGGGGAGCTCCCCCACGGCAAGACGCATATAGAATAGCTCTACAGGCACATATGGAATACGTAGAGGAAATGCAAACTGGAAATGCATTACTGATTGCCGAGGGATTACCACCCCAACCTATCCGCAAATTCAACCCTCCTCAACCCGCACAAACAGAGCTACAACCAACTTTCATTCCTACAAAAGCCGTTCAATCCCAACGATCAGAAGTGGAAGAAAGTAGCCATGCGACCTCACGTCCGAGGGGAGATAGGAAATCAGCACTTGGTCGATTGGGGCCCGTGATCGACGACCGCGGTGCGGCCCCGGGCGACCAAGGAATCCCGAACGGAGTCCGCACTCGCACGGAGGGACATGGGGACTCGCAAGATCATGGAGGGCATATGGCGTTCCCGCCAATTCCCCAAACTCAAGTAGAAATGGGCATCATGAAAAAACGGATAGAAGAGCCGAGAAGGGTACAAAGGGTGTTAAAGTGGTTCCGACATGGGGAACGAGTGTGCTCCATCCGAGTATATTGAAAGCGGCACCAAGAGGCGGGACTCATGATTGAGGTCAAGTTAAATTACTAACTCGATGCCTAAATAACCACTAGCAAGTGAACTAGGTTCAATCGCAGTATAGCTAGATAGAGTCGAGGTCGATCCCACAGAGAATCAATTTGTGGATCCTACTTAAATAGTCAACTAGTTACTTCGTTGAACAAATACGGTCTATGACCAACATAAAGTACGAGGAAAGAAAGACACACTCAAACATATAAACAATATGTAAACACATAACGTAATCAACTGCCCAATTATAACCATAATCATTTGGATCTAGACAATTTATATGACAACAAAACTCATCTACTATTAATCCGTTCATATCTCTTTATATTGGCTACGGGAGTCATCCTCTACAACTTGATGTAGCACCGGTAGGTCACTATATCACTGTGGTATTGTTACGTGACTTCGCCTTTTGGTGCCTCCATCTCATATAACTCACACGCTTACTACTCTAAGGATGCCGATATTGACCGTACACCTCGTCCAGGCAACATTCCTTTGGTTAGGCGTACTTCTGAAGACGATCACTCAAACTCTCGTCCAACTAACAATTACCAAGTTATAGTCTCATGCTAGTTTACGATCTACGTGTATCAAGGTGCGCGCAATTCCCTAATATAAACCTACCTAGATAACGCGAAAGTCCGAAGATCAATTCATAAGCCTACCTAAGAGTTTTATACCGGTATTTCCTTTTTACACGTTTTAATTAAATCAAGTGAGTGACGTAGCCATAGCCATACCTGCGAGATAACGATTCAATTAAGCTAACCTAATCATAAAGACGTGTCGATTAACGGATGAAAACAGGTTTGCTAACTCTCGGTCGACCGAATAGGCACTCTCGGTCGACCGAGTGACACCTCTCGGTCACCCGAGAGTCTAACTCCCCAGATTTACATCCCCGAACATATTTCTCAGCGTTTCATATACAAATCGGATTATATAGCGAATTATCAGGACATCATATAAACTAATCTAAATACACGTAAATTAAACACACAGATTCATCCGTAGATGTTAGGTAGAGGACGTAGGGTTTGGGATCCTTATAGACAAGGTATCACCGCTGCCCTAACGTCATATCCTAGATCTACATCATCTAGATATGAATACCTACTCAAATAATCAAAGCATAATTGGTAAATTGATTACTAAAAAGAAAACAAGAAGATAAACTAGGGCTTACATGTTTGCAACCCTAGCAACCTCCACAAGCCTAAAGAATCCTTATTTGTTTATTTGTAAGTATGAAGTAATGTTGATGAATGCATAATAAAAAATACAAAGGACTTGTGTTTATATAGAGCCTCAGCCGTCATAGACAACCGACTTAAAAATGCCGACATTCGAACCCTAACCGACTCAATTAATGTGCCGAACTTCCTTTGGACTATAGGCCCACTCGGTCGACCGAATGCATGGGCTCGGTCGACCGAGCCTTACATGCTCCCCGGCTTTCTCCTCTTTTCTCGTCTTGGGCCTCCCGAACTTGTCCGTGATCCATCAAAGCTTTTCCGAAGTCCACCCATGTGCTCCCAAATGAGTTACTACAAATATAACGTGAAATACGATACGTAATATCAAATAATATAATAAAACACCTTAATACATAATAATGAATCGTAACTCTCGACATATGTGAATTAAGCGTATTACGACTTATTATTACTCTAATATAGCTCCTTTAAACTAGAATCGGGGATAAAGGTCATAGAATAATGGGCACAAAATGACCGTTATCAACTACCCCCACTTAGCCTTTGATCGTCCCGATCAAAATATCAACAAGTTATTCCCCATAAACTACTTTCCGGTGGTCACGGTATCGACACAAGAAACTCGAATCAACTCATATCCTCTATGCTCATCGGTTATCCATTATCCACTTATTCATCATGAATCGATGTGTTGTGTGCATGTGCATTGAGTTTTAAACATTCGTAGCAAGATTAGAGCTTATGCAAACTTCGTAGTCTTAACCTACCAACTTCAGTATTCTCACTTCTTAGTCTTTTAATTTTTTTTCAAGCACTAGAATAATAAGCAAGAGTGTATCTATAGGGTTTTTGGACTTGGAGACCGAGTACTACTCAAAGCCTCTTAAAGAGTTGAATATTCTTTTCATATCTTCATGTTTTTCAGATACTATCAATCTCAAGAAGGAAAACTTTTTAGAATTTCCCTCTATCTTAGATCAAATATTAGCATCGAATATTACCACAAGCGCGAGGCTACTTTGGTAACTTACTACAAGCCCGAGTGTTTTAACATTGTCAAACACGGGTACGTCTCAAGCTTATTACTCAGCTTTTGTGGCTAGAAGTTTTAGGAACACATCCGACGATAAATTTGACACTAGGTAAGCATAATCAATTATCTATGCAATGTACACATTATAATTTTACTTTTTATAACAAGCGGAGTACAACTCGATTCAGGTATTGAATAATTGAATAATAAACAACTACTTGCAACGGACAATATGAATATCGTTAAGTTTACTAATCAATAAATCGCGAAGTATAAAGTGATCACGTACTCATGAAATATGGGTTATTCCGATATAGTTATCAGGACTTCACAAAAGTAAATGTGATTCTAAGTTTAAATTTTAAAATTTTTTCCATTTTATTTACTATTTGATATATGGGAACATATGGAATTACTCATTTGAGCTAAGTGACTTGTACCCCCCACTTAAACAATGCATTGTCCTCAATGTATAAAAAAAAAACGAAAGAACAAACTCAAAAAAGGAACTTAGCTCTGGATAAGCGTGGAAGTTTGAACAAGTCTTAGGAAACCGGCAAAGTTCATCAGGCACAGGAGTTGGCTCCATAGCAGGGCAGAAGCATAGTCACTGCAACACAGATCTTAAACAAAGCTCGCAACTCGTTGTAGGATTAGTCCAAACAGTAATAATCAGAAAAGGGACCGTAAAAGGGATAACAAATTCCTTAAACATTTTTAAGTCCATTAATTAATGATTACATTTCAATACATTTCAACAAGTCCAAAACATTACATGAGTTCAATTTAGGTAACAGAGAAACTTGCTCTATATAACACGACATACTAGTAGAATGGAATCAAAATAAAAACTCGTTAATTATAGGAAATGCAAACACTCAAATTAAAAATACTTAATCCCATCCTGGATTGAATGGTGCTAGTTGCAAATTGTTCGGGTCGGCTTCGTCAGCATCATCCTCGGGTTCCCCTTCTTGGTCGTGGCCGTGAACGACAGGCGGTGGGACAGAACTCAAAGATAGGATAGGCATTGGCTCCACATAGGAATCGCCGCCTAACACCGGGCACTCAGCTCCCTCACAGAATGTAGTGATTAGTGAACCAAAAGGTAAGGTATGCCGAGGCTTGAGAGCATCGTCTGTCATCTCCTTGCGTATCAATGCCCCCACATTCACGAGGCCATCCCATGTACAACCAATAGAGCGAGTGGCATGAGTATAGTAAACCGTAGATACATGCTTAGCCGGGAAGATATTGGAACGAATAAGCCGATTAAGGCACTTATCCTCCCATCTCCTAAAGTCTGTTTCCGCAAATGTGCGGGCAACCTCCCCTACTGTCCATTCTATTCCCAGATAGGCTCCAACTTCCTCCAACCAAGCATCGGACCCATCAAACGTCGCCATATACTCTGGCCCGTCCTCCGAGATATCCAACCCATAATAAGTATTAATCGTACCCGGAGAAACTACAATAGGTCGTCCACGAATAATAACGACATTGGTGTCGGGGTGTATGCGCAAATAAGCATAAAATTCTCTCACCCAATTGACGTTGACCCGGCCTGGGGGTGCGACGATATCACGCCATTGATAACTTTCCACCAACTCCAAAAGCTCATTCCCACAATTTTCCAAATCTAGACCTCGAGCTCGATGTACGGGGGCATTAACGAAATGATTAGTAAACGAAGAATATACCTCCCGACTCGCGAATTGTGGTACCCCGTTGATTATTGGAATATTGCCTTCCACAGCCACAAACTGAGCGGCTCTGCTTCTTCTTGGCGGCATCCTCACAGAATCTTGGCAAAGAAGAGGACGGCGGCGGCAGGGGTATTCTCGGTCGACCGAGAGTAAGTACTCGGTTGACCGAGTGATGAAACGGCTGAAACGGTGGATTTCCGGCTCTGTACTGTCCCAGTGACGAATTTGGTTGATCTGAAGCAAAATCCTTCGACAGGAATTTCAAAGGTGAGGGAAAAATGGTTAATTGGATGAAGATTTTTGGAACACTTCCATTTGATTTCTACTAGGGTGTGGGGAAAAGAGAGATGGAGAAGTGGGATGAAGGAATTGGGGAAAAGGATGAGGAAAATGAAAGAGAGAATGGTGGGTTAAATAGAAAGAATGGAGTTTGAAAAATGGAATGTGATTGGTGGAGAAAAGTTGTTGGGGATTGATGAGGTGGAAAGGTGGAATTTGAAAATTTGAATTAGGATAATAAAGAGGTTGGGAAGAGAAAAAGGTGAAAGGTTGGGAAGAGGGAAAGGTGAGTGGGGATGTGTAGAAATTAATGGTGTTGACCATTTTAATAAATTTGACACATACCGTAAAATCTACAATATATAACAGTGCCAAAATGTATTATTTCACTCTCACCGTAAAAAATTTTCTAACCAATAAGTCGTCTCAAGCATAAAAGCAACCTCATTCTTATCATGAATAAATCAAACAATCTGGTCTAAGCATTTGTAAAATAACGCATTATCATTTCCTTAATCAACAATTTTTTACAAAGATTCAATTACTACACTTCACTTCACATAAAAACGATTCGAATAAAAAAAATTATTTTGCACATCCTTAACTCAACAGTCGTCGGAACATGGCAAAATAAAAAAAAAACTTCTTATCGTTTCATGCTACTTTTATTTAAAAAAAAAAAAATAAAATAAAAATAACGAAGGATAGAAATAGTTCTACAGTTTAAGTCGGTAGCTCGACTTCCAAAAATATCACTCTAAAACACTGCCCTTGACTTGCCAGGCTTTCACCCGGCCAGCTTTCACCGAAAAAGTTTGACCGTCCTTTTCTACGAGTGCCCTTCCCTTGGATTTCAGTCCAATGAAAAGACGATCGAATTGACCATCCGGACAAGCGCCTACTTTTGGATTTGTCTACGATTTCGACGAGCTTTTGTTACGAACTCTCCTAGTTCGTTTCTTCGCTCGGTCCTCCTATCCTTAGGTAGGTCTACGACTTCAATATTGGTCGGGGCTGGTGCGGTGGCCGACCTATTCCGACTTAGAATAGTAAGGACTTCCCTCTCATCTTTATCATCGACATTATCATCGCATCCTTTCCTAGACCTTGAGTGGCATCAAGCTTTTCCGAACCAACTACTTCTAACACATTCACACTTGCCGGTACGGGGAAATTCGGATTTGTTATCCCATAACACTCGAACCTTTTGCGTCAAACAATACTATCTCATGTACGGTCATCCGCATGAAAGCTCTAGCGGTGTTGATAAACGATCTACCCAAAATGATTGGGCATTCGGGATGTTCCTCGATTTCCATTACCACTATGTCTATCTTAAACCGTAATTGCCCCACACCAATAATCATGTTGTTCGGTCTCCCGGTCATGATTGTCCTAGTTCCATCCGCTAATCTAACTTGGAGCGGGGTGTTAGTGGGTGTTAAAATGACATTCCTATCACAAAGGCTTTTAGGAAAGATATTAAGGCTTGAACCGGAATCAATCAAGGCTAAACCTAGATGGGTTTGTTCTAGGGTTACTCCAACCATAAAAGCTCTGGGTCTGCGCTAACTTTTGCATAAGTCGAGACTCGTCTTTAATCAATGTTTCATCTCTACAGAACGGATGACAACGGGGCTCTTCATAGTTGTGCTACCCTCGACTCGGATTCTATCTCGGACATGTAATCATCATAATCTAAATTTGAATCGGAATCCGAAGAGATTTCCTCGGATTCAAAATAGACATACCTTTTTGCCAATAGGCTTCTTTAGCCTCTCTTGATTTCCTCGCCTCTCGGATTTTCGCTTTCATCTTTTCTATCCTTTCCATGAGCTTCGGTGTTAGCGGCTTTCTTGGTGTAGTTTTTGTTCGTAAAACCTTGACTTCTTCTTGGTCTTTGGTAAAATCGTTTGATGACATTTTGCTTTGATCTTGAGCGAGTTATGTGAGTGATTTCCGTCGAATTATACGCAATATTTGAAAAACAACAAACGGTCAATAAACTAGCGATCGGTACGATTACTCGTGCGCTGCTAGGCTTACAACCTGCGACGGGGAAAAATAGAAACGGAGGGAAACAATACTGTCAGATAATATAGAACAATTAAGGGCTCGGTCGACCGAGCAACATCGTTCGGTCGACCGAACATACAGAACACATATATAAAATTTTCTTTTATTTATTTATTTGTTTATTATTATTATTATTATTTTATTATTATTTTACTGACTTGCAAAAGATAACAGAAACAAAAACGAAATAATCAAGTAGATTATTTAAGCAACTGGACCATTGATTCCCCGGCAACGGCGCCAAAAACTTGATTGAGGTCAAGTTAAATTACTAACTCGATGCCTAAATAACCACTAGCAAGTGAACAAGGTTCAATCGCAGTATAGCTAGATAGAGTCGAGGTCGATCCCACAGAGAATCAATTTGTGGATCCTACTTAAATAGTCAACTAGTTACTTCGTTGAACAAATACGGTCTATGACCAACATAAAGTACGAGGAAAGAAAGACACACTCAAACATATAAACAATATGTAAACACATAACGTAATCAAGGCCCAATTATAACCATAATCATTTGGATCTAGACAATTTATATGACAACAAAACTCATCTACTATTAATCCGTTCATATCTCTTTATATTGGCTACGGGAGTCATCCTCTACAACTTGATGTAGCACCGGTAGGTCACTATATCAACGTGGTATTGTTACGTGACTTCGCCTTTTGGTGCCTCCATCTCATATAACTCACACGCTTACTACTCTAAAGATGCCGATATTGACCGTACACCTCGTCCGGGCAACATTCCTTTGGTTAGGCGTACTTTCTGAAGACGATCACTCAAACTCTCGTCCAACTAACAATTACCAAGTTATAGTCTCATGCTAGTTTACGATCTACGTGTATCAAGGTGCGCGCAATTCCCTAATATAAACCTACCTAGATAACGCCGAAAGTCCGAAGATCAATTCATAAGCCTACCTAAGAGTTTTATACCGGTATTTCCTTTTTACACGTTTTAATTAAATCAAGTGAGTGACGTAGCCATAGCCATACCTGCGAGATAACGAGATTCAATTAAGCTAACCTAATCATAAAGACGTGAGCGATTAACGGATGAAAACGGGTTTGCTAACTCTCGGTCGACCGAATAGGCACTCTCGGTCGACCGAGTGACACCTCTCGGTCACCCGAGAGTCTAACTCCCAGATTTACATCCCCGAACATATTTCTCGGCGTTTCATATACAAATCGGATTATATAGCGAATTATCGGGACATCATATAAACTAATCTAAATACACGTAAATTAAACACACGGATTCATCCGTAGATGTTAGGTAGAGGACGTAGGGTTTGGGATCCTTATAGACAAGGTATCACCGCTGCCCTAACGTCATATCCTAGATCTACATCATCTAGATATGAATACCTACTCAAATAATCAAAGCATAATTGGGAAATTGATTACTAAAAAGAAAACAAGAAGATAAACTAGGGCTTACATGTTTGCAACCCTAGCAACCTCCACAAGCCTAAAGAATCCTTATTTGTTTATTTGTAAGTATGAAGTAATGTTGATGAATGCATAATAAAAAATACAAAGGACTTGTGTTTATATAGAGCCTCAGCCGTCATAGACAACCGACTTAAAAATGCCGACATTACGAACCCTAACCGACTCAATTAATGTGCCGAACTTCCTTTGGACTATAGGCCCACTCGGTCGACCGAATGCATGGGCTCGGTCGACCGAGCCTTACATGCTCTGGCTTTCTCCTCTTTTCTGTCTTGGGCCTCCGAACTTGTCGTGATCCATCAAAGCTTTTCCGAAGTCCACCCATGTGCTCCCAAATGAGTTACTACAAATATAACGTGAAATACAGTCTGTAATATCAAATAATATAATAAAACCCCTTAATACATAATAATGAATCGTAACTCTCGACATATGTGAATTAAGCGTATTACGACTTATTATTACTCTAATATAGCTCCTTTAAACTAGAATCGGGGATAAAGGTCATAGAATAATGGGCACAAAATGACCGTTATCAACTCACTACCCCAATTTCATTAACTACCATGGAGCTATAGATCCTCTGGATTGGCTGTCAGCTTTCCAAAGCAGAATCAGTTTGTGTACATCAAGCGACGAGGCTTGGTGTATAGCATTTGTGGGGTCAATGCAAGATCGGGCAGCATCGTGGATCCGCAGTCTTCCACCGGGCTCGATTCTATCTTGGGATGATCTGATCAACAAATTTATAGCTGAATTTAGGTCGGTAGGAGGACCTAAGAAGACACACATTGACCTACATGAGGTCCGACAGGGCGACAATGAGGCTACCCGCAGCTATTATGAACGATTTTATAAAGTGTACGAGCTAACCAGGGGCATAGCGGATAACGTCGTCATGACTAGTTTCGAAACGGGGTTGAAGCCGGGGTATTTGAAATCTTATTTCGCTTTGTCGCCACCCGGCGAACCTACGGGAGATGTTGAGTTCGACCAGGAAGTACATTGCAACTGCGGGAAACGAAGGAGCGTCTTCGTCCAACAAAGGCAAACAGAGGGCTGAGCGTAGCCCGCCAAGAGATACCCGCCGAGGGGCAGATCGGGAAATCAAGAAACCTGAAAGATTTAAGGAAGAGCATTTCACGCCGCTCAGAATTTCCTATTCTCAAGTGTTGAATGAAATAAGAGACGAGATACCTGAGCCATATCCGATGGTACCAGATACACGCCGCGATGCGTCCAAATACTGCGGCTATCACAGAGATAAGGGGCATACTACTGATGAGTGTATCTAGTTCAAACGGGCAATTGAGAAGCTACTCGCTCGCGGACACCATGATCACCTCAAACTAGATAATGGTGGTCCAGATAGGAGGAATCAACAAGCTCGTCAGTTCAACAGGAACATTAGAACGATAACTGAGCCTCCTCCCAGTAACAATCAGATTAAGAATCGTATCGGCTCCATCAAAAAACATGTGGAGAAGCCTATAGTTTTGCGGGGAAATGAGCAACCTCTGGCCTTTACTCGAAGTGAGCTGGTGACTTCGATCAACACAGAGGATATGTGCTTATGCATTTCAGTGGTCATCAATCGGGCATGCGTCAACAGAGTGATGGTTGATATAGGAGCTTGCCGCGACATCTTGTACTACAACTGCTTTGAAGAATTGGGGTTCAGCGACTCCAATCTGAGGCCGCACAATGGCACCCTTGAGGGATTCACAAATCACAAAATACAGGTCAAGGGGGCCATCGACTTAGATGTACAGATGGGAGATCACGCGCCATTTCGCACGGAAAAGGTGACATTTTTGGTAGTCGATCTTCAGTCCAATTACAACATGATAATTGGGACACCCGCCTTGAAACAATTTCAAATGGTAACTTCCGTTCCACATCAACGGGCAAAGTTTTATGTGGGGGACGGGATCGGAACGTCGATCGGCGAGCACTGCGGCTATCCTAACATACATACATGAAATGAGAACAGGGAACAAGAGAGCACGAATTGAGCAGCACCCGCACATGGAAAACATCGACATGATCAGGGTCGCCGCCGAACATGTGACAGTTAAAAAGGAATGCGAAACATTGCAAGTCAGGGACGAGCCTGATTTTACAGCAGAGGATGAGTTAATCGAGGTAATCATCAACGATGAATACCCCGATCAGAAAGTCAAAATTGGGGCTCGGCTGAGTTCCTTTGAAAGGGAAAATTTGGTACAATTACTTAAACAAAATCTGAGCGCCTTCGCCTGGGTGGTCACGGACATGCGAGGAGTCGAGGTTGACGTCGCTCTTCATCATCTTAACGTCGACTCTACTTTCAAGCCAATACAACAGCGAGCGCGCCAATTTTCAACAGAAAAGGAAGCGGCGGTGAAAGTAGAGGTCGGAAAGCTTCTACAAGCAGGAATCATAAAAGAGCTTGCCTACCCTACTTGGTTGGCGAATGTGGTTATGGTAAAGAAGCACAATGGCAAGTGGAGGATGTGCGTCGACTTTACCGATATCAACAAAGCTTGTCCCAAGGATCCTTATCAGCTTCCACGAATCGATCGGTTAGTCGACTCTATTTCTGGCTTTGAAGTTTTAAGTTTCTTGGATGCATATTCTGGGTATCACCAAGTGCGAATGGCTGAATCCGACAAAGAGAAAACGGCTTTCAGAGCCGCTGGAGGTCTATTTTACTATGAGATGATGCCAATTGGGTTGAAGAATGCGGGTTCGACCTATCAGCGAATGGTCAACAGGGTCTTCAGTTCACAGATAGGCAGAAATATGGAGGCTTACATAGACGACATGGTTGTTAAGTCCGCGGGGGACGGTCACGCCGCTGACCTTCAGGAAACTTTCAACAACGTTCGAAAACACTCAATGAAGCTTAATCCGGCCAAATGTACCTTTGGTGTCCAGGCAGGCAAATTTCTAGGGTTTATGGTTAGTCGTCGTGGCATCGAGGCTAACCCAGAAAAGATTCAAGCTTTAATCGATATGCAAGAGCCTACAACTATCAAAGAAGTTCAGAGGCTTAATGGCCGCATTATCGCGTTGGGTCGGTTCATATCAAAGTCAGCGGAGAAGTGTCTTCCTTTCTTCAAGATTCTCAGGGGCGATAAAACTTTCTCATGGAGCGCGGATTGTTCACAGGCATTCCAAGCTCTGAAGGAATATCTAGGAAAACCTCCTCTTTTGGTTAGCCCTGTAGAGGGAGATGTTTTGTTTTTGTACTTAGCGGCTTCAGACCGGGCTGTTGCCGCCGTTCTTGTCAAGGAGGCCGGAACCCTCCAAAATCCCGTCTATTATGTAAGCAAGGCTCTCAGTCCGGTGGAGAGTCGCTATTTTAATATTGAAAAATTAGCCTACTCGCTTGTTATTGCGCCCGCAAGCTCGGGGCTTACTTTACTTCACATACAATTATTGTCTTAACGGATAGTCCAATGCGCCAAATACTTCATAAACCCGACCTTTCGAGCCGACTCCTCGAGATGGGCTATAGAAATTGCGAGTTTGACATACAATATCAACCAAGAAAAGCTATCAAGGGTCAAGCATTACCGGATTTTATTGTAGAAACAAGTTTCAGCTCGCCACAACCTAGTTCTCCATTATCACAAGAGTCCGCGGCAGCCAGAGTTAAGCCCAATCAGTGCCGGCACTTATATGTTGATGGAGCATCTAGTCGAAATGGTTTTGGGGCCGGAGTTATTTTGATGGAGCCCGGAACGACGGAAGAAATCGAAAAAGCTTTGAGGTTTGAATTTCCGGCCACAAATAATCAAGCCGACTATGAAGCAGTTATAGCCGGTCTCAAACTAGCCCAGGAATTAAACGTAGAAAATGTTGAAGTATTTTGTGATTCCCAACTCATCGTCAATCAAATCTCAGGGGACTATGACACGCACTGTGGTATTCTTGAGAAGTATGGTGAGATTGTTCGACGATTAAAAAGCGGCTTCAGCTATTGCGAGTTCATCAGAATTCGGAGAGAGGACAATGAGCGAGCAGACTATCTTTCCAAATTATCACTCAAAGAAGAGATTGCAGATCCTTCAATAATGATTGAGTATCTATCTGTACCCGCTATTGAGGAAACACAAATCATGGAAATCGATACACCGGCGCCGACGGCATGTTGGATCGATGAGGTTCATGCTTACATAGAAACAGGCACCTTGCCTGACGGAGCGGATAAAATTCGCGCACTTAAGAAAAGAGCGGCCAGATATGTTGTGAACAACGGAATACTCTACAGAAGGTCCGCAACAAGACCTCTTTTGCGATGTATTCGAGAGGAAGAGAGCAAGACAATTCTTTTCAAACTTCACCGGGGAGTGTGTGGGGGACACCCCGCTAGTCGCTCTTTGGCACGAGAAGGTTATAACCGCGGGGTATTATTGGCCAACAATTCTTAAAGACTCGAGAAAAATTGGTTAGAGAATGTCCAGAATGTCAAAGGCACGCGGACATCCCCCGGATACCATCGGTCGAACAAAGCATCGTGACCGCACCCCGGCCTTTCGACATGTGGGGACTCGATCTCATCGGACCATTTCCACCAGGAAGAGGTGGATGCAAAGTTATCATAGTAGCTGTGGATTATTTCACAAAATGGATCGAAGCAAAACCGATGGTCAAGATAACCGCCAAAACAGCAGGTTATTTCTTACATGATCAAATTTTTTCACGTTTCCGCGTCCCGCGGGCAGTTGTATCAGATCACGGCCCACAATTTAGGAAGGACTTCTCAAACCTTTGTGAGGAATTCAAAGTTAAACACTGGCAGTCGTCCGTGGCTTATCCTCAAGGAAACGGCCAAGCTGAGGCCGGCAATAAACAAATAATCAAAATGTAAAGAAGAGCGTGGACAACAAAGTAAAAGCAGGAGGGTGGGTTGACGAGTTACCCGATATACTTAGGGCTCTCCGCACCACGATCAAAACACCCACGGGAGAGACACCTTTCGCCCTTACTTATGGATCAGAGGCCATGACTCCCGTTGAGATGGCTCTACCAAACATCAGGGTCGCCTTATATGACCCAGCGGATAATCTTTTAAACAGCGAGATCGACTTGGATCTAGTGGAGGAAAAAAGACTGGCGACATACCATCGACTCGCGAACTACAAACAAATCGCTAAGCAACAACATGACAAGCGAATCCGCGACCACTCATTCAAAGTCGGGGATTTCGTTCTTCGAAACAGGAAGGCCACGGGTATGGAGCCTAATAAAGGGAAGCTAACAGCAAATTGGGAAGGCCCTTATCAAGTCGCGAGGGAAATCAAAAAGGGACTTATGTCCTCGAAATCATCAAGGCTATGAGCTCAATAGACCTTGGCATGCGGACAACCTCAAAAGGTACTACATGTAATAAATCGGTTAGGGTTATGGCTATCCTCTCGTTTACGACGTGAGTGGTTAGGCTTTCTTATTTTGCTTGTAATCTTTACTCATCTAGCGGGATGAGTCGAAATTAATAAAGCCCGATTTTACATTCTCTTTTTTATATGCAAATTATTACAAGTATGCACGGGTAAAAAAGAAAAGTGCTCAAAGAATTTTCAACAAAACTTCGGCTAGACTTCAGAGTTGTTAAAAATAGGGGCAATATTTGGGAAAATTTAAAGCGGCCACGACTTCCTAGCGAACAAGTTATTTCAGATAAGATTCAAGGGGGGCATATCTCATACAGGAGTCCGCACAAGATCGACCTAGAAACTTATCTAAAACAAGGGGGCCGGATGCTATTATCATCGGACTCAATTTAGACAATAAATTCGAGCAAAAAGCAAGCATACATCAAAAACGGGCAGAAAACAAACTTATGAATAAAATTATAAGCTGGACGAGGTGCATACTAGTTGTTACAGAAGCAAAAGTGCGGACAAAAGTGCGGAAAAGAAAAGAGTTATACATATGCGAAATCAAAATAATGTTTTACAAAACGAGAGGTACAAATCTAAGAATTCTCGGGCCGCATCTCTTCATTATGGACATTCTCTTCGCGGAGAGAATGGTGCAAACATCTCGATCGGCATTTGTATCGGACACGGTGGGCTCAACCGTCGGCTCAACCGTTTGCCCTACCTCTCCCCCGACTTGCTCGTCCTCTTCAGCAGCTCTCTCTCTCGCTTCGGTAGCCAAACGCACACGCTCCCTCAGATTCGCCTCAATCACAGCGGGAGACACCCAATCAGGATCACATTCTGGAACATAGCGCTGAAGCTCAATATCAGAGAAAGGTATGCGATCATGAAATTCTCTCAGATAATCGGAGAAGGGATGGGTGAGGATCCATTCCTCTAAGACATCAAGGTCGGGGGTACCACCGTCATGAGCCAGGACGCACCTCGCGATGTGATAAAACCCTTGGTCATATCCCATCATAAAGCCATCATCATTAGCGACCTTGATCTGGCCGTCAACACTTGAGCCCAGATCCTTCAGTTGTTTCTGCAGGTCCGCACACGCTGCTTGCTCGGCCTCCCAATGAGCTTGAGCCTCCGATACCCTCTGCTTCATTTCCTTCATAGTTTGATCAACGGATTTGCTCGCTAAATAAGTTTTGCATTAATCGGTTAGCCTCGGCAATTTGTGCTCTCGGCTTCTCATTCTCCGCCTCGGTGCGTTTAATCGCCCACGAAGACCGGCAGACACTGCATTTGCGGCGCCAAGAGCTTTCTGGGTTTCGACCAGCTCTTTTCTGACATCGGCACTCTCAGCTATGGTGTTTCTATAATCATTGACGAATTGTGCCAAGCCAGTGCCAACCTAATGGAAGAGAAATAAACAGCGGAGTCAATATTGACATGAGAAAAACGACAATAAAAAAAATGAGAAACAAAAACAAGAAAGGAGGTTTACCATGCTCACCGTGGCGCCGTATAAGCCCCACAAATCGACAATGCTCCCAAGAAAGGCACGGCGGGGATCAGTCTGATCCGCCAGGACAACCCTGTCCGCTATCCCGCGGCCTATCTCCAGCTGGATATCATTAGGGATACCCCATCTAAAATGCCTCAGCGGGGGCACATCAGCGATACCCCTTGAAATCGTGCGCGCCTTGTGCAGGTCAAGAGGTTGTTGCCGCATGAACTCTTTATCCAACCAGGCGGCGGGACAACCTCTAGGCCCAGTAGGAACTCCAGCATAGGGCACTACTATCTTCGTGCCCGCAGAGGCCACCTCCTCGGCCACAGGTTTGCCTTGATCGGCCACTTTTTCTTTGCCTTTATCAGTTCTGGACCTTTTAAGAGGAAGGACCTCCTGCACGCCGCTATTGTCTCCCACGGGCTCAGTCTCTTCAACAACAGCCCTCTTCTTCTTATCACCCGCAGGCGGCTTTGTCAAAGTGGTCTGCTTCATGGTTTTGCTCGCCGCGGTCTTCTCTACTAAGTGCGGCTGGGTTGATCTCACGACCTTAGCTATAGAAGCTCCGGCCGCCGTCGTCTGTAATTCGACCATGGGAAGGGGTGTTTTGATCCCCTTTAGCTCTGCGGCCCTCTTCACCTCGTCGACGGTCTTTTTCATTGTCAGCTGGCTGCGTCGAACTAATCTATCCATGGTACCTGTGAAGAACAAATGTTTATTAGCGATCAGAAGATATGAAAAGAAACATGTTATGAAAAGAAACAAAAGGAACACAAGTAAAAATCCTACTCGGTGCTCGCATATTAGGATAACCGCCGCAGATTTCACATTGAGAAGGCATGAACCTGCCATGGTGACACTCGCCATACCAATCAGGATGAGTCGGCAATGAGTCGACTACAACCAAAGGCTTGCCGATGCCGGCTCCAGAAAGTCCGGCCTGTCTTAGGTATGGCTGGCCGACGTCTAACAACAACCTCCAGTTAAATGCCCGGGCCTGGGGTTCCTTCTTACGGGTATAGCCTAGGTCGTCTTTCAGCTCAGCAATGAACTCATCATCATCGGTTTGGGTTTTTATCGCGGCCAAATGGTCGGTCTTGACCGAGTTCACCGGAAGCTTCTCAAACGGCCATCCTACCCGGGACTCTACCTTCATACATCTCTTGTCCCAGTCCGCTTCCTTGTCGGGAAGATCAAACAGTAAACGGGGCCGACAATGGCTTGATCTACTACGCGGTTGAATTTGACCAGCCGCGCCTTTCAGAGAAAAACCGTAAAAGTATAGGAGCACCGCCATTGATGATTCACGTCCGCTTAACCTACTGATTATGATGAAAGACATAACCACGCGGACTACTCCCAGACTGAGGTCGCAGGGCATCACTTTCGGCTCCTCCATGAACTTGACAAAAAATGGATCGAAGGGAAGTCTGAGTCCGGCTGCAAAATGATCATAATGCAACCACAGATAATCTTGCTGCTCCCGACCACAAACCCACGATACATTGGTCGCACCCATGCTAACAAACCGATAGTCCGCAGAAACATCATACGCCCCCAAGGCCAACACTACAACACTTTTGACCTTTTACGGCACAAAATAAATGCCGGGAAACAGAATATAAGTGCCGTAAAAAGTAATCCCGGCACATAAAATGGCGGTTATTTAAATGTCGTCAATACTGGTGTCGGCAATGTTTTGCGGCAGTTTGTTGTTTTGCCGGGAAGTTTTTGCGGCGATTTTATGGCACATAATCAAAGTGACGCATGTTTTATTTGTGGCACTTTGCTAACACTTTTTTAACATGTCGGAATGTTTTACGACGATTTTTACGGCACTTTATTAATGTGACGGACATAACTTTGAGGCATTGAAACGACTCTTATTTTAATTGCCACACGTAATTTATGGCGAATTTTCCGACACTTTTTATTTGCAGTGACACATATTTGTGGCACTATACGAACATTCATTCCATTTGTCGTGGTTTTGTAAATGGTAATTTACCGACACTAATCTTTATTGTCGTGAATCTCACAACATTTGTTTGGCACATATTGAAAATGTCCGTTTTGTTTTAGTGGCACTTTTGTGACATATAATACGTTTGTCGGAAAATTATTAACAATCTTTCTTTTGCATTGTCTTAAAGTAATTAACTTAATCTTAAAGTTGTAGAATTTTTTACCATGTTTATGTCACGGTTATCAATATACGACTGAAGTTCTAGTATTCTTACATTACATTCATATATATTAATAATCCACATTTGAACAAAGACAAAGAAGGAAATAAAATTATTCAAAATTTTGAAAATATAGGTTGAGGTTGAAATTGAAGGAAATGAAAACTAAACACCGAAAAATGATTCTTATCCAAACATTCAATCCAGAAATAATTTGAAATTAACAAGAAAAACAAAAGCAATATTTACAAGATTAATGCGTTCAATACTAAAAAACGCAACGATTTTCCTCTTGAAAAGGAACAAGCATCCAATCTCATTAACTTTCGATCCAATAACATGAATATGTCCTGCAAAAAGGTAAATTGAATGGTATCAAAAAATGTAGTACTGATTATAAAACTATAGTAATATGTATGATATGCATGTATATTTTACCTTTCATATGCAACTCTTCAGTCTCTTTTTCCTGTTCGTTGCTCTATCCTGCATCCATTAAGGAGAAAACAAATAATCATTCACGACAACACATCGATACACAAGTCTTTTCTTGCATCAACAAAAAGTGATTTTATAAAATATCTACAAAAGAATAAAAAAAAATAAAAAATTACAAGTGAGCTTAACATTTGAGCAAAGAAGCATATTACATATAATAATGTGGCCATGCATTCGACCACCAAAACAAGAAATGAAATAAACAAGGGAAATAAATATCACCATGCAAAACTAAAAATAAATATCTTTACCAGTAACTCATATACGATCCTTAAATAATGTTTGTTGATATTTTATTTCATTTGTAATTCTTTTCGTTTTTTGTTTTTTTTTTGTAATTCTTTTTGTTAAATGTAAAGCAATGAAAATGAACGAAGAAAACGTCTTAGCATATATAGTCATAAAATTTGTGTTCCAAAAAATAAAAATAGAAATTCATAAAATTCGATTTAGTCATCATAGCTTTGGTCATTGGATTACCTGATCCAAAGTCTTATATACAGTCGTTAAAAAAAGTTTTACAACAAAAATAAATAACACTTATGATAACAAACATGTTGTATTTTGGTAAACAACAAATATGTTGTAGTAAAAAAAATAAGATAACATTTATTAGTCATAATTTTGATGAAGATCTATATAATAAATACGCATATAAACATTATTATGCATATAAAAAAGATTACACCATAAATAGTGAAACATGTTTTAGGATATTTAATATTTTAGGGATATTAAAGCATATTTTGTGTATCAATGTGACAAACAAATGAAAGGTATCAACGTAAATATCGGAAACAAAGTGAAAAAAAAAAAACCGACACATGTAATTCAAAAAAATTAAAAGGAATAAGATGACACAGGAGAGTGAGTTGTTCAAAAACCAAAAACAGAAAAAGAATCAAAGAGGAGAGAGACAATTACCGCAACAAGGAATCGAAAAATTAATTAAATTAAACAAAATCGAAAGTAAGCAATAAATGTGGCGTTAAAAGAAGTGAAATTAATGTGATGTTGAATTAGCAGTTGACTACAGATTCAGCGGGTAGAAACAGAATTTGGGAAAAGTGCTCTCGCACCCAAATAACAATATAAAATTGGCTCCTGGTATGGCCACAGCTATTATCTTCCTGCCAAAGCAACTTTTTAATCATTTTTTGTTATTCCCTTTTTAACCCTTACACCTGTCCCATATTTAACATCGCAGTTCATCTTCCCGTACGGAACTTTTCCTACTCCACCCCTGCCATTTTTCTCCTGAACGGTTCATGTTTCCCAAACCAACACTTAAATAACCCCAATTTCCTCTTCAAACAAAAATAATCAACTCGAATCCATCCATTTTCCTTCATATCTTTTTTATTCTCAACCTGGTGAAATACATTCATCCAAGAAGATGAAGCTCTATTTTTTATTTTAATTTTTTTGAAAATCAAGGAGATAATGTTCTAAAATAAAAGTTGTGTTACGAAGAATTAGTGTTGGGAAGAAATTTGGTTTAAGAGTAAGGCTACAAGGATATTATTTCCACACAACACGCACATCAAAGTACTTGTATTCTTATTTGCTAGCTGATTTTTGTTTTTTAAACGATTTTGCTTTTTCGGCTTTTGTTACTCTTAGTTAGGGATTTCAATAAGTTTCTGTTTTTGCATGAATTTTGCCCTGTTAGCTTCTCGTTGTTTGCTTTAGGCTACTTTCGCTTCGATTTTTCCGGATTGAAAAAAAAAAAAATGAAGAATCATGTTTGGACTAAACTCATGTTCCATGTTCACTCTGTCTTTGCGTTGCTCTGCATTGCTTTGGGTATTTGAATAGTGAATATATCTTCATGCTTGTTTAGTGGATTGAATAGTTAATGATGATGTATTTGTTGTAAAACCAGATTTCTTTCTAGGATGTTTAATGATACATGTATCATTTGGAATGAATCTATCTTTCATTCACAGGAAGAAAAGAAAAAAAATTCACTTTGAGCTGTTTTTCTTTTAGAGATAAATAAGCCAAGAATAAAATCCTTGTGATTTTTTAGTTTTTTGGAATGCTTTGTGAAAGCTGAATTTTACATTTGAAAAGAATATGAATACATTAAAATAAAAAAATAAAAAAAATATATGTAAGTGAAGGTGAGAGGCGGCTTCGTAAGATGAACAGCTAGCATCTGTTAATGTGGGACAGGTGTAAGGGTTAAAAGGGAATAACAAAAAATGATTAAAAAGTTGCTTTGGCAGGAAGATAATAGCTGTGGCCATACCAGGAGCCTATAAAATTGCATGTATCGCTAGTCGTGAGAAAAATGCAATGATTTTACGATTTTTTTCATGGATTAAACTTTTTAATGACAAAAAATTCAATGAATTTCCTTCTCATATACAATAAATCAATGATGGAATCAATTTAAACCAAAATAACTTATCTTGATGGAGGTAAAATGCAATTTAGCGATGTGAGTCCCCACCTCCCGGAGATACTAGTTATCGAAGGGTTGAGAAGGAAAGAGCTCGACTTCTCTGAATCTGCAACAATCGTGAATTGTTTTTAGGAGAATAGTGATTCGATTGTGAATTGTTTTTAGGAAAACCGTGTTTTGAAGGCAAGTGTAGAAAGTGATAATTTTTGTATTGTGGTTTTAAAAAACTGTGTTTATTAAATAAAAAACTACTTTTTTTAGACTAGATTGGGGTTATCATTTAAGAGTTTGTTTTTATCACTTTTAAAAAGTTTAAAATTTGTACTTAAAGTTTCGGTGGGTATATAACAAACAAACAAACAAAAAAAGTTTTGGTGGGTAAGGAAAGGATTGAAAAAATTGATCTGAAAATATGGCGCTAAATAAATAAAATAAATAAAACCACGTACTTGAAAGAAAAAAAAAGTAACAGAACGTGGATACAACCTCAATTAGCTTTTTTTTTCCCTTTTTTTTGGAGTATAGTAGTACGTGTTTTTTTATTTATTTTTTTATTACAAATACACTTCAGCTGTTTTGTTTTTAAGACATTCATTTTTTTTTAAATGTTTCTTTATACAGAAAAATTCATGGTATATTAATTTATACTTAAAACTATAGTTTTTTTTTTTGTGGAAAAAGAATTTTATTAAACAACATCAGCCAAACAGGCGGCCAAAACGTCACCCGGGGATGAAGCGCCCCAAGATGTCCGAGTCAAAACTAACAAAGCATGTCGAGCTAAAAGATGCTCAGGGTCATTCCTCATACGCTGAATAAAAGTAAAGGAAACATATGTGAAACTAGATAACGTGGCCAAACAGTCTTGTACTAGACAGCCATGGGCCGTAAGATCTTCGACAGGTCTGCGGAGCCTCGAAATACATGCCAAACAATCACTCTCTATCTGTAATTGCGGAATCCCCAAAAGACGCGCTTCTTCCAAAGCCAAAGAAATAGCCTTTAGCTCCATATATTCCACCGAGCCCCCTGGATCGAAGTGATATGCAAAAGAATGAAGAACTGCCTCATAAGAATCTCGGAAGATGACTCCAACCCCTGCTCCCGCCTCAATAACTGACGCATTTATTACGCCCTCTGCTGGCCGCACCCACTTAAAACTATAGTTGTGTTTATAAAACACTTATTCTTTGAAAATATGTCATTGTATTAGTATTGATAATA
This sequence comes from Gentiana straminea, assembly GCA_036785695.1. Taxonomy (NCBI): domain Eukaryota; kingdom Viridiplantae; phylum Streptophyta; class Magnoliopsida; order Gentianales; family Gentianaceae; genus Gentiana; species Gentiana straminea. The sequence continues at coordinate 322,387 of JAVUPR010000282.1, forward strand.
TTAATGTTTGTTCTTTATAATACTATTACACTTAAATGAGCAATAATGACTAAAATTTGTTATCTAACAATATATATATATATATATATATATATATATATATATATATATATATATATATATATATATATATATATATATATATATATATATATATATATATATATATATATATATATATGGCATTTAATTCGGTGGAATTGAAAAATGGCAAATTGTCATTCCACCGGGCGATTATGTCCGTCGTTAATTTGACAGGGGTAATTTTGTTCTTTCAAATGTCTTTTGTACTTTTTCTGTATTTTTCAATCCACTTGTCATTTTTGACAATATTTTCTTTAGTTTTGTCCTTAATAACCATTATCCACACACACACACACACATATATATATATATATATATATTATATATATATATACATATATATATTATATATATATATATATATAATGTCGAAATTATCACGATGTATTTAGCGGTGGTTTGTGGTGGATATACGGCTATAAAGATGGTGTAAAAGTGGTGATGCACGATGATGAAGTGGAAATCGCGGTGGTGCAAACTAGAGAGAAAACGAGTATGAAACTTGGCAGAGTTTTGCATGTGTTTCTATTAATGCCTCTTTTAGAATGTTATATTGAGCCTCTATTTATAGGCAAGCTACAGATTATGAGGGTTAAACTAATTAAAGTTAGATACAAGTAAGTACAATGAAATGCTAGTTAAGCTAATGATCGTCTGGCGACGCCGTTATGGTGAGAACCCAACACTTGGCTATTTCTTGTACCTTTGTCTTGTCATCATTGGGTTGTAGCTTGTTCTTCTTTGTTTCACGGGCTCTGGTCACTGGAGGACCCAATAGTCTGATGGGCTCTCGGTCCGGTCCTTAGCCTTTATTGGCGTCGTATTGGACTAAAGCTTGGGGGCGGGGACGGTTGTTCGTGATCCCAAAATGACTTGTGGGGTCATGGATTAGAGTGGCCGGTGGTCTTATCCGCTTCTCTGGTAGCCGGACGGACCCGAATAGAGATCCGCGGGCTGGATTATGGTTCAGGCACATCATATATATGTATATGTATATATATATATATGTGTGTGTGTGTGTGTGTGTGTGTGTGTGTGTGTGTGTGTGTGTGTGTGTGTGTGACACATGCACACCATATTCTAGGCCCCAACAATCATTCGCGTATGTCGACCATTGTTCGGATCTTGACTCATGGTACAATAATCGATTGAAGCGCTAATTCGACGGTTTTGGTCGGTGCCCCACGGCTTCGTTATTAATAATGGTTATTGAACCAACGGATCAATATGGATCGTTATCTAATTAATTGAATCGAACTTAAAATAATATGCATTTTGTGTTTGTAATCGAATTGAACTTAAACTAACATCAACTTGTTATTCAGTCAAAAAATTCTAGTAAGTGTGGATCACATGGGGTTGAAAGGGGAAGGGGTTCCACTCAAAAAAAAAAAAATATTAAAGGGGAAGGGGGTAAAGGATTTATTGTAATAACATGTGTGTATTTTAATTTAATGATATAAACATCAACTTGTTTTAAAAAAGCGACCGAACTGTCAGTTTGATGGTTTTGGTCGGTGACCCACCGATTCATGAATAATTGGTTCATGAACCGACGGTTCGGTCTCGGTTTGCTATAATTTAGATAACGATTCAAGTCATTAACCAAATAATATTCTATTATTTCATACACTTAAAATAGTTTATTTTATAAATAAATCGAATAGAGCTAAAAATAATATCTATTTGGTGTTTCTAATCGAATTGAATTAAAATCAAGTTGGTATTTGGTCATTGGATTATAGTAAGTATGAGTTATAAGGGTGAAATGGGTAGCGATAAGGGGTAAATGATTTATTGTAATGTTATATATCATGTATTTTAATGATATAAACATAAAATATACTAAAACATCGACTCTATCGCTAGATTTACGGTTTTGATGTGTGACCTGCCCGTTCATAACTGATGATTTGGTCACGGTTTGATGCGATACATACCACGTTTCAGATCATTGATCAACTTATGTTTTTTTTCACACTTGGAAATAGTTGATTTTATTAATATTTAATCAAATTGACGCTAAAATGGCTTCGGCCCAGCGGTGTTTGGTGCGGTCATCATCCTGGAGTTTCTGGGTTCGAGTCCCAGTAGGGACAAAGTGTGCGTGGGTGTATTTCTTTGGTATCCGTAGAAAAAATCAAATTGGACTTAAAATAACATCCTGAAGCGCCAGTTTGACGATATTGGTCGGTGACCCACATGTTCTTGAGTGGTGGATACATGAACTGACGATTCGGTCATGGTTCACTACAATTCAGCTCACGGTTCAACAGTTTATTTTCTTCGTCGTGTTCTACCAATACAAACCACGGTTCTCTTACAGAAAAAGGTAATACAATTTTAGCCAAATTAAAATTATTTTAAGTTCGGTGTGATTAATTATTTATAAAAAAATTAATTTTTAAGTGTGTAAAAAGGTATTAGTTTACCAATGACTTGAACCATGATCTGAACTGCAACTAACAGTTGGTTCATGAACGTGCTATTAAAGAACTGGTGGGCCACTGACTAAAACCGTCAAACTGGCGGTGTAATCAATTATTGAACTATGTGTCAAAGATCTGAATAGTACGTAGTAAGATGTACGTGGATTATTGTTATATATATATATATGCGTGTGTGTGTGTGTGTAAGACTGTATGTTATATTCTAAAACTTTTATGTGGTGGTTAAGATTAGAGGTGTTTGTTAATATTATAACGATGCACTAAATTAATTAAGTGCCTACTAATTCTATTCTATATAAATTTTTTTTTTTTTAAAGTTTGTTCATGTTTTCAAAAAGTTTGTTCATGTTTTTCTATTCTATAAATTAATTAGTACATTATGTTTTTTTGCAGGAAATTAGTACATTACTTAATTGATTCAGATTCTCTCCATCCACGTTAATAACTTTCAACGATGTGGAGTTCGCTTATCACCCAATTTCGTTTGGGCACATTCTCTATTTTTTTCCCGGATAAATGATGTTTTAAATTATGTGTAATTATATCCCCTCTTTGCCAAAAAAATAAATAAAAATTATATCATATGCAGTTTACATAAAGAGTAATGATACGAGTACAACGGTTCTGTCACAACGAAGATCTGCACTGTTATAATTTGTCTAAATTGATCAAATGTAAATCTAACATAAAAAGGAACATACTATCATGAAATACTATATATCTGTGATAATATATTATACAAATATCTTGAAATATCCACAATATTTGTAACGCCCCATTCCCGGACACCGAGTCCTTATCCGGAAAGAGCGCTCGGCACATCTATTATCAAATAAAAACTCAATAATACATGCAAGCCTTACGTCATACATCAGAATCCAAACGGCGCGGAAGATAAAACAACTCAACAACTCGGGAAAACAAACGATCGCAACATACGGTAATCAATCGTGAAAACTAAAATCCATTCAAAGAACTAATCATCCAAAATTAAATCCAAAAGGAAGAACAACATTATTCAAAACTTGAAACAACTGTTTTAAAAGAAACAACTAAAAGATCTAAGTCTTCGAACTCCAACTCAAACATCATCGTCATCAAAGAACTCATCAGCGGTAACCACCTGTTCACCTTCTTGGGGAAAAGGAGAAGACAAAACAACGTAACGGGGTAAGTACAAAAGTACTCGTAACGTGTAGAAGATCGTATAACCATGCCCTCATAAAGAAATAAAAGCAATACCGTCTTTTATTAATTCATTTCCGTTATTAGCCCTAGCTAACTATCACATTATGTTCATTGCATAACATGAGGTTCCAAGGGTATCTAGCTTAGCTCAAGTTTGTTACATCATGAATAACAAGGGCACTACGCCTAGTAATAGGATGTACTAGAACAACTGGGTGCAACCTACTTAGAGACTCGCTCTAGTAGCCCCGGGAATATCTGAGTCCCGATGGTGTGATGACCGGCAGAGTGCACCAGACGCTTTATCTGGCCAATCGATTGACCGGCGTGGGTACAGTCTACTTTGTCTAGTCAGAGAACACATCGCGATATTGTACTATGCCTTACCAAGCATTGCATGATGTTTAAGCTTTTAATCTAACACATACGTTTGATTAGGTATTTAACTAGCCACCTAAGTATTTTCAGGTAAGCTCCCTCACACTTCCTACCCTCGTACTTAGACTTCTAGACACGGACAAGCCCTAGCAATTACACAGACATCGATAAACCCTAGCTTATCGAAGCACAAGGCAAATCCGAAGCTTCCAGTGGTCCCACACTTCATCCTTTTAGGGAATCCATGTGGTGCCGGAACTAAACGCACCAGAAGCTAGTTCAGAGCTTTGTCACGTAAGGTCATGCAGTAAAGATCATGTTATAAAGCCTGAGAAGCAAGCTAACATCACAAGACAATAGAAAACTAGAGACACAGACCAACGCCCGTCCGACAGACTGAACGCCCGTCCAGAAGACCGAACGCCCGTCCACCTTCAAGCCATCACATCCTGTATGAAAAACTACTCCTTGGACGCCCGTCCAGAAAGTCCGGACGCCCGTCCAATTTGCAGAGGAAGCAGACGCCCGTCCATTAGGCCAGACGCCCGTTCATCCAAACTCAATTCAATCCTGTATCAAAATTTCACCTTGAACGCTCGTCCAAGGGAACTGGACGCTCGTCCACTTTGCAGAGGAACCGGACGCCCGTCCGAATCCCTGGACGCCCGTCCACCTGGGAATTTCCCAGAAGTCTGCAACTTAACCCTGCGATTTCCATCGCACATGCACCCCAAAAACTCGATTTTTAACAGATAAAACAGCAGAAAACAATACAAAAAGATTGCCTACAATCTTACGAGAACTTAGCCATACGATAAGAAAACCACGTTACCTCGATTCTTGCGAGCTACTACGATCCACGCAACCAAAGCTTGAAAAAGATAAACCTTTTAACACCGAGCCTAAAAACGATTGACACCATAGGATTACTACGATGCTTAAACACGGGAAAACGCGGGTTGAACGGCGAAAACGAACCCTAAACAAGAACGATGATGAGAACTTACGTTAACGGCTCTAAGGATGGTTGATATCCAAACGATCCTCTTGTCGCGGTGATTCTTTTTCCCTTGAGATGTCTCCGTCCAAAAGATCAACGGATTAAGCCTGGGGATTGAAAGTTCTTCCTCTCTTTTTTTTTTTTTTTTTTTTTTTTTTTTTTTTACTTGCGGCTCTCCTCAAAAAAAAAAATGCGGCTGCTCCTTTTTTTTGACAAAAGTGATTAGGTTAATTTAGGATTATTTCCTTTTTATACATCCCAAATTTCCTAATTACCTTATAATTCCTCAATTATCCCCTTTTCTTTTATAAAACCTTTAAAAACCAAAAGAACATAATATTCCGATTTATTAAAAGACCGAATTGCCCTTAATTCGAAAATCGGGATATTACATTCCTCCCCCCTTAAGAGGAGTTTCGTCCTCGAAACTAGAACATACCTGGAAGATGAGGGAACTCTGGGAACTCGTCTATCATGTCCGCTTCCACTTCCCAAGTGGCTTCCGTCGGTGCATGGTTGCTCCACTGCACTAACACTAACGGGATCATTCGCCTCTTGATCATTCTTTCCTTTCTGTCCAGAATCTTGATCGGCTTTTCCACGTATGATAGGTTGTCTTGTAACACTTCCGGATCAATCTCAGATTCCACATCCACTTTTGATAAACACTTTTTAAGCATTGATACGTGGAAGACATTGTGGACTCTAGACATCGATTACGGCAACCGTAGTCTATAAGCCAACTTCCCAACTCTTTCGATGATATCAAAAGGTCCTACGTATCTTGGACTTAGCTTTCCTTTTCGACCAAACCTCTTGACACCCTTCATTGGAGATGCTCGAAGGTAAACTCTATCCCCGACCTCGAACTCTAGCGGTCTTCTTCTAACATCGGCCCAACTCTTCTGACGATCTTGTGCAGCTTTCAGATTCTTCCGTATCAACTCGATCTTCTCCTTGGCTTGCTGAACCATCTCCGGCCCGGTGATGTGTTTCTCTCCCACTTCATCCCAATAAAGTGGAGTCCCGCACTTCCTACCATACAAGGCCTCAAAAGGTGGCATTCCCAAACTTGCGTGGTAACTGTTATTGTAAGCAAACTCCGCCAAGTTGAGGTAATCTATCCATGAACCTCCGGCATCCAAAACACAAGCTCTAAGCATATCCTCAAGAGTCTGAATCGTTCTCTCGGATTGCCCATCCGTCTGAGGATGAAACGCTGTACTCAAATCAGTCTTCGTGCCAAAAGCTTTCTGCAACCCTTTCCAAAAGCGACTGATGAATCTACTATCCCTGTCGGATACAATAGATAAAGGCACACCATGAAGCTTCACTATATTGTCGATGTACATAGTAGCGAACTTCTTAATAGGCATGTCTACCTTACACGGCAAGAAATGGGCTGATTTGGTAAGTCTATCCACAATCACCCAAATCATGTCATGACCGCCCTTCGTCTTAGGCAACCCGGTGATGAAATCCATCGTGATATTCTCCCATTTCCATTCCGGTATCTCCAAAGGTTTCAACAAACCTCCCGGCCTCTTATGTTCGCTTTCACCCTCGACATGTATCGCATCTCGCCACGAACTCGCGATCCCTAACTTCATACCAGGCCACCAGTATCTTTCCTTGAGATCTCTATACATCTTAGTGGCTCCGGGGTGAACCGCAAAAGCAATCTTGTGAGCCTTATCCATAACCTTCTCTCTTAGACCATCCACATCTGGTACACACAAACGGTCTCCATACCAAAGATAACCACTCTTGTCCAACTGATAACCCACTGTAGGTTTTTCTCGGGCCACTCGCTTCAAATTAACCATCACTGGGTCCTTATCTTGTTTAAACCGTATCTCATCTAGCAGATCTGACCTTGCCATCAATGGCGCCATAAACTGGTCTTCATCCTTCTGCTCAACCACTTCAATCTCGCATTCTATCCAAGCGATCCACAACTTCTTGTAAGGTGGTGATAGCATTAACCGCTCTCCGGCTAAGTGCATCAGCTACGACATTCGCCTTACCCGGGTGGTATTGAATGTCCAAGTCGTAGTCTTTCACAAACTCTAACCATCTTCTTTGTCTCATGTTCAGATTCTCCTGAGTAAAGAAGAACTTAAGGCTCTTATGATCCGTGAAGATCCTTGTCTTGACACCATACAAATAGTGTCTCCAAAGCTTCAAAGCAAACACCACTGCTGCCAACTCCAAGTCGTGTGTAGGGTAATTCTTCTCATGCACCTTTAGCTGCCTAGATGCATAAGCAATCACCTTTCCTGACTGCATCAAAACACAACCCAAACCTTGACCCGATGCATCTGTATAAACATCATAATTATCAAAAACCTCCGGTAACGCCAACACAGGAGCTGTGGTCAACTTTTCTTTCAAAGTCTGAAAGGCCTCCTCACATTCATCGGTCCACTCATACTTAACGTTCTTCTGAGTAAGTCTCGTGAGAGGTGTAGCTATCTTCGAGAAATCCTTTACAAACTTCCGGTAATACCCTGCTAGACCCAAGAAACTCCTTATCTCTGTCACTGATGTCGGTCTAGGCCACTTAGAAACAGCTTCTATCTTTGCTGGATCTACCTTAATACCTTCTCCAGAAACTATATGTCCAAGAAAACTGACTTGATCCAACCAAAACTCGCACTTGGAAAACTTGGCATACAGCTTGTTCTCTTTTAAGGTTTGTAGCGCTATCCTTAGGTGTTCTTCATGCTCTTCCTCGTCTTTAGAGTATACCAAAATGTCGTCTATGAAGACAATCACAAACTTGTCGAGATAAGGCATGAAAACCCTTTGCATTAGGTCCATGAACTTTGAGGGAGCATTAGTGAGTCCAAACGGCATGACCAAAAACTCATAATGTCCATACCTCGTACTGAAGGCTGTCTTAGGTATATCCGACACCTTGATTTTCAAGCGATGGTAACCGGACCTAAGATCAATCTTAGAGAACACCTTCTTACCCCGCAACCGGTCGAACGGATCGTCAATCCTTGGTAAAGGATACTTATTCTTGATTGTCGGTTTATTCAACTCTCGTAGTCGATGCACAAGCGCATACTCCCATCTTTCTTCTTCACAAACAAGACCGGTGCTCCCCACGGTGATGTACTTGGTTGGATGATGTTTTTCTCTAACATGTCCTTAAGCTGAATTTTCAACTCTTTCAACTCAGCTGGTGCCATCCTGTAGGGCGCTTTAGCTACTGGTGCAGCTCCTGCAATTAACTCGATCTCAAACTCTATGGCCCTATCAGGCATGTGTCCTGGCAAATCTTCCGGGAAAACTTCAGGAAAGTCCTTAACTACACGAGTCTCTCCTAACTCGGGTTTGAGCTTTTCCTTATCTAGCGCGTACACCACAAAACCTTGGCAACCCTGCCTCAAGGCTTTTAAGGCTTTAACCGCCGAGATGATCGGATCTTTGTTTCTTGCTAGGCTTGTATACGATACCCCGAAACGTCCTAGCTGATTTTCCGGAACTTTAAAGATTACTCTCTTGCCTTTGCAATCCAAATAGACATGGTTCTTAGACAACCGGTCCATGCCTAGGATAACATCAAAGTCCGAGAAATCCAACACCGTCGGGGCATGCCGGCACTTGTAAGTCCCAACTCTAATGTCGGCGAGGGTGTGACTTGAGCACATCGGTGACTCGGCCCAAAGGGGTGGATATACTCAAGGGTCTCTCCAACTCCTTAAGCGGTAGGTTTAACTTCTTGACTATGTTTGAAGAAACAAAAGTTCCGAAGCTCCGGTATCAAACGGAAGCCGAAACTCGCTAGATTATCTATGATTATGGTACCTAAAAGTGAATCAATTTACGTATAAATATGTAATATCATATGCGCGCTATATCATATTAAATATTTATAAGAAACACAAACAACGAAAAAGTACTGTCACCACAAAGTCATCTAACTCCTCCGGCTCCGCATCCGTTGCAAAAACACGGCGGTCGCTACCCGTAGGACGACTACCCCGTTTGGTTACTTCGCCCTCCCTGCCCGATTGCCTTGTGATAGCTTCTTAGGACACGCCCTCGAGTAGTGTCCCGCTTCCCCGCAAGTGGAAACAATTCAAGCTACCACCATGCAATCTCCCGTATGTGCCTTGTTACATTTAGCACAAACCGGTGGCGTCCCACTTGTCGAACTCTTCATTGCTAAACCCCCGTCTTCTTTACATTTCGCCTGTTTGTGGCGCCCTCTACTACCTCCTTGAAAATTTGAGAATGGCCTCTTGTCCCCAACTACAACTGTCGGCCTGTTGGCAAACCTTTCCGCTGTCAATGCTCTATCCATGACGCTTGCCATACTCGTCGGTCTATCTCCAAGCATACCTTTTGCCACATCATGTGATAACCCTTCCATAAACTTGTCTATCTTCTTTTCTTCACTCTTCATAATCTCGGGGTAGAATCTGCCCAGCTCGTGAAATTTCTGCGAGTACTGTGTCACTGTAGTATTTCTTCCCTGTTTTAAACTCAGAAACTCGTTGGCCTTTGCATTTTGTGCCGTTCTAGGGAAGTATTCCTGATAGAACAAATCCTTGAATACCGCCCAATTTGTGATTCTAGGATTAGCTTGCTCATAAGACTCCATCCAACTCGCATTACCCGCCAACAAAGATACGCCAACCGAGCCCATTCGGATTACGGGGCCCTCATGTTTCGCATGCCTTTTCAAAACGACGAAGCCACAAGTCTCCGCTCGCGCCGGCTCAACATTACCGAAAAACTCGGTACCATGTGCTTCTTCACCTTCTCATACCGTCTATTGGTCTATCATAACCCCCCAACCGCCGCCGCCGAAACCGCCGCCGTACCGGTGGGGCATTCTCGATAACTCTCGTCGTGGCCGGGTGTAGCCGGGTGCTACGAAAGAACTCGATCTAGGTGGTGGTGGAGGTCGAACCGTCGGTGAGGGGTGAAACTCACGGGTGTAGGTGGAAACATGGATACTGTGGATAAGCGAAGAGAGCGGCGGCCGGTGGATTAGAAAGTCCCAATCCGGTCCAAGTGGTGGTCCTTGGAGCCGATGTAGAAACCGGTACGCGAGTGCTAAACCTTGAAGGACCCGCTTGTTCCACTCGACCTCTAACGAGAATTACTTGGTCCTTGATTTCCACCATGACTGGGGTTGCTCACTTGAGTGACCGGAGGAACCTGAGTAGCTGGTCCACTCCTCCTTCTTCTCGGAACCACAACTTCAGTAAAATCCGTCTCTGCGTTACTCGTCTGGGTATTATCTGCCTCAGCGTACGAACTAGCTCCTCCTCTAGTAAGCACCATCCTGTAGCCAAGAAAGAGAGGGGTTACTAAAGCTCTAACCTTATCTTAAAGAAAAATCAAGTCCTACACAGCAAGGAAAACCTTTCTCTCTGATACCAACTGTAACGCCCCATTCCCGGACACCGAGTCCTTATCCGGAAAGAGCGCTCGGCACATCTATTATCAAATAAAAACTCAATAATACATGCAAGCCTTACGTCATACATCAGAATCCAAACGGCGCGGAAGATAAAACAACTCAACAACTCGGGAAAACAAACGATCGCAACATACGGTAATCAATGCTGTGAAAACTAAAATCCATTCAAAGAACTAATCATCCAAAATTAAATCCAAAAGGAAGAACAACATTATTCAAAACTTGAAACAACTGTTTTAAAAGAAACAACTAAAAGATCTAAGTCTTCGAACTCCAACTCAAACATCATCGTCATCAAAGAACTCATCAGCGGTAACCACCTGTTCACCTTCTTGGGGAAAAGGAGAAGACAAAACAACGTAACGGGGTAAGTACAAAAGTACTCGTAACGTGTAGAAGATCGTATAACCATGCCCTCATAAAGAAATAAAAGCAATACCGTCTTTTATTAATTCATTTCCGTTATTAGCCCTAGCTAACTATCACATTATGTTCATTGCATAACATGAGGTTCCAAGGGTATCTAGCTTAGCTCAAGTTTGTTACATCATGAATAACAAGGGCACTACGCCTAGTAATAGGATGTACTAGAACAACTGGGTGCAACCTACTTAGAGACTCGCTCTAGTAGCCCCGGGAATATCTGAGTCCCGATGGTGTGATGACCGGCAGAGTGCACCAGACGCTTTATCTGGCCAATCGATTGACCGGCGTGGGTACAGTCTACTTTGTCTAGTCAGAGAACACATCGCGATATTGTACTATGCCTTACCAAGCATTGCATGATGTTTAAGCTTTTAATCTAACACATACGTTTGATTAGGTATTTAACTAGCCACCTAAGTATTTTCAGGTAAGCTCCCTCACACTTCCTACCCTCGTACTTAGACTTCTAGACACGGACAAGCCCTAGCAATTACACGACATCGATAAACCCTAGCTTATCGAAGCACAAGGCAAATCCGAAGCTTCCAGTGGTCCCACACTTCATCCTTTTAGGGAATCCATGTGGTGCCGGAACTAAACGCACCAGAAGCTAGTTCAGAGCTTTGTCACGTAAGGTCATGCAGTAAAGATCATGTTATAAAGCCTGAGAAGCAAGCTGACATCACAAGACAATAGAAAACTAGAGACACAGACCAACGCCCGTCCGACAGACTGAACGCCCGTCCAGAAGACCGAACGCCCGTCCACCTTCAAGCCATCACATCCTGTATGAAAAACTACTCCTTGGACGCCCGTCCAGAAAGTCCGGACGCCCGTCCAATTTGCAGAGGAAGCAGACGCCCGTCCATTAGGCCAGACGCCCGTTCATCCAAACTCAATTCAATCCTGTATCAAAATTTCACCTTGAACGCTCGTCCAAGGGAACTGGACGCTCGTCCACTTTGCAGAGGAACCGGACGCCCGTCCGAATCCCGGACGCCCGTCCACACGGGAATTTCCCGACCCGCAACTTAACCTGCGATTTCCATCGCACATGCACCCCAAAAACTCGATTTTTAACAGATAAAACAGCAGAAAACAATACAAAAAGATTGCCTACAATCTTACGAGAACTTAGCCATACGATAAGAAAACCACGTTACCTCGATTCTTGCGAGCTACTACGATCCACGCAACCAAAGCTTGAAAAAGATAAACCTTTTAACACCGAGCCTAAAAACGATTGACACCATAGGATTACTACGATGCTTAAACACAGGAAAACGCAGGTTGAACGCTGAAAACGAACCCTAAACAAGAACGATGATGAGAACTTACGTTAACGGCTCTAAGGATGGTTGATATCCAAACGATCCTCTTGTCGCGGTGATTCTTTTTCCCTTGAGATGTCTGTCCAAAAGATCAACGGATTAAGCCTGGGGATTGAAAGTTCTTCCTCTCTTTTTTTTTTTTTTTTTTTTTTTTTTTTACTTGCGGCTCTCCTCAAAAAAATGCGGCTGCTCCTTTTTTTTTGACAAAAGTGATTAGGTTAATTTAGGATTATTTCCTTTTTATACATCCCAAATTTCCTAATTACCTTATAATTCCTCAATTATCCCCTTTTCTTTTATAAAACCTTTAAAAACCAAAAGAACATAATATTCCGATTTATTAAAAGACCGAATTGCCCTTAATTCGAAAATCGGGATATTACAATATTGACAAGATTAGATGGTTATCCCGATTCCGTGTTCTCCCCACCCACCCGCCTCCTCCCCCTTTTTTTTTTCTTCTGATTTATACACTCTACAAAATATATTACTCCTCTTTTTTTATTCCCCAAACTTCTGTTAACCGCCTCCAACAAATTCCCCCGACCTAGTTTTTTGAAACAAAAATAATATTAAATAAAAAATCAAAGAATGGAATAAAATTAAAATGAAACATAAGCTTCTATCACATTGCAATTTTTTGAAATTTGACATTCTTTTATCCAACCAACCAGAAGCATTTATTAGTCGGCATTTAAAGATAAAATTTGTTGATGCCACTTAACATTGTACTAGAAAAAAAAAATATATTCTTCTAACACCATATCAATATTAATGAGAGAAATTAGAATCGATCAGTATTATTGTCTTGTAAAAGATACAGTAGCATGTATTATATGATATCTTATTTATCCATGTTACTAGTTTGGTATTCCTTTCATATAGAATATCAAATAGATATGACTATGTATAAGTAAACAATATAATACGTCTGTATCATTTGGTATATCAAAAAGATAAATAAATTTTTTTTTTTGCACAAGTAAACAATGTATGCTGATGAATTTTGATGGCTTTTTCTAAGAGATCGGATGGTTTTAAGAGGCTTTTAGCATACATGTTGACAAGCAATCGGTCAGCGGGATGATATATATATTTTAATTTTTTTTGAAGGGATGATATGTATTATTAATAAAAAGAACAAAAGAAAGAAAAAGAAAAGAGGGAGGGACAAGGGAATTAAGATAGGGTCTCGTGACAGTATACTAGAGCCGGCATGCAAGAGGGAGAAATCCAAAACTCTAATACCCCTAAAATTTGAGAAAGGGTAAAGTGGTAAAAACGGATTTACTAATATAATTTTATTTTATTAGTTGCTCTAGTATTAATTTATAATTTTATTTTATTAGTTGCTCTAGTATTAATTAAAAGGATTAATTAATATAATTAAAACATTTTTTGGACTCATAATTAAAGGATTTTAATTATAAATAAAACCCCCGCTCCTTAATCTCCTCACATTACACGCCAGTTTTTTGAGAAATTAGGCATGGAGTTCGGTCGAAGAATTATCAAAGAAGGAGAGAGTCTTTGCAATTCCGGCTAATTCGTTTGCTTTCTCAACGGACCGTAATAGACAAAGTTGATTACCGGGACTAGAGGAACGTTTTGACACCCATAATTCTCGATTTCGTAAGTTCTCAACCTTAGGGCTTTTTAGAATCTTGTTGTTCTTGTTGTTTCTAAGGATTAGGTGGATTAAGATTCCCGTAGTAATTGTGGCAATGCTTGTTCTTGTAAGGAATTCATAAATCATTCGAAGGAATCACAAGCCTTTGGATTTCTTGTGCTTTGGTTGCTTTGGATCAAGTTTTCTAGCAAATACAAGTAAGGGGGTGTGCTAATCGGGTTTGTTATGGGTTGTATTTTGTGCTTAAATTGTTATTGGATTGTATGAATAACAATTTTAGAGAGTTTGGAAGTTTTCCAGGTGTGCTAGGCGTGCTAGTTTGAAGCTCGAAAAGGGCTCGGTTAACTATTCGAGTTAAATGACTTGAGCTTGAACTCAAAAAAACTGAATCGGGTCAAACTTCTATACGAGTCGAGTATGAGTAGCTTGATTAACTTACAACCATAACAGAGATGAAGTCGTTTACATTGCATCTGTTGAACACGCGCTAACAACCCAATAGTGATCCACTTGCTCAACTATAACCCCTCTTTTCATTTACACAAATGCACAAGCGTACACCTTTATAAGAGAAAAGTCTATTGACTGGCTTAGCAGAGGGTTTTTTGGCCATCTTCTTATGTTATGTATATATGATATTTGAAGATATATATGGTTATGATTTATTTGTGCGTGTGTGTTTTGTTTAAATTTATGATGAAATAGCATGATAATATACATATTATTTCTTATAACATAATTTTTTATTTTATAGCGCATTTTGATATAGTGTTATGAAAATACTTTATATTATTGCAAAGTACAAAAACAATATAGATAGTGTCATTTTTTCAATGCATAACAAGTGGCAGTTTGAGAAATGTCGTGTATTTGGTGGCATTATGTTCAAATGCCATGACGTTGTCATAAAATTTATGACATATATACAGAGTGTCATAAAAGTGACGTATTCTATACGACATAAAAATAATCCGCCACAAAAAATGCCATAAATTTGCGGCGTAAACAATGATTGCCGGTTAAATGTCAGAAATTCACGGCGAAAAATAATATGTCGCTAAAACGCCATATTTTGACGACAATTAGTAACTTATGCCGGCAAATTTACGACATTTATGAAACTGCCACAAAGAAAGTGTCGCCAAAGGCCTATTTTGTTGTAGTGCAAGGTATAGTCTTCCCGATCTTTGAACTCCTTCCATCGGGATATAAGAGCACTATCCGCTCGCTTTTGCTCTGCGAGCTCATTCTCGACAGCGACGGACCTTTTCTTGGGCGGTCTCTTCTTCTTTTCGGGCTCACCGGCGGTTGTGGTCTTCTTCTTTGAAATAACGACTTTTGGAGATTTTTTAGGTTTCTCCGGTATCACGGCGGTTTCCACGGCTTCCTTGAGCTTGCCGCTACGTTTGGCGGCTCCAAAGTGTGTATGGCTTTCTCCATCCCGGTAATAAGGCCGCTCGGTACTATATTATCGTCGTCTTCGCCCTCGATCTCGGCGGCGCCCTCACCAATCATCGATACCTCCGGGTCGATTCTATGTTAATGGGTCCGGGGTTTGGAATTTCTTCCGTCTCCTCCTCGTCGCCGCTGGCAGAGCTAGCATCCTCCATGCTCACCTCCTCTGACCCATAACCCGCAGCGGCCCTAGCCTCTTCGTCTGATTGGGTGTGATCTGATGACATTCCGGAAAAGAAAAAGGGCAAGGTGGATTAGATTATCACCCGGACATGGAAATCGGGCCGAGGTGAAAGCAATCACACCCCGACACCTCGCCCTTCCATCTTCCTTAAGCAAACGAATCCCCAGAAAAACCCCCAAATTTCCCAGAAAAACCCTAAACACACATACAAACTTCTACCAAACGATCGCCAGCACTATCAAACAAAGCATACATGCACTTGAGTGTAATTCTGGGGAAAGAAAAGGGGCACAAAATCGCAAAACACAGGCTAGGCTCATGGCATTCATCGGAAAATATTGAAATAACAGAAGCAAAATCGCGACATTCATACCACAAGCAAGAACAGACGGTAATAAATGTATAATCAACATGAAAACAAGGAAAAAGGAGTAAAATTACATACCTAATTGATAGAAAAAGGTGATGAAGCGTTGAGCTTTGACTGAAGTAAATACTCGCCGGAATCTGCTAGCAAATCGCCGAAATTTCCTTGCTTTATCACCGGAGGAATTTATCAGAAGAAGAAAACGGAAAAGTGGAAGTATTTGGGGGAGTACCCCTATTTATAGAAGGGGGATTGAGAGGGAACGACGCTTGGGATTCAAAATTCAAAAGTAATGATGGTGGGAACGGTTACCGATTTTTCCTCCGCCAATCAGAGCAAGGGACGGTTCAGTTCCAACCGCCGTGTCAGAGCACGTGACTGATGTGACGTTTCGTGTACCGATACATCCGTTTATATTTTCCAACCGTTCAAACCTCTTCTGACGGCCATCAACTTGTCCGAGAATAAGCGGCCTCGGCACATCATTATCTCCCAACATTACTTTAAGCGGCTAACATCACTCGGTGCCCGCCGTGTCTTATTCCCCGACAAAACACCACCGATAGAGTGTTATCACCTAATTAAGCCCGACGAGCGTTGTCGGCAATTAAGCTCGTCCGCTACAAATGCGCAAAGCATATAATCGGTAATTTGCTACGCGATACTAACACCGATTCAAGCCCGATAGAACAGGATCGGCGATCAAGCCTGTTCGCTGCAATGCACAGCATATAACTAGTGGTTTTCACCAACACTGGCCCAAGCCCGATAGAATAGTATCGGCATACCTCTGTCACGAGCGACCACAAAGGATCTTCACCAAAGTTCTTCAAAGTTCTACTCTCCGCCTTGGCGGACACGCCAGGCACAGAGTAGGGGGCCATTGATATACCCGGATCAGAACGGGGCCCTGTTCATCCATATTGGGCCTACACTCTTAGGACATCAACATAGGAAAATGGGCTTTAATCTCCTCTGGTCGCTACCACAGCCCTCTCTTACCCGCTAGCTACAAGCCGGGTCCTGTCCGCCAACCGTAAGCCGGATCTTGTCCGCCAGTTCCATGTCGGATCCATCTTCTCAATGTGATTTCTACCCATGCAAGGCACAAATGAGTCCGCTACTCGTCATGCTTATCAATGATCGATGGTCGCTACTCGCCGCGGCCTACCGCTGACCGTTGTCCGTCATCCTTATCGATCCAAATTTGGACATAACGGTGGCCAATCATGACAATTTGGTTAGGACACTTGTAGTGTATGTGTAGTTAACTTAGCCATGTACTCTTAGTTGTCTTGTCAATGAACAAGTAGACCGACTTACTCTTTAGCCTATAAATATGGGATCACATTGTAATAGAAAAGATCTAATCTATCTCTCTAAAACTTTAAGCTATAACATAATACAAGCGAAACTCGCAATTTGTCGACCGATTTACTTGTTCATCATAAACACTCAAACCGCCACCACCGTTCTTGATCACCACCGTATCCTCACCGTCGAAATCACTCATCATAGCCTTATATCCACAAGATAAACACTGTTACCGCAAATCTGGTGTTCCACGCAACATCGTTGGTTTTTCCAGATTGTTATTTAGGTTTGTAGATTTGTTTAAGTCATTTTATGATATGAAAAAATGTTGATTATTGTATTATGGTATCAAATCAAATCATCTTTAATGAGATATAATTTAGTGGAGATAGGTTATTCTCATGTCATTTGTTTTTCTTTTCATTGCTCGTGGTGATGGTTTCTGACTTTAGAGTGATGATGATCCAGAATTTACTAGCTATTTTCTAATGTTGGTCCGGAGTATTTTGTTTGTTGATTTTTAGTGAAATCCTATATATATAAATTAGACTTATGCAATTCATTGTATCTCCAAGAGTTAAATCATGAGTGAAAATTCAATGGTATATGAGCAAGAAAAAAGATTTCCTTCATATGTCAAAGTAAAATCACATGCAGTGGAAATTCAATGGTATAAGGTATATGAACAAGAAAAAGACATGTAGAATGGGTGACTGACTTTATGTTGGTAATTTCCTGACGTTGCTTTTGCCAAGAATTGAATGAAACTTTAATGTACGGGGGTTAGTCTTCCGTGGAACTCCATTTGAGGGGTGGGGCCTGCTGGTTTTTAAAAAAACAAAATGAACGACTGACATAGACAGGATTACGATTAATCCAACGGGTATTTTTAGTTATATCAGTATACGATTAATCCAACTCACCCTACACATATGAGAGTGAGAATAAGCGAGAATAAGAAATAATCATTATACTTCACTTGATATAACCCGAAATTACCTGTTGCATCATAAATTTTATCCAGAGACAGACAGTGTACAGTTTTCTGAACTTTGCTTTTTACATTTTACCTTTTTTTTTCAATGGGAAATGTGTATATTATAAAAAATAAGTAAAAACCAATATGTAAAAAGGAAAAACAAAAAAAGCGCTTCTCTCCCTTTCTCCGACATGGATAAATTTTATTTTTTTTTTTTTTTGTTTTTGTTATTTTAAGAAATGATACTACATTCGTCCTATAAAAAAATATCCACTTTTTACGATCTACACAGATTATGAAAAAAAAATGTGGTGGATTTTAAACACTAATTGACATATATATCTTATTTTATAATAAATACTTGTTTTGAAATATGAAAAGTTTATACACACATTAAATGATGATAGGAGTTTGTTTAAAAAATATGTATTAAATGATACATTATTTTTCTAAATAGACACTTTTTATAGGGCAATTTATTTTTAAAAAATAGACACTTTTTATGTGACGGGGGTAGTAGATTCTAAGATACCTCTTAATTTAGTAACAATTGTTGGAGCTTTAACCGCCTATAATCATTCTCAAAAAAAAAAAAAAAAAAAAACCCCGCCTATAATTAGGGGTGTTCACGGATACGGTTTATCCGAAAACCGAACCGATCCGAGATCATTCGGTTCGGTTCGGTTCGGTTAATACTCGTTTTCGGTTCGGTTTCGGTTAATAATATAGAGAAACTGAAATTTTCGGTTCGGTTACGGTTAATGCTACAAACCGAACCGAACCGAAAACCGAACCGAATTAAAAACCGAACCGAAAACCGAACCGAATTAAAAACCAAATAATTAACCGAACCAAAACCGTTTCAAACAAAAAACCGTTAACCGAACCATTTGTATCAACATGTATAATTAGTTTTTATACCCAAAATATTACAATTTTGTTATAAAAATAGCTTATAACCGAACCGTTATCCGAACCGTTTATTATTGAATGAAAAACCGAATAAAAATCCGAACCGTTTAGAACCAAATAGAATTGTTAAATAATATTCGGTTTTCGGTTAACCGAACCGAACTGAACCATATATTTCGGTTCGGTTCGGTTCGGTTCGGTTTCCTAAAGCAAACGGTTCGGTTTCGGTTTCGGATATCTATTAACCGAAATTTTCGGTTCGGTTTCGGTTACGGCCATTAACCGTACCGAACCGAACCGTGAACATCCCTACCTATAATCATAATAATGTAGAGCTTGGTGAGATTGCAGATTCGAAATGTATCGAGTTAGAACCGTACGTTTGGATTGCTTGAATGGAATGGAATGGAATGTTTTATTCATTCATTCCATTATTTTGGCGTGTTTGGTTGTGAGTTTTCATTCCATTGGAATGATTTTTTACTATTTTCATTCCATCAAAAAATGGATGGAATGGACGGAATGGTGAATGAAATGTAAGCATAACCTAGTGATAAAAAATCAACCACTACCGCCCACCCGCCCGCAACCTCCCGTCACCCCACCGCAATCCACCACCACCACCCTCCACCACCGCCGCCTACCCTGTCACCACCCTCAGCACAACTCGTCACCATCCCCCATCATAACCCAACCCACAACCATCACAACCCACCACCACCACCACCGCCGCCGCCATAACAACCAATGGAATTGCACACCACAACCACCACCATCACCACCACCACAACCACCACTATCGCACACCACAACCACCACCATCACCACCACCACAACCATTACTATCGCACACCTCACATCATCCTCCACCACCCACCACCTCTTGCTACACTCGTTATCATGCACGCTCATCACCCACCGTGTTACTTGTCACATCTAATACAATCTTGCATATTTCATTCCATTGCATGCCAAACATAGAAATGGAATCGGTTTCATTCCATTCCATTGCATTCCATTCCATTACATTCCAGCAATCCAAACGCACCATGATAGTAATGGTTATAGATCTCTTCTGGCTAATATATATGCAGCAGCTGCGAAATGGGATGAGGCCAAGCGGAAAAAAAAAAGTTTTTCGATCTCAATTGATAGGAAAGATAAATAAATACATACATACACAACGTGAAACTATATTTTACCCTTAACAATAATCATATATGCATAATAAACACTTCTCCATAACATAATTAATCATTGTTTACATATCAAAAGATGTTTGGATACAGTGTACAATAGCAAAAACATCCAAATAAACATTGTACTAGTAGAAAATACATCAAAATACATTTTAATACATCTGCAATATAAGATCCACAAAAAAACAAGATATCTACTTTCTTTTACCAATTGTGGAAGAGGAGGTGTTTTGGAATTGGCACTATAGGATTTTAATCCTATATCTTTCTCATCACCATAAATCTTAACATAATGCATAAATAGTTCATCAAACTTGGCCATAACAATTTTTATCTTGTCCTTATGATTAGAAGGGTACATTGATTGATAAGCAAATTTGATCATTGCCTTCTTATATCTAGGATCCGAATTGAACCAAAACAAAGCAACAAATCACACTCATTCCAATACTTATCATACTTATCACCATTTTAAGAGCCATGCTTTGCATATGTTTCTTACAAGAGATGTCTAACCGAGCATTGATCAATTCTTTAATTCTAGACAACTCCAAAAGAAACAAATTCACGAGTTGGATAATTACTCCCGAGTAAATAAGGTTGGTAACATCCGAAAAATCTCCAAAAACTCACAAACTTCATTAACCTCCTCCCACCGGTTTTCGAAGGAACATACTTTGCAAATGAATCATCATCTTCACCAAACTTACTAAAACACTCGTTTCTTAACTACATCATTCCATGCCAACCACATGCACTCCCAGCTTCTTAGAATGATCAAAATATATCAAATTGATGGATTATAGTGAATCTAAAGAAAAATTCAGGATAAGTAGAAATGATTAGGATAAGCGAGTAATGCCATGTAAGAAAGAGACATTACCATATAACAATCAATGGGAGTAGAAGCAAATGAATAATATTCATTTGTCGTTCCACTGCCAACAATTATGGGAAAGAAAACTATATATTTAAAAAAAAAAAAAAGGCATTACCATACGAGGGATACTGATTTACCCATTACCATTTTGGATATCAAAAACTCCTACACCGGCTTGACTATATGGGTATATAATATATGACCCTAATATTACCAAAAAACTGCACACACAAAAATGGCTTATATGACAAAAATTTAAAAGTAGAAGAACAATCAATAGACACCAGAAGAGAAAATAACCTTGAAGCAACATTCTAATGTCGCTTCAAAAACCAGACATGTAGGACTCCAATGCAAAGGGGTAGTTTGCGCTTGAAGGTTGACCCCCCTAAACAAGCCATCATGTGAAAAGTTTGCTCCAATCTGCAAACCATTCTATCACATAATAAAAAAATAAATGGTTTCAACATTATATTGTAAATCAAGACAATTGACCATTATAATATTGTATACCTACATGTGTGAGAATCTGGATCCTTGTGAAGGCATTGGCATAACATTACTGATATCATGCAAAACTGGAGTTGAAGTACTCGCATCTTGTGAAGTAAGTGACTTTTTCTTCCTCTTAGTAATACTTATGAAGTTAACACAATATTATATGTTAAGAAAATAAACTACAATCAGCCTCATAAATACATACAAAAATCATCTGGTGTTATGGGTTGTTGTAATGTTAAGCATTATTGGACATGAAAAAGACAAACACTAGAGACGGGTTTGTTTGTGTGAACCTATGGGTTGCTGGTCTAATTTTACGGTCAATATCCCACAAATCCTATCTTTGAAACTAAATATTAATCAACATGCATGTGTGTCCTTTGTATCCATGAAGTCCACTTAATTAATTTGGACTAGGTTAATTAGTATGTATCTCAAACACAGTGAACGTTCATATATACATAAGACAAACACAAGTTTTACCTTCAACAGCTCTATGCGATCTCTTTTGTTTTTTGTCCCAATGTCTTTGAATTCGTTTGTTAGATACATCTTTCGATCTAACATACAGAGGGTCTCTAACAACATCATTATTTTCAGCCCTCTGAACTTCATTGAATTCAAGAACATCTTCTGATGCATTCGTAGTCATGTTCAACCCTCGTAACATAGATTTGACATTTGCCCAAAGTTCTAACACAGCATTGTGAACATTGAGCCTAACTTCGGGGTGTCCCTTACTTTGCATAACAATCTCATGAAATATTCTCATCAACCGGTTATAGACGTGGGCGGTTCCGGTTCCAAATCCGGTTCGGACCCGCCGGTTCCCGGGTCCACGGAACCGGCGGTTCCACGGTTCCTACCCGGTTTTAGGTTCCAACGGACCCGGCCCGGCTCGGAACCGGCCGGAACCGGCCCGGAGGACCCGGAACCGGCGGTTATATATATATATATATATATATATATATATATATATATATATATATATATATATATATATATATATATATATATATATATATATATATATATTTATTTATTTATTTATTTATTTTTATTTTTATTTTTATTTTTGAATTTTCGTTTTTTTTTCCCTTTTTCTTTTCCTTTTCTTTTTCCTTCAAAATTTGCCCAAGATTCCAATTTTCAATTTGACCAACGGTTGGCAACGGATATATATTCAAAATTTTTGATTTTATTTTATTTTATTTTAAAATATCACACACTCATCACACTATAAATACATATCCATTTCATCAATTTTTACCCACAATTCTTTTCTATCTCTCATATTCTAACTCACATATTATAATATTATCTACCATTATAATATATTTCGGATAGTGATTTGAAGTTGTTCTGAATAAATTCGTTTACTTTATCACTTTCGAAATATATTATTTTGCAATGTCGATCACTGTGTCTGCTTTTCATTTTTTTTCCGAAAAGAAAATGTTACTGATGAAACTACCGGGGAAGTGAATCATTCAAAATTTAAGGTTGTTTGTAACGTTTGTGAAAATACGTATCATTACGAGTGTGGAATCGGGCTTGGTTCTTATATGCGACATTTACGAATAAGGCAATCCGAGGAATATGAAAATTATATGCATGATGCGCGGATACGTCGAGACGGGTAGCCAGGTAGGATGTGACATGTAACAACGTCAACATGCACGTTATGAAAAATCGATGTAATATAAATGTTGAATGTTGCTTGTTGTAGTGTTTTGTTGTATTAATTTAGTTTTATCAATGTAACCGTTACGTAGAATAATCGGTATCCATCATTTATGTTTAATTTATCCATCATTTATTGTATTGTAATAAATTAATGTAATCGAAAATGGTCGTTATAATGAATGTTAAAAGTTAATCCATGTTATTTTTCTTTATTTTCTTAGCAATTGTTTTATTTAAATATTATACAAGCCGTGTGTTTTTTTTTTTTTAAAACATACTTATGAAATTAAATATTATATATAGTTTAATAACCAATTAGAATTTATTATTAATTTTAACGTAAGTTATACAAATTTTGTAAAAAAAAATTGATTTTTTTAGAACCGTGATTGGAACCGTGATCTGAACCGTCTGACCTGGAAACCGCCGAGACCCGGACCCGGACCGGGGAACCGCTAAACCCGCCGGTTCCCGGGAACCGGCTAGAAAATGGAACCGGCGGTTCCGGTTCCATTTTGGACCCGAAACCGGAGCGTCGTGCCATGGACCCGGAACCGGCCCGAAACCGGTCACGTCTAACTGGTTAGAGTACACCATCTCGGACTCATTAGAAATAGAAGCATGAGACTGAGAATCACTAGAGTGCTCCACACCATCCCTAACATCTCCACACCATCTCTTTAAGAAATATTTTTCAAGTATAGTATGCACATTTATCCAAGTCAATACTCGAAATGCATGTGAACAAAGTATGCCCGTTGTTTCAAACTTGCAACAACTACATTTAATATCCATTGAGCTTGAATCAAACAAAACTCGGCTCACTTTATGATTACTTTGTAGCTCAACTTCATAAATACGTACTCACAAATGTTGAACACTCTCTTTCACTTATTATATCTGCTGCCCCAACACCCCTTCATGTATTCTTTTTCAAATATTTTGTAAATAGTACAAGTGTACTTTTGGCTTTGCTTGTTTCAATATCCGACTACTTTGAATTGACAAAGTTGGCACCCCTTGACTACTTCCCTTTTCCACTTCCCTTTTCCGCCACTTGCCAACAAGTTTTTCAAAAGACTCAATAAATTTAGGGTATCGAGGGAAAAAGATAAAAATATTTATAAAATAAATAAATAGGACACTCTGTTTTTTAGTTATAAAAAAGACAAAAAAATATTTGAGACGGACAAAATTACGCTTATACTATACGTGCGTTTCTTCTTCACGGCACCACCTGCTTTTCTTTTCTTTTTTTTTATTTTTTTCAAACAACCGTAACTTTTGATTTACAATTCCGATCGTCAAAATATTTTCACCAAAATTCATATTTTTTTTGCTCTTTAATTTGAGCTCAAACACGATACCTTTCCGATGTGTATTTTGAAAGCCAAAAAATATTTGTATTAACCGGAGCGTTTTTTACTTATAAACGACCGTAACTTTTGATTTAGAACACCGATCATCAAAATTGTTTCACCAAAGTTCATTTTTTTTATCTTCATTTTGAGACCGCGTTTGATACCCTTTCGACGTAGTAATTGAAAGCCGAATTTTATCGAAGCGTTTACACCAACACATGTTACCGTGTTACTGAGTAACAGTAACACAGTAACAAAGTAACTCATTTTATTAACATCCAAAATATCACCAATAACATTACGTAATACAACAATCTATCAAAAAATGCTTCATATCCTAATGAAACAATCTATCAAAGCATTATGGAGATGCAACTCCGAGGGAATCAAGAGAATAAAAGCCTAATACTATTGGATGTAATAAAAAAGCCTATCAATGAAACTAAAACATTCTTCGAGTTCTTGAAGACGAAAGCAGTCTGTTTTACCATCTATGGAACTTCATCCTGCAAACCCGCACCACATCAAACTCCATGAAAGATGTATGAAGCAGAAAATGCATCAAATAGTATCGGCTCGGCCTCATCAATAGAGAATCTAGGCTCCTCCGATTTTCTAAAGACAAAAAAACACAAACATAACCATTTGAATCAACAACCTTCAACCACCTAGCCCAAAACCACACCACAACAAATAGTGGAATGCAAAAAAAGATTAAAACCAAATAAAGACATCATATGCCTACAATAACACCTTATACGAACAACACAAAGAGATATTAACAGTGTTACTGTGTTACTGTGTAACACAGTAACACATCACCACAGTAACACAGTAACACAACCATTTCTGTTTTCCTCTTCAACTTCTCAAAACACTTTTCAGTACTAATAACCATGTAAAACAAATATCCATTGCATTTCTTATCCATTAATGATTGAAATATCATATTTAGTATGCTTTCCAATGTAAGGGAGGGGGTTTGAATCACACTACTATCGATTCTTTTTTGAAAAAAAAAACATTGCAACATTGTATCTTTAAAGGTATGTTTGAAGAAAGTAGAAGAAGGCAACAACATAAAGTCAACAAAAGTATTTCAAGTTTTCAACCCTTAAACACTTTATTTTTTGCTCCAAAATCTAATTTTCAGCCTTATATTTGGCTTATATATGGCTGAAAACGACACAGTAACAGTAACATAGTAACACAGTAATGACTGAATATCATCGTTAGTATGCTTTCCAATGTAAGGGATGGGGTTTGAATCACACTACTATCGATTCTTTTTTGAAAAAAAAAACATTGCAACATTGTATCTTTAAAAGTATATTTGAAGAAAGTAGAAGAAGGCAACAACATAAAGTCAACAAAAGTATTTCAAGTTTTTCAACCCTTAAACACTTTATTTTTTGCTCCAAAATCTAATTTTCAGCCTTATATTTGGCTTATATATGGCTGAAAATGACACAATAACACTAACACAGTAACACGTAACACATTAACACAATAACACACCAACAAAGTAACACACTAACAAAGTAACATTAGTCTATTAGAAAGCTTAATGATATGAACCAAGTAAAAAACACAATCAATCTTCTTTAAAACATCATAGATGCATCCTTAAACCAAACCTTAAACTGTGGGATCACCAATATGATCAACCACAACAGACCTACCATTATTTCTGTTCTCAACAGAACTATTAATCCTCTAAAAACACAGAACTATTAGTTTCCACTTCATGGTTATCAAAAGAGTTGACAATGGTAGCTTCAATATCTATCATGGCAGTTTCAATACCTGCCTTGGGATTCCCCTCAACCCCAGTTGCCCAAGGAACGGTCCTAGACTCAATACGTGAATTTTCAGAATTTATAACACTTGAAATGTCCAAAACAAAATTGTTTTTTGTGTTAAACTCATATTTCTATACAAGATTGTTTTTTGTGTTAAACTCATAACCTTTGGTCACACGAAAAAGGGCTCTTATTGTCGTGTCAATGCACATATACTTCAGTAATCATATTACTATAGATACCTGATTGTTGCAGGATTGGATGCAGAAACAACACTTTCAGGGGGCCTACGAAATAAAAAAGTCAGTAGACACCAGCTCATAAAAAAAGAAAGGTTAACAACATACAAGTTGATAGCACAAAACTAAGACATCAACTTACGGTGCAGAAGGTGCTTCAGGTGTAGAAGTAGGAACAATACTTGGTGCAACACTAGATGCCGCCTGTTTAGAAAACCAATCATAGGGAGAAGATATCACATGATTAGAACCAAATATTCCTTTATCAAAAGACTAATAAGGGCATTCACAGAACATACCGGTCCAAAAGATGTTGCACTTGATCCTAAGGCTTTGCTCTGTACAAATTATAAGGCAACAAACAAGTAAACACACCAAGACTTTGATCGATAATTTGATAATGCTAAGTGTGGAAATATGACCTTATTATTTCGTGTAACTCTTTACTTGTATACATTATTTGTAACATGACATATTAATTGTATTGTATAAATAATTAATATGTCATAAAGTAACTCTATTTTGTCCTATTATGTAATGGCCGCCCATAGGAGTATCTAGCCGCCCATAGCACTTAATACTCTACTAGGACCTCTCACCTTCAAGCTTGTATCTATTAATACTCATTCTTTTATTATGAATAAACAAGTTGAGTTTACTCAAGTATTATAGTTTTCTCAAACTCTCTTCATGGTATCGGAGCCATAATCTCCCTTAATCCGCTACAAAATCTCCTATCGTTTCAAGAATGTCTTCAATATCCGAAGCCTCTTCACCCTCAGTAGAGCCCCAGCAGCCTCAGCAGGCTGGGGTCACTGAAAACTCATCTTTTACAAATCACAGACTTGATGGCAACAACTACCTATTGTGGTCAAGATCTATGAAAATGTACATCTCAGGCCAGAGCAAGATGGGATACTTGTCTGGCTCCAAACCTGCCCCTGCTGAAACTGACCCCAAGTTTGAAGCATTGGATATAGAAAATAACCAAGTCATGACCATCCTTATGAGGTCAATGGACAAAAGAGATCAGTGAGAACTTCATGATGTATGACACTGCTAAGGAAATCTGGGATAATGCCAGAGACCTTGACTCCAAAAAGGACAATACATCTGAGGTCTATGATCTTGAAGCCCAAATCCAAAATTGCAGGCAAGGTGATCTGTCTATAACTCAGTACTTCAACCAACTATCTAAGGCATGGCAACACCTAGATATGTTGGAAACTCACCCATGGAAGGATGTAAGGGATGCTACTTTATACAAGGATATCATTGAGAAGAAGAGGGTATTCAAGTTCCTTACTAGGACTGAACCCATCTCTTGATGATGTCAGAGGTAGAGTCCTTGCTACTAAACCTCTCCCCAACCTCAAATCGTGTTTCTTCGAAGTCAAACATGAGGAAAGCAGGAGAAAAGTGATGCCGCAAAGCAACCCCGCCGATCACTCTACCGAGAGCTCAAGACGCGATGGTGGTCAGGAAGCCTACTGAGGCCACTGAGACCTACAGAAGGCCTACTGAGAAGACAGGAAAGTTGTTTTGTGACCACTGCAAACGCACAAATCACACCAAGGACACTTGCTGGAAATTACATGGTAAGCCTAAATCCTCTAAACCCTCCAAACCAACCAGGGAGAGTCAGGGCAGACATGCCAGTGAAGAAGGTAACAAAGACACTACTTTGGATGCTCAGTTTGCTGCCTTCAAAGCCCTCCTTGCTCAACAAAAGGAAGGTAGTTCTATCACTGACACAACTACTCATGCTAAAACAGGTATATTCCACTCACCTCTCAGTAGTGATACTTGGATTGTTGATTCTGGGGCTTCCTCTCATATGACTGGTGACAATAGTCTTATATCTCACTTTAAGCCCTGTCATCAGACCCACAAATTTAAGATTGATGATGGATCTATTTCTTGTGCACAAGGTTTTGGAAATGTTAAACTTACTCATAAGAGCTACCTACCGGATGTCCTGTTTGTTCCAAAATTAGACTGTAACCTTATAACTATCAGTAGACTCACTAAAGACCTAAATTGGATAGTCATGTTTAATAACAATCAGTGTATAGTCTAGGATCTTTCTTCACACGAAGTGATTGGGAGAGCTAAATCCTGCTCAGGATTGTTTGTGGTCAACCCTGCTAAAGACAGAAGATTAAAGACTGAAACTGCCTAGCAGCCTACAACCAAACCTTAGACAATATCATGTTATGGCATTATAGACTAGGTCATCCATGTTTTGGTTATTTAAAGTCTTTATTTCCTGAATTGGTTAAAGGATGTAACCTCAGTGACCTTCAATGTGATATTTGTCAGTTTGCCAAACTTACTAAATCTGTGTATACTAAAATATCTTACTTACCCACCACACCTTTCACTTTGATTCATAGTGATGTATAGGGACCTTCAAGAGTTAAAAGTATAAAAGGAAAGAGGTGGTTTGTCACCTTCATAGATGACCACACCAGGATCACATGGCTGTTTTTAATGAAAGATAAATCCGAAGTTGGAACCATCTTCCAAGAGTTCTATAACATGGTATCCACTCAATTTGACACTAAGATTAAAATCTTAAAAACAGATAATGCCCTGGAATACTATGAGTCCAACCTCAGGACCTTCCTGAATGATAAGGGAATAGTTCACATCAGTAGTTGTGTAGAGACACCTCAGCAGAATGAGGTTGCTGAGAGAAAGAACATGCACTTAATGGAGATGGCTAGATCAGTCATGTTCACCACACATGTGCCAAAATACATGTGGGGTGAAGCTATATTAACAGCCACATATTTGATCAACAGGTTACCCAGCAGAGTGTTAGGTTTCAAGACTCCCATCCAAAACCTACTGACAACTCATCCCTGTCCTTATACCATTGCTGACTTGCCTCCAAAAATCTTTGGATGTACCGTGTTTGTCTATATTCATGCCCAACACAGAAGCAAACTTGACCCCAAAGCTCGTAAGTGTATTTTCCTAGGTTATGCCAAAGACAGAAAGAGCTACAAGTGTTATTCTCCCACTGACAAAAG
Source organism: Gentiana straminea (assembly GCA_036785695.1). NCBI lineage: Eukaryota > Viridiplantae > Streptophyta > Magnoliopsida > Gentianales > Gentianaceae > Gentiana > Gentiana straminea. Next base: position 352,237 of record JAVUPR010000282.1, read on the forward strand.
GTTCTACAACTCTATAGATGTAAAATTCTTTGAAAAAACCCCATACTACAACAAACCTACTGAGACAGTCACATATGGAAACCTTATTGAAATAGAAGCATTTCCCTCTTCTTATGGTCTACTAAATCCCACTACACCCTTAGTTGAGGAAATTGAGCCCATTCCAATCCCTCAGCCAACTCCTAACATTCAAACAGCTCCTCAGCTGATTCCTGACCTTCAGCAGCCTACTAAGACTCATCAGCCTCCTGACACTGAACTCCCTACACCTACTGAACCTCAACAACCTGCTGATACTCCTCAAACTCCTGAACTTATAAACACTTCTACTGATATTGATGACAGACCCATTGCAGTCAGAAAGGGAAAGAGATCATGCACTAATCACTCTATTCATAATTATGTGTCATATGATCACTTGTCACTTGGTTTTGCTATGTTTACACAAGACTTGGATACTCATATCATTCCTAAGAATATACAGGAAGCTTTCAAACATGATAGGTGGAAGGCTGCTGTCAAAACTGAAATGACTGCTCTTCTTGACAACCATACTTGTGATCTCACCACTCTCCCACGAGGAAAGAAGACGGTCAGCTGTAAATGGCTATTCACCATCAAGTACAATGTTGATGGTACTATTGACAAGTACAAAGCTAGACTGGTTGCAAGGGGCTTCATTCAAACATATGGACTTGACTACAAAGAGATATTTGCACATGTGGCAAAGCTAAACACAGTCAGGGTGCTGATCTCCCTTGCTGTCCAACTTGACTGGCCACTCCACCAATTGGACATCAAGAATGCTTTCCTAAATGGTGACCTCACTGAGGAAGTCTATATGACTGTACCTCCTTGTTTTACCAACACTCACACTAAAGGGAAAGTTTGCAAACTGAGGAAATCCCTATATGGCCTGAAGCAGTCCCCAAGAGCATGGTTTGGCAAACTTACTACTGTGGTTAAAGCTGCTGGATATCATCAGTGCAACTCAGATCACACCATGTTTATCAAAACAAAAAATAAGAGAAGATTCATCCTTATTGTCTTTGTGGATGATATCATCCTTACTGGTGATGACCCTGCTGAGATCCAAAAATTGAAGACCCTACTGGCAAATGTGTTTCAAGTTAAAGATTTGGGCTACCTCAAGTACTTCCTTGGAATGGTAATAGCAAGAAACAGCCAGGGTATCTCAGTCTCACAGAGGAAGTATGTGTTGGACCTGCTGAAGGAAACTGGCATGCTAGGGTGCAAACCAGCTATCTCTCCAGTAGACCCAAATAATCCACTAGTGCATGGTAATATTGTTTTAAGAAAGGAACAATATCAGAGACTTGTAGGGAAACTCATTTACCTCTCCCACACAAGACGTGATATTGCATAGTGTGTTAGCCTTGTCAGTCAGTTCATGCATTGCCCTACTGAACAACATTGGGATGATGTCTACAGAATACTGAGATACCTAAAGTCAACTCCTAGCTAAGGCTTACATTTCACTAAGTCTACTGAGAGATCAGTTAAGGTCTATACTGATGCCGACTGGGCTGGTTGCCACATAGACAGAAGATCTACCACAGGCTATTGTTCATATGTATGGGGTAATCTTGTCACTTGGAGAAGCAAGAAACATCCTACCGTATCTAGAAGCAGTGTTGAACCTGAACTCAGGGAACTTGTCTTGGGCATTTGTGAAACACTGTGGCTGAAAAGAGTTCTTACTGATCTTCAGCAACCTATCATACTCTACTGTGACAATAATTCAACATTATGCATGACAGAGGATCCTGTTCATCATGATAAGACAAAACATGTGGACATTGACAAACATTTCCTTAAAGAGAAGATTGATGCCCAGATCATTCAACTTCAATATGTTCCCTCAGTAGACCAGAATGCTGATATTCTCACGAAGGCCATTCCACCGCTTATGTTCAGCAGTCTGAGTAGCAAACTTGGCTTTATAGACATATACAACCCAGTTTGAGGGGGGGTGTGGAAATATGACCTTATTATTTCGTGTAACTCTTTACTTGTATACATTATTTGTAACATGACATATTAATTGTATTGTATAAACAATTAATATGTCACAAAATAACTATATTTTGTCCTATTGTGTAATAGCCGCCCATAGGAGTATTTAGCTGCCCATAGCACTTAATACTCTACTAGGACCTCTCACCTTCAAGCTTGTATCTATTAATACTCATTCTTTTATTATGAATAAACAAGTTGAGTTTACTCAAGTATTATAGCTTTCTCAAACTCTCTTCACGATAACTATTTACCAACATATATATATGTGATATTATACGCTGTCTTGACGACCGAAAGCAGAAAACATAACGGTTACACAACACAAGAAAGTGAGTAATTAAACCTTGCTAAGCATCACTTCAAGAAAACCATCTTTAGAAATCGTGTTTTCCGTCAATGTGCTTTCGTCTTTGAGTACTTGGCTGCATCAATAGCATTGGCAAAAGTAATAAACTATTGGGGAGAAACCGAATTTAGTAGCCATCTGCTACGGAAAGTATGAAGAGATTTAGACATTCGTTTCGATATCTCGACACCATTATTAATGTTCATTCCAAGAACTTTCCAACCATCATTTACAATTGTAGATTTGTTAGAATCTGAAGTTGATAACAATTCCTGGATACAATTCTCACTTGCATAGAATACATATTGACGATGCTGGATCTCGTCTAATAATAATCCGGGCCATTTAATCTAGGGTAATATGAACGAGGAATGGTTTTTTGTGTTATTTTTAGACTGAGCTTGAGAGTCTCTCTCAAGTTGCCTACGTATCATGTTATGTTTTAGGAATCAAGTCTCCGTAGTTCCTTAAGGTTGTTTATATAGGGAACGATTTATCCCTTTCCTTGTCCTACAAGGAATTATATTATTATTATTATTTATTATTTCCCCTAAGGATTAACACGCATAAATCCCCCTAATTTAGGGATAATTATAGACATATCTAATGTCAAGATTACAGTCATTATGACCTAGGATTCTTTCCTTGTTTATCTGATATTATTAAGCATGTGTGTCAAATACGAATAAGGAAGGCTCTGGCCGACCTGCGTCGAGCCCCCAAGGCCATCTCGACTTGCACTGCATTGCCCGACCTCCACTCTTACCGAGCCGACCTGCGGTGGTAAGTTAAGAAGGGCTGAGCTGACCTCCCACATGGGGTTCAGGTCCTCTTTCTCAGTTAAACTCTAGGGCTCCTGGTCTTTAGTAGCTATTAATTCTCTGTTTTCCATTAATGGTTAATCGATATAAAGATGACACATGGCGAGGGCTAGTCCGACCCTTGTCGTAAGCCCCCAGATCTGACTGAACCACTCGTTGTGAGGTCGGATCTGTTAGAGGTGTTGTTCGGCCACTGTCATCTAGACTTGTAGAACTTTATAATGGACTTCTCTGCCAGGTGGCATAGTTACTGTTATGACGTTGTCATTCGTGCCCACATCTTCTGAAGTGGAACGGTTTTTGAGAACGTTGCTGCAATTCCTTGTTTAGTGCCTTCTGCGGCTGCTGCTTATGCTTCAACGGCTCCTGCCGAGCTGCCCCAGGTCAATGCCTCTGTGGAGAATCTTACTCCTTCTACAGAGCCTGGGCAGAACTCAACCCTTAATGCTTCCTAAGTTTTGGAACTTGCATTTCGTTTATGCTTCGTTGTATTTTTACGAGCCCGACCTGCGTAGCTCAGCTCGGGTCCTTTTGAGGACTTAGGAAGTTTACTTCGCAATGTTTGTGAGAGTCCGTCCTGCAGACTGATTTTATGACGAGTCTGACCTGTGGAGCTCGGCTTTGAGTTCTTCTACGAACTAAAGAAGTTTGGTCTATGAAATTTTACGGAGGCTGAGCTAGAGAGCTCATACTTTTGATTGTCGTGCTGACTTGGTGAGTCCGATCTGAGGAGCTCAATCCGATGAGTTTGGCTTGCAAACTTTGTTGAGTCCGACCTGAGGAGTTCTGAAAGTTGATGTCTGTCAAGCAGACTTAAGAAAACTTTTCGGGTCCGGCCTTCGGAGCTGAAGCTTTCGAGTCCGAACTGCGGAGCTCAAACTTTGGAGTCTGTTTTGTAATAATTTGGAGAAAAGCTTCCAATTTTTTCATGTACAATGTTTTAATATATGCAAACTTTTGCAAGTTCTCTTGCTTAATTTTATTTTCAGCACTTACCTGAAGTACTTTGATCCGCCGTGGGGTGTCTTGCACCCCAGTATGCCATGCATTAACTTAATAGTTTTTGGATGGCATACTAAATTTAAAGTTTGTCCTTTGTGAACTTTCTGAGTCTGACCTGCAGTACTTAGTTAAAAATTTAGCCTGACCTACAGACGTAGGAAGTTTGTTCTTTGCAAACTTTTTGAGTCTGACCTGGATGACTCAATTAAAACCCCGTCCTGACCTGAGGACTCGGGGAGCTAATGGTATTCAAGCTATCTGAGTCTGACCTGCAGGACTCGGTTAAAACTCTAGCCTGACCTGCAGACTGAGGAAGTTTGTCCTTTGCAAACTTTCTGAGTATGACCTGACTCAGTTAGTACCCCGACCTGGCCTGAGGACTCGGGGAGCTTGTGGTATTCAAGCTATCCGAGTTTGACCTGCAGGACTCAGTTAAAACTCTAGCCTGATCCGCAGACTGAGGAAGTTTGTCCTTTGCAAACTTTCTGAGTATGACCTGGCTCAGTTAATACCCCGACCTGGCCTGAGGACTTGGGGAGCTTGTGTTATTCAAGCTATTTGTGTCTGAACTGCAAGACTCAGTTAAAACTCTAGCCTGACCTGCAGACTGAGGAAGTTTGTCATTTGCAAACTTTCTGAGTATGACTTGGCTCAGTTAATACCCCGACCTGGCCTGAGGACTCGGGGAGCTTGTGGTATTCAAGCTATCCGAGTCCGATTGCGGGACTCAGTTAAAACTCTAGCCTGACCTGCAGACTGAAGAAAGTTTGTCCTTTGCAAACTTTCTGAGTATGACCTAGCTCAGTTAATACCCCGACCTGGCCTGAGGACTCGGGGAGCTTGTGGTATTCAAGCTATCTGAGTCTGACCTGCAGGACTCAGTTAAAACTCTAGCCTGACCTACAGACTAAGAAAGTTTGTCCTTTGCAAACTTTCTGAGTATGACCTGACTCAGTTAATACCCCGACCTGTCCTGAGGACTCGGGGAGCTTTTGGTATTCAAGCTATCTGAGTCTGACCTGCAGGACTAAGTTAAAACTCTAGCCTAACCTGCAGACTGAGGAAGTTTGTCCTTTGTAAACTTTCTGAGTATGACCTGACTCAGTTCGTCAGTCCTGCTGACTTATGGAATTTTCGCTGAGCCCGGCTTGCGGAGCTCAGTTCGTCAGTCCTGCTGACTTATGATTTTTTTATTTTTTTATTTATTATTATTATTATTTTTTTTTGCCGAGCATGTTTAGTTTTGTCTGACTTCCCGGACTTTATTTGAGCGAGCTGGGCCACTTTGTATTGACTTCCCGCATATTGTTGATCGTGTGTTTGTCCTGCAAACTCAATAAAGACCATGCATAATGGAAAACAAAATAATTGTAAGTTAACGTACCGTTTACAATGTTTTAATATATGCAAACTTTTGCAAGTCCTCTTGCCTTGATTTTATTTTCAGCACCTACCTGAAGTACTCTGATCCGCAGTGGGGTGTCTTGCCCTCCAGTATGTCATGCATTAACTCATAGTTTTTTTTGGATGGCATACTTAGTAGCGTGTGTAGATTTTTGCCTCTTTCCTGAGTTTGTGTTGGTAGGTACCGGTTACCACTCTTTTCTTCAGGCCGGGATGATGCACTCGGACCGCCTGAGATGGTATTAATTGTATTAACAGGACGATTATCTGGTTGTCCCTCAGGCCCTCGAGACGGTTCCCTCCTTCGTCTGTAATCATCCTTTCGGTCATGGCCGAAATCTCTCCTCTTGTACTGACGGACCTTTTCTATGCTATCAATCCTTACCGGCAGTGTACCGGGTCAAATTGTAGTGATAGAGCGATGAGTCAGGTGTCGATCCTCAGGGAAAACTTGGTAATTCACCGTGTGATTAAACACCGAGAAACTATTATTATCTCAATCTAAGTCGCAATTTTATCATCCAACCAAACTCTAAACTAACAAAGCATAAAAGCTAAAACGAGATATATATAAGTATATAAATATATATATATATCAATACATATATATATAGATATAAATATATATAGGTACCAAAACAATATCTAGGGAGGGAGATAGATATTATAATTAGAGACTAGCCAAGAATATGTTATTGAATCATTATATCTTTTTAGTGGAAATTAGATGTGCTCGATCATTATTTTAAGTTAAATCAATTATACGGAATGGTGCACTCTAAACTAAACAATTCATCCTCACACGAGCATCTGAAATTGTCATATGTCCAAACATTTGTCCAAGGTCATCCTCAAGCATGGGTCACTCCCGTTTTGTCATTCGGCCAATTTTAAGGGATGTCAATTAAACAAACGAATTAAACGTAATAATCTCTCGAGTACATATTTCAATAAGAGTTTGTTTCTCCCGAAACAAATCTACCCCCGGTTTAGGAAATCGGATTCCGTTGTCACGTTTTCACTCGGCCAATTTTACCCTCCGGTCTTTCTATTAACGAGTTCATAACCTAACTACGAGGCGTCAATTCATAATCAGATTATGAATTCTTTCATATCAAGTAGCTAATTCAATACGAATATAGAAAGAGATTCATTATAACCGATTTTATCCAATTTTAGTATAGTCATCATCCATTTCCCTAAAAAGATAATACTAATCCAATTTCATATCTTGGCTAGATACTAAGTTTAGCCTAACAACATAATAACTAAAATATAGATACTATAATTAATACATAAACATAAATACATTAGAAAAGTTACCAGGTTACAATTGAAGCATTCAGAGTTGTATCATCCGGAAATAGCAACTCCTTGACATCAATGAGCCTTGATACATCCTCTAAGCATTATAACGAGACTTTATACTACGGCATTATTCCGGCGAGTGCCGTTTACGGACTTTTATTTAATGAAAAACAACAAAACGAAACTATAGAGATATATAGAAGAAAGATATATGCATTGGTACACTTCAAAATGGTTGCAATTGAGGGGTATTTATAGAGTGTACCATAAGGCCGGCGCGTGCCGGACCACCACCGGCGCGTGCCGGCTACACGATATATATTCCCTTGTCGGAGATTTGTGGGCCCGGTTTCGGAGATTTTTACGCAATATTCGGGCCTTCTCCGGCGCGTGCCGGACATACAACATATCGATGTTCGTAAAAACCTATCTCGAGCTGTAGACCTCGGATTGACATGATTTGATATTCGTTGGAAAGCTCTTTTGAAGGCCTACAACTTTCATCAAGGACTTTTTCTCTGAAAATGCCTCTAAGTTAGATCAAATGTCCGTTGAAGATGAGTTACGGTAGAAACATTAAGGACGAGTTGATACGTTCAAAGTTGTTAGATTTTGGCATAATCTTTTATCCCACAAAAACTCATGATTTATGCTCCAAAGTATGTCATATTTTGGAATCTCGGTACACATTTGATTACGCAACAAACTCAACGAAACACCAAACGTAAATCTGACAAAAAAACATCATTTTTATCGTTTTTATAACTTATGCATCTAATTATAACTAACTATGATTTTTATAAGTTTTCGATGCATTTATATGAAATTATACTAAAATATCATAAAATAATAATAAAAAGTCTTATAATATGATCATATATTTTTCATACATCACAACTCCCCACTTAGCTTTTGATCGTCCTCGAGCAAAATAAGCGATAATATAATTCTTTAGATTAAATTCCTAACTTAGTAACGTATCTTGTCAATATTATAATTATATTATTTTCATCTATCTAAGATATTAAGAAGATAAAAAAATGTATATAACTTAATAAAATAATTATAAAATATTTTTAAATGAAATTTTTCATGAATTACTTTATAAGTATAAATAAAATATTTAGAACAACTTTTTAATCTCCTTTGTATGATTTATCGGAATCAATGACTAAGTCAAGTAGTTGGCAAATTGGCTTGTAACGTTCAGGCTCAGGGTAGTTGGCTAATCGAAAAGGATAACAAAGGGAAATCAAAAGAGATAGAAGCAAGTCGTACGTACTTACACCTTCATCTTCTGATCAAAAATTTCTCAATTAGTAACACTCCCGACAACCTGTTTTCAATTTTTAACTTTAATAACTTCCAAAATAGGGTTTTCTCTCTTTTTTTTTTTTTTTTTTTTTTTACATAAACATAAATAATAAGAACTTAAGAACATAGGCATTGCTTTATCAAGATTGATCGGAGTAATACTCTTTCGATCGAAAATCACGAATCCGGTTTCCTTAAACTCGTGATAATTCTTGATAGTTTTGATTCGACTTTTTCTTTTTCATCAGATTTATAGCATATACCTTCATTCCCAGCAATAGGACATTTCGTGATAATACCCTATTTGGACTACTATCATCGAGCGGACTTTATCGATATTTTATTTTTGGGTTGTCGATCAAAAACAGAAAAGATACCTATAATACTCTGTTCTTAGATTTTTTTTTTTTTTTTTTTTTTTTTTCGAGAATAACCATATTTGATAATAAACTGCCTTCCGAATAACATTCATTTCAATCTCAGCATATACCAAATTTCGATGTTGTCACCGCTATCCATAAATACATACTAAACTTGCGGGATTTTCAAAGAAATGTAGACCATTATTAAGTTAGGTTAGTAATTTCTAGTTAATAATAATGGCTATTTCGAGTGAGGTCTTGATCATTTCTACAAGGTGAGGTGGGGACAAAAATTGGAAATTATGTTCGGGTAGGCTTATTTGGCTACTGGTTTATCAAAGTTATGCCAAAAATCTCATCATCCTAATCCGATTCCAATTCCATACTTTGTCTTGAAAAGAAAATTATTCTAAAATTTCATTATAATTATAAGTAACTTTTGTCTAATTTCATAAAAAAAATATTTCATAATATTTATCAAGATATATATACTTAAAATCTTATTAAAAATCTAAGATAAACATAATTAATATAAGAATAATATATCAAGATTACTTTACTTAATTAAAAATTTATTCTATCCAAATATATCATTTTTATCAAATAATTATATATTATTGCTTATTAAACTAAGTGTGTAAGTATTTGATGTATTAAATTCAATTTATTTACTAACCAATCTCTACTCCCCACTTACGAATTGGCATCGTCCCGATGGCTAATGAGTAGTAAAAATTTGGATTAGAAAATAAAATGAATTCTATCATGGTTAGATTATTTTAGGTGTCAAATAGACGAGCGTTTATATAATATAAAAGAAAAACATTTAAAAACATAAATTAAAAACATGCAAATATATTACAACACAACTTAAAACTACTAGGAGTGTTAAACTAGAAAACCATAAACTAATTTAAACTAATTTTTTAAACTAAGTTATTTTAATTTATTGTGACTTATACTAACGTACCGTACTACTCTTATTATTTTTTATTCCTTCTTTTCTACCAACATAGTTATCTAATTTTCACCACTTGACGATCCTCCCGGAATATCGACTGGTAAAAGCCCAATACGAGGAATACGAGCTGGAAAATATTCATCTGTCGCTCTTTCCGGAACCACTTGCCAAACGAACACATAACCTAGAAATCAACCATCCAAATGGTAAAGGATGATAATTCGGTCTTCTCCCGAACGCAAAACTCACGGTGATTTACGAATCGGCACCCCCCAATCTATAACAGCTCCAGTAGTAATCGCATATAGAAGCATCAATTCATCATCACTAACTTCCGAGAAATTAACGAGTTGGATAAACACGTGAATTGATGAATCGCTTCCACGTTCTAAGATGGGGAAGCAAAGCGATCGTAGAGACATTTTGATCAATATCATAATTGTAGAACAAGAGTGGACAAGCTTCCGAATATTTTGTAATAAAACCGTCGGCGGTATCCAATCTCCATTGGTACTCAAAATATTTGGGTGAAGTTTGAATTTGGTGGAATCAAGAAAATTTGATTTATGTTGGTGGAGGTGAAAGGAACAACAACTCTCTCTCTTGTAACATGATTGTGTTAATGACACGGTATGAGCTTACGAAATCTTGAATAGAATTCTCTTACCACGGTAACGTTAATCCTACCTCTCGGCATACGACAAAAATAGTCCCACCCATCTATATCCATCCTCGTAAATGCCCGGTTGTCAACCTTTACGAAATTTAAACCTCTCTCAATCAATACCGGTGATTGATTGAAATTACTTATATAAGGGTTGTGAACCGAAGCATACATAGGCTCGTAAGGGATTTGATGAAAAAATGGATTTGGAATGACGAGAATTTGGTGTATGTGGAGGAGAAGCTTGTTTACGGACGAACGATCGGACATTTTAAACTTTTTATAGCAAGAGAATTTAAAGGCAAAGGAAGGGAATGAGCATTTTAGGAATGCGCATCTGTTTCCTTTTATAGACAAAGCTTGGACCGAAATGGAAATATCACGAGAAGATCCTGCGGCCTACTACACCGGCGCGTGCCGGACACCAACCGGCGCGTGCCGGTCAAATAGTGCTCGGTCGAGAGATATTTCAATTTCTAGCTTGATCCGGGATTTATTTTCGACAATAGATTACGCATATTTCTAAAACGTGGGGAAAAGATCTAAAAACATCCGAAAACTACGAAAAAAACAACAACGTAACAACGTGCACTACCCCGAGAGTGCATCAAACGTTTAACGTACAAAACAAACATAACAAAAACTAAGTCAAACCAAAAAGTAGATAGTTATACAACAAAGAAAATAAATCACTCGTCCTCATCATAGTTAAGATCAATGTCACCGGTAAGGTCGTGCTTGCGATGACGATGATCCAAATGTAGATAGTAACGAAGTAAAATCAGCTCCTTGCGGCGTGTCGTATGAATACCATAAGCGAGCTGCTTGTGGATCCGATACGAAGTTCGAAATGATGTCTCGGTCCTCGTCGTCGACATAGAAGCGATCACGAAGACCAAATGAACCAAATCCTGTTGTCACATACGCTACGAAGTCACTCCTCCCGTACCCAAGGATGTCCCTGGTGTACTGTAAACATACCACCCTGTCCTATGGATGACGGCGTATAGTCACGATAAATAATAGGTGGCGAAATCGGCGAATCCAATCGGCATAGTATATGGGTCGGGGACTATAGGGGTGTCTAGCGGATATCTCGGCAAATCTAGGATCAAACTCACTCATAGCATCCCGATATCCTCTCGACCAACTCTAATGTCCTCGGCCCAATGTCTATTCTTCTCACGGGCTAAAGCTATATTAGCATCGGTTCTAGCGAGCTTGAACCAAATCTTTGAAACATAGCCTCAACTTGGCTGCTTGTGGGCGATGTATTTGTCAGGTGGTCTAGGTACTTGAGTGTGAATAGGAGGTGGAGGTTGTTGTTGCGACGATTAGGATTATTGTAATTTATTACTCCGGTAGGTAAGGCTCTCGGCTTAAGACCAATGGGAGGAATGTAGGGAGACACGGTTCTATCCGAGGGTAAGACGGGGACACGCAAGCTCACATAAGGCAGAAATGAGACTAGGGAACGGGAGACGTCCCCCTCGATAACGAGTGCTTGCAAACTCACATGCCTTAGAAAAGATCAATTTCCCCAGATTTATAGGAATATCATTAACCATGGCCCAAGCAATAACCACTTCCTCTCGACCAAATGCACAAACATGTGTGGAAGGACATACATTATGGCCTAAGAACTGTTTTATTGCCCGTATGTCCCTAATACAATTCCCCATAAGCAAACCTATTTTCTATCCATTCGGCGGTGGGGTCAAAGGCTTGTTGGGCTTCATAAGCTTTGGTTTGTAGAGCCATAGGATGTTCTAAACCCCATACATTATGATAATCCTCCTCTTACGGTATATCGGTTAAGCCATAGAATACATTAATCATAGCGGGGTAAAAAGTAACATTAACATTTCTTAGAGGGATATAGGTCATCTCCTCAACCGTATCGACATCATAAGTAGATAATGCTTTTGAATAAAACTACGATACCATAGAAACGTTAATCTTATCTTTCCTATCCATAGCTACATCCAACCATCCTCTATCCTTGAAAATTTCTTTCACTTCTTTCCCAATCTTCGAAAAATCAATCCCTCGTTCTAACCAAACCTTACTTTTACTAAAGTACTCATCATGTGCCCGCTTAGCACGCACTAGCGGTTTTCTCAAAGGTTAAACTTTTCTCCCTTTTAGTTAAAGGTCTAGTTTGAACTACCGGTACTACGATTGGTACTTCGGTCTTTTTCCTCTTAGGATTACTTCTAGATGATGACGCCATCTACGATAGTGGTATGACAAAACAACAACACAAACAAACAACACCAACAACAAGAACAAACAATTACTTAGGCTATAAAATCAAAATAAATTCAAAATAATTTCGAAATTTAACTAAAATTTGAAATATATATATATTATTACCTTAAGAAGCTAGAATGAAAAGCTTAGGTCGCCGGAATTAATGGGGGTCGCCGGAATGAGAGAAAAGAGAGCCTTGAGCTTGCCAAGCTTCAACTTTTTCCAATGGGTATCTTCCTTTATGATTAAGTTGAAGAGAGGAAGAGAGATTAACACTTATGTGATGTTTGAGTGAAGAAAATTGATGGAAAATTGTTGATTTTTGAGGAGAAGAGAGGGAGAATTCGGTTTGTTCTTCAATTCGAAATGAGGGTGTGAGAAATGAGGAAAGGGCGCATTTTTAGGGTTAAGTGTGTACACACCGGCGCGTGCCGGTAGTGTACCGGCGCGTGCCGGTCACATGGCCCCCAAAAATCGGAATTTTTGTCATTTTTTGTGTAATGAGCTCTAATTATATCACATAAAAATCATTTGATGTTAATCCTATGATTTATGTTATATAATCTAAGTTCAATACTATTTTTCTATATAAAACTTGATAAAATATAAAAACTAATATAATATTGAAATCACATATTTTTTTGATATAATATACCTACTTTACATGATAAAATAGGTTTATTATAAATTTTTCATAAAAATATTTTTCTTTTTAAGTTTAGAAAAATAACTTTAAAAAATACGAAATTTAATTAAAATTTGAAAAATTAAAAACACACCTTTGAAATTCTTAGGATTTTTTGCTAACTCCCTCAATCTCAGATTCTCAAGATTGTTATCATAACGGTCCCTTAACCTTTCTCCTAGGAGTGATGCGTTTGAATTATCTCTTTGTATTCCCTCGGGATTTTCGGATAACCACCTAATCGTTCCCTTCTTAATAACATTCAAACACTCATCTGGGATATGGTTGTATTTCTTCCCTGCTTGTCCAGCATGTTCCATTTTTCCACAGATTCTACACTTCATTAAAAACCTTGCTCTTCTTTTTATTGCACTCCTTGAATTTCCATTACAAAGTTCTCTTTCTCTAACTTCGATTAGCAATTCCTTATTTAATTTAGAAACTAAGGCTTCTATCTTAAACGCGACATCCTTATTTAGACCTAATCTTAAAAGTAAAATAAAAACTCTTATTCTATCTATGAAAGGCATCCGGTTCTTTTACGTCATCCGGTAAAAGACGAAAATACTTTAAAATGCATATTAAAAGGTGAAATTAGAAAGATAGTACTGTAATCGGCGAGTTTAAAATTCTGCTTCCTCAATTCGTTGGAGGGTCGATGAGTAATAATACTTCTTCTGGTTGAGGTATCCCTTCAGTTTCCACGAACAATTTCACCCTGTGTCCATTGGCTATAAAAGTTGTTTTTCCATCGGTTAGTTCAACGACTCGGACTTATAGATTTTTGTTACGTCATATGGACCTGTCCATCTAGATTTAAGCTTTCCTGGAAACAACTTCAAACGTGAATTATATAAAAGTACTCGATCACCTACATGGAACTCACGACTATAGATTCTCTTATCGTGAAAAGCTTTCGTGCGTTCTTGTAGATTCGAGCATTTTCATAAGAATCGAGTCGAAATTCTTCTAGTTACGTTAGCGAAGTAATCTATGATCACCGACGACTTTAGGATCAAAGTTTAGAAATTTAATAGCCCATAAAGCTCGGTGTTCTAATTCAACGGGGAGATGACAAGATTTTCCAAATACTAATTTGTAAGGAGAACGACCAATCGGTGTTTTAAAGGTACATTACGTATGCCCATAATGCATCATCAAGTCTTTACGCAGTTTTTACGATTCGAGTCCTTTGTCTTCTCCACGATTCTTTTAATTTCTCTATTAGACACCTCACTGTCCACTAGTTTGTGGATGATAGGGTGTTCCAAGTTTATGAGTTACACCATATTTCTCAATTACCTTAGTAAATGGTCGGTTACAAAAATGTGAACCTCTATCACTTAATGATAGCCCTCGGAATGCCATAGCGTGTGAATATATTCTTTTTAAGGAACCTTAGCACTACTACGGTATCATTAGTAGGGAGAGCTTCGGCTTCTACCCATTTAGAAACATAATCAACCATTACTAGAATAAATCTTTTTCCAAAAGAAATAGGGAAAGGTCCCATGAAATCTATGCCCCATACATCAAATAGCTCACATTCTAATATCGGTTGCATAGGCATTTCATGTTTTTTCGATATATTTCCCCATTTTTGACATGATTCACAAGATTTTGCATATTTATATGCATCTCTATATAGTGTAGGCCAATAGAAACCACATTGTAAAACTTTGAAAGCGAGTTTTCCATCCTCCATGATGACCTCTGCCTCACGATCATGACAAAATGATAATACACTTAAAATTTCATTATCGGGAATACATTTCCTAATTATTCCATACGAGCATCTTCGGAAAAGATCCGGTTTATCCCAATAATAAAACTTTAAGTCGTAAAAGAACTTCTTTTACATGTTGCCAAGTCCAATGAGGTGGGATGTACTTACGGGTAATGTAATTAACAATATCCCCAAACCATGGCGAATCTTCCTTTGATGGTATTCTAGTTTTTAATAATCGCATGGTTGAAGGAGTATCTATCTTAAACGAGTTTCTCATACGGAAACGAATCTGAATTTCTTTTCCTTTTCCTTCATCATTATCCATCTGCTTAGATGATACGCTACTACATTTTCACTTCCTTTTTTATCCTTAATTTCAATATCGAATTCTGAGTAACGAATCCACCTAAGAAGACGCGGTTTGGCATCTTTCTTACTTAAAAGATACTTGAGTGAATGAATGGTCGTGTAGATTATTACCTTAGAACCAACAATATATGATCGAAACTTATCTAAGGCAAATATTACGACCAACGAGTTCTTTCTCGGTAGTTGCATAATTAAGGTGAAATTTGCGTTTAATGTGTGAGAAGCATAGTAGATAGCTTTGAGAATTTTGTTATACCGTTGACCTAAAACGGCTCCTACGGCTAAATCACTTGCATCACACATAATTTCAAACGGCAAATCCCAATCTGGTGTACTGCTACTAGTATCTTGGTGCGGTAGTTAATTTTGCTTTTAGGGTCTTAAAGGCTTCCATACATTTATCATCAAAGTTAAAAGGTACTTCTTTTTCTAGCAAATGACTCGGGGTTTTGCTATTTTTGAAAATACGCAATAAACCTTCTATAAAATCCTGCATGTCCAAGAAATCCTCTTAACGTTTTCAAATTAATTGGTGGAGGTAATTTTTCAATTACTTCGACTTTAGCTTTATCAACTTCAATTCTGCTTCGAGAGATTCTATGACCTAGTACAATTCCTTCGAGATACCATCAAATGACATTTTTCCCGAGTTTAGAACCAAGTTGGTATCTTCACGGCGTTGTAAAACACGTTCTAAGTGTGATAAGCATTTATCAAAAGAATCTCCATAAACACTAAAGTCATCCATAAAAATTTCTAAGAATTTCTCGACCATATCGAGAAAATATTGCCATCATACATATTTGAAATGTAGCGGGTGCATTACATAATCCAAACGGCATTCTTTTATAAGCAAAAGTTCCATAGGGACAAGTGAAAGTAGTTTTTTCTCTATCTCCTAACGCAATGAATATACGTAAATAACTTTGAATAACCATCTAAAAAGCGGTAATACTTATGTCCACTCAATCTTTCCAACATACGCACGATGAATGGAAGTGGATGATGATCCTTTTTAGTATGATCATTCAGTTTCCGAAAGTCAATACACATTCGATATCCTGTAATTTCCCTTGTCGGAATCCATTCATTTTTATCATTTTCTTTTACCGTGAAACCTCCTTTCTTTGGAACTACTTGAGTTGGACTTACCCATTCACTATCTGATATGGGAAAGATTATTCCCATTTCTAATAGCTTAATGACCTCTTTCTTAACGATTGTTTGCAAATTTGGGTTGAGGCGGCGTTGTGGTTGAATACAAGGTTTAGCTTCTTCATTCAAAATAATCTTGTGAACACAAATCTCAGGGCTAATTCCTTTGATATACGCCCTTGTCCATCCAAAAGCTTTCTTATGTTCTCTTAACATTCTTAGTAATTGATCCTCTTGTTCTTTTGTTAAGGTTGATGAAATAATAATTGGTAGCATTATCATTTTCAAGAAAAGCATATTTCAAATTCGAAGGAAGTGGTTTCAACTCGGATTCCTTGGTGGATCTTCTACGATGGTTTTAAAGCTGGTCCTTCCATTTCCAATTTCAAATTTTGATGCCATGGATGTTTAACAAACCCTCCTTTATCTAAATAAAGGATTACTTCTTTCATTTCAGTATCATTTTCATCTTCTTTATAGATAGAAAATGCCAAACATTCTTCTAATTTATTTTCATAATCTTTAAATTTGGCATCCCACATAGTAGAATATTCATCTATAAAAGAACATGATTCTGGTTCTTTATATGGATGGTTTATAGCTTTGAAGATATTGAACGAAACTTTATCCTCATTAACTCTCAGTATTAGTTCACCTTTTTGAACATCTATCAAAGTTCTTCCTGTAGCTAAAAATGGTCGACCTAGAATAATTGGCGCTGAATATCCTTCTTCCATTTCCATTATTACAAAGTCCACTGGGAAGTAAAATTTATCAATTTTAACCAACACGTCCTCGATTATTCCCTTAGGATGTTTAATTGATCTATACGCCATACGAAGGGTCATTTCGGTATTCGTAAGCTCTCCTATTCCTAGTTTCTTATAATCCTCATAAGACATGAGATTGATACTTGCTCTAGATCACACAATACTTTCTTAAACGAAATCCTCCAATTTCACATGGGATAGTGAAACTACCGGGATCTTTAAGTTTAGGAGGTAGTCGATCTTTGAAGTATTGCAGAACATTCTTCATTAAGGCATATATTCTCATATTCTTCTAATCGCTTTTTATTAGATAGGATATCTTTAAGAAACTTTCCATAGGCGGGCATGTTGACTAAAGCTTCTATAACGGGGATATTGACATGAATATGACGAAAAGTGTCAAGGAAACGAGCATATTTCTTATCGGTTTTTATCTTTTTAATTTGATCTTTCGGTGGATAAGGCAAAGATTCTAAATCTATAACCTTTGGTTACGAAGTCATTTTCTCTTTTCCTTTCTCCTTGAATCTTTGAGCATAACTTGATCGCCAAGTTTCATTATCTTGAGATTTTTCCTTTAAAACATCCCTTGTATCAACTTTATCCTTCTCGGTTACTTTTAAATCTTCTGTTTTTCTCCACGATTTTCTCGACATGTTCCTTAAATAGGGTTCTCGGGTCCTTATCCATAGGATCTTTCGAATTCTAGGGACTTTTACCCATTCTTCACCTTCAATTTCGGGTTCAACATCATTACTGTTTTAAGAATTCTTCGATAATTTCTTCCTCTTCATCGGTAAATTCAAGTTCGTCCTTTTCCTTTACGATATTACCATTTAAATCATTTTCTACCTCATTGTTTCTGCGTTTTTACGCTCTAGTATCTTCACAATATTTCCTACTTCTTGTAATCACGGCATTTACCTCTCTCGGGTTTCTTTCGGTATTACTTGGTAATCCTCACGGAGGTCTCTTGTTGTTACGTTCTCCTTCTCTACTCAAATGATCTTCCATATTCCTTAATGATGCTTCTATAGTTCTCATTCTCGTATCATGTCCACCCATAGACGTTTTCAACATAGTCATATCCTTAGAGGCGAACCTATAGAAGTTATCATAGTTTCCATATTCGAGCTTGAGTAGATACTACACCCATCATATTTTCCATTAATTTATCCCATTTATCAACTCCTTCGGGTTGGGTTGAACTTTGGGTGTATTTGGTATAGTTTGAGTAGTATGTTGTGGATAAGATTTAGGTAACGATTGTAGGTTCGATTTGATGTATTTCCTTGATGAACTTGATTACTATATGGATTCTTATCTTGAGCTGGATATGGCGGTTGTCTGGCTTATTAGGGTTTTCGGACCATCTAAAAGTTGGGTGCTCTCTTCGATAGCATTAAAGGAGTTTGAATACGCGTTGTTCAAATTCCTATGCTGTTGTAAAAAACTTACCTTGAGTATCCTTCTGGTTCTTCTATCCCTAATGACACATTATCATGACTTGAGTAGTTATTTGGTATGATAGTTTCTGGTTTTACAGTCCTACTAGCCTGTAGGTTGTCAAATTTCCTACCCAAATTCTCCAAGTGTGCTAGAACTTCCGTATTCGATGTGCATTCTCCTGCAAATGCTACTTTCCTGGTGCTAGAACCGGTTTCCCACATTACGTTATTTTTGGAAATCTTTTCTATAGCATCGTAAACTATTTGGGCTTCACTCATCATTAATGAACCACCACATGCATGATCTACATACGCACGTGAATCTTTCCTTAATTTACGACGAGAAAAGTTGGATTTGCATATCTAAGGAATAACCATGATCGGGACAAGATCTTAGCAACTTTTTAAATCTCTCCCACGCATTCCCAAGCGTTTCTTCAGATCCTTGTCTAAAGTTGGCAATTTCGACCTTTAATTCCAAATTTCTACCCGGAGTAAAATATCTTGCTTTAAAAACTCGGTTTGAATTTCCTCCCAACTAGTCAATGAATGATGTGGGAGTGACATAAACCAATCTCGTGCTCTTCCTTTTAAAGAAAAAGGAAACATAGACATCCTTGTTAATTCACGATGAGCACCTTGACTTTTGGCTGTATTGCACAATTCTTCGAAAAGATAGAGATGGTGATGTGGATCCTCATCATCCTCTCCTAGAAATTGGGCTCTTGCGTCAATTAGACCAAAAAGATGAGATTTTATTTCAAAATTATTTGCTCCTTCATTGGGTAAACGAAGCTGGATTATTAGTACGGTTTATTCTTAAGGTACGATCACAAATAGGTCTCGGATTTGGTGGGTTATTATTACGATTGTTACGGTTCCGATTTTGATTATTTCTATTACGGTTATTTGGTATTGGTAGATCTGATTAAGATTTTGGCCATGCCCTTGAGCATGATCTAGCTCTTGTTCGGAGTGTTTCATCACTTGTTTTCGGCCATTTTCGTATTTTGATTTGATGATGATTCTCCGTCGGGATTTCACGACCGGTATGACCTTGTTTCCTTTACTGCTCTTAAGCGCCTTTCGTAAGTATCTATGTCGGGCTTATAAGGAGTAAGTGGGGCCTTACTCTTTACGGTCATCAACTAACGAAAACCGAAAATAGTTGAAATCGATAAAAGTAAAGATTGGTAACTTACTTATTAGGTAAGTACCAACGAAAAAGAAAATAGAAATGGGGTAAGAAGAGTGTTGACTTATCCTCGAGACTTTTGAGTTAATATAAGTAGAAATCATTCGAACACAATGAATTAGCGTCGTTCCCCGGCAACGGCGCCAAAAAAACGACGGACCTTTTCTATGCTATCAATCCTTACCGGCAGTGTACCGGGTCAAATTGTAGTGATAGAGCGATGAGTCAGGTGTCGATCCTCAGGGAAAACTTGGTAATTCACCGTGTGATTAAACACCGAGAAACTATTATTATCTCAATCTAAGTCGCAATTTTATCATCCAACCAAACTCTAAACTAACAAAGCATAAAAGCGAAACGAGATATATATAAGTATATAAATATATATATATATCAATACATATATATATAGATATAAATATATATAGGTACCAAAACAATATCTAGGGAGGGAGATAGATATTATAATTAGAGACTAGCCAAGAATATGTTATTGAATCATTAAATCTTTTTAGTGGAAATTAGATGTGCTCGATCATTATTTTAAGTTAAATCAATTATACGGAATGGTGCACTCTAAACTAAACAATTCATCCTCACACGAGCATACGAAATTGTCATATGTCCAAACATTTGTCCAAGGTCATCCTCAAGCATGGGTCACTCCCGTTTTGTCATTCGGCCAATTTTAAGGGATGTCAATTAAACAAACGAATTAAACGTAATAATCTCTCGAGTACATATTTCAATAAGAGTTTGTTTCTCCCGAAACAAATCTACCCCCGGTTTAGGAAATCGGATTCCGTTGTCACGTTTTCACTCGGCCAATTTTACCCTCCGGTCTTTCTATTAACGAGTTCATAACCTAACTACGAGGCGTCAATTCATAATCGAGATTATGAATTCTTTCATATCAAGTAGCTAATTCAATACGAATATAGAAAGAGATTCATTATAACCGATTTTATCCAATTTTAGTATAGTCATCATCCATTTCCCTAAAAAGATAATACTAATCCAATTTCATATCTTGGCTAGATACTAAGTTTAGCCTAACAACATAATAACTAAAATATAGATACTATAATTAATACATAAACATAAATACATTAGAAAAGTTACCAGGTTACAATTGAAGCATTCAGAGTTGTATCATCCGGAAATAGCAACTCCTTGACATCAATGAGCCTTGATACATCCTCTAAGCATTATAACGAGACTTTATACTACAGCATTATTCCGGCAGAGTGCCGTTTACAGCTTTTATTTAATGAAAAACAACAAAACGAAACTATAGAGATATATAGAAGAAAGATATATGCATTGGTACACTTCAAAATGGTTGCAATTGAGGGGTATTTATAGAGTGTACCACAAGGCCGGAGCGTGCCGGACCACCACCGGCGCGTGCCGGCTACACGATATATATTCCCTTGTCGAGAGATTTGTGGGCCCGGTTTCGGAGAGTTTTTACGCACTATTCGGCCTTCTCCGGCGCGTGCCGGACATACAACATATCGATGTTCGTAAAAACCTATCTCGATTTGTAGACCTCGGATTGACATGATTTGCTATTCGTTGGAAAGCTCTTTTGAAGGCCTACAACTTTCATCAAGGACTTTTTCTCTGAAAATGCCTCTAAGTTAGATCAAATGTCCGTTGAAGATGAGTTACGGTAGAAACATTAAGGACGAGTTGATGCGTTCAAAGTTGTTAGATTTTGGCATAATCTTTTATCCCACAAAAACTCATGATTTATGCTCCAAAGTATGTCATATTTTGGAATCTCGGTACACATTTGATTACGCAACAAACTCAACGAAACACCAAACGTAAATCTGACAAAAAAACATCATTTTTATCGTTTTTATAACTTATGCATCTAATTATAACTAACTATGATTTTTATAAGTTTTCGATGCATTTATATGAAATTATACTAAAATATCATAAAATAATAATAAAAAGTCTTATAATATGATCATATATTTTTCATACATCACTGAGATAGGGCTCCCCTCCCCGAGGACTGAGCTCCATGCAAGCCAGACCAAGACCTCGAGCTCAGACATGCCAAGGATAACTTGGAAGAAGCCAGGGAAGTGGCTTATATCCGAATGGCAAAATACAAGCAGAGAATATCCCAATATTACAACTCTAAAGTTAAGCATTCGTACTTCAAAGAAGGAGACTTGGTACTGCAAAAAAAATGAGGTCAGCAAGCAGGGTCCCCAGGGAAAGCTTGACCCGAACTGGGAAGGCCCATACAAGGTGGTAAAGGTTCACGCAAAGGCTCTTACCAGCTAGCTAATGCGAGCGGCCAGACCATACCGCGAAGTTGGAATGCCAGCAACCTTCGAAAGTTTTATGCCGGGACGATTCCAGGCTTGTTTCGACCTTTTCATTTATGTTGTTATTTTCAATAAAAGTGTTATCAAACACCCTTGATTTCTAATAAAGATATAATTTTTCTTGTTATACATTGTTAAACTCTGTAATGCAACATATTTCTGTTAACTGAGGCCTGCAGGTCAGACTCGGATAGCTTGAATACCATAAGCTCCCCGAGTCCTCAGGCCAGGGAAGGGTCTTAACTGAGTCAGGTTATACTCAAAAGGTTTGCAAAAGTCAAATCTCCTTAGTCTGCAGAACAGGCTAGAATTTTAACTGAGGCTCGCGGGTCGACTCGGACGCTTGAATACCACAAGCTCCCCGAGTCCTATGGCCAAGGCGGGGTCTTAACTGAGTCATGTTATACTCAGAAGGTTTGCAAAAGTCAAACCTCCTTAGTCTGTAGGATAGGCTAGAATTTAACCGAGGCTGCGCAGTCGGACTCGGACAGCCTTGAATACCACAAGCTCTCCGAGTCCTTAGGCCAGGGCGGGGTCTTAACTGAGTCAGGTCTCACTCAGAAGGTTTGCAAAGTCAAACTTCCTAAGTCTGAAGGACAGGCTAGAATTTTATCAAAGCTTAAAGATGTTAAAAACTCAGTATGTCATCCAAACCATCAGTAATGCATGCCATACTGAGGGAGTACAAGGGGAGAGGACATCCATAAGTATGTGAAACATTCAAACCCAGAGTAAATCAAAAGTAATGCTTCCAAAAGAAGCTAAGGTACAAAATAAGCAAAACACACGAACTTTTACAAAAAAGTTTCAAAGTTTTAAGAAAAATAGGTCCAAACAGCATGAGGAGGAACAGTCAGGTCTGGGTCTCCGGAGTCTGCTCTGTCGAAGATGGGGTTGGCGCAGCACTCTGAGAAGCGGGACGACGTCTAGCGTACTTGGCCCCAATGTCTTCACCTTCTTTAAACTCCCTCAACCTGGCATCAAAAACCTGACCTGCTCATTCCTTGTACATGGAATGATAATGCATAAGGTTAGGAAGAACTAGCTCAGGGCACTGCTCTTTTGCCTCGTCCACACCCTTCGTGTACCCATGTTGCATGACGGGGTTCAGTAGGACCTTCAGAGCTCCGGCTAGATGGTCGGAGGACTTATACTCATGCATGACTCTGGCATCCCGATTCGGGAGAGAGGCTTCCAAAGCAGCCAGGTATGCTCGAACTTTGGCCAGTGCCTGCCCTAGCTCAGAATTCTCTGGTACATACTCATCATGCCTGGCCTGGAGCTCTGCAGTGCATGTGGCCTTAGTCTCGGCAAGCTTCTTCTTTAAAGCTGCAACCTCTTGGTCCTTAGCCTTTGAGGCCTCCTTATGGTTCTCACGACTCGCTCGGAGCTCCTCGATCATCTCCTTTAAAGCCTCCTTACTCACCATGGATTCAGCAATATGGTCCTGGAACTCGTGACCAACCTGAGCTCCCTGGAAAAAGCAATGCAAGAGTTAAGAAGAAAGTAAGGCGAGTAGGAAAGACAGACGTATATATTTAAGAACCTACCACAGCGGCGAGGTCCTGGTCTGACAACACGTGTAACCGGTTGTGCCTCGGGGAGGACTGATCCTCAGGAGAATCTTCAACATCTTCTACTGTCTGACGAGCCGCCTTCCTTTTCTTTGATCGGCCCTTCCGGTTCGAGGAAGAGACTATCTTCTTTTTCCTGTTAACCCCGACCGCTTCAGCTCTTTCTTCCTGATCGCCGTCCATGTCTATCTGTTCAACTTCACCGGAGGAGTCATCAGGTTGTCCAGACAAGAGTTGAGCCGAGGTGGGGGTCAAGATGGATCCAGCAGCCCGAAGACGTTCCGGTTCTACGTTTTCCTGCTGGTCAATTTCCTGGGTGGACCCGCCGGGGTTGACTGGAGGAACCACTTCGTCATCAACATCCTCCAAGAGCTCGGCAAAGGAAGACACTGTCAGGATAAGTAACAGAAAATGTTAGAAAATATTTTCATAAACAGCCAAGTATGAAAAAGAGCAAGTATAAAAGCCCTACATATCTTATACTCCCCCTAATCTAATTACTTGTATGGGTCGGACCCACCGTGGGCAGCCGGGCAACCAAGATCAACTCGAAGGAATATTTCTTTGCCCTAATATACACGCCGCTTTTGCGAATATCATCTAGCAGCTTCTTGTCCACATCGGTCGGTCGGGTATCGCTATCCAGGTCAGATGAGTTCCACCTGCCCATGTTCCGAGTTACCTCGGGGCAGATAAAGAAGAACCTGGTCTTCCAACCCTTGTAAGAGTCTCTCCAGGCTCAGTAAATTGAACGTCCGGCATGAAATCCCCCCGACGAGGGAAGCAGTAGTATCCGGCCTGCCCGGGAACCTGTTTGCGCTGGAAGAACGTCGGAAGGTTTGGACCTTAAAGGGGATGCAAGCGCATCTGCACCAAATTGCGAAACCCACTATCGCCCTTATGCCATTTGGCACGATCTGAGCCAACCCTAGGTCGTAGAGCTCTAAGACAGCCAGAACGGCCGGATAGATCGGAAATCTCAAACCGCACAAAAGCTGCTCTCTGTAAAGGGCGCAGTACCCGGCCGGAGCTTGATAAGCATAAACGCCAGGGGCAGGAACAGTAGGTCTGAAAATTGGGTTCACCAAATTATATTGTTTACAAATATAGGTTACATCCGCAGCGGTCAACTTGGTGTCGATACCATGACAGGCCGCCTGAGATTTCAGAGCCATGAATGCCTTCAGGGTAAGGACGAATCTAGAAGATGAAGAAGAAGGGGGAGGATTGAAAAAGGGGAGAACAGGCCTCTCGAAGTTGACTCCGGTAGGGGTAGTTTCTTTTTCTGATTCTGGCTCTGACTCAAATAAGGCCTCTATAGAACTATCAGTAAAAACTATAGGTTCGCTCATCAACAATACGAAAAGAATCAAGGAAATGAGTCAAGAACGCTTACTTGTATGAAGAAGCTGGAGAAATGGATGAGTGGAATGGCAACCGTCCCGACTTCACGCTGGATTTAAATGGTAACGTCTGAAGGGACGTGATAAGACTAGGAGTTATAAGCCCCAAAAATAGTCTGGGGAGAATCGCCCCATTATTAGAGCGGTGGTTTAAAACGCTTCGTCTTTCGTGCCCGTCGTGACAGAGAGATAACGGTAACGGTGCCACGTGCCAAGGCAACCACACGCTCCGGTTGACCGAGCTGCACTCCGCGTCAGGTCTGCCCAACTTCCGTGCCAGCCGGACAGACCTGGGGGGCTTATGACGATGGTAAGAGTGGATCTTGCCACGTGTCATCGTGAAAACACCTTGGGATCAAAGGAAGAGTAAGGTGAGAACCCTATTTAGGGCCAAGAGCCCCTTAGTAGTAAGACCCTACCCCAGGAGGGTGGTCTGTCCATATCCTTCCCGACTAGGGCACTGCAGGGCAGTTCGGTCAAGTCTGGAGGTAGGACGCGCGGACCAGGTCGGGACGACCTGGTGAGCCCATCGAAAGCCGACTGGCTCTTTCCTTATATGAAAACTCACACATGTGCCTGTATAATAGGATAATGATGGGAGAATCCCTGAATTACCGGAAGTAAATCTCTTAATTCGAATATAATCTTAATTATCTCTTATTAGAGATAAACACGTAATGATCCTTAGGGTTCAAGGATTCTACGACTTGTTTGACAAGAAAAGGGGTGAGACGCCTCCCTATATAATCAGCCCTAAGGAACTACGAATGACTTGATTCCAATTTCACTGTTGGATACGTAGGCAACTTGAGAGAAACTAACTCTCAGGCTCAGTCTCAATCATACACAAATCATAATCTCCATTGCTTTAATTCTTGTTTGAATCGTCCTAGAGGTTGATTGGATTTATAGGTGATATCCGACATCATCACATATCTTCGAAGCGAATCCTCACTGATTGACCTTAATTCACAAATTAATATTTCAAATAATTAAAGCATCATTTTTTTAAAAATTAAATTAAACAAACAAATACCGTAATCTTCTCCCTGCACAACTCATCAGGATATAGAACAAGGTGCTGTTGGACTTGAATTATTCATCTTTCTCAAAATCAATTCCTTCAATTACTATGAGCTTGAGAACTTGCTCAAATGGAAGAGATTTATATAGAAATAAAGAAATAACAAGATCGTACTTAAATGTACTTTTTCATATGGTCCATGGGAGTGGGAGGGGGTGGGGGGTTAGGGGGATTAGGAAGAAGAGAAGAGTATTGAAGCACATGGAATGAAGGGAGAAGCTCCATGATTAGAACATGTGCACATCTTTATCTCCATTCATTTCTAGATTTGCTACAACAATTCTCTTTGCTTTCTGATCAAATTTATAATTGCTTCTCTGTTATGTTAGGGGTAATTTAGTTTAAAGGAAAATGTTTTGTCTTTAAATCAATAAAAAAAAATGAGTGTGGATTAAAATTTATTTATAGGTCGGAAAGTGGACTAAAACCTAATATTCCCATAAAATTAAACAGACAAGTGGTTTTATCTGCCATTCCATTAAGTGCATGGTTAGTGCTCTCACTCCGAGAAGTAGATTTCAGCGAAGCATAAAATGTGTCGGTGATCAATGCCATGCTCCATTTATGTCGTAGCTCATACATCTTATTCAACCAAGAATGCTGAACAACATTATAATCGGTCATCATGCGTAACCATGTTTCCTCAAATTCATTTTCTGAATCACAGTATTTCATACACTTCTTCCACATATTCATAAAACTGGGCTGTGTTTGAAGACTTCCCGAATGAGATGAGCATTTTGTGATATATGCCACTGACACAAACGATGTTTAGATTCGAAGAATATTGTTGGGGCCACATTAAGCATTGCAGCATCTTGATCAGTGAAAAATGTTTTCGGTTGTTTTTGACCCATAGAATCCAGAAAAGTCTCAAACAACCACTTAAATGAAGTTGTCGTTTCATCAGACATAAATCCACAACCAAACATCACATTTTGGCGATGATGGTTCACACCCGCAAAAGGTGCACAGATTAATTCATATTTGTTAGTTCGATACGTAGTATCAAACGTAACAACATCACCAAATAGATCATAATCAATCCGGGCTCTACTATCGCTCCAAAAAATATTTGCCACTCTTCCTTCAACATCAAGCTGCACACCCCAATAAAATAATCCCTCCTCATTTAATTTGTTTTTAAAATGATTAATAACACTTTAAGAATCACCTGGTTCAATTTTTGACTTCATTAGCAAAAGTGTGCATAGTTATAAAGATCCTTTTGAGTAAAACCAACATTCTCTATACCCAGTCCTCTGCAAGCATGTTAAATGAATCAATGGAGTGAAACAACTGTGATCTACACCGTTGATAATGTTAGATTTACATCTGATTAATTTAGACATATTATTATCAACGGTGTAGATTGTGTCATTCGTTATGATACATTCGTTGTGCCCGCATCATTAATCTAAAAATAAATCTATCATTTTACCATCTAAAATAAGAAAATGCTACGGTCATAATATAATTTATATAACCGATCGATTGAGGTACCGAACGACTATTTTGTTGCTGTATCAACCTTATATATTCGTCACCGTTTATTATTCCTTTTTGGGATATTCCCAAAAAAGCCCCACCTAATGTTTGGAATTAAATCAATTTATTAAAATGACCATATAACAATTTATTAAAAAATAGAAGTAAACAAAGGATGAATTGTAATTCTTTTTTTTGCTTTTAATGATTGAATCATTAAATATGTCTCTTATTTTTTATGAGTATCAAAACAAACAAAATTACTAGGGATACAATAACCAATCCCTTTATAAATTGGAAAAGAATTGATTGCATCACTTTTTTTTTTTTAGGGTAATTGCATCACTTTTCAACCAATCATTTATGGTTTTCTTACGAAAAGTAATGATAATGATACAACCGTTATAACACAACGAGTATCATAATTTGTAAGACAACGATAGATATAATAATGATCAATGAGTTAACATTATTAATCAACGGTATAGATACACGTTGTGACATTCGTTGTAGCACAACGGTTTATCATTACTTTTTTTACAAAAGTAGTGATAATGCCACAACAATATGACCACAATATTATACAAAACAAACTTTAAGGCAATTGTTTATGATATGAACCTATTGAATCACATAAATATCAAAAAATTCAATGATTTAAAAAGTTTGTTGTGCAATTTTGTTGCACGGGAAGTCAAAAAACTAATAGAATTCGAAAAGCTTTCAAAAAAAGTATTTAATTTAAGAGTAAGAAATTAATAAAGGCAAACTAAAATTCATTGAAGACGGAAACGGTTACAACAGTACATTCAAAAAACCAAAAGACCATTAAACCAGTCAAAAGGAGGAGTAAATTTAGGACAATGACCGACGTATCATAATTGCTTTCAATGGATTCTTCATTACAACAGTAAAGGCAAATGTCTCAGTCATGTCAGGCGGGTCACCCGTTACCGGAACCCACTTGAATTCGTGAACCATCCTTGCAAGTAGTAAATGCACGTGTAACATACCCAAACTCCACGCCGGACAGATCCTCCGGCCAGCTCCAAACGGCAGCATCTTCACACCTTTCATCCCGGTAATATCCACATCAACTCCGTCGCCGTCAATAAACCTCTCCGGTTTAAACACGTAAGGCTCCTCCCACAAGCTAGGGTCCTTCGTCACCCATGCAGTGTAGATCTCGACGTTACAGTTGGCCGGAATGGTGTAACCGGCGAGTGTAGTATCGCTTGTGACGGCATGGGATAGTAAAAAATGGCTAGGCGGATGCAATCTAAAGGTTTCTTTCACGATTGCTCCAAGATATGGCATTTTCTCAACATCGTTCTCTGAGACCAACGTTTTCGCCCCGACTACATGCACGATTTCTTGATACAGTTTTTCTTGAATTTCTTGATTAGTAACTAAATGAAGCAAAACCCATTCAATAGTTGTGGCACTTGTATCTGTACCTGCACTGATAATTTCTGAAACCAAAGTTACAAGCTCTTCTTCTTTAAGCTTTCCCCGGTTCGCCGGTTCAAGATTAAACAAAGAATCGACATAAGCTGCTCCAATAGGGCTTACCATGTCAATGCTATTGCCCGAAATGATCTTTCCATTGTTTTCTACAAAAGCCCTTCTCTCTTTTATCAATGGTGTTATACAGTCGAGTTGTTTTTTTCGCAGTTTTTTGGCTTCTTTGACATGCGAGCGAAAAAGAAACGTCAACATTGGCAAGAAATCTGGAAGCTTTGGAGCTGTCATCATCATGACATCTTTTAAAATACTTTCGATTTTCTTTATCCATTCTTCATCGATTTTTGCCCCAAAACATAAGCAGATTAAAATGCTGCAAATAGTAAGCCTACAGTTATTCATAATCTCAACATACCCTTTAGTAGAAGCCTCATTTTGAATCCTTGTCATGTGATTCTCTATAGCCCAGCTCCTTATCCAGCTGCATTGTTTGATTCTCGTGGGATTAATGAGCTCGGTGACGAAATTCCGGCGAAGTGCACGCCACAGTGGGCCATATTCAGCAGAGTTCATAGCGCATTTTCCGACGCTGAACAGGAGCCGGATTGGAGAGTCCGGCGGCCGGTTCGCGAATAATGGTCCTCTTTGAACTAGAGCTTCATGGATAAGATTGGAGTTTGTGACAATAATGAGAGTTCGTTGGCCCATTTGCATGGTGAAAATGGGACCATATTTAGCACGTAAATCACCTACAAGATAAATAAAATGTTTCCGTGAGAGGATCACTTGGAAAAGGTTGCCTACAAATGGCCAACCAGGGGGCC
Source organism: Gentiana straminea (assembly GCA_036785695.1). Taxonomy (NCBI): domain Eukaryota; kingdom Viridiplantae; phylum Streptophyta; class Magnoliopsida; order Gentianales; family Gentianaceae; genus Gentiana; species Gentiana straminea. Next base: position 382,251 of record JAVUPR010000282.1, read on the forward strand.
CGGGAGGGAGGTTCTTGGCCTTTTCAGCCGTGTCTGGCCGCGACCTGCAGGATAGCCACCAGAAATACAGACTGACAGCTGCAAAAAACAAAAGAATTAGGTCCATCAACTCCATATTGTAATGGCGATAAGGAATGTGGCCGGCTTGGCTTTTTTTTTTGGGGGGGAGGAGGGGTGGAGAGTACTGGTGGTGGATGGGGTGGCCGGAGGTTGTGTTGCTGTATTAGCTAGGGAGCTAGTGTGAAGTTCTCGGAAGGTGGTGGTGGGATTATAAAGGAAAATGCAAGGAGTTATAAATGTGTTTGATCTACCCTTTCCTGTAGTCTTTAATATTGTCACAGGTAATATTTACAGCTACATTGTACACTTTCAAAATCGCCCCCAGGTTAGATCAACCCTTTTAGGTTTTTTTGTTTCCACGTGTCAGAACCCCCTCTTAAAAAGCTTTTTTTTTTTTTTTTTCTATCTTCATGCATCTATATTTTTTTCTCTCATAAATTTTTTATTATTAAATATTAATAACATTTTATAAATATATTTATTTTTTTATAAATAATATATTTTTAAAATCTACTCAATTAAAACCTATAAAATGAACCTAATATTGATGTAAAATTGAATTTAAAATAGTAAAGACCCAAAAGACACAAAACGAACATTGAACTTATAAGGACAAAAAGGAATCTGTTGGACTTGAAGGACACAAATTAGATAGATAGACTCAAATACCCTTAATGAAGAAAAAAAAAGGGGGGGAGAAGAGGCGATGTAGTTACTAGTTAGTAAGTTTTTTTTTTTTTTTAATTTATATTTTTCCCTTTTCCGTTCCTGGGACTGTTTTTTTTTTTTTTAATATATAATTCAGGGACTGTTCGGTTTTTTTTTTTTTTTAAACGATGTATTGACCATCGCGATACAATGACCACCCTCGATACATTGACCACCGCGACGCATTAACCACCCCGATGCAATGACCACCTCGATGCAATGACCATCCAGATGCATTGACCACCGCGACGCCTGACAGACCTAAACCTAACCTTGGAAACGGCGCCAGAAAGCTGACGGACCTTTTCTAGGTGTTACGATCCTTACCGGCAGTGTACCGGGTCAAATTGTAGTGATAGTATGGTGAGTCAGGTGTCGATCCTCAGGGAAAACTTGGTAATTCACCGTGTGATTAAACACCGAGAAACTATTATTATCTCAATCTAAGTCGCAATTTTATCATCCAACCAAACTCTAAACTAACAAAGCATAAAACTAAAAGATATATATAAGTATATAAATATATATATATATATCAATACATATATATATAGATATAAATATATATAGGTACCAAAACAATATCTAGGGAGGGAGATAGATATTATAATTAGAGACTAGCCAAGAATATGTTATTGAATGATTATATCTTTCTAGTGGAAATTAGATGTGCTCGATCATTATTTTAAGTTAAATCAATTATACGGAACGGTGCACTCCTAAACTAAACAATTCATCCTCACACGAGCATCTGAAATTGTCATATGTCCAATCATTTGTCCAAGGTCATCCTCAAGCATGGGTCACTCCCGTTTTGTCATTCGGCCAATTTTAAGGTATGTCAATTAAACAAACGAATTAAACGTAATAATCTCTTGAGTACATATGTCAATAAGAGTTTGTTTCTCCCGAAACAAATCTACCCCCGGTTTAGGAAATCGGATTCCGTTGTCACGTTTTCACTCGGCCAATTTTACCCTCCGGTCTTTCTATTAACGAGTTCATAACCTAACTACGAGGCGTCAATTCATAATTAGATTATGAATTCTTTCATATCAAGTAGCTAATTCAATACGAATATAGAAAGAGATTCATTATAACCGATTTTATCCAATTTTAGTATAGTCATCATCCATTTCCCTAAAAAGATAATACTAATCCAATTTCATATCTTGGCTAGATACTAAGTTAGCCTAATATCATTATAATTAATATATAGATACTAATAACAACATAAATACATTAGAAAAGTTACCAGGTTACAATTGAAGCATTCAGAGTTGTATCCTCCGGAAATAGCAACTCCTTGACATCAATGAGCCTTGATACATCCTCTAAGCATTATAACGAGACTTTATACTACAGCATTATTCCGGCAGAGTGCCGTTTACAGCTTTTATTTAACTAAAAACAACAAAACGAAACTATAGAGATATATAGAAGAGAGATATATGCATTGGTACACTTCAAAATGGTTGCAATTGAGGGGTATTTATAGAGTGTACCACAAGGCCGGCGCGTGCCGGACACCAACCGGCGCGTGCCGGCTACACAGTATATATTCCTTTGTTAGAGATTTGTGGGCCCAGTTTCAGAGATTTTTCTGCAATATTCGGCCTTCTCCGGCGCGTGCCGGACATACAACATATCTGATGTTCGTAAAAACCTATCTCGAGTAGACCTCGGATTGACATGATTTGATAGTCGTTGGAAAGCTTTCTTGAAGGCCTACAACTTTCATCAAGGACTTTTTCTCTGAAAATGCCTCTAAGTTAGATCAAATGTCCGTTGAAGATGAGTTACGGTAGAAACATTAAGGACAGTTGATCTGTTCAAAGTTGTTAGATTTTTGCATAATCTTTTATCCCACAAAAACTCATGATTTATACTTCAAAGTATGTCATATTTTGGGATCTCGGTAAACATACGATCCCGCAATAATATCAATGAAACACCAAACGTAAATCGACAAAAAAACATCATTTTTATCGTTTTTATAACTTATGCATCTAATTATAACTAACTATGATTTTTATAAGTTTTCGATGCATTTATATGAAATTATACTAAAATATCATAAAATAATAATAAAAAGTCTTATAATTTGATCATATATTTTTCATACATCACAACTCCCCACTTAGCTTTTGATCGTCCTCGAAAGCAAAATAAGCGATAATATAATTCTTCTAGAATAAATTCCTAACTTAGTAACGTATGCTGTCAATATTATAATTATATTATTTTCATCTATCTAAGATATTAAGAAGATAAAAAAATGTATATAACGTAATAAACTAGTTATAAAATATTTTTTAAATGAAATTTTTCATGAATTACTTTATAAGTATAAATAAAATATTTAGAACAACTTTTTAATCTCCACTGTATGATTTATCGGAATCAATGACTAAGTCAAGTAGTTGGCAAATTGGCTTGTAACGTTCAGGCTCAGGGTAGTTGGCTAATCGAAAAGGATAACAAAGGGAAATCAAAAGAGATAGAAGCAAGTCGTACGTACTTACACCTTCATCTTTTGATCAAAAATTTCTCAATCAGTAACACTCCTGACACTGGTTTCAATTTTCAACTTTAATAACTTCCAAAATATGGTTTCTCTTTTTTTTTTTTTTTTTTTTTTTTTTTTTTGATACTAATAATAAGAACTTAAGAACATAGGCATTGCTTTATCAAGATTGATCGGAGTACTACTCTTTCGATCGAAAATCATGAATCCGGTTTCCTTAAACTCGTGATAATTCTTGATAGTTTTGATTCGACTTTTTCTTTTTTATCAGATTTATAGCATATACCTTCATTCCCAGCAATAGGACATTTCGTGATAATACCCTAGCTGGACTACTATCATCAGGCAGCTTTATCGATATTTTATTTTTGGGTTGTCGATCAAAAACAGAAAAGATACCTATAATACTCTGTTCTTATTTTTATTATTATTATTTTTTTTTTTTTTATAGAGAATAACCATATTTGATAACAAACTGCCTTCCGAATAACATTCATTTCAATCTCAGCATATATCAAATTTCGATGTTGTCACGCTATCCATAAATACATACTAAACTTGCGGGATTTTCAAAGAAATGTAGACCATTATTAAGTTATGTTAGTAATTTCTAGTTAATAATAATGGCTATTTCGAGTGAGGTCTTCGATCACTCTACAAGGTGAGGTGGGGACAAAAATTGGAAATTATGTTCGGGTAGGCTTATTTGGCTCGGTTTATCAAAGTTATGCCAAAAATCTCATCATCCCTAATCCGATTCCAATTTCATACTTTGCCTTGAAAAGAAAATTATTCTAAAATTTCATTATAATTATAAGTAACTTTTGTCTAATTTCATAAAAAAAATATTTCATAATATTTATCAAGATATATATACTTAAAATCTTATTAAAAATCTAAAATAGACATAATTAATATAAGAATAATATATCAAGATTACTTTACTTAATTAAAAATTTATTCTATCCAAATATATCATTTTTATCAAATAATTATATATTATTGCTTATTAAACTAAGTGTGTAAGTATTTGATGTATTAAATTAAATTTATTTACTAACCAATCTCTACTCCCCACTTACGAATTGGCATCGTCCCGATGGCTAATGAGTAGTAAAAATTTGGATTTAGAAAATAAAATGAATTCTATCATGGTAGATTATTTTAGGTGTCAAATAGACGAGCGTTTATATAATATAAAAGAAAAACATTTAAAAACATAAATTAAAAACATGCAAATATATTACAATACTAAAACACAACTTAAAACTACTAGGAGTGTTAAACTAGAAAACCATAAATTAAGTTAAACTAATTTTTTAAACTAAGTTATTTTAATTTATTGTGACTTATACTAACGTACCGTACTACTTTTATGATTTTTTATTCCTTCTTTTCTACCAACATAGTTATCTAATTTTCACCACTTGACGATCCTCCCGGAATATCGGCGGTAAAAGCCCAACACGAGGAATACGAGCCGGAAAATATTCATCTGTCGCTCTTTCCGGAACCCTTGCCAAACGAACACATAACCTAGAAATCAACCATCCAAATGGTAAAGGATGATAATTCGGTCTTCTCCCGAACGCAAAACTCACAAACGATTTATGAATCGGCACTCCCCAATCTATAACGACTCCGTAGTAATCGCATATAGAAGCATCAATTCATCATCACTAACTTCCGAGAAATTAACGAGTTGGATAAACATGTGAATTGATGAATCGCTTCCACGTTCTAAGATGGGGAAGCAAAGCAGTCGTAGAGACATTTTGATCAATATCATAATTGTAGAACAAGAGTGAACAAGCTTCCGAATATTTTGTAATAAAACCGTTAGCGGTATCCAATCTCCATTAGTACTCAAAATGATTGGGTGAAGTTTGGACTGGTGGAATCAAGAAAATTTGATTTATGTTGGTGGAAGTGAAAGGAACAACAACTCCTCTCACTGTAACAGACTGTGTTAACGGCACAGTATGAGCTTCTGAAAGTACTGAATAGAATTCTCTTACCACAGTAACATTAATCCTACCTCTCGGCATACGACAAAAATAGTCCCACCCATCTATATCCATCCTCGTAAATGCCCAGTTGTCAACCTTTCTGAAATTTAAACCCCTTTCAATCAACACCGGTGACTGATTGAAATTACTTATATAAGGGTTGTGAACCGAAGCATACATAGGCTCGTAAGGGATTTGATGAAAAAATGGATTTAGAATGACAGAATTTGGTGTATGTGGAGGTGAATAACTGTTTACGGACGAACGATCGGACATTTTAAACTCTTTATAGCAAGAGAATTAAAGGCAAAGGAAGGGAATGAGCATTTTAGGAATGCCGCATCTGTTTCCTTTTATAGGCAAAGCTGGACTGAAATGGAAATATCCTGAGAAGATCCTGCAGCCCACTACACCGGCGCGTGCCGGACACCAACCGGCGCGTGCCGGTCAAATAGTGCTCAGTCAGAGATATTTCAATTTCTAGCTTGATCCGGCTTTTATTTTTTCGACAATAGATTCGCATATTTCTAAAACGTGGGGGAAAAAATTTAAAAACATCCGAAAACTACGAAAAAGATAACAACGTAACAACGTGCACTACCCCGAGAGTGCATCAAACGTTTAACGTACACAACAAATATAAAAGATTATAAGGCAAACCATAAGTAGATAGTTATACAAAAAAAGAAAGAAATCACTCGTTCTCATCATAGTTAAGATCAATGTCACCGTAAGGTCGTACCGAGATGACGATGATCCAAATGTAGATAGTAACGAAGTAAAATCAGCTCCTTGCGACTGTGTCGTATGAATACCATAACTGAACTGCTGTGGATCCGATATAGAAGTTCGAAATGATGTCTCAGTCCTCATCGTCGACATAGAAACTGATCCCTGAAGACCAAATGAACCAAATCCTGCTGTCACATCTGCTACAGAAGTCACTCCTCCCATGCCCAAGGGTGTCCCTGGTGTACCTGTAAACACACCACCATGTCCTATGGATGACGGCGTATAGTCCTGATAAATAACGAGGTGGTGGAATCGGCGAATCCAATCGGCATAGTATATGGTTCAGCCGACTATAGGGGTGTCTAGCGATATCTCAAAGCAAATCTAGGATCAAACTCACTCATAGCATCCCGAAATCCTCTCTCGACCAACTCTAATGTCCTCGGCCCAATGTCTATTCTTCTCACGGGCTAAAGCTATATTAGCATCGCTCTAGCCCGAGCTTGAACTAAATGCCGAAACATAGCCTTAACTTGGCTCGCCGTGGCCGATGTGGATCGTCTCGGTGGTCTAGGTACTTGAGTGTGAATAGGAGGTGGAGGTGGTGGTTGTTGTTGTTGACGATTAGGATTATTGTAATCTATTACTCCAGTAGGTAAGGCTCTCAGCTTAAGACCAATGGGAGGAATGTAGGGAGACACAGTTCTATCCGAGGGTAAGACAGGGACTTCTGCAAGCTCACATAAGGCAGAAATGAGACTAGGGAACGGGAGACGTCCCCCTCGATAACGAGTGCTTGCAAACTCACATGCCTTAGAAAAGATCAATTTCCCAGATTTATAGGAATATCATTAACCATGGCCCAAGCAATAACCACTTCCTCTCGACCAAATGCACAAACATGTGTGGAAGGACATACATTATGGCCTAAGAAGCTGTTTTATTGCCCTTATGTCCCTAATACAATTCCCATAAGCAAACCTATTTTCTATCCATTCAAAGTGGGGTCAAAGGCTTGTTGGGCTTCATAAGCTTTGGTTTGTAGAGCCATAGGATGTTCTAAACCCCATACATTGTGATAATCCTCCTCTTCTGGGAATATCGGTTAAGCCATAGAATACATTAATCATAGCAGGGTAAAAAGTAACATTAACACTTCTTAGAGGGATATAGGTCATCTCCTCAACCGTATCAGCATCATAAGTAGATAATACTGAATAAAACTCTGATACCATAGAAACGTTAATCTTATCTTTCCTATCCATAGCTACATCCAACCATCCTCTATCCTTGAAAATTTCTTTCACTTCTTTCCCAATCTTCGAAAAATCAATCCCTCGTTCTAACCAAACCTTACTTTTACTAAAGTACTCATTATGTGCTCGTTTAGCTTCGGCACTAGCGGTTTTTTCAAAGGTTAAAGTTTTCTCCCTTTTGGTTAAAGGCCTAGTTTGAACTACCGGTACTACGATGGGTACTTCAGTCTTTTTCCTCTTAGGATTACTTCTAGATGATGAGGCCATCTACGATAGTGGTATGACAATACAACAACACAAACAAACAACACCAACAACAAGAACCAACAATTACTTAGGCTATAAAATCAAAATAAATTCAAAATAATTTCAGAAATTTAACTAAAAATTGAAATATATATATTATTACCTTAATATGCTAGAAAGAAAAGCTAGGTCGCCGGAATTAATGGGGGTCGCCGGAATGAGAGAAAAGAGAGCCTTGAGCTTGCCAAGCTTCAACTTTTTCCAATGGGTATCTTCCTTTATGATTAAGTTGAAGAGAGGAAGAGAGATTAACACTTATGTGATGTTTGAGTGAAGAAAATTGATGGAAAATTGTTGATTTTTGAGGAGAAGAGAGGGAGAATTCGGGCTGTTCTTCAATTCGAAATGAGGGTGTGAGCAATGAGGAAAGGGGCGCATTTTTTAGGGTTAAGTGTGTACACACCGGCGCGTGCCGGTAGTGTACCGGCGCGTGCCGGTCACATAGTCCCCACAAAACGGAATTTTTGTCATTTTTTGTGTAATAAGCTCTAATTATATCACATAAAAATCATTTGATGTTAATCCTATGATTTATGTTATATAATCTAAGTTTAATACGATTTTTCTATATAAAACTTGATAAAATATAAAAACTAATATAATATTGAAATCACATATTTTTGATATAATATACCTACTTTACATGATAAAATAGGTTTATTATAAATTTTTCATAAAAATATTTTTCTTTTTAAGTTTAGAAAAATAACTTTAAAAATACGAAATTTAATTAAAATTTGAAAAATTAAAACACACACTGAAATTCTTAGGATTTTTTGCTAACTCCCTCAATCTCGATCCTCAAGATTGTTATCATAACGGTCCCTTAACCTTTCTCCTAGGAGTGATGCGTTTGAATTATCTCTTTGTATTCCCTCGGGATTTTCGGATAACCACCTAATCGTTCCCTTCTTAATAACATTCAAACACTCATCCGGGATATGGTTGTATTTCTTCCACATTGTCCATCATGTTCACTTTTTCCACAGATTCTACATCTCATTAGAAACCTTGCTCTTCTTTTTATTGCACTCCTTGAATTTCCATTACAAAGTTCTCTTTCTCTGACTTCGATTAGCAATTCCTTATTTAATTTAGAAACTAAGGCTTCTATCTTAAACGCGACATCCTTATTCAGACCTAATCTTAAAAGTAAAATAAAAACTCTTATTCTATCTATGAAAGGCATCCAGTTCTTTTACGTCTATCTGGTAAAAGACGAAACTACTTTAAAATGCATATTAAAAGGTGAATTAGAAAGATAGTACCTGTAATCGGCTAAGTTTAAAATTCTGCTTTCTTAATTCGTTGGAGGGTCAATAAGTAATAATACTTCTTCTGGTTGAGGTATCCCTTCAGTTTCCACGAGCAATTTCACCCTGTGTCCATTGGCTATAAAAGTTGTCTTTCCATCAGTTAGTTCAACAGCTCCAGACTTATAGATTTTTGTTACGTCATATGGACCTGTCCATCTAGATTTAAGCTTTCCTGGAAACAACTTCAAACGTGAATTATATAAAAGTACTCGATCACCTACATGGAACTCACGACTATAGATTCTCTTATCATGAAAAGCTTTCGTGCATTCCTTGTAGATTCGAGCATTTTCATAAGAATCGAGTCGAAATTCTTCTAGTTACGTTAAGCGAAGTAATCTATGATCACCGATGACTTTAGGATCAAAGTTTAGAAATTTAATAGCCCATAAAGCTCGGTGTTCTAATTCAACAAGGGAGATGACAAGATTTTCCAAATACTAATTTGTAAGGAGAACGACCATTCGGTGTTTTAAAGGCCGTTCGTATGCCCATAATGCATCATCAAGTCTTTTTACGCAGCTTTTACGATTCGAGTCCACTTGTCTTCTCCACGATTCTTTTAATTTCTCTATTAGACACCTCTACCGTCCACTAGTTTGTGGATGATAGGGTGTTCCAAGTTTATGAGTTACACCATATTTCTCAATTACCTTAGTAAATGGTCGGTTACAAAAATGTGAACCTCTATCACTAATGATAGCCCTCGGAATGCCATATCGTGTGAATATATTCTTTTTAAGGAACCTTAGCACTACTCGGTATCATTAGTAGGGAGAGCTTCAGCTTCTACCCATTTAGAAACATAATCAACCATCACTAGAATAAATCTTTTTCCGAAAGATATAGGGAAAGGTCCCATGAAATCTATGCCCCATACATCAAATAGCTCACATTCTAAAATTGGTTGCATAGGCATTTCATGTTTTTTCGATATATTTCCCCATTTTTGACATGATTCACAAGATTTTGCATATTTATATGCATCTTTATACAGTGTAGGCCAATAGAAACCACATTGTAAAACTTTGAAAGCAGTTTTCCATCCTCCATGATGACCTCCTGGCTCACGATCATGACAAAATGATAATACACTTAAAATTTCATTATCAGGAATACATTTCCTAATTATTCCATCTGAGCATCTTCGGAAAAGATCCGGTTTATCCCAATAATAAAACTTTAAGTCGTAAAAGAACTTCTTTTTTCGTTGCCAAGTCCAATGAGGTGGGATGTACTTACAGGTAATGTAGTTAACAATATCCCCAAACCATGGCGAATCTTCCTTTGATGGTATTCTATTTTTTAATAATCGCATGGTTGAGGGAGTATCTATCTTAAACAGTTTCTCATCTGGAAACGAATCCCGAATTTCTTTTCCTTTTCCTTCATCATTATCCATCCCGCTTAGATGATCGCTACTACATTTTCACTTCCTTTTTTATCCTTAATTTCAATATCGAATTCCGAAGTAAGAATCCACCTAAGAAGACGCGGTTTGGCATCTTTCTTACTTAAAAGATACTTCGTATTTGAATGATCCGTGTAGATTATTACCTTAGAACCAACAATATATGATCGAAACTTATCTAAGGCAAATATTACGTACCAACAGTTCTTTCTCGTAGTTGCATAATTAAGCCGAGTTGCGTTTAATGTGTGAGAAGCATAGTAGATAGCTTTGAGAATTTTGTTATACCGTTGACCTAAAACAGCTCCTACAAACCTAAATCACTTGCATCACCCATAATTTCAAACGGCAAATCCCAAGCTCGGTGCTACTAGTATTTGGTGCGTAGTTAATTTCGCTTTTAGGGTCTTAAAGGCTTCCATACATTTATCATCAAAGTTAAAAGGTACTTCTTTTTCTAGCAAATGACTCGGGGGCTTTGCTATTTTTGAGAAATCGCAATAAACCTTCTATAAAATCCCGCATGTCCAAGAAATCCTCTTAACGTTTTCAAATTAATTGGTGGAGGTAATTTTTCAATTACTTCGACTTTAGCTTTATCAACTTCAATTCTCGCTTCGAGAGATTCTATGACCTAGTACAATTCCTTCAGATACCATCAAATGAAATTTTTCCCAGTTTAGAACCAAGTTGGTATCTTCACAGCGTTGTAAAACACGTTCTAAGTGTGATAAGCATTTTATCAAAAGAATCTCCATAAACACTAAAGTCATCCATAAAGATTTCTAAGAATTTCTCGATCATATCAGAAAATATTGCCATCATACATCGCTGAAATGTAGCAGGTGCATTACATAATCCAAACGGCATTCTTTTATAAGCAAAAGTTCCATAGGGACAAGTGAAAGTAGTTTTTTCTCTATCTCCCGCCGCAATGAATATCTGTAAATAACCTGAATAACCATCTAAAAAGCAGTAATACTTATGTCCACTCAATCTTTCCAACATCTGCACGATGAATGGAAGTGGATGATGATCCTTTTTTAGTATGATCATTCAGTTTCCGAAAGTCAATACACATTCGATATCCTGTAATTTCCCTTGTCGGAATCCATTCATTTTTATCATTTTCTTTTACCGTGAAACCTCCTTTCTTTGGAACTACTTGAGTCGGACTTACCCATTCACTATCTGATATGGGAAAGATTATTCCCATTTCTAATAGCTTAATGACCTCTTTCTTAACGATTGTTTGCAAATTCGGGTTGAGGCGGCGTTGTGGCTGAATACAAGGTTTAGCTTCTTCATTCAAAATAATCTTGTGAACACAAATCTCGGGCTAATACCTTTGATATCCGCTCTTGTCCATCCAAAAGCTTTCTTATGTTGTCTTAACATTCTTAATAATTGATCCTCTTGTTCATTTGTTAAGGTTGATGAAATAATAATTGGTAACAGATTATTATTTTCAAGAAAAGCATATTTCAAATTCGAAGGAAGTGGTTTCAACTCCGATTCCTTGGTGGATCTTCTACCGATGGTTTTAAAGCGGTCCTTCCATTTCCAATTTCAAATTTTGATGCCATGGATGTTTAAGAAACCCTCCTTTATCTAAATAAAGGATTACTTCTTTCATTTCAGTATCATTTTCATCTTCTTTATAGATAGAAATTGCCAAACATTCTTCTAATTTATTTTCATAATCTTTAAATTTGGCATCCCACATAGTAGAATATTCATCTATAAAAGAACATGATTCTGGTTCTTTGTATGGATGGTTTATAGCTTTGAAGATATTGAATGAAACTTTATCCTCATTAACTCTCGTATTAGTTCACCTTTTTGAACATCTATCAAAGTTCTTCCCGTAGCTTGAAATGGTCGACCTAGAATAATTGGCGCCGAATATCCTTCTTCCATTTCCATTATTACAAAGTCTACTCGGGAAGTAAAATTTATCAATTTTAACCAACACGTCCTCGATTATTCCCTTAGGATGTTTAATTGATCTATCCGCCATCCGAAGGGTCATTTCGGTATTCGTAAGCTCTCCTATTCCTAGTTTCTTATAATCCTCATAAGACATGAGATTGATACTTGCTCCTAGATCACACAATACTTTCTTAAACGAAATCCTCCAATTTCACATGGGATAGTGAAACTACCGGGATCGTTAAGTTTAGGAGGTAGCCGATCTTTGAAGTATTGCGAACATTCTTCATTAAGGCATATATTCTCATATTCTTCTAATCGTTTTTTGTTAGATATGATATCTTTAAGAAACTTTCCATAGGCGGGCATGTTGACTAAAGCTTCTATAACGGGGATATTGACATGAATATGACGAAAAGTGTCAAGGAAACGAGCATATTTCTTATCAGTTTTTATCTTTTTAATTTGATCTTTCGGTGGATAAGGCAAAGATTCTAAATCTATAACCTTTGGTTCTGAAGTCATTTTCTCTTTTCCTTTTTCCTTGAGTCCTTGAGCATTACTTGATCGCCAAGTTTCATTATCTTGAGAATTTTCCTTTAAAACATTCCCTGTATCAACTTTATCCTTCTCAGTTACTTTTAAATCTTCCTGTTTTTCTCCCTGATTTTCTCTGACATGTTCCTTAAATAGGGTTCTCAGGTCCTTATCCATAGGATCTTTCAGAATTCTAGGGACTTTTACCCATTCTTCACCTTCAATTTCAGGTTCAACATCATTCTGTTTTAAGAATTCTTCGATAATTTCTTCCTCTTCATCAGTAAATTCAAGTTCGTCCTTTTCCTTTACGATATTATCAAAATCATTTTCTACCTCATTGTTTCTTGCGTTCTCTGCTCTAGTATCTTCACAATATTTCCTACTTCTTGTAATCACGGCATTTACCTCTCTCGGGTTTCTTTCGGTATTACTTGGTAATCCTCCGGAGGTCTACCGTTGTTACGTTCTCCTTCTCTACTCAAATGATCTTCCATATTCCTTAATGATGCTTCTATAGTTCTCATTCTCGTATCATGTCCACCCATAGACGTTTTCAACATAGTCATATCCTTAGAGACCGAACCTATAGAAGTTATCATAGTTTCCATATTCGAGCTTGAGTAGATACTACACCCATCATATTTTCCATTAATTTATCCCATTTATCAACTCCTTCAAAGTTGGGTTGAACTTTGGGTGACCGGTATAGTTTGAGTAGTATGTTGTGGATAAGATTTAGGTAACGATTGTAGGTTCCGATTTGATGTATTTCCTTGATGAACTTGATTACTATATGGATTCTTATACCGAAGCTCGGATATGGCGGTTGTCCCGGCTTATTAGGGTTTTCGGACCATCTAAAAGTTGGGTGCTCTCTTCTAATAGCATTAAAGGAGTTTGAATACGCGTTGTTCAAATTCCTATCTTTGTTGTAAAAAACTCACCTCTTCCCTTGAGTATCCTTCGGTTCTTCTATCCCTAATGACACATTATCATGACTTGAGTAGTCATTTGGTATGATAGTTTCGGTTTTACGATCCTACTAGCTTTGTAGGTTGTCAAACTTTCTACTCAAATTCTCCAAGTGTGCTAGAACTTCCGTATTCGATGTGCATTCTCCCGCAAATGCTACTTTCCGGTGCTAGAACCGGTTTCCCACATTCTCGTTATTTTTGGAAATCTTTTCTATAGCATCGTAAACTATTTGGGCTTCACTCATCATTTATGAACCACCACATGCATGATCTACATCCGCACGTGAATCTTTCCTTAATTTACGACGTAAAAGTTGGATTTGCATATCTAAGGAATAACCATGATCGGGACGGGATCTTAACAACTTTTTAAATCTCTCCCACGCATTCCCAAGCGTTTCTTCGATCCTTGTCTAAAGTTGGCAATTTCGACCTTTAATTCCAAATTTCTACCCGGAGTAAAATATCGCTTTAAAAACTCGGTTTGAATCTCCTCCCAACTAGTCAATGAATGATGTGGGAGTGACATAAACCAATCTCGTGCTCTTCCTTTTAAAGAAAAAGGAAACATAGACATCCTTGTTAATTCACGATGAGCACCTTGACTTTTGGCTGTATTGCACAATTCTTCGAAAAGATAGAGATGGTGATGTGGATCCTCATCATCCTCTCCTAGAAATTGGGCTCTTGCGTCAATTAGACCAAAAAGATGAGATTTTATTTCAAAATTATTTGCTCCTTCATTGGGTAAACGAACTGGATTATTAGTCTGGTTTATTCTTAAAGCTGATCACAAATAGGTCTCGGATTTGGTGGGTTATTATTACGATTGTTCGGTTCCGATTTTGATTATTTCTATTCGGTTATTTGGTATTGGTAGATCCCGATTAAGATTTTGGCCATGCCCTTGAGCATGATCTAGCCCTTGTTCGTGTGTTTCATCACCGTTTTCACCATTTTCGTATTTTGATTTGATGATGATTCTCCGTCGGGATTTCCCGACTAGTATGACCTTGTTTTCTTCTCGCTCTTAACTCGCCTTTCGTAAGTATCTATGTCGGGCTTATAAGGAGTAAGTGGGGCCTTACTCTTTACGGTCATCAACTAACGAAAACCGAAAATAGTTGAAATCGATAAAAGTAAAGATTGGTAACTTACTTATTAGGTAAGTACCAACGAAAAAGAAAATAGAAATGGGGTAAGAAGAGTGTTGACTTATCCTCGAGACTTTTGAGTTAATATAAGTAGAAATCATTCGAACACAATGAATTAGCGTCGTTCCCCGGCAACGGCGCCAAAATACCGACGACCTAAACCTAACCTTGGAAACGGCGCCGAAAAGCCGACGGACCTTTTCTAGGTGTTACGATCCTTACCGGCGTGTACCGGGTCAAATTGTAGTGATAGTATGGTGAGTCAGGTGTCGATCCTCAGGGAAAACTTGGTAATTCACCGTGTGATTAAACACCGAGAAACTATTATTATCTCAATCTAAGTCGCAATTTTATCATCCAACCAAACTCTAAACTAACAAAGCATAAAACTAAAACAGATATATATAAGTATATAAATATATATATATATCAATACATATATATATAGATATAAATATATATAGGTACCAAAACAATATCTAGGGGAGGGAGATAGATATTATAATTAGAGACTAGCCAAGAATATGTTATTGAATGATTATATCTTTCTAGTGGAAATTAGATGTGCTCGATCATTATTTTAAGTTAAATCAATTATACGGAACGGTGCACTCCTAAACTAAACAATTCATCCTCACACGAGCATCTGAAATTGTCATATGTCCAATCATTTGTCCAAGGTCATCCTCAAGCATGGGTCACTCCCGTTTTGTCATTCGGCCAATTTTAAGGTATGTCAATTAAACAAACGAATTAAACGTAATAATCTATTGAGTACATATGTCAATAAGAGTTTGCTTCTCCCGAAACAAATCTACCCCCGGTTTAGGAAATCGGATTCCGTTGTCACGTTTTCACTCGGCCAATTTTACCCTCCGGTCTTTCTATTAACGAGTTCATAACCTAACTACGAGGCGTCAATTCATAATTAGATTATGAATTCTTTCATATCAAGTAGCTAATTCAATACGAATATAGAAAGAGATTCATTATAACCGATTTTATCCAATTTTAGTATAGTCATCATCCATTTCCCTAAAAAGATAATACTAATCCAATTTCATATCTTGGCTAGATACTAAGTTAGCCTAATATCATTATAATTAATATATAGATACTAATAACAACATAAATACATTAGAAAAGTTACCAGGTTACAATTGAAGCATTCAGAGTTGTATCCTCCGGAAATAGCAACTCCTTGACATCAATGAGCCTTGATACATCCTCTAAGCATTATAACGAGACTTTATTCTACAGCATTATTCCGGCAGAGTTCCGTTTACAGCTTTTATTTAACTAAAAACAACAAAACGAAACTATAGAGATATATAGAAGAGAGATATATGCATTGGTACACTTCAAAATGGTTGCAATTGAGGGGTATTTATAGAGTGTACCACAAGGCCGGCGCGTGCCGGACACCAACCGGCGCGTGCCGGCTACACGATATATATTCCTTTGTCGAGATTTGTGGGCCCAAGTTTCGAGATTTTTACGCAATATTCGGCCTTCTCCGGCGCGTGCCGGACATACAACATATCCGATGTTCGTAAAAACCTATCTCGAGTGTAGACCTCGATTGACATGATTTGATAGTCGTTGGAAAGCTTTCTTGAAGGCCTACAACTTTCATCAAGGACTTTTTCTCCGAAAATGCCTCTAAGTTAGATCAAATGTCCGTTGAAGATGAGTTACGGTAGAAACATTAAGGACGGTTGATCCGTTCAAAGTTGTTAGATTTTTGCATAATCTTTTATCCCACAAAAACTCATGATTTATACTTCAAAGTATGTCATATTTTGGGATCTCGGTAAACATCTGATCCTGCAATAATATCAATGAAACACCAAACGTAAATCTGACAAAAAAACATCATTTTTATCGTTTTTATAACTTATGCATCTAATTATAACTAACTATGATTTTTATAAGTTTTCGATGCATTTATATGAAATTATACTAAAATATCATAAAATAATAATAAAAAGTCTTATAATTTGATCATATATTTTTCATACATCAACGCCCGATGCGATGACCACCGCGACGCCCGATGCGATGACCATCGCGATAAAGAGACACCGCGATGAAGTGACACCACGATGTAGAGACACGGCGATGAAGCGACACCGTGATGCAGAGACACCGCAATGAACTGACACCGCGATGCAGTGACCACCCCCGATGTAGAGACACTGTGATGCAGAGACGCCGCATTGCAGAGACACCTCGATGAAGTGATACAGCGACGTAGTGACCACCCGCTATGCAGAGACGCCTCAATGAAGTGACACCACGATGCATTGGCCACGCCAGATCCATTGATCACCTCGATACAGTGACCACCTCCGATGCAGAGACACCACGATGCAGTGACCAACCCAGATGCAGAGACACCGCGATGCAGTGACCACCCCTGATACAGAGACATCACGATGTTATAACATTTGACGATGCAGAGACATCGCAAATAAGAGACACCGCAAATAAGAGACAACGCGATGCAAAGACACCGCGATGAAGTGACACCGCATTACAGAGACACCACGATGAAGTGACACCGCAATGCAGAGACGCCGCATTGCAGAGACATTGTCAAATGTTATAACATTTGACGATGCAGAGACAACGCGATGTAGAGACACCGCGATGAAGTGACAACGCGATGCAAAGACACCGCAATGAAGTGACACCGTATTGCAGAGACACCGCGATGCAGTGACCACCCCCGATGCAGAGACACCCCCGATGCAGAGACACCGTGATGAAGTAACACCGCATTGCAGAGACACCGCAATGATGTCTTATTGTATCGATTTATTCAGTGACGTCTTATTGTATCGATTTATGTAGTGACATCAATGTCACTTCATTAATTGTCTAATGTATGTAGTGACATATGCAGTGACATCAATGTCACTTCATTAGTTGTCTAATGTATGCAGTGACATCAATGTCACTTCATTAATTATATCAATTTGGCTTGTTTGGCAACGGAGAAACTCTAATGGCATGTTTGGATTGCGGTAATGGAATGAAATGAAATGCTTTTTTCATTACATTATATCAATTTGACTTGTTTGGCAACGGAGGAATGGAATATCAATTTGGCTTATTCTAAAAAGGATTGAAAACAATAAAGCAAGATCTTTAATGTACCCAACCGAAAAATTGTCAAGCATTGTCACAATTTAACGTTAACAACCGAAAAATCGGCAAGGAAGCAATGCAAGTGTTTCTTGTTTCATGCAAGGAAGCAATGCAAGTTTCATGCAAGCAAGGAAAATGTTCTTGTTTCATGCAAAGACTACAAAACTTGAGAGGAACAACATTTGACCTGTAAATACAAAATTGAACGGATTCTTAAATATGATGTCTAGAGTACATGTTCAGGGCTTTTGGCATTTCAATGCTGCCAATCAATTTTTTCTCCTTTGATCCCTTTCCACATATGACTTAACTATCATAAATTTTGGGAGCAATCGTGATATATATCACCATCGACCAATACATGATGCTTTAGCCCTTCAAACATTAAATGGTGAATTCATTCAAGCCCCGTAACCGCACCCCCCTTTCTTCCTCCTATTCTCGCTCCTTATAGTCTAACATAATGGTCATAAGGTATCCGAAAAAACCACCAATCAAGCATAAAAATAGACCGGAAGAATTAGGAGGTTTACAACATAGGGATCCTATGAATTCTCGCTCAAATTCATTGATGTTTTAAAGCATAAATGCTAAAACTCGCAAAATATAAATGTTGACGCAAGTGATAATGCCTAAATATGACACTTTGTTGAGTATCAAACAATAAATAAATGAAAGCAAACATGAATATCAAAAGATCCCGTAATTCCCTACAATTCATCCAAATGCGGGTTAATCCGATCAAAGGCCTGTTAATTCATAACATGCCAAAAAGTTCAAAACTTTTAAACAACACAATAAAGCATATTAGCATAAAAACAACGAGGCAGTTAAATATTTGAAGGACCTATTACCAACAACTTACATGCCCATTTGGATTCCCTGATTGCTCCCAGTATATAGTATGAAGATCTGAAACCTTCAAGAAGCCGATCTTGTATGGTTCTATCTCGCGTAAAGGCTCTGTTTAATTCACCGATTTCGTGCTCGTTCCATAGAATCCACTACGAGTTGATTATGATTCCCACTCCAACGACCAATATATTGTGATTTTGAGTAAATACCACCGCCCGAGCCGTAGACCGGGAGCACGGATGGACCGTCGGGGATGGACGGCGAAGTGAAAACCGAAAAATCTTCGGTAACGGAGTCCTTAATCGACTCGGAATCTTCGATATTTGAGAAGGAATTGAACTCCGGCGATTTCTCTTGCCCTACGTGATCATCGTCAAATGGTTTGATCGAAACTGTGCTTTGTACTCAGAATCCCGTCTTCTTAATATATTCAGAAAATTAGACAGGTGATTTTGAGGGTAATTTAGTAGAATAAGGGTATTTTGGTTCATGTATATATATTATGTCCTTATAAGTCCAACAGATTCATTTATGTCCTTATGGGGCTAATAAGTATAAAAAACTATACTTTTAAGTAATTAACCCTATAAAATAATGTACAACGAGAAAAAGTAATTTTGTGTTGTTATTTTAAAATTGAAAATCTTGTATAAATTTTTTACACGTATTTTTTTTTGTATAAATTTTATGTTATTGAAATCTAGTCAATAAAATAAATAAAACGAGCGTATTATTGACAGTGACATGATTTATTAATTTTAGCATATCATTTCCCTTCTTTTTTTTTTGATAATACCTTCATTTTTATTCATAAACACTCATTTAGATTTTTTTTTTATATCCTATTATCTTCAGTTGTACCTATCCATTCAGATTTTCCCCTTATCTTCTTATCTTCAATTCTCTCTCTATATATATACTATTTCACTCATTCAAAAATCATCATAATTTGTCCAACTCTTTCATACATACTCATTCAGCACATCTTCAATTGATTTTCGTAATTCATATTATGGATCACTACAATTTATTATTCTCGGATAGTTGGTCATTTGGAAACGATTTTACGAATGATGTTCTCAATAGGGCTAGTTGGTCAGTTGGAAACGATTTTACGAAAGGTGTTCCTAGTGGGGAGAGCATCTCCTACGTTTAGCTGAGCTCGACCCGTTTGCCTTGGGCTTTTTGCCTCATAGGCTTATTCGATCTTAGGTTGAGCGTTTTAGTCCGACTATGCGAACTGTCCCTTTGCTTTGGCCTTTTTCGCCCCTTGGGCTCGTTCGGCTCTTGATTGGGACGTTTGGCCCGACTATGCGAACCGTCCTTTGTCTCGGCCTTTTTTCGCCTCTTAGGCTCGTTCGGCTTTCGACTGGGACATTTGGCCCGACTATGCGAACCGTCCTTTGCTTTGGCCTCATTCGCCTCTTGGGCTCGTTTGGCTCTTAGCTGGGACATTTGGCCCGACCATGCGAACCGTCTTTTTGCCTTTGCAATTTTCACCTATTAGGCTTATTTTGCTCTTGGCGGTACTGAGATGTCCGACTCGTGGATTTCTCTACCCTTTGTCGACCTTAAACATTTTGTATCACATTGAACTTGAAATGCTACGGCTATAAATCCTAACAAACATAAAAGCATCTCGAGAAATGGCATATTTATTAGAATATTCCTGAAATTGTCACATGGACTCATTACAAGATTAAGAACGAAACACAGAAATTGATCAAAATAAGATTTAACTTAAACATAATATTTCCTCAAGTTGTTGGCGTGCCATTGTCGAGGAACCGTGGTTCCATCTGCTCGCCCGAGTTGATAGGACCCTTTGGGGTGAGACTTCAAAATCTGGTACGGGCCTTCCCAATTTGGGGTCAATTTTCCAATCGCTTCTTGCCGACTTGCTTCGTTCTTTCTAAGAACCAGATCCCCCACTTTGAAGTATCTGTGCTTAACCCTCGAGTTATAATACTGAGAGATCTTCTGCTTGTACCTTGCCATTCTGGCTGAGGCTATCTCTTTTCGCTCCTCAACGTTGTCTTTTTCGTGTCGAAGGTCAGGTGAATTTGTTTCAACATTATAAGATATGACAAATTTCTGACCCATATCTCCAACTTCCTGAAGCCGCCCTGCGGATACCGAGTCCTTATCCGGAAAATAAAGTCCGGTATATGTATATTACTTTATTTTATTTTTCTACAAAGAATATATACGTATGAATTTACGTCATCATCATCAGAGTACAAAGCGAGAGCAATAAAAACTGACGTGTGACATGCATTATGATTGAACCAAATCCAGTCAAACATAAATAAACAAATCCAAAAGACAGAAACATCGAAATCTAGTGATGTTTACAATCGAATCGAAACCAAAAAAACTTAAAAGAAAAAATCTTAAACATAAAGATAAAGTGTCTAGAGAACTCTCAATATTACAAATCCAACAAGATAATATTGAGGACGACATAATAAAATGATAACGCCTCTTGCATTTTCTGGAACTTATACATCCACGTGATCATAATTATCATCGTGTACTGCCAATCTTCTCGGAGAGGGGACATACATAATAAGAGGCAAGTACAATTATACTCAGTCAGGGGCAGAAGAATTGGAAAAACGGATACAATCTATTATTCTTTAGCTACATCGTCTACCATATATGTTATGAACTTCTCACTCCCCTATATTAGTCCAACTAGTAAAACATTGACCATTTAAGGATTTGTTACATTATGATTAAAGGACGCATTGTTGGGTGATGTTATGCACCAAGACATATTCAGTACCTCATATGTCACGGACTATTCCGTGTGGGTTGTTCCATACTGCAAAACAAAAATGTGCCTCACCAAATATCACAACGTTTCAACTTTTAGACTTTTCAAGTATGTTTATTACGTAGTTATCTAACCGCATGTATTCATTCACATTCAAAGGATTTCAAAAGACATATAGTCCGAGACTATCCTACATTAGCTACTTAGCACATAGGAATAGGAAACAATGACTCCTAAGTCAATGTCCCGCAAGGCCTAGATAATGGTCTTTCGGTGCGGAGCCAAGTCTACAAGAAACCGATTACTACACTTTGCCAAGTTCCACATAATGCCCCATAATACATACATACCACATCATAAAAAAGAAAATAAAGGAAAGCAACAAAAACCAATTTCTGCATTGAGGCGTTCACCACCTACATTATGTAATCTAAAAACCAATTATGTTTCAAAGTAGCATCAGCCGCTTACACTGTGGTGCTCTCCACTTTAATGTGGAATTCGCTCATGCATAGTTGCGCTCTCCACCACAATTACCGAGCACTATGTTCCCAAAAAAGAGCCTAATGGCGTTCGCCACTCATTCCTACAAAACCTGTTTGAGGACCAGTCAAGATGGCGCCCATCTCACAGAATGGGACCTTTACCGTGAAGTCCATTTGGGAACGGTTCGGCAGTATGCTATTTACACGTTTTGTTCAGGATCATATGGCATCGGTATGTCCCCTTGAAGGTCTCTTTTTTGCGTGGAAGCTTCTTCATAGGGTTTGTTCTGATGTATGAAGTCATTCAGAGTTGATGTACCTAAGTCTTGAGATATGGTTGTGGGAGTTCGGTAGAATCTCTTCGTTATTTGTTTTTTAAGTGCAAGTCTTCTCGCAAAGTCTGAGACCACATTCACCGTATGTTTGGTATTCCTTATAGAGCTTATGTTGGGATTAGGACTCTTTTATGTTACTGGCTCTTGTTATCGCCAAGTCATGCTCATATTCGCATGACGGTTCCACTATTCATTTTATGGGCTATATGGAAAGGTAGGAACGAGGCAAGATTTCAAGGGCACGGCGGTTAGCATCATTGAGAAAGCGGACTGGCACTATAAATTGATAGCGCGAGGGTTCACTTTCAGGAATCTCAAATACAAGAGGATGAACACATTCCCCTGTTCATAGGATTTGTCACAAAAGTTAAGCGGCCTAAGCCGTGTACTTTGGTGGGATGGGAGAGGCCGCCTAAGTCTTATAAGCTTAATATTGATGGAAGTGTTCGGCACGGGATGATGTGGTTTGGGATGATGTGGCATGGTTATCTTTGCCTTTTCTAAACCGTTTAGTAAGGGAGATGTCATTGAAGCAGAGGCTAATTCCATCATCTACAAAGTTCAGTTGGGCATTGAGATTGGTATTGGTATGGAGGAGCTTGAAATCAACACATAATCCATTTTCTTTACCATATGGTTCACCACCAGGACATGGTCATATGGCTCTTTATTCACACGATTGAAAAGATATGGCAGAGATTGAAACACTACCATATGAGCATATCTCATATCTTTTAGGAGGCAAACGTTGTAGCTGATGCATGTGCGACTTTGATTGTTCTTGAATTGACCATTTATACTGATGATAATGACTTGCAGGAAAATATTCGCACCTGCATTCGCCATGATTATCTTATATTTCCCACTCTCAAATGTGGAAGGCGGATTTCATAGCTTTGATAGGGGCACCAAAATGGTTGTGCCTCTTTTGTTTGGTTTTCTGTTCATACCATGCTTTTTATCGGAGTGTTGGTTTCTTTTTCTCTGCATTACATGGGTTGGGAAGAATTATGGCATGATGATGGAGTTTACACTTGGAAGCACCCTTCAGCTACTGGAGGGTGCAAACCAGATGATGGCGCTTCTGTAGAGAATGATGAGACTTAGAACCTGGAGCACTAATGTGAGCCTGCACTTAATGGCGTACTAACCTGGAAGCACCCTTCATAATTTGAAGGGTGCAAACCAGGCCATTTGTTCAAGATTGTATCGATGTGGGGGCATTGGAAGGTGTTTTCGATCCATATTTTGGAGGCGAAGAAAGAAAGTATGCTGACATGCACTTACTTGGCAAGTCGCAAGGACGGAACTAGGGGCATGCTAGGGGGGGCGTCGCAGCCCAACCGGTTTTTATTTTCGGTACACTAGAAAACATATATAATTCACTCCAACACCATTAGTTGTCTTAATCCAGCCCACCCAACGATACATATACAGTCCACTAGCACACCTAAACAATAATTCCTGGTTTCGTCCCTGGCAAGTCGGGACCCTAGCGAATTTTGCTCCAAGAAAGTAGGCTGATTTTCACTTTTTATTCAAGTCAAGATCCTAAGAATTTTGGGCGTCAAGAAAGTTGTCTGATTTACACTCACCACTCAAGTCGGGATCCTAGGCACTTTGAGAGCTTATGATGTTTAGCCGATTGAATCTGCATTTGGTTGTATTTTCTTTGCTATTTTCGGTGATTTGAAGACCGGACAATAAGGTGTTGTATTCTTTCCGCACACCAGAATTTTCCTACACTGGGTTTGCGATATAGGTTTTAAAAAGGCAGAGCTATGTCTCGATGATGCATTGTATAAGGGAACATGGCTTATACGTATTTTCTTTTCTTCTTTTTGCAATAAAATAAAATAAAATTTCCGTCAAAAAAGAAAAAGAAAAAGAAAAAACATCCTAAACAATCGGTCAGTATAAAATCAAAAATACGAAAATGTGTTCCCTATCGGTAATTTAGATTGTTGTCTATATCAATCAATAAGTCCAACACGTTAATCAGTATTTAAAAAATTGTACTCTCCGTTCCAATTTATCTGAAGCAGTTGTCAAAATCACGTATTTTAAGAATGTGAGTTAATGCATTAATTTTTACAATGAAACGACTAGAAAGTCTTTGGATATATTTAATGTGACATTCTTTTTTATATCACCTACCGTAATAAATAAAGGTAAATCAAGTAAAACACAGTAAATGTTGAATTGAAAATTGTAATGTCTCACATAAAATGGAACAAAATATTTTGACAACTACCTCAGTTATTGTAGAACGGAGAGAGTATTAGTGAAGGGGCACATTATCTAATGTCATTTTCCAAAATTCATCATACTAAACCAAATAATGAAAAAGGTTTCCTGTTTCGGACGATGTCTAGTTATTTCATGAAAGAAAGCTGTTTTGATGCATCTTCAAGTGTTGCCCATAGGATAATATCTTGTGGTGTGCTGGCTATGGTACCTTTCACTGACGTATCCATTACAGATTTCTGCAATCCGAAATGTTATTGCCCTTCAAAAAAATGTATATACATCTTAAAAAATTACTTGTATTTATACAAGTGTGTGGTGTTGTGAAAATTTTAGAGAATAATACGATTTCTCAAGTAATTTAATATGTATTTACGGTATATAGATCATATTTTTAATGTTTGCATCATCATATGCTGCACACAACAGATGAAATAAATATCTTTTTTTTTTTTTTTTTGAGGAGAATAAATATCATTTTCAAAAGTATGTTTTTCTCTACGTGGGCCCGGTGAAATGATTGAGATGGTCAGACAGGAAAAGAAAAGAAAAGATATCTGAAAATTTAAAGCCTGCATTGAATAACTCATCCAAAAGGAGTAGTAGAAAAACTTAAAGATTACGCATATGAGTAGCTTAATTGGTTTACGTGTATCAGATTTGACCAAAAAACGCAAGATCGAATTCCTGCAACCGCAGAGTGAGAGTTAGTTTTGAATTTAGGATGACTTCTTGTGAATACCGGTGTAACACCCTGCTCCAGGATACCGGGCCCTTATCCGGAAGAGAACGTTCGACACGTATAATATCAAATAAATTCAATATTATACGTAAGTCTCCATTACATCGTATCGAAATAAAACAAACGGAAGCCAAAAGACTCGGTGAAAACCATAAATGCTGCTAAGATTAGGTTATAAACTGACTAAAGATGGAAATTTTAACTTACACAACGAAATACAAAGGTTACAAAGTACGAATGTCATCCCCTGGATATGACCTAGTGGTGAGGAACGGGTGTTATAATGACAGCCGGACCCTAAGCTGGAGGTCAGCGGTTCGATTCCCGTAAAAGGGGTTGATTTCCGATTGATAACACACTTCAGTGATGGGGAACCAGCAAGCCCCTGCCTCTAAGCTCTATGTTACCTGATTAACCTCTCCCCACATTCTTGTGGGATCGGGGGTGGGGGGCCCTCACGGTTAGGGTTTAACCGTTTTTTACAAAGTACGAATGTCTTAAAAGAAAAGTACAATCGAACTTATATATAAAAGCCTAGAAAGTAAAAGTACAACAAGTCTAGTACAACGTTTATAGAATAAAGTAAAACGAAAGCATCATCAAAGCATCATCACTATCAAACATCATCCTCAACGAGCTCATGGTCAACATGTTCATCTTCTCACCCCACAAAGCATACAACAAAATGAAATGTAGGTAAGTACAACGTACTTAGATAAGAGGAAGAAGCTAATGAATAACTAAGTTCAACAACGGAAAGGTTTACGTTATTATTATTAAGTTGTCTGTGTGAGACCGACTCATACTCTAGGGTTCACTTCATTCTAATCAACATGTTGTAACTGTTGGTTTCTATCTTAGCTTATCTTTATTACATCAGCACTCAAGGGCACTATGCATGGTGTATATCCACCTGAAGATATCCTTGCCGACTACAGTGGGTTAGACCGATAGCCCCGGGTTCCCCCCGGTATGTGTACACGTTCGGTGAAGTCCTCTACTCCCAGTGCCCCTTCGAGGCCAGCAGAGTTATTCACTTTCATAATGCCGACACATTGCCGATATAAATTTGTGTCTTACCAAGAATGACATGACATTTAATCTTTTAACTACACAAGTACGTTTGCTATAAATGGTTAACTAGCCACCTAAGTATTCTCAATTAAAGCTCTCTTACTCCTTCCACTCCCTCTCCTAAGAAACTCTAGACACAACATCCTAGCACATACACATATATTGATGACTACTAATTCATCATAGCACAAGCCAATCATAACCTTCCGATGGTCCCGAACTTCATCTCTTATGAAGAATCAATTCGGTGTCGGAACTAAACGCATAAGAAGCTTATTCAAGGCATAGTCATGTTCATTTAATGTTATTAGATCAAGGGACAACAATTAAAACTGGACTCGGGGCTCAAAACACATCAATTCCCTAAACAGGGCTCAATGCGCATGCATTCAGCTCAATGCGCACACATTGAGCTTCCAGAAACATTCAGGATGATTCTGGTTGGGCAATGTTGACATAGGTCAACCAAATAATATATTTCACTCCATTTTTATCACATTTTCAAGAATTATAGCGAAGCTTTGCATAAAAAATAATAGATATCGTAGTTATATAATTTATTTCAAAAAATATATAGATATCATAAATTTCCAATAATCAGAATTAATTTAAGATTTATTTTAACTAATTTTGTTATCAGATTTACCTGTGGTTTTTATCGTTTTGTTTTGTACAGATACACCGTGATGAAATCCTGAAGTCACAGCGTAAAACTCGGCAAAATGGATTTACCAATATCAAAATATTATTATTCTACTGGCCAAGATCGAATATTATTAATGATATGACAAGACCCGGCGCAGACCGGGTGTATACCGGTCTACGCCGGAATATTTGAAGATTTGGGAAATTTTGAGCATTTAAGACGCATTAAATGAGTCTGACAACCCCTCCACATGCCAAGATTCCGGCGCAAACCGGGGAAATACCGGCGCACGCCGGATGGACAAGCCTTGAATTATTTTTCTCTACTATTCACATACAGAGACGGTTCTTATATATATACCACAACAAAAGGGGAATGGAAGCAAGAATTCTACTCCCATCTTGGAGGGAAAAAAATATAAAGGCTCATATAGCCAAAAATTAGTAATATTACTTATAAATATTTTTCATCACCAGTAACACTTACAATGTGGACATCAGTTATGATAGTTGATAAGTACATGCTATGCTGTCAAATGCAAATCAGTTGATAAACACCAGAAATGCGGGCAAGCTGTATATTACTAATTCAACGGTTATACCGGTAACATTCTAGTATTATTTTGTGTTGTGAATCTGATTATTATGAATACTAATTTTAATAAGTTAGTATTTATAGTAATGAGTGGCTAAACTTATAACTAAACAGGACAATGTAATTGAATTATTTTGGTCTCTTTTGGTTGAACGGATGATGATTATGTAATATATATTTCAAAATTCGGTTATGCTGAATCTTTTCTACTTGTATTGATTGTTAGCCTGTATTGGAGTAATTAACCGATATTGGCACACACACGTAATTGATACCGAACGGAGATATTAGGTGTGAGAACGAGGTAGAAAAACCGGAAGGTAAAATTGGCCGTTTATCGGACTCCTATTTCTTATTCGGGGAAAGATTAAATGGAAAATTAGGGATAAGGACACAATCTGGAATATTTTTAAGTAACAGGACAGCTACATATTTTTTATAGGGAGAAGGACAACTGCATAATTTTTATAGCGAGAAGGACAAACAGTGAATCCCGAAAATCAGTGAATCTCCCCAGTGAATCCCGAAATCAGTGAATTTTTTACAGTGAATTTCGACAGTGAATCCCGAAAATTAGTGAATTTCGACAATGAATTTTGAAAAATAGTGAATTTCGACAGTGAATTTCGGCAGTGAATTTAAACAGTGAATTTCGAACACAAGTGAATTTCGACAGTGAATAAATAGTTTTGTCCTTTATGCAAAAGTTTCAAAAGACTGTCCTTCTACTCAATTGATGAAATATTTTTGTCCTTCTCCCTCATTCCCTCAAGATTAATTGTACTCGAGAGTTTATCATGTCAAATCATTAGGTTTAGGGCTCTTAAACCAAGGAGGAGGCATAGAACAATTTCGTACACTCGTATGAGGGGAAATTGTTAGAATAGGAGTACACCGTTTCACACAATTGAATACCCAAAATAGGCCAAATTAATCGCATCCTTAAAAATAAAAAGAGACTGTAGTTTAATGAAATTGTCTTGGCTAGTACCTTTAATATTAATTGTTAAATTCATTAGTAACGCAAAACTATCACTTTTATGATAAATCTGCGACTTAGATCAAGATAATAATAACTAATTGGTGTTTAACCACACTTTGAATTATATCGTGTTCCCTGAGGAGACGACCTTGATTCACCAGACTAGGCTACAATTTGACCCGGTACACTGCCGGTAAGATTGGACCATAGGTTTTAGGCCATCAAATGTGCACGCATTCACCCTCTATGCGTGCGCACAAACTCCCCTAGTCACTTATTTAGTCACTTTCTTGCACGGATTCAGTCAGTAGACCACTAATCAAAGTGTGTCATGGCAAGACACAATCAACAACACACAACAATCAAGCACAGTTCTTTCCCAGTACACAACACGGAAAAACTGTAAAAACGAAGTAGCTACTTACTGACCAATAGGAGAGACTACAATCTAAAGACTTGTATCAGCTCAAGATCTTGACTCAGTAGCAGCCTACTACTACTGACCACACTTTTCAGCAAAAATGAGAACAAACTTTTTAAGTTGAAAATGTGGGATTGCTTGTGTTAAGACTGGTGAAATCCTTGTTGGTATATGATGGGAGTCAAATTGTAGTGTATTTATTATATGAGATTACCTCCTTTTACGAGTTATTCGTGGTTATTTTGGGCTATTATGGGTAGTATATGAACGATATTCACTTATATGCATGTTTTGAGACTAATGACGTTTTCGTCCTAAAAACTCGTGTTTTATATGGATTTCATTATGTTCCTGTCAATGTATATTATGCCTTGGTGTTCGGGTCTTTGTTTTCAGGCTTAGATTGATATATAAGGTCGAAAATAAGGAAGAGAGTCTCGAGAAAGAACGAGATTTGGGGCCAAGGAGGAGAAAAGAGTGAAGAATCATTGAAGAAATCTGTACCAGTCACTTCAGGGGCATTTTGGTCACACTTGGAGACACTTTCAGGAAGAGTTGTCTTGATGAAAGTTGTAGAGGATTGAATCAGCTTTCCAATTCATTTTGAATCATCTCATTTGGAGCCCTACAAGTGACGTTATGATGAAAATACTAAAGCTTGGTGCAAACGAGCGTTTACGGAGCAATGCTGAGTGCAGAGAGTTGGCCATTCAGGAAAACGAGCGTTTGCCTTGCCACAAATGCTCGTTCGTGGTCGGGATGCGGGAAAAACCTATAAAAACCCTCTTTCGGTCCCATATGACATCTATTCAGTACTTAGACGTTTTAGGGTTTCTTAGGGGCGATTTTAGGGCGATTTCCATTAGTTTAAACGTTGTTTCAATCCTTAGATCATAGATTTAATTCCTAGCAACTCTATACAACTTTCATAGCTTAGATTTTCGATTCGTGATCCAAGATTTCATCTTTTGAAGGAGATTTTCATACAATTCAAGGTTTCATCTTTTATGGTAATTATTTATTTGTCTTTCAATTATTTGATTATGTCTTTGATTATTGCTTTCATTATTATTTCATTTTCCAATTCAATCATGAGTAGCTAATCCATTGTGTGGTCGAATCATGTGAAACCAAGTGAACTAGCCATTGGATAGATGAGATTGGAAGTGTGTAGTGCGTAATTGAATGGTTAATGATTGTATTCACGTTCTAAAACTTATAATAACCGTAAGTGGATTAGATTGACAACATTGTTCACTATCACACACATCAAACTTATAGATGCATTTTGCGGTGAGATGTGGGATAAGGGGTTTTAGAATCGTGGCGTAGACCCGGCTAAGCTAGTTAGCCCGGGCCCAATATGAGGTTGGACATCGTTAAACGAGCGACTCTAGTGCATAACATGTTAGGTTAGTCGGTTTCCTAAATGGGGGATTGGTTAGTCTTGCATGGGGTGTTTATATCAAGTTTGTCGGTTACTCACCAGAACTAGGAGTTGGCACCCGTGAATAGTCTTAACTGAGTAGGGATGGTTGGTAGGATAACGCACGCTTTCCATTGAGTCTATCGATGGGGTAAAAGTAGCTTGTTGGATCATGGTTCGACTATGCCTTTTAATCATATTAGTATAATCTCTAGTATAATCATTACTTTCTGCATTAGTATAACTATTCCACCCTATTGTTAACCTAGACCAAGTCATAAGTCGACTTTGGTACTCAAACTTAGTCTCTGTGGGATCGACCTTGCTACCGATGTATTACTACTGACCCGATACTCTGCCGGTTAAGGTTAGTCAGTTAATATTTCGGCTATCAGTATATGTGGCTATTTATAGGATTTAGGGGGTAGAGAACTCTAAAGCCTTAAGTGTGAAACCAAATTAAAGCACATGTGATATATCCCGCAAAAGGCAAGTAGAAAATGATTAGAAGTGTATCAACATGTAATCCCTTTTTATGTGCCGTCAGGCCAATGAATTAAGGGAAATAAACATGTGATTACTCTGTAGTTTAACCATGCCTTGCATAACACTTAAAACCGAGTTTTTCTGGTTTAACACATAACCACAGTAAGGGATTCAACAAACCGACTGATCAACCAAAACTTTAGCAGGAAACACTTAGGGTTGAACAATGGCTTAAAAAAACTTAGACATTCATACTTTGACCATAAACACAAGCTCAAGTATAAAACCGAATGGTACATGGTTTAATTAACACAACATAGAGGGGATACCTCCCAGTCTAATAATTCGGCATATAAAATCGTGGTTAACCAATGCATCACAGGGTATGGAAACCATCAGCCTTATAACCGACATCCTACCCAAACAGAAACCTCATTGGGTGTGGAAACCCTCATTTAGACCATAACAGAACCGTAAGAGGGATCCAGCCAATTTACCAGAGCAAACCGGGTTGAATTCACCGGTTCGAATTCGTAGGGTCTGAATCACTGAAGAGCCTTGCCAAGTTAGGAGTCAATGGCTGCGAATCTTAAGAGTTATTACAAAGCACCAACACCTTCCCGTTTTCCATGTGTTTTGTTGATTACACAGCTCTAATATTGGAAAGTTATAGCCATTAATTTACCAGAAAATCAGGGTCATTACTTCCCTGGTTTTATTGACCTAACAAAGGACACAAAAGGCACAAATCAGCACAGAATCCGGATCAGATCAGAGAAATAACAATGATATTAACAAATTCAAAAGTGAACTAATCTTTCTCGAAATAGACGAAGATTCAGGCATTAAAGCTCTAATCTTGAACACGTGATATGTCTGGAGGTTGTGGAGTGGATGATGGAGTTGGTGAGTGATTTTGTTGTGAAGAAGGAGAGGGTGGTGAGGTAGTTTGCTGTGAAGGAGAAGAATGTTGTATAGGAGTGGAAGTGTTGTCTGGTGTGGTAGGAAATGACTTAGTAGGTTTTGGAATAGATGGGTTTGGATCATCATATACCATGTGATCAACATTAGGATGCATAACAATGGTTCGTCATCATCATCAGGTGGATAAGGAAAATTCCCTTCATAAAAAATACATCACGGGAAATTTTAATTGTTTGGTCGTTTAAATCGTAAACGCGATATGCCTTTTGTCCGAAGGGATAACCTAAGAAGATGCATTTTGAACCCCTGGGATCAAATTTAGAGGGATTATTTGTGTGGGTGGAAATGAAGCAAAGACATCCAAAAACACGTAAATGAGTGTAATTTGGTGGTTTATTAAATAATTTTTCATAAGCTGTGAGGCCATGAAGAAGGGGTGTCGGGGTTCGATTTATAAGATAATTGCATCTCCCCGGAATTTCTTAGGGAGTTTGGCTTGAAAAAGAAGTGAACGTGCCATACTTACTATGTGTCGGTGTTTTCATTCGGCGACACCGTTCTGTAGAGGTGTACCTACACAACTTGTTTGGTGTAATATTCCCTTATCACCGTAAAAATCATCGATTTTAAATTCCAAACCATTATCACTGCATATGATTTTAACTCGAGTGTTGAGTTGGTTTTCTGTCATGTTTAAAAAATTGATTAAAAATGTTCGGGCATAAGATTTATGTCGTAATAGATATACCCATGTTCAACGCGTATAATCATCAACGATAGTAAGAAAATATTGAGCCCTGTAATCGATGGTACTCGATAACCACCCTAAATATCAACATGATTTAAATCAAAAGGTGATGTAGCGGAAGTGAAACTTTTAGGAAAAGGTTCGAGTCAATTTTTCCAAAGGACAAATTAAGCAATCTTGGTATGATATACTTTTTAAGTGCTGGAATTTGAAAAAAAGAGGTTACTTTTTCGGAAGGATGTCCGAGACGGTTGTCCCATAGTGATGCATTTGTGGATTGCATTTGGTTGCAGGTTGTCTGCTTTGTCCTTCCAAGAAGATAAAGTCCTCCTCGCTCAATACCTATTCCAATCGTCTACCCCGTACGTAGGTCCAGTATGAAACGATGATTGTTAACAAAACCAACAATACAAGGCATTTGTTTTGTCAATTGGCTTATGGAAATTAAATTTAAACGAAACACCGGAACACATAAGACACAAGTAAGAAGTATTTCGGATGAAATTTTCACATCTCCAATATGAGTGACTGAGGCGGTTGATCCGTTTGGGAGCTCAACAGTTTTATTCACCACAGTCTTTGCATTGGTAAGGAGCCTTGGATCACACACCATGTGATCGGTGCAACCACTAGCAAGAACCCAAATCGAATTCCCTGTACCAAAAGTTTTGGATAAAAGCGTACCCGAGAATTCTACATGATTGGCCAAGGCATTTGATCGTAATTCAGCCATGGAAAAATAGTTTTAAAATGTATTTTTTCAACCTGTTAAAAATAAAATGAACAAGAAGGAACAGAGGAGACGAGTAAAATTGCAGATTTCTTATTATTGATCTCAAAATGATATGCAGATACATAAATATAGCCTTTTATGGTAAAGCCTAACCATTATTATTTTTATAATATTCAAAAGAGTAGATAATGGACAAAAGAGTAGATAATGGACGTACTTGAACCAAGTCTTTTAATCCAAATTATAAACATTTAGACATTATCTTCTTTGCCTTTGGACATAGAGTAGTTGAGGAACAATGACTCTTACTGTGTCTGCAGAAGTTGAGGAACAATGACTTGAGTTGTTGTTTTATGTTTTTCAATGAAGTGTTTATACCAAGTTGCTGATGATTTCGGTGTAATCTTCTTAGTCTCAAAATCAAAATGGTGAATCCCATAACGTTTGGTGTACCCGAAATTCCACTCAAAAGCGTCCACCAACGTCCACAGGAAGTAGCCCCTCACGTCGGCTCCACCCCTTCATCAATGTTGGACCAAAACATAACAAGAATCAGTTGCCTGAAAAATCTTCATTTTTGTTGTGTCTATAAAACATAACGTAGATGGTGAAAAATAAATAAATCACCTGATGGCGGTTTCAAGAGAATCTAAATAATCTGTCAAGAATTTCACTCGTTTGACATCATTTAACGAGTCTTCAAGTGTGGAGCTCGAATCTGATATCTCACAATAACCTGCCACATACGAACTAGATTATACTGGGAAGGGAAAACAAGGTACGGTTCAAAAGCAACATACAATATGAAAGCGAACTTCTCACCGTTTTCTGTAATGTACATTGGAATATTGTTCAGTCTTTCTTTGACATAATTCAATACTTTCTCCATTCCTTTAGGATATACACAAAAAGGGTCCATCCCTGTCTACAAGAATCAATATTGAAGTCGGCTATAAATGGAAGAATAAAATGAAACATTTTTTAAGGTAAGAAAGCTGCTAAGTAAAGGTTATACATGACTTACTTTTTCCCCAATGGGGATGCCGTCCTTATACACTGATTGTCCAACATAGCCGGTCAACCGAGAGCCGCATGATTTGTTCATACAATCCCAAGCATAAATACTGGTGTAATGGGTGATACCAAGAAAATCAACTCCAAAGCTCAGATCTTCCAAATCATTAGTAGAAAATTTTGGCAAGGAATCTCCCAGTATATCTGTCATCTCTTTCGGATATCTCCCAAATACAATCGGGTCAAGGAACCTGGTTTAGAGATAATCAATGTATATAACAAGTTAGTTAGTGTGTTTGTCCCAAATACAATCGGGTCGGGTTAGGTCAGAGCAGCCTCTGTGTAAACTATGAAAAGTACCAATTGGAATAGAAAGAGTGAGCTCTTTCTACAGCTAACTTGTCTGCTGTGGAGTTGCTCAAAGGTTCAAACCACAAGGTCTCCACTGTGATGCCTATTTGACCACCTTGCTTCTTCTGAAAAAAGATGCATTATATCACTTTTGTACTGCATGTTAAATTGTCAGACATAAAAGTTTCTGACAG
Source organism: Gentiana straminea (assembly GCA_036785695.1). Classification (NCBI taxonomy): domain Eukaryota; kingdom Viridiplantae; phylum Streptophyta; class Magnoliopsida; order Gentianales; family Gentianaceae; genus Gentiana; species Gentiana straminea. Next base: position 417,365 of record JAVUPR010000282.1, read on the forward strand.
TTTTCAATTGAGGTTTCCAACTCTCAAGCTCCTTCAAAAATACATTTCAAAACGGAATTACCTGATACTTAGTTTTATATATCTTAACAGCAGCAGCATGAGCTAGAATGATATTGTGTGCTACGATAAAAGGCTCGTCTGGATCTCCTTTACAGTCTGTGGTAGGTGCTAATGCACAATGACCTGGAGGGTACAGACCAAGCTCATATTCTAAAATGACCATCATATTTGGCTGACTAAAGGTGGCCCAATATTTTACCCTGTCCCCAAAGTTTTTGAAGCATATGTCTGCAAAGTACTTAAAATCCTCCCTGCAAGAAACAAATGCTCCATAACTTTTTAGAAGGACAAGGGGTATAATTATCCAAGAATTATACTTACACAAACACTTCCAAATAACAATGTAATATACTTACACAGAATCTAGACTTAGCCAAGAATTATATCTCTTTTCCAGCTCAACAGGAAGGTCAATGTGATGCAATATCACAAATGGTTCGATCCCTGTAAGCAGAAACATTACCAAAATGTAACAAAAGAAAAGCATACATTCTGATATGTAAGAAACAGACTTTGAGAGCATCCTCCCACAATAAGCAAAAACTTATGATGAACCTTTGGAAAGGAGCGCGCCAATTAGCTTTTTGTAATAGTCTATACCAGCAGTGTTTATTCCTCCATATCTCCCTTCTGTAGCCAAAAAAGAAAAAAGAAAAAAATATATGATCTTCAGCCAAGATAGCTCTCATTGCACACATACAGATATTAGCTGCAAAGTTACCGACTTGGGAGGATGCGTGCCCAAGATATTGAGAACTGGAAGCTATTCAGCCCGACAGAAACCATAAGATCGATGAACTCCTATGTAAAAGAAACAATGGAAGTCAATACCTGAGCCATTCACCTAATCAGGAAGTCAGATGTAGAAAATCATTCTTCATCATCTAGAGTTATAGGGAAATGAATAAAGCAAAAAAGACAACTCAATCCTTAACTTTCTTTAATCAATTCAACCTCATTGAATCCTTAACTTTCTTTAATCAATTAAGATTTAAGAATAACAATTTATTCAACAATAGTTGACATCAGAATAGCAGAAGACAAGGCATAAATGTCCTACCGGATACCGATGATAGAAATCGATGCTAACATCACCATTACTTCCATCTTCTACGTTACCTAAAAAATCATGCATAATGATGAATTAGATAGAAAAGAAAATTCAATATTCGACCTCAAAGATTATCAGAAAAAATGGAGGCAGAGGAGTTTCACCAAACCTGGTTGGTGAGAAAAAACATCCCAGTTGCTAAGCCCTTTTCCATCAGTCAAGTAAGCACCTTCATACTGACAAGAACTTGATCAAAGTAAGAATCTTTTTAAACACTTTTTCACAATATTATGAATTCAAAATTATGGGCTTAATCCTGCTAAATCATGTGAACTCAAAAAAAAAAAAAAAAAAAAAAAAAAATCAGCATATAATGGAAATAGTTGTACCTGATAAGCAGATGAAGCTGCCCCAAAAAGGAAGTTTGGAGGAAATGGAGATGTTGTATCAGAGGTGTTGTGCAGCTGGGCATGACCATAGATAATCAAGAAAGCTAATGATAGCACTGCTTGCACCAAAATATGCTTAAGTGATGAAAGAACCTCCATTTCACCCAAAGACATTTTGGCGGTCCCAAAGTAAGATATGTTCAACACTTCTTGTATTTCTACTCCCCACAGACCCCACTCCACTCCGCTCCACATGGTTTTCGTGTACTTTGATATAAAGTAAGCATCACTATCAGTGTGCATTGATGCATTCGTCAGATTTCTACATTGTCTGCTACATGGCTTATGATTTTTAACGAGGAGTGATACATCTATTACTCATTATCGCAATATCTTACATAACACAATCAACATCATTGATGTTGTTGGGACTAATCACAATAAATAATTCATCATTTTAATCAATAGAAATAAAGCATGTTCTGGAAAATACACTACACAAATGTGTAGTGCACATAGATTTTCCCATTTTTAATTGCCTTTGGTATATACATTCAATATAATTATTGTCAAGGCACCCTTTCAAAATTTCATTGGATTTTCCATATTACCCTTAAAATGACATAAGATATTGTTTTCTTATAAGAGATATTTTATTCAGAAATTGGAAACAGCATCTAAAATGGTACAAAGAAAGATTATTCTATATCTATAGCTCAAGCTAGCATTAATTTCTTGGAGCCTTTAACTGCATTGGAAATAAACACATGAGTGGGAAGATAGACAATATTTGGAGAATGAAGCAGTTTGTTCCGCCAATACTAAATTCCATAGCGATCTCGCGAAAAAGTTAGGGCCACTGTTTGGCTGAGGTCGAAGTTCTCGGGGGAGGCATGATATTTTCCAACACCCAATCATGTACATCTGAAGTGGCAAAAAATGCTTCCCACTATGGAGGGTCAAGGGCTTGCTTCCAAACCCGACTGGGCCATTTGCAATCATGTATGGCATGTAGAGGAGTCTTCTCCCGCTCGTGGCAGATTTGGCAACATAAGATATTGTTAAGTGACAAAAAAAAAACTCCCTCACTCTGAGTTTGACTATCTTTTTTCTTTGTTTTGCACTACTAAAAAAAAGGGTTTTTGCGGCCACAAAATGTAGTCGCTAAAAGGTCTTTGTAGTCGCAAATGCACTTATCGCGACTACACGTAGTCGCTAGTGTGTAGTCGCAAATAGTTCATTAGCGACTACATCCAGTTGTGACAAATAGTGCGCTATTATTTGCGGCCACAAGTAGTCTCAAATTCTGTGAACCCGCTTCCAACCTGCCATGTCAGCATGACATGGCTGTGACGTGGCAATGCGCTGTCAGCTGACATGGATCGTTACGTGTCGGCTTACGTGGACAAGTATGTTGACCTGGCAATAATGAGGTGTCGATTACATGGACACGTTATTTGAGTATTATTTTGTTGTAGCTAATATTATACTAGTAATAGCGATTATAAATGTGGTCGCAAATGTTGTACTTATTTTCCCTCGGCAATATTATTGGCGGCCATGTGTAGTCGCAAATATATATATATATATATACATTTTTTTTTTATATTTAATTTTTTTATTACCAGGAAATAGCCTTCTTTATAATAATTAATTTATATCATCAATTACAGAATCTTTTTTCCTTTTCAATTATAAAAAAATTAAAACTAAAAGCAACAAGACAATACAATTTAAAAAAATAGGGAATTTTAACACAATCTATTATGCTTTAAGTTCAACTATCTTAAAATAGGAAATTTTAACACAATCTATATAACACGATGTTATAATATTATGTTTTTTAGGGTTGCTTTAATATTATGCTTTTTTCTAGAAACAATATCATCTCTTACTTTAATTTCATCCATTTTAGATTGATGTGTTAAAATCCCACCAATCACTATCTTTCTCTGCTACATTCCACCACCACACTTCCACTTCCACCAATCTATTTACTTTCAAAGGAAATAAAATATCTTATATCATCTTCATTTACGATACGATTTTGTCTTTTCTTGCTAAAAAAAATGAAACTATAATGCTCTAGAATTTCGGTCTTGCTGCACTGATGATAGTGCATTTTACCCTATATTTGTAGCTTATTCGATTTACTTTTGGGGTAGTTGAGTGGGTTTTATAAGCACATTTCACCACTAGTTGAATCACGAGACGATAAGGCGTTTATGTTTGAAATATCTATATTTTTTGGTAAATTGTGTGCGTTTTATTGGCATTTATCACGCTTGGGTTTCTTGTTTTTATTTGTTATAGGTGCGGCGTGATAAATGACGTAACGAGAATCACAATGATATAAATATCGTGTAAAACGGAGTTCGCATAAGAAAATAACGCTTGACTCAAATTCAAATATTCAAAGAAGAGAAGGCCTTCCTATGATTGGAAAGAGAGAACATAATAAAATACAAAAAAAAAATGAATTAAAAGGAAAAAAATAAGTAAGCTGCAGGAATTGGTATTACATTTCTTATTTATCTTATTTTATGTTTCAAATTTACTTTTTTAACATCTTATAAAACAATCAACTCCAATAACATTTTTTATTACAATTCCTTAAAATTATTATTCTTTCACATCAACTAACTAATTTAGCTACCAACATATTTTTCCTCTTTTTTTTTTATACAAAAATCGGAATAAAATATTTTATACTTGCAAAATGAAATTTTAATGTCGTATCCTTGTCAAAAAAAAGTCGTATATTAGGTACACACAACACACTTCTATATTATTAATAGTGAGATGAAATATATTCATTCATATGAGTATAATATTAATAATGTAAAAATGTGTTCTAATATTTTATTGTGTAAAATGAAATACTGTGTTTTATTGTGTTTTAATATTTTATAGTTGGCTGGTATTTTAATAAAATATATTTTTATTGTCATTTTAATAAAAAGATGAAATGATATGTTGTTTCCATTTTTGGTGAAAATGTGCTGCGAGAAAGGAAAAAGAAGAAAAGGGTGGCTAATATTCATTTTAACAGAGCCTCTATAATTAAGGAGGGTCTTAATTTTATTTGAGGAAAGGGAAGTAAATAAGAGTGATGAAAAATACACCCATTGTGGACAAGTAGGTCGGCTGTTGTTCTATTTAAAAGGGATTGAGGTCAAAATTTTTACACAGTTTTTACATCAGAATTGTTTTCCTCTTCACAGCAGTTTTTTGTTTTCCCTTAGGTTTAGATTGATTATTTTTCCTTTAGAATTTCTGCAAACACCAGTAGCAGCATTTTCCGTTATTTTACGATTGGAACATAACAAATTAACGATTCGGGTGATGGATTGCTACTGTTTCTTTCGGTAATTTTATTTCAACCTTTTTATTATGTCTATTATCAATTTATTCATGAATTTTTGTGTTTTGATTCCTATTATGAGTAGCTAAATTAATAATAATTAAATTATGTGATAGACTACGAAATTAAGCCTAAACGATGATCTAGGGATGGATAGAGCTAAAAATTGAATCTTTTAATTGTTGTGTCCTAAAATTTGAACTTAATGCTTTTAGTGGAGTAACTAACCATTAATTGATCATACACAAAAAACTTTATAAATGTATTTTGCGAGGGAGTGTGCGAACTAGAGTTTTAGGATTGCCATACACGAATTAGTCGAGTTTTTCGCAGTGTGTTCATTGGTAAGATTTTTCTAGTTAAGCCGTGAACTCGATGGATGCGGAGAATCTCACAGTTTTTCTTCATATTAGGTCAATTAAATCTCATAGAAGAGACTGTTGAACCGAATAGAGGGTAACTAGGTTGTGGTATTAGCGCATAGGGACCAATTTAGATATCGCACCCACAACACATTCATTAGAAGTTATTGGTTGGTTGGCAGGTTAAGGCTCATCCTTAGTGACTCGGTAAGGTGTTGAGAGTAATGTTCTTGACCATAGTTTAACTATTTCATTTATCCTATATTTTAAAGTTAGCATTTTTATCCTTCTAGCTATAGTTATTATTTCCACCTCTATTGTGAGCCTGAACTAAATACGAAATTGATTGTGGTACTTGACTGATTCCTCATGGGATACGACATTGCTCGCCGTTGTAGTACAACCGGCCCGATACTCTGCCGGTTAAAGTTGGTTTACTATAATTTGGCCATCAAGTTTTCTGGCGCCGTTGCCGGGAATCGGTCAATATCACTAAATCATTTGAGTATTTAGGATTTGGTCATTTTTATTTTATTGTTTTCTTGTTGTTTTGGTGATTTCAGTGTATGACCCGAAGTTCTTAGGAAACTCTGGCTCCTTTGATTTCGGAAATTGAAGCATTTACAAGGCATTAGAACAGCGTGATAAAGAAGAGATCGGTTGGGAAATCATCTACGTCAGTTGTTGAAGTAGACTCCGATTCAGAAGAAGCTAAAATGTCTTTGGGAAGCGGAGAATTTCCAAATCTAACTGTTGGCGATGAAACTGAAAATGGGTTGCAGTTAAACCCGACGCTTACTCCCGAGGATCGTGAAACACAAGGATTAAATAGAGAGCCCCCACCCAATCAGAGGGCAATCAATCTAGGACCAACTGTGGTCCAAAATCGGGGAGGTCGGCAGAACCAAGTCCAACAACAACAACAAGCTCCTCAGAATTTGAACAACACCCAAGGGAATGTATTAGGTCAAAAGCCTTTTGACCAAAACCAGATGATGCAAATGATGATGCAGAATCAACAACAAAATATGAATTCACCAACAGCCGCCCCTGTTCTGGAACATAACTTCTATGCACAACCAGTATTGCAGAATCGAAGCAAATCAAGGACGGATTTTGAGAGACTATACGGCACCGACTATTGGTGAGGGGCATAACCCCATTCGTTTGCCACTTATTCCGGCAAATAATATGGAGATTAAGCAGCATGTATGGTAACTGTTGAATGACAATGTTCAATTTAAGAGGAAATCAACTGAGGACCCCAACCAATTTTTAAACCAATTCATGCAAATTCGTCGAACAGTGAAGATGAACGGAGTTCCTGAGGAAGCAGTTAGGATGTTATTGTTCCCGTTCGCATTGAAGGAAGATGCAAGGGCATGATTTGAGTCACTTCCCCACGATTCCGTACACACTTGGGATCAAGTGACTACGAAATTTTTATTGAAGTATTGCCCTTTCTTCAGAACGTTAGATATGAAAGCCGACCTTGCTAATTATGAACAGTTGGAGATGGAGAGCACGCATGAAGCCTGGGATAGATTTACATCTATGGTGAGAAAGTGCCCTCATCACTGATTAGAGGCATGGAACCAGGTACTTCTCTTTTATTGTGGGTTACGCGAGACAGATCAGTCAAATTTGAATGCGGCGTGTGGTGGAGATGTGATGAGTGTGCAACCTGACGTTGTATTGGCTACTATAGAGGGGTTGCAGAAAGCAACAGACAGTGAAAACGGGGAGAAGAGCTTTGAGGAAGCCAATTGGCTCGGTCAACCAAGTCGGGCCGAGTGAGGTAGTTATGAAGATGCAAGCTGAAATGGCGGAACTAAAGAAGCAAATGAGTGATGTGTTAGCTTGGAAAAAAGAGTTCAAAGGGTGTTCTTTTTGTGGTGGTGAACATTGGGCCACAAACTGCCCTATTAAACAAGTTAGTCAGTTGACCACGACCCAAATGCTAAATGATCCATCTCTTGAGAATCCTTTTGGCATGAACCCTATGGATATGAATCCATTGTGTGCAAGTCCCGTGGTCTACAAAACTATAGATCCGAGTTTGACATCAAATTGGCAACCCATGGATGTGAACTTCTTAGCCAATCAGAATAGGGGACAGATTTGGCGGGACAATCCGAATTTATCTTAGGGTAGGAATTATGGGCCCGGGCAAAGCACTCAAATGCAAAATGTGTTAGGAAATCACTAGTTTAATGCAGCGGAATTTAAAATTTGATTTCCTTTTCTAGATCGTTCTTCGTTCAATGCAATAAACACGTTAAGTAGTTTGACGGTTATACCTTAGATGATCTGTAAGATCGTCGCTTTGACCGCCAACGGAGAGTAGTTCAATGCGCAAGCCGTCCACGCGTCCGGCCTCTATCGCTAATCCACACGAACCCCTTGCCGGAATCCTCCTTGGATTGCTATCGGAAAAACTCCGGCTGCTAGACCGGTCCTTTTCTTCCCTCACAAACTCATTATGGAAGGCTCTCTATTTTACACAAGAATTATGAACTCTTGCAATTGTGTTGTACAAAAGAGCTTGACATCCACCTCCTATATATAGTGGTTGGGGCGCCCCATATAGTGTGGAGGAGAAGAAAACCTTTTTCCAATAAAATAAGGAAAATCAACTAGATTGATTTATCTCTTTAATTATAATTTATTTTGCCAATATCTTATATTGATTATAATTATCTTATTACCATAAATCTATTTTTCAAAATCAATTATTATCTTATATTAATATTATGGCAATCTTTATTAATTAAAGTGCACAATCCAAGTGTATCTTATACACTTAAAAGTGGCGCCCCATATGCCAATAAATTGGCTTCCGGAATATTCTTTAATTAATATAATTTGTATATAATTAATATCTTGTATTTTATTTATTCATAATAAATAAATACCACCATATTAATTTACCATTATAACCTTTATAGTCTAGAGATAAAATTTCCTTATTTGGTTATCAACTATAACCGCATTTTAATCCGACTCGATGTTCATATGTGTGTGACCCGATAGGCTTCCGAATATGTTGGCCGTAGACACAAAGTGCAATTTACTAAAATGCCCTTCATGCCTAACGATCACGGGATAGCGTCTAGCAACACACCGTGACCCCCAATTATCGGAAGAGTCAAAAGCAATGACTACTACCTTTCATGTGAAGCGAGCTTACCGTGTAACTTACAATCCTATCGCCGTAATAATATCCATACGATCGTATCTCGAGTGTCTATACATTAACGATCGTATCTTATAACGGATATCATGCTCTCTCGGAATAACACATTTACTCCCACTTTGCAAAGATTCTCGAGGGCTAGACATTCCTTATAAGAAGGCCATTTCGGATATTCGATCCCAATCTTAGGATACGCGATTCCCGGACGACCAATCATGTATACTCCGCATGCTTCAATATCATACCCAATCACTACCGCATGATCGCTCCGTGGTTAGGAGAAATCTCAATAGTGTCAAAGCATGACAATCCACACCGTGATGCCATGAAGACTCCGGTCAAAAGGATAATTACACAACCGCCACATAGTGTGACACTTAATGTAAGTGGGTCAGTCTAACGTACGCATTCTCTAATACACGTCCACGTATAGTCCAAGTGTCTCTACACTTTGATAGACGAGATCTATCCCTACCTTCTAAAAGATAGAAGACATCCAATACGTGCTAGTCGATTATACTATCAATGAACAAATAATATGAAGATAAACAATATATATAATAACATAAGTGGCCTCAATAGAATCAATATGTCCAACCCGATTGGGTTTAAACCACAATGCGCAGCCTCAACAGAACAATATTTGGGAATCCGAGGCTACCTTAGCAAGGGGCTTGCATGCACCCCAATGCTCATTTGCAATATGTCATGGCCCCACTGCCGCACCACCACCTCGGAGCCCGTGCAACTTAAATGATCTACCGACATCTTACTGGAGCAAATGAGCAAAAACATGAAAGAGGTGAGGAATGCTCAAGTGAACTTGCAATCCGTGGTAAAGAACTTGGAGAGGCAAATAGGGTAAGTGGACCATATACAAGTGAATGCTATTTTTACTAGAAGTGGAAAAGTGGTTAGTAGGGATGTTGAGGTTCCCGAAGTTCAGAAGAAGGAAACAATGAAGAAGAATAAGAAGAAAGATGAAGATTGGGTGGTGATCGATGAGGAGCAAGAAGAGGATGAGATATATAAAGAAGTGGAGAAGTCGATTGTAGAGCCAGAGAAGCGGTCAAACACGACACGGGAAGGTACGAACAACTCATGTATGGTTTCTATTAATAAACCTTTTCATTTATCTAAATTACCTTACCCCCCTCGTGGCCCTACAAAGCCAACCATTTCCAAAAAGCAAAACAAATTTCTCGATATTCTATGTAAGGTTGAGATAAATATCCCTCTTGTGGATGCACTAGTGAACATGCCATCATATGTTAAATTTCTAAAAGGGATTTTGTCGAATAAAGCTAAAATGGATAAAGTTGTTTGCTTAAACGAGGAGTGTTATGCTATATTCAGAATAAATTACCCCCTAAGTTGAAAGATCCGGGTAGTTTTTCCATTCCTTGCACCATAGGACGGATGGTATTTCCTAAGGTGTTATGTGACTTAGGTGCAAGTGTAAGTTTAATGCTTAGGAGGATATATGAGAGTTTGGGGGTAGGTGAACTTAAGCATACAAATACGATCTTGCAGATGGCGGATAGGTCGATTTGGCGCCCCATGGGAGCTGTTGAGGATGTGCGTTTTGGTCGGTAAACTAGTTTTCCTTACTGATTTTGTTGTGTTAGACATGCAGGAAGATAGTCAAACCTCAATTTTATTAGGCAGACCTTTCTTGGCTACGGGTAGAACTTTACTGGATGTGCAGAAAGGTGAGATCACCATGCGAGTGGGTGATGAGACTGTAACCTTTAGTGTCATATAAGACCATTAAGCACCCGGGAAATGATTGGGGGACGCGTGAAGAGGTGCAAAGGCTAGAAGTTTTTGAGGAGAACCGTGTGACTTATAATCAACCCGAGGGAGGTTTGGGAAGTGAGAGTGTCCCTAAAATGAAGGTAGAACCTAATGTCAAGTTTGGGGGTTACGAGTCTTGCCGAAGACTATAAACTCGGCACCCTATCCATGTTATTTTTAAATCCAATAAGTCGAGCTAACGATAATAAACAAAAGCGCTTATGGGAAGCAATCGACTTTCTTTAGGTTGTTAGGATTTTGTTTATTGGATTAGAAAAATAAAAGATGAAAATTTGACCACATCACTTATTTCTTGTTGCATGCCTTACGATAACCCATATTTGTATGATATACATCTCCATACTTGTGCTTACCTACGCTTAAGGTTCCGGCCTTTCGTCGTAGTGGTTTCTTGGTTGTTGTATTGTGATTACACAAGTACCCTCGAAGATACATTGGCGGTTATCCATTTGGCATAGTTGAGCCCTATTTTCAGTTCAGCTAAGTCTTTCTTTCTTTACTTTATCACTCACACACCGAGGACGGTGTTCTGTTTTAAGTGGGGGGTGGTAGACTTAGCTTCACTTGACTATGTGCTTTATTTCTATATTCATCGAATAAGTTATATACTTGGTGTTTGGTCTAAATGAGTAAATTTGAGCCATTTTTCATGAATTTTATGTTGTGAATCTTATGTGAATTCATGGTATTCATTGGTTAATTATTAGTCAATGGTTGAATGCATGCGAGTCAAACCTATATCTTGTTGTGGAAATGGAATTCTTATGCACGTAATAGCCTCTCTTTCATGAATTGTGGTTAGTTAGTGAATGCTTATAGATGACATAGACATTAATCTGTTACCTATAACTTATACCATTAACTTCGAGGTGAAATAAAAAGGTCAATCTTAGTAGACTAAGGGATGATGGTCCTGGAATTTCTTTGACCCGACCAAAGCCAAATAGCCAACCCTGTACATAATTTCCATAGAAACCCCTCTAATCATTTGTATGGTGGTTAGACCCCCGCCCGAACTTTAGCCATTCGTTGATTAGCCTATAATTACCGACCTTTAGCCTTTATTTGTGGTCTACATTTCTTTGGCACCCTACGAGTGAGTTTAATCTTATTTTGGGCACACTTTCTAGCACAAGTTTGGGGTGGTGAAGATGTGTATCAAATTGTGGTATTGGTGGATCTTTTGTACTACGAATGAGAAGGGGTAGTGAAATATGTTGGCACTTGGTTTGTCAAATAAAAGTAAAAAAAAGAAGAAAAAAATCAAAAAGAAAATAAAAAGTGAATAAATGTGTTGAATAAAGTTGAGTCAAAGTTTGCACATAAAAGGCTATGTATGAATTTATTCCAAAGAGACGTTGGTGGGATGAGTTTTCATTGAAGTATGTTGGGATTTGAGAATAAAGAAGGAGAATACTTGTTACATCAAGCTAAGAAGGATGTGAGTTACAAGGAAAATTCAAGACGTTTTAATTAAGCTCACTCGTTTTTTCTTTTTTGATTTTCCTTCCATCATTTCGTTTAGCCCCGTCCATGGCCTAACGTTACAACCTTGCAAGTTCTACCTGACCTTAGTTAACCTTGATTTGGCCTCGATTAGTGGAGATGTGTATGAATTATAAGCATATTGTGTAATGACATTAGTCATGCGTCTATAATCTGAGCCGGTTGACTATAATAATGATTGAGAAGCTATACACACACATTCCGTTTTCATGATAAGATACGTTTTGGTGGTGTTTATTCGCTTGTTGACTAGTTTTTACTCATTGGATATTTTGGTTTCTCATTTGATCGCAATGTTGACCTCATGATTTATTTTTGAATCACTTGATTTGCTCGAGGGCGAGCAAACGCTAAGTAGGGGTAGTTGATGAGAGTCAACTTTACTATAATTTTGTGTGTTTTTAACCTATATTTGTAGCTTATTCGATGTACTTTTGGGGTAGTTGAGTGGTTTTTATAGGCACATTTCACCACTAGTTGAATCACGAGACGATAGGGCGTTTACGTTTGAAATCTCCATATTTTTGGGTGAATTGTGTGCGTTTTATTGGCATTTGTCACGCTTGGGTTTCTTGTTTTTATTTGTTATATGTGCGGCGTGACGAGGATCACAATGGTATATATATCATGTAAAACAGAGTTCGTACGAGAAAATAACGCGTGACTCAAATTCAAACATTCGGAAAAAAGATTATTACCAACTGTGTCGGGATCCCGACTTTTGTGTCAAGTGGGGAAGGCCTTCTCTGTACGATTGGAAAAAGAGAACATAATAAAATACAAAAAAAAAAGAATTAAAAGGAAAAAATAAGAAAGCTGCAGGTATATATATATATATATATTCAAATATATCAAAAAAAAAAAAATTTCGTACAAGTCTAAACAACTAAACAAAATAAGATATGTAATACTTAAACTCTATAAATATCTAAAATAGATATTTGTTATCTATACGGTGTCAAAAGTAAAAAGAAAATTATGATTGACTTTCAAAATATTACAAATTAAATGTAAAAACGATTGTCTATAACAAAAAACATATAAACATACTACAGAGTAATCAAGATAGAAATTGTATATTTTCAGGTTTCATCAAAAAAAGATTGAAAAAATTGTGTTCAGGGGTGTCGGGAGGTGTCGGCGCCGTGTCGGAGGTGTGTCGACAACGTGTCGGAGGTGTGTCGGATATTAAAATTTTAAATAATATTAATTTAATCAGCCGACACGTGTCGGACACGATGTCGGAACGTATCGGAGCGTGTCGTGTCGTGTCTTGTGTCGGACACGGCGCACGACGTCCAGCTTGAAGTGTCGGTGAATCATAGGCTGCAGGCATTGGTCAAATGAGGCCCACGCATATTCAATTAATGCATTTAATGGTGCTGTGGGAAACAGAAAAGGGATGGACGGAAATTTCCGGAAATATATTAGATCGGCTGTGGTTCTATTTAAAAGGGATTTTCGTCAAATTTTTACACACAGTTTTTACATTAGAATTGATTTTCCTCTTCACAACAGTTTTTGTTTTCCTTAGGTTTAGATCGATTATTTTTCCTTCCGAATTTTGCGAACACAGTAGCAGTTTTCTTCCGTTATTTTACGATTGAAAAACAACGAATTGACGATTCGGGTGGTGGATTGCTACTGTTTCTTACGATAATTTTCTTTCAACCTTTTTATTATGTCTATTATCAGTTTATTCATGAATTTTTGTGTTTTGATTCCTATTATGAGTAGCTAAATTCATAATAGCTAAATTATGTGATGAACTACGAAATTAATGCCTAAACGATGATCTAGGGATGTGTAGAGCTAAAAATTGAATCATTTGAATAGTTGTGTCCTAAAATTTGAACCTAATGCATTTAGTGGAGTAGCTAACCATTAATTGATCATACACATGAACTTTATAAATGTATTTTGAAATGGAGTGTGCGAACTAGAGTTTTAGGATTGCCATGCACAAAGTAGTCGAGTTTTTTCGTAGCATGTTCCTTTGTAAGGTTTTTCTAGTTAAAGCCGTGACTCGGTGGATGCGGAGCATCTCATAGTTTTTCTTCATATTATGTCAATTAAATCACATAGAGGAGACTGTTGAACCGAATATAGGGTAACTAGGTTGTGGTATTAGCGCCTAGGGACCGGTTTAGGAGATCGCACCCACAACACATTCATTAGAAGCTATTGGTTGGTTGGAAAGTTAAGGCTCATCCTTAGTGACTCGGTAAGGTGTTGAGAGTAGTGTTCTTGACCATAGTTTAGCTATTTCATTTATCCTATATTTTAAACTTAGCATTTTTATCCTTCTAGATATAGTTATTATTTCCACCTATATTGTGAGCCTGAACTAAATATGAAATTGATTGTGGTACTTGACTGATTTCTCATGGGATACGACCTTGCTAGTCGTTGTAGTACAACCGACCCGGTACTCTGCCGGTTAAAGTTGGTTTACTATAATTTGGTTTATCATCTTAACCTTATGGTATTTTTTTTGTCTTTTCTTGCTAAAACAATGAAATTGTAACGCCTCAAAACTTCGGTATCGTAGCGCTACTTGAGGCACTTCGGCTATTTCATCTTAACCTTATGATATTTTTTTTTTATCCTTTTCTCGCTAAAACAATGAAACTCTAACGTCCCTGAGAACTTCGGCCTAGTAGCGCAACTTAAGGCACTTCGGCCTGACAGCTCTACTTGAGGCATAATGGATCAATTAACTACTTAGCCTCATCGTCCTAGATTGGCCTAAAATGGTTAAACCAAGTTACTAAGTCTATTATGTATCAACCTTATACTTTGATAATATTTCTCTTGATCTACCAATGAGTGATATTACATTCTCCCCAGGACCCTACCAGAGGTACCCACGATCCCCCAGAACTTGGGCCTGACAACGGTAATTGAGGTAGGTATCCTCTATCATCCCCCACCATCTCTAATGGTGTGGCACTTAGTTCCGTTTAACTATAAGATTTTGTCTAGTGTAAACTTTTTTCTATAATAGCTTGCCAAGAGCTAACATAGCTATGTCTTTCTCGATCTTAAAGTACCGGTATCTGGCCTACGACTCTTGGGGCAGAGCTTTATTGATCATTGACTAAGACTGTCATGCTTTAAGCTTCTAGCATTCTAATAATCTCTTATAGTATATAGTTTGAGACTTTTCTTACTTTTATTATACTCTTTATTCGTCTAGAATGAAATTTTATGCTATTAGATCTAATAGTCTAAGGAAAGGGAAAAGTTGTTACGAAATCAAGCATAGTTGACATAACGGATAACAAAAATTTGATTGCTTCTACCAATTATCGACTTCGTTTAAACAATTAATACATAATCAAGTAGACAAAGAATCATACTTGATTGATCCAATTGGATCAATGCTTTATCTATGGTTGATGGTCTAAGCACCGAGTTGTCCAAGTGTCCGGCCTCTTGCGGTAATCCACACGAATAACCGCCGGAATCCTCGAATAACTGCTATCAAAAAAAGTCGACTGCTATGTCGCCTTTTCCTCACCCCAAAATCTCCCTCACAAGAAACTCTATTTAACTCTAAAGTATTACAAGAATGTTGTGATACAAAATAGCTCGGCATGCCTTTCCATTCATAAAGTAGGTGGCGACATAACGTTCTCTCAATTGACTTGGGATTAACTTCTTGACTTGGAGTAGGGAATACGAAACCAATCCCCAATAGAATAATTATTTAAGTAAGTAAATCCTTTTGATTGATTTATACCATTAATATTTAATATCTATTATTAAATACATCCAAGATATATTAATAATATCTAATACTAATATATATACATATATATACATACATATATATATATATATATATATATATATATATATATATATTATATATATATGCCCATATTATGTATATTCATATAATAATATCTAATATCAATATATTATATATATATATATATATACATAATATGAATATACATATATATATTAATAATATGAATATATATATATATATATGAATATACATAATATGGGCATATGTCTATACATATATATATATATATATATATATATATATATATATATATATATATATATATATATATTATATTAATAATATCTTGTATTATTTATAATAAATAAATACTAGAATATTAATTTCCATTATAACACTTTATAAATTGTTAGAATTGTTTATGTTTTGATGATGAGTGCTAGACTAAGTTGTTATAGTAGCAAGAAAAAAGATATCTAGAGATGAATGTATAGGATTTATTAGAGTCTGATATTGTATAGATTAGTCAGACATGCACTGAAATAGAAAGCTGATAGGTTCTCACATAGACTAGGAGTAGTTTTAGAAAAATTTAGAGTCTAGGATTCTAAGCAGTGTTGAGCTGAAGGATGAGGGAACAAACTCAGTAAAGAAGACATGAAGGTTTAGGAACTCCACAACAGACAAGTTAGCTGTAGAAAGAGCTCACCCTTTCTATTCCAGTTAGTACTTTTTATAGTTTACACAGAGGCTGCTCTGACCCGATTGTATTTGGGACAAACACACTAACTTGTTATATACATTGATTATCTCTAAACCAGGTTCCTTGACCCGATTGTATTTGGGAGATATCCAAAAGAGATGACAGATATATTGGGAGATTCCTTGCCAAAATTTTCTACTAATGATTTGGAAGATCTGAGCTTTGGAGTTGATTTTCTTGGTATCGACCATTACACTAGTTCTTATTCTTGGGATTGTATGAACAAATCATGTGGCTCTAGGTTGACCGGCTATGTTAGACAATCAGTGTATAAGGACGGCATCCCCATTAGGGAAAAAGTAAGTCATGTATATCCTTTACTTAGCAGACTTTCTTACCTTAAAAAATGTTTCATTGATTCGGGGATTCCACACTACTTGTATGGTGTCAAGGCAAGGATCTTCACGGATCATAAGAGTCTTAAGTTCTTTTTTACTCAGGAGAATCTGAACATGAGACAAATAAGATGGTTGGAGTTCATGAAAGATTACGACTTGGACATTCAATACCATCCGGGTAAAGCGAATGTTGTAGCTGATGCACTTAGCCGGAGAGCGGTTAATGCTATCACTACCTTGCAAGAAGTCGTAGATCAGTTGGATAGGATGCAGATTCAAGTGATTGAAAGGAAGGGTGAAGCTCAGAATTTGGCGCCATTGATGGCAAGGTCAGATTTGCTAGATGAGATTCGGGCTAAGCAAGATAAAGACCCGGTGTTGATTAATTTGAAGCGAGTGGCTCGAGAGAATCCTACAGTGGGTTATCAGTTGGACAAGAGTGGTCATCTTTGGTACGGAGACCGTTTGTGTGTGCCCGATGTGGATGGCCTAAAGGAGAAGGTTATGGATGAAGCTCATAAGATTGCTTTTGCGGTACATCCAGGAGCCACTAAGATGTATAGAGATCTCAAGGAGAGATATTGGTGGCCTGGTATGAAGTTAGGTATCGCAGAGTTTGTGGCAAGATGTGATACATGCCAGAGAGTGAAAGCAGAACACAGAAGGCCAGGAGGTTTGTTGAAACCTTTGGAGGTACCGGAATGGAAATGGGAGAATATCACGATGGATTTCATCACCGGTTTGCCTAAGACTAAGGGCGGTCATGACATGATTTGGGTGATTGTGGATAGACTTACAAAATCAGCCCATTTCTTGCCATGTAAAGTGGACATGCCTATAAAGAAGTTCGCTACTATGTATATCGACAATATAGTGAAGCTTCATGGTGTGCCTCTATCTATTGTATCCGACAGGGATAGTAGATTTATCGCCGCTTCCGGAAGGGCTTACGAAAGCTTTTGGGACAAAGACTGATTTGAGTACAGCGTTTCATCCACAGACGGATGGGCAGTCAGAGAGAACAATTCAGACTCTCGAGGATATGCTTAGAGCTTGTGTTTTGGATGCCGGGGGATCATGGATAGGTTACCTCAACTTGGCTGAGTTTGCTTACAACAATAGTTACCATGCAAGTTTGGGAATGCCACCTTTTGAGGCCTTGTACGGTAGGAAATGTAGGACTCCACTTTAATGGGATGAAGTAGGAGAGAAACATATCACAGGGCCGGAGATGGTTCAGAAAGCCAAGGAGAAGATCGAGGTGATAAGGAAGAATCTGAAGGCCGCTCAAGATCGTCAAAAGAGTTGGGCCGATGTTAGAAGAAGACCGCTAGAGTTTGAAGTCGGGGATAGAGTTTACCTCCGAGCGTCTCCAATGAAGGGTGTCAAGAGGCTCGGACAGAAAGGAAAGCTAAGTCCAAGGTATGTAGGACCTTTTGATGTCATCGAAAGAGTTGGGAAGTTGGCTTATAGACTTCGGTTACCAGAGTCGATGTCTAGAGTCCACAATGTTTTCCATGTATCGATGCTTAGGATGTGTCTATCTAAAGTTGACGTGGAATCTGAGATTGACCCGGAAGTGTTGCAAGATAATCTCTCCTACGTGGAGAAGCCGATAAGGATTCTGGATAGGAAGGAAAAGATGATAAAGAGGCGAGTGATCCCGTTAGTGTTAGTGCAATGGAGCAACCAAGCACCGACGGAAGCCACTTGGGAAGTGGAGGCGGACATGTTCAACGAGTTCCCAGAGTACAATCTAGTTTCGAGGACGAAACTCCTCTTAAGGGGGGAGGAATGTAATATCCCGATTTTTGAAAAAGGGCAACTCGGTCTTTTAGCAAAAATCAGAATATTATGTTATTTAATTAATGGAATTAAGGAAAAAGGGAAAAGAAAAGTAAAAGGATTAATTGGATTTTATTAATAAGGAATAATTAGTTTAATTGGGATTATAAAAGGAAAACTAATCCTAAATTAACCTAGTTGTTGTTTTACGTAAAAATCAAACTGAGAGGCGCAAGTTTGAGAAGAAAAAGAAGAGGAGAGACTTTTGAATCTCTAGGCTAATCCGTTGCTCTTTTCAACTGACATCTCAAGAGAGAAAGGATCACCACGAGAAGAGGATCGTTTTGATATCAACAATCCTTGAATCCGTTAACGTAAGTTTTACCTCATCGTTCTTGTCATTAGGGTTTGTTCATCATCGTTGCTAGCTGCGTTTTTCTGAGTTTAAACATCGTAGTGATCGTCTTTGGATTGATTGTCTATAGGTTGGAGTTAAATGTTTAACATTTTCAAGACTTTGGTAGCTTTGGATTGTTGTACCACGCAAATTAAGGTAACGTGGTGTTCTTATCGTATGACTAAGGTGTCGTAAAGATGTAGAGCAATTTGTATGTTTATTTTCGTAGTTTTGAATCTGTTTTGGTTGGAGTTTGGGTTGGAATTGGGTTGGAAATCGCGTTTACGCGGTTGCAGATTTTCTGGGAAAATCCCAGGCAGACGGGCGTCTGCATAGGGGCGGACGGGTGTCCGAGGTAGCGGCAGCTCGGAAGAGCGTTTGAGTAGTACGGACGGGCGTATGAGGGTTCAGTTTTGATACAGGATGTGGCTGAATTTCGTGGACGGGCGTCTGGGGGTTGTTGGACGAGCGTTCGGGTCGGACGGGCGTTCACTTAGGGTCAGACGGGCGTTCGACTTGTTTATTCCGTGTTTCACTATTTTTTGTGTCAGCTTGGTTTCAGGCTTCATAATCATGCTTTAATGCTTAACCTTATGTGACAAAGCCTTGAATTAGCTTTTGATGCGTTTAGTTTCGGCACCATATGGATTCCCTAAAAAGATGAAGTGTGGGACCGTCGAAAGCTTTGGATTTGCCTTGTGCTTCGATAAGCTAGGGTTTATCGATGTCTATGTATGTGCTAGGTTTTGTTAGTGTCTAGTGGTCTTAGGAAGAGGGAGTAGATTGATAGGTGAGCCTTTTATGAGAATCAACTTAGGTGGCTAGTTAAACGTCTAATCAAACGTACGTGCTAGATTAATAATCTTAAACATCATGCAATGCCTGGTAAGGCATAGTACAATATCGCGATGTGTTCTCTGACCAGACAAAGTATACTGTACCCACGCCGGTCAATCGATTGGCTAGATAAAACGTCTGGTACATTCTGCCGGTTATCACACTATCGGGACTCAGATATTCCCGGGGCTACTAGAGCGTGTCTCTACGTAGGTTGCACCCAGTTTTCCTAGTACATCCTATTACTAGGCGTAGTGCCCTTGTTATTCATGATGTAACAAACTTGAGCTAAGCTAGATACCTTTGGAACCTCATGTTATGCTATGAACATAATGTGATAGTTAGCTAGGGTTAATAACGGAATGAATTAATAAAAGACGGCATTGCTTTTATTTCTTTATGAGACTGACGTTGTACGATCTTCTACGCGTTACTAAGTACTTATGTACTTACCCCGTTACTTTTTGTTTGTCTTTCTCTTTCCCCAAAGAAGATGAACAAAGTTGCTAATGTCGATGAGTTCTTTGACGTTATTATGAGATATTAGATTCGAGATCCACACTTGAAGACTCGTTAAATGATGTCACACGAGTGAAATTCTTGACAGATTATTAAGATTATTTTTCATCATCTACGTTATGTTTTAGACCAAAAAAATGCAGATTTTTCAGGCAACCGATTCTTGTTATGTTTTGCTCCAAAATGATGAAGGGGTGGCTATGGCTGTTAAACGTGCGTTTGTGAACAAAGTTCGAAGTTCAAGCTCCTTCGTTAATGGTATCAAGCCGAGCTCGATCAGTTTCTCCTGCTCGTTTACTAAACGAGCAAACACGAGCCCTGCTCGTGAACGCTCATTAGTGTTCGCAAACTTAGGTAATATATATATATATATATATATATATATATATATATATATATATATATATATATATATGTACTAGTAGGAAACCCGTGCGATGCACGGAGAACGTTATATTTAAAAAGTAAACATCGAAGTAAAATAATATGTTACGAAAAAATGTCGTGTTTAAACAAACTAACATATAAAAAATTGATTTTATTCGTAAGAAAACATAGAATAAATTTAATTTGTGCAATAATGAAAAAAAAGTCTAATCTATCATAAATGTGTACGACAATTAATTTGGAATTATAATAATATAAGAACCGCAGGGAAACATAAAATCCTAAAAACGATGGTTTGAATGAAAAAACAATCCGATAAACATGTCCATGT
Organism: Gentiana straminea; assembly: GCA_036785695.1. NCBI lineage: Eukaryota > Viridiplantae > Streptophyta > Magnoliopsida > Gentianales > Gentianaceae > Gentiana > Gentiana straminea. The sequence continues at coordinate 438,228 of JAVUPR010000282.1, forward strand.
ACAATGAAAGATAATTGTAGAAATGTGTTCAATGTCAATGAAATTATTATTGGTTGATGGATATCTGGTGAAACTGAACTACAATTATCCCACTAAATTTTAGGTAACACCTGGAAAAAAAAATGTAAATTTGTGAGCATATGAAAGAGAAATGAACATAAAAACAATTGAAAATGGTATGAATTCATCACCAACAAATTTTCAATTACAACACAAAGGAATGAATCGCACTATTTAAGAACGACAGAGAAAATAGTCACCTTAAGAATGACGGAGAAAATACTTGGAATGATCAGTGTATGCCGCAATTGTCTTCTTATCTCCTCTTTTGGTTTCTTATTCAGGGATCTCTCTCGGCCAACTTTGATGCCATTAAAGTCTAAACAATCAAATCCCCAAACATGTACGACAATTCGTTAGCACTATGTAATGCGAATCCAAGTAACTTATAATAACGGTTGCAACTAATTTTAGAAATAGGATAACAAAAATGTAAAATTACCATGTAACAGAAGATAAAACATCTTCTCCTTGAAACCATACCGGCAAATGATAACCTTTTTACGGCAAGTTGCCCGTTAGCAATTTAGCATGTGGTGGTAGATGCATTATGTTTTTGTTTTTGTCTATGCAAAGTTTAGCAGAAGCAAAATAAGTAGAAATAAGAAACCACAGAATGTGCTGATTATTTTTTGTATGTATGTTCGGATCTCTAAAAATATACAAATGCAGGAAATGCAGAAGAATAATACTTGTTACTAAACAATACTTTGAATTGTCCTAAGAAAATGAAATGCATTGGCTAGGCTAAAACTACAATTAAGCACATTGGAGTGAGAATGATATTAATTTCTTGACATTGGCTAGGCTAAAACTACAACTACAATTACATGTGGATGAATCTATCAATATTTAAAATAGACTATACAAATAAAAAAAACAAAAAATTTACAACAACCACCCGTGTGAAGGAGAATTTTCTATTTGTTTCCTCTCTTTGACGAAACTGCAGCAATAGTCAATAGTCAAAATAAACCATGCAAATCAAGATTTAAAAAAAAAAAAAAAAAAAAAAAACATACAACAAATCACCATTATGAATGCCAATTTCTTACCTTCTTTCTCTCTTTGATTTGCGTTTTATTTGCTTAATTTAACAGGTGAAAGAAAATCTGTCGACCTAGAAATGAGGCTAGGGTAGTTGCGACCACGTTCCATTACTACGTCTCTTAAAACGAATCCTAGTATATAGGGCACTCATCATCCCCCCACCCCTTAATAAATAACAGGCCCATAAAAAATTACCGAATAATGGAATAAACCCTAATTAATTTATTTTTACTGTAACCATAAACATAGATCCTAATTATTATTATTTTAGGGAAATATAGACATAAACCCTGATTACTTGATGAATATGACCGTATGAATCAACAAAAAAGGATTAATATGATTCAATTTATGAATACAAATAACAATGTCGGCAACAAAGATAATAGCATGAAAAACTTTGGCTTTAAAAAATAAAAATCAAAACAGCTTCATACATAAGGTGTACACGAATTTAATCATGTATGAGCTAAAATAAAGGAAAAAAAATACTAATCGTTAGAAATTTACGTGACATATGATTCCGTTAATTTTAAAAATCAAGAATACAAAAATTAATCAGAAAGAATGACTACTTACCTGGATCCATTGAGATTGACGCCAACACGGAAAACCTTCTTTTTCTGCTGATAGGAACATTGGAAATTAGGAATAAAAAAACTTGTCATATTTATAGATTGTAATTAAATGATTGGAAAAAAACCTTAACAAAGAAAATAGAAGTAAACCAAATTATTACCTCAATTCAGAATCTGCCAATTAAAAAAATATATTCCATAAGAAAACAGAGACGAAAGAAAACTTGACAACATAAACAACAAAATAGACAAATAATATCTAATGCAATGATTAGAAGAAAAAAAAAATATATATATATATATATATATATATATATATATATATATATATATATATATATATATATATATATATATATATATATATGCTTGCGATAGCAGAAAAAGCAAGAAATAAAACAAAAAGGGAGATTATTTGTAATGATAACAATGACTAATATTAAAAAAAATTGCATAAAAACTTATTAAATAAATCATGCAAAATCCACCTCATTGGGTTAAATATAATATAGTGATGATAATGCGCAACACGACGGACAGTACAATTTCATATTGGTGATATCGACCTATGAAAATTGACATATGAAAAGTAATGGAAATGAAAAAAATTGTGTTTCCTATATAAAAAGTTCTTTTACTTTTTGTAAATTTTTTATAATTTTCTATGAGGAATTGCTTATTAATTATGAAAAAATGTTAAATGAATTAAAGTTTCACATAATAAATCATAATTAATTTAGTAAAAATCATGTAATGTTTAAATAATTTAAAAAATAATGAGATAATAGTTTTACCGGTGGAAAGGAGATACGCGAAGGCCTAAAATATAGGCAAATTTTGTGAAAACAGCACATGCGTAGTGTGATCTTCATCTTCATTGTTGTTATTTGTTTTTTCGAATTTTCTCTCGCACGTAACGGTTTTGATGCATCCTCTCACCATTCCGACGATTTCTCTATGCTCTTTATTATCTCCGCCGCTGCCTACCACCACCATTTCCGCCTACCACCACCATTTCCGCCAATGAAGATTCATGAAAATTTTGAGAGAAAAACAAGAAAATGAATTTGTGATTCAATATAATGCACACAAAAATGAAGATAATTCTAGATTTGAAAAATTTGAGAGAAAATTTGAAGTAGAAAATGAATTTGTGATTATATATATTGCGAAACACTTGTTACTAATCCAGTTGAACCTTGGACTTGCATTTCTTACCAGGGCTTTCAAGTGAGGGTAATCGCATTACCATGGTTTGGTCCACATCACTGTCATCCACAGGCTCAATCTTCACAGTAATTGGGTGTTTATGACCATCTTCAAAAGCTAGGACTCTTTTGCAGCTTGAAGCACCTGCTTCTTCAGTAATAGCATTCTGTGTAGAGTCTGAAATCTGTTCAATTAGCTTTTTGGTTGAGGGTGTGAAGAACTGCACATCATCCTCGGCGTGTTTAGTCAAATCGACAATTTCCTCAAGTGTTGCAGCAGCTGCTTGGCTTGGGTTATGTGCTTCCATTCCGCCATCACCGAAAACATCGTTGTAGAGATAGATTTTGATCAGCGGGAATTTCTTTGTGATGACTCCTCGAACCAGCTTGTTAAAATATTTGATGTAGCAGACCACATGTTTGTTTTCTAAAGCAGCCTCCAACTCTGGTGTTATAAATCGTCCCTGCATATCATTTTAAATTTCATCATATATGATGTTGCTCACATAAAGTGTTAATTCTAACTTAAATTATGGTTTGTCATTGTGGTAAATTAAGCTTTAGAAAAATCAAAGCGTCATTCCACCTGTATTTTTTTCAGGTCTACCATATATGAATGAAAAATATTGCAACAGAAGGCCCGACAATATTTAGGTCACTCACACTAACAGTATTAACGGGCAACAAGCGAGAATGCGGATCCAAAATAGTTCTTTGGTATAGATTACCTCATCTTCAGCTTCCTTTAGCTGTAACGCTGTGTAGGGTATGAGCTCCTCGACATCAGGCGAGTAAATTTCCCCATATGCAGTAGCAGAATCATCAGTGACATAGACGCCAATGTGACACCTGTATTTTAGTCAAATATATTCAATTGGCTGTCTTAGATAATGTAAACAATGTTACTATGACAAATTTCTTACTTGTAGTGAATTGGATCCTCTTCATCGCATGATATACATGGCATTTCCCTTGTATGTCCTGGCCTTAAAGCTCTTTGACAGTTTTTGCAACACATATACCAGTATTTGTCTTGTCCTTCAATCAGCTTTAACTTCCCAGTTATCCAAGCCGTCTTTGTCTTTTTGTAACAATGTAACGAAAGTTTTTAAGGTTGAATTGTTTTAAGGGAATGAAGGAAAAGTATGTAAACAGCCAAATAAAGAATGGAAAATTTTGGAAATAACCAAATAAAGAATGGAAAAGTACCGTTTCTATTGCCGCCATTGCATTCAGTATAGGCATGATATCCTCAGCTGTTGGCTTCTTAATAAGCATGTTCGTATTTTTGTAAGCTTTGTTGGACAGCAATCCAGCAACAACTTCCTTGGCCGAGGTATACCTTTGTTTTTTTTTCATTAAAAGAAGCAGACATAAGTTTTTTTGGATATCTATATCATTATTGGAGTACGTAAGGAATAAAAGAATAACTGAATAATTTTTTACCATTCTTTTAAAGCTGAACTCTCATGAATGATCGGGTCTTTTAAAAGCACAGTATTTAGACGCGACGACAGCGTCAAACCTGCCATAATGAAATGTTAACACAATAATCTTCGTTAAGACACTACAAAAACTAAAACATTTATGCAGGCTGTACACTATCCAGAAGGAAAAATTACCATTGAATGTCGTAACCTTCATGTTCATGCCCACAAACAATATTCCATTAGCAACATTCTCAGTTATAACATCAGCATATTCTCTAATCTTTTCTTTCCACAGCCTCATAAGCATAGGAATTTTCCTGCATTAAGACATGAGTGACGTAAACAAGTAAGGCTGAATGTAAATGACTGGATTTAAGCGTAGACAGTTTAACATACTCTGTATCGATCACGACAAAGTCCTGTGCAATCAATAGTTGACCATTTGAATCCCTGCCAACCTTTTTCTCAGGAAAAGCTTCGACAATGTAACCTTTAATATCTATACAAAAAAACAGGAATAAATTATAGAGTGCTTTGAATCTGTTTCTTTGACTTTAAGAACAAGCAAAATAAAAACAGGACATACTGATTGGAGTCTCGCGATCTGCGTAGCGGAACAAGTCAGAGAAACGTTTGAACTGGAAATTATAAGGTAATGCTGGAGGCACAGCTTCATCAACGGGCTGGACTGGTGTGGTGTTAAACAGTGTCCAGGCAAACCTATATTCACCAACCTCGTAACCTTGCTTCACTGGCTTGACATATGCATTAGAAATGTAGTAACGCTTGTACGGCATGAGTGATGTATCGAAATAAGCAACGTCTCCTCCATAGCATACCGCAGAAACCAAAGTCCCCTAAAGTAAAAACGATACAAATCATAGTAAGTGTTTTTCATTAAATTCTTCTTGACAGGCAAAATAAATACTTTATCGGCTGTTGTACTATAAAATATTGTATTATTAGTTGGTTAGTTATTGTATAGGTGAAGCACAACATAGAAAATCTAAAACATACATATATGCATCTTGAATAAAAGGATATTAATAGAGAGCAGGTTAATTACCACAGTGTCGACTAATATATAGCCTCTATATTCAGTAGGGTTAGCTGCAGATCTGCTTACACCCTTTTTTTTCCTTTCAAGAACCTGAACCAACACTTTCCATTGTTGCCTTCTAGGCACCACATCATTGATAAGGCAGGCCTGTCTTTCCACTTGCTATAGAAGGTGAAGTAAATTTGGTAAAGGCGACGAAACATGGTCCAGAAGAACGAAAATCGAATATGACATAACACTTTCGCAAGCACCCAAAACTGTAAAATTACTGTATTATACATAGCATCAAATAAACAATTATATAATAAAGAATATCATATCAAGAACTCATAGTATTTCCTTATACACCACATTTCTTGTTTTCTGGCTATTATGTTGCTCATGAAATGACGGGCACAACAACACACGCACAGCAGCAGCTGTTTTCGCGCGTGACAGCGCAACATACAACTGGCCGTGTGAAAATACTTGTTCCTTTAGATACACGCCTACAAAATCTAATGTTTGCCCCTGTGATTTATTAATAGTCATTGCAAAGCATAGTCTTATTGGAAACTGTACACGCCTATAAGGCACTGGATAATATTCTTCATTTGTGGGCTGTAAAGGAATTCTATGTATAAATACTTGCTTTCCTTTGTAATCTCCAATTGCAATTTCAGCTCGAATAATATTTCTAGTAAGTTCCTTACAAATTAACCTTGTTCCATTACATAAACCTTCCGTTGGATCTAAATTTCTTAGTAAAATGATTGGAGAATTTAATTTCAATATCAATTTATGCGGGGGCAAACCGTTTGGTGTCAAACTATTTAGGAAATCTTCATATTGAGCTTGGTCTGTTTGATTAAAAGTTTCATCATAGCTTAAATACTCAGTTTCAAGTCCTGGGAATTTTTTAATTAGCATATCATTGATCTCATCTACAAATTCATTCTTTGTTGTTAATATAGCTCTATTAATCGAAATATTTTGATCTGCAAAATCTACACCAATGTTAGGAAACACTTCGTTGATTAGTTTTTCTAGCCCTTCAGCATGTTCTTTTGTTTGAACTAAAATTTCTTTAGGCAAGCTTACATCTTCAGAGTCTTTAACTTGGTGAACACCATTGCCTATTTGCAATAGAAAAGAAGTAAATTCAGGATCTAATATTGCTCTCATATTTTCCTCTAGCCTATAAACTATAAGGTTTGGCCAAATATATGACCTAATTAGTGACGCATTTATTGTTTCAATTTTCGTTCCTCGGGTAACTACCGGCAAAGTCTGCCGAAAATCACCACCTAAAACGACTACTTTCCCACCAAACATCTCATCTGAATTCATGAGATCCTGTAGAAGGTCATTCAATGCTTCAATTGCGTTTTTCTTAGACATCGGAGCTTCATCCCATATAATTAATTTGGATTCTTTTATTAATATGCCAAGTGAGCTCTGTTTGTTAACCCTACAAGTTGCATCATCAGCCAAATCTATAGGTATCTTAAATCTAGAATGAGCAGTTCTACCACCGGGCCGCAACGATGCTGCAATGCCTGATGTTGCTGTTGCTAAAGCTATGAATCCTTTCGTCCTAACATCTGCTAACAGGGCTCTATATAGGAACGTTTTTCCAGTGCCTCCAGGGCCATCCACGAAGAATGCCCCTGACTGGTTACTGTAAACTCTAGCAATTATTGCATCAAAGGCAATTTTTTGCTTTTCATTTAGTTGGTTCCGTGATATTAAATCTACATCAGAAACTACAATATTTTTTTCAGCCCTTATTTCTCTAGTTAGGTCTTCCTTATCACCAAAGAGTTTATCCTGTGGTACTATTCCATACATATTGATATTTTTTCCCATTGACAAAAGAAATGAGTTTATCTGTTTTAAAGCTAAAATTTTACTCTCTACTATCTGAACACCTAAACGTTTAGTAAAATCTTCGATCATTTCATTCTGGAATCTTAACCATAATCTTTTAGGTTCATTAGGGCAAGCATAGACTAATAAAGTAGCAAATAATCTTCTTAATTCATACGGCATACGGAACATACACGCTTCTTCCAAGCATAATTCTTGACTATTATCGTCTTTTAATAGTCCTCGACGCAAAGCAGCCTCATGGTAAGTTTCATATAAAACATTATTGAATGTTTTTAAATCTTCAAATGACTTAGGACAATGAACCTTTATCAATAAAAGTCTAAGGTAATAACGCTCGCCCTCGGTTGGTTGAGCAGCAACAACTCTACCTACAGAATCACCTCGCTGCCTTAACCGCCACATTTTTTTGTCAGCCAACCAAACAAAGTGATTTGGAAACTCATTATAAGTACAATTTAATTCTTGTGCATCCTTATTTGTTCTGTTTGTAACAAAGTATTCAGGAAGCATAGTCTTCCTTGCAAATGGATTAGCTAAGACTTCAGTTAAAGTTTTATTCTTATTAAACATCAGAGGTTGATAATTCTCTAAATGCAACTGCAAGTGTATGACAGCAGGTTTTAATTCACCCATTGGCAACCGGTAAATGCGCCAAAGGGCTTCTGGGGCAGATACCCACCTAGCTGAAACATATTCCTTAATCTCATCTATTGGCTCATCTTTGTTTCCGTCAGCTACATTAAACATGACACGATCGTTTCCTTTACATATGTACTTGTATATATATTTTACTGCTTTTATCGTGGAACAAATTTCAACATTAATATGGCAATCATACTTTGCCAATAAATAAGCATTATATGGAACCACCCACCTATTGTCTAACATTACTCCTCTAACCTTAACCTTGTTATTATCACATCTTCTCATGTACGTTGGATATGTATCTGAGCCTATTACAGTTTCAGGACAATATTGCTTAGGGTATAAATTTTTACAGCTCCCGTCTTTTTTCATACATACATTAGTTGGATTTGCATGTCCACAAGGCCCGTGCAGCATATGTTTAATTACCATTGCATACAGATGAGGGTAATTTTTTTTATCAGGAATCTCTGCTGACACAACTTGATCAAATTCTTCTGGTTTATAAAGCTTAAAATTTGTCTTTAAAATTAGAAGGAAATGTGCGTGCGGCAAACCCCTTTTTTGAAATTCAATAACATACGTAAACGCAGCAACCTTCCCAAAAATGTTTTTCTTGAAAAGATCTATTTTTAGTTCTTCTAGACGAGAATGAAAAGCTCTAACAGCAAGATCTGGCCTATCCTGAGGCTCTTCATTTGGTTTTAGGTGTTCTTTAATGTCAGGCCAGTTCGGATTACATGTCATAGTTAAAAAGATATCAGGCTTTCCAAATTTTTGAACTAAAGTCATAGCATCTAAGTATTTCCTTTTCATATGACGTGGCCCACCAATAAATGCAGCAGGAAGAACAACACGATGACCAACCTGGCCACAATCATTTTCACCGGCTGCAACTGCGTCAGCCACGCCTTGTAAAAACTCACTACGTATGTTTTTTTGTTGGGAGATATAGTAATCTAATCTTTGTGTTTCCATTTTAATAAACATGTCTACACTAAACTGTTGGAATAGCCTACAAAGTGCAGAATCTGTGACTGATCGTTATCTCTAATCTGAAACTTATAAGCATAATACTCTCTAATGGAAACATGATTTGGATCATCATGCATAGCCTCTAAATTTTCTTTTTCTTCTTTTAATAAATCTTCAGCAGTGGTATAGCTACTGGGATCCAAGGGTCCGAAAGAAGCAGAACTACATTTCCTTTTCTTTTTAATTGACCTATTTCCCTTTTTGGGAATACCCTGGTGCCATCCAATGTCACCATATGGGAAAATTAAAGGGTATTGCAGCGGGTCAAAACATCCATAATAGTATTGTATCGATCGTGATTGACCACTATGAGTATACACATTGATACATCTAACATGATTTTCACCAGTTCCTTCAAATTGGTCAATTATAGCAGCAACCTGGGGGACAGTAGGCTTATTGTAAACTCTTTGATCTAATGTTGGATTACAGTATAAAACAATTTGTCGTTCCTGAATATCAGTGTAGTATTTCAGGCTCCTAAAGAACTGAGCGTAAGGATTTTCTGTTAGAACTAATAATAATTTCTGTAGCACTGTTTCCAAAAGCCTAGGACAAGCTTCCATTCTATTATCGATCTCATGTGAGGTATCGTGGAAGTAGAACTCTAAATTTTTAGAACCATTACCTTCAGAATGCAAATCATTTATAAAATGATACATCTGACCCTGAACCCTAAAAGTGTAGATGCCTTTATTTCTTTGAGCCAATTTTTTGTCATATCTAACACCAAGCGAAGTGAACGCTAAATGATTATTGTAAGTCCTTATACAGTCTCTAAACTGCTCACTTTGTTCATCATTTCCATCAAGTAGTTTTGTTAAGTTCAATGGAATTTTATTTGAAGCAAGTACAACCTCACCAGCACCGCAACAAAAAAGCGCTGATTCATGAGCAAATTTTTTTGCGCCACAGTGCGGGCATGGAGGCATTTTATTTAACGTCATAGAACGCGTAGGCACACATTTCAACAAAGCCCTACCTTTACAGCAAGAAGCCTGTGTACCATCCTCAACCAAATGATCTAATCTATCAGAACGTACATGTGGCAGAATCAGACCAACATTGGCTGGGATAGCTTTATAATTTATTTTGTTTTTCTTATTCTGCCATCTAATGATTGCTAAACGACGATACTCTTTACATTTATCAAATCCTAACTGAACCCTAGAACCACAAAACACATCATCAAGCAACTCATCAGAGCAAGAAACATGCCTAGGTTTCGCTTGACTTTTTGTTCTCATAACCACATAAGACAGAGCAGACTTATGAGTTTTTGAACACAACTATTAAGAACTACTAACAGCTAAAAAACAAGTTAACCAAACAAAATAACCGACAGATAAAAACAGCAAAATAACAGTGTTTTAGGAAAACAGTACCATGTGCAAGGCCATCATACAAGAGCAGGAGACAACCGTCGACGTAACCGTAGAAGAATATGATCAACAACAGCCAAGATTAAACTGCAAAGCACGAGCATAAACATATTAGAAACAGTGGGTGTCAAAACTTACCGAAGCATGAAAAATGATAATCAAAAGAACAGTCAAACATATCATATACAATTGTAACCAAAAATAAAATGACAAAACGGAAACACACACACATGATATACACTTACAAATATACACATACAAATAATACACAAACAGACACACATGATATACACTTACAAATAATAGGTGTATGATGCAACTGTCAAGTGGCTATACAGTGCAACAAGCCAACAAATGCAGTTTAAGAAGAAGAAAATCATGCAACATAAATCCATAAACTAACTACAACTAACTTATGACAAAGTGCACACATACACACATACATCATTTTTACACACACTCATCTGATGAAAAAAGGCACAGCAACATACACCATAAACTGACATATGCTACCCACATACATCATTTTTCAACCACTCTCAACAAACAAACACACACATAAACCAGAAATACATAGCAGTGCAAGAAATTCCAGGCACACAGACATATATCATTTTCAAGCAAACACAACATCTGAAAAAGATCACAGAGACATACACCATAAGCTGACATACATCCTACACACATACACCATTTTTAAACAACTCTCAACAAACAAACACACACATACACCAGAAATACACAGCACAGTTGACTTGAACTCAAATATTCGTGCAGCATGCACAGTTAACGCAGCCTATTTGGACACACAAGTGAGTTATAGAGTAGCAGTTACACATAGCTCAGCTTGTATATAACTGGAAATTAATGTACTGACATTGAGCTAATAGTTTTTCTTCTTTTTTTGTCAATAACTAAAGTAATACTTAATTAGCCTCTGTTGTTTCTGCAATTTCCTTCAGCCTTTCCATTTTCAACAACATTTTCAAAGCATGCACAAAAGTATTTTCCGTTTCCCCATCATTTGGCCTAATTCCAATGAATGAACTTTTTGAATCTGGGTATTATCTCCTTATTATATAAGCTACTCCTCATTTATCAAGCAGAGTTAATTTAGGAGAGCAAGTTAGATACAAAAAACGAAAGTATCTATTAACCAAAACAAAAACCAAAAAACAATTCACCCAGAAAACACAAACATCAAAACAATTCATACACAACACATCCCATATATCCCATAAACAGAAGGAGAAGAAAGAGAAGAGAAATTTACTGCTCACCTATAAAATCTGAAAACAAACGTGATAATTGAGAGAGAAGGCCAGCCCTTTTATAGCAAGCCGCCCGAACTCCTCCTATGACCTCTGAATGACAGACTGACCAGCCAAATGCATCCCCCCTCGACTCAACTTGCATCCAAGAACGAAATCTGGCGGCCATCGTCATAGACGTACGATTGAAAGGAAGAAAACCACCCCCCACCCTCTGCAGACAGGTAAATCTCCACCGCTTCCTTACATCGAGAACAACACAAAGAATGATAACACATCACCACTTGCTTTGATAACTGTATTTTATTTCTTTAATCAGCTTTTTTTTTAATTTTTTTTCTTTAGGTCTCTGTCAAAAGGCAACAACTTGCGTATATATTTATCTTTCCTTGATCTTTTCTCTTTAAAAAATAATAATAAATAAAACAACTTGCATATATATATATATTGTTGTTGTTTATATATTGCAGAAAATAAACACATTGCCCAAAACATGTATATATATTTTAATTATTGTTGTTTATATATTGCAGACAATAAATACATGGCCCAAAACATGACAGGTAGGGCCGTAGGAGTGTTAACGGTTCGGTTAAGTACAATTAATGGCCGCAACCGAAGCCGAACCGAAAATTTCGGTTAATAAATATCCGAAACCGAACCCGAACGTTTGCTTTAGGAATCCGAACCGAACTGAACTGAAATATACGGTTTGGTTCAGTTCGGTTAATCGAAAACCGAATACAATTTAACAATTATATTTAGTCTTAAACAATTCGTTTTTTATTCGGTTTTTTCATTCGGTAATAAACGGCTCGGATTACGGTTCGGTTATAAGCTATTTTTATAAAATAATTGTAATATTTTGGTTACAACTAATTATACATGTTGATACAAACGGTTCGGTTAACGTTTTTTTGTTTGATACAGCTTCAGTTCGGTTAATTATTTGATTTTTAATTCGGTTATGTTTTCGGTTCTGTTAATTGTTCGTTTTTAAATTTGGTTCGTTTTGCGGTTCGGTTCGGTTTGCAGCGTTAATCGTAACCGAACCGAAAATTTCGGTTGCTCTATATTATAAACCGAAACCGAACAGAAAACGAGCATTAACCGAACCGAATGACCTCGGATCAATTCAGTTTTTGGATAAATCGTATCCGTGAACACCCCTAATGACAGGCCCCAACACACCCAAAAAATGATTACACATTACCACTTGCTCTGATAACTGAATTTTATTTCTTTAATTATATATATATGCATACCATGGTGAATTTGTGATTATATATTTCCGTTAGCAATTTACTGAATGTATTATAAAAATTAGCTTGGCCATGATGAGGAGGAATAAATAAGACCCGATTATAATCATAAAATAAAATCAACCCTTGAAACTATAATAACCAGTAACCACCATGAGACAATTTGAATCAGAAATAAAGTACAGACTTACCCTATGGCATTTAGTGGACAATAGATTGAATAAGAGAGACAACCCTCTAGTGAAGCAAGCCACAAGAGAAGGAAAGCGTAATTACTCCCAAAAAAAAAAAAAAAGAAATTAAAGATTTTCAAATCTGAAACTATTCTCATCAATCTTGAAGAAACATAGTAAAAAACACTCACATATGAATGTCATCCGATCCATTGCAGAAATAATAATTCGCAATACCAAGAACCACCATCAAATAATATAATCTTTTAAAATAAGTAAGCAGAATACATATATCCCCATGCTTAACATAATAAATCAATTAAAAAAAAAGGATTTAACTCGAAAAAATAAAAAATATCTACTAACATAGAAGAATCGTTTTTACACTTAATTTGTAATATTTTGAAAGTCAAATCATAATTTTCTTTTTACTTTTTCGACACCGTATAGATAACAAATATCTATTTTAGATATTGATAGAGTTTAAGTATTACATATCTTATATATATGTATATATAGATGTATATATGTGTGTGTATATATATATATATATATATATATATATATATATATATATATATATATATATATATATATATTATATGTAACGTGTCGGGGCGTGTCGTGTCCTTAAATTTTAGAATTAGCAGGTGTCGCCGTGTCCGTGTCGTGTCGTGCGGCGTGTCCGTGTCCGTCTCCGTGCAACATAGGTCTCCAAACCTTCCACTAACTTTTCATCATCCTATTACTCAGCAATCCTTCGTCGATCTAGATTCCATCTTCTTCGATTCCTTAATTTCGGTCTTGATAAATTCATTGATTCTGCTCATCTTGTTCGATTTTGCTCATCTTCTCAGATTATAACAATATTTATTGTTAAATAGCAATCCTTTTACATTGAAATGTTGTACGGTTGCGCTAGCGGCAGCGAAATTTTCCCAAGCGGTTTCGAACAATCATCTATTAGCCGGAGTTGTGGAACATCTTTTGAAATGACACCGCCTCGTGTATAGGTTTCTCGAGTTTTTTTGTTGTTGTTTTTTTCTTTTTTGCGTTGTCATGCCAATATATGTGTTTTGAACACAGGTGTATGTGAAAATGCTTTAAAGAGAATTTTTTTTTTCTGTTATTTATGTTTTAATGGATTGTTTTGATTTTCTAGCTTCTTAATTGATGTCTGTGTAGCACCTTTATTGTGGATATCTTCCTTGCTTTTGGGTTAAGCTGCGATGTGGATTAGCTGCCCTAGCCTTGAATTTCAGTAAGAAATATTGATTCATTTTTTCTTTTCCTTTCTCCTTTCTTTGTTGCCATCTTGTTTCCATCTTTCAGTTAATTCAAACGTATGCTTGATTGCTTGAACTGTTTTATAATTATGAATTTCCTATTGAGTTGTATAGATCTTGTTCCTGGGCCACATGGCAATGATGTCAGTAGCTGTATGTATACTTAAAATATGTAGAAATTTCTCGATATTGTCATGCAGTTTCCGATTCCTAAAAATTGTCATCTTTTTTAAGTTGTGGCATCTCAAAATTGGCCAGAAGTCACTAAATCAGCTGGACTAGTGTGCTCAAGCTCTGTACAAGACATGGCATGATCCTGTCCGTGGAACTGTGATTGGTGGCATGATACGGTATGTGGTGTCGGATGGTTTTGAAAACAGCTTGTGAAAGGAGCTAGGTCTTAACACATTAAATATGTAAAACACATCACATTTGTATGCATATTTACATATAAAAAATGCTTCACATTTTCAGCATGAATGGATGCAAGCATACATCACAATATTTTCATCACATTTTTGCTTATTGGAATATGATTTTGACATGTACAGGGAAAAGAAAAGGGTGTCTGGCTTAAGAACCTCTAGTATGGTGTTTTTGGCCTTGGCAACAAAAAAACATGAGCATTTCAACAAAGTTTGGAATTCATTCATGCATAGTTTCTTTAAACGAGACGTGTGAATTTAGAAATTATTAAGATCTCTTAATGATTTTCCTCCTTTGTTTTCGTGTTTGGAGAACAGATTGCTATAGTTGTGGACAATCTTGCCACCAAACAGGGTATATTTTACTCTTTTCTAATGGTGTCCTACTTAGTAGCTTTTTTTTTTTTTTTTTTGGTGGTAAAACTCAGAATTATATTAAACGAAAAACTGAAGTTTTACATGGCCAACCCCTGACCTCACCACCAAAGAAATTACGTCATCAATACATGTTTATCATCTCCTTAAAACCTTAGTCCGGAAAACCCGTGGGGGAAAAGCCGGGTCCATATTCTGTTTTTGTTAATTTCGGTACATGTGTTTGGACATGCCCATATTCTTATATTTGCACAGATATACTTCCTCAATAGTTGCATCCTCCTTATATTCTCTTTCGTATTGCAGGTGGTAAGTGGTTTGTTCCAGTTGGACTAGGTGATGATGATCAATGCATAGAAGATGATTTCTCTACATGGTACAAAAGTGTGTATAGACTTTTAATATTTAAGAACATACCGAAAAGTTAGATGTTTGCAGTGTTGACAGATTTCTTTCGATCAAAGTTAATGCGGGCATGGGTGCTCTAAAGAAGGCTAATTGTTGTATCCACCTTGTTATAGTAGCTTGCTTTCCGGCAACATTGTTATCTAGTTTATAGGATCCATTTATGTGTCCATTGCCAAGTATTTTATATTCCATTGTCTCTGATTTCAAAATTTGTACTGTTTTGGAGTTTTTCTTGATTTTCTTTGATCAGGAAGCTGGTCTCTCCCTTTTCGTTTCTATTCTGTTAAAACAAATGTGTAACGCACTATCATTTTTTCAGGTCATCTATTCTTTGTGTTCAACGGAGCAAGATATGAGTTCATCAGTATGAGAAGCAGGAATGAGAAGTTCGTTTGTGCTTTCAGTCTACAGACTGCTGCAATACCAATGTTGATGGAAGAGTATCATCTGAGTGTTCAATATGAAGAAACAACGTTGCAAATATTACGGGCACAGCTTGGCCCCAATGATCTTCGTACGCAGGTACATGAGCAATGCATTTATCTTAAAGTCTTCATATAAACATAACCCATTTTTTATAATGCGTAACAAGGATTATATTAATTTTTTTCCTTTTTATGGTAACTTAAGTCTTTCATGAATCTAGTACAAGGTTTCATGCACATATATGTTTGTTTTTAGATGGACCTAATTTCAGTGCTGAGGCATTTTAAGATTTGTGCATACTTGGATAGACTCTGCCTTAGCTTTCATCTTTTCAAATTTATGATGGCTTCTGACTTGTGTAGCTGCTTGGCTTGAGTATTTTGAATCAAAGGCTTTTGAACTGTAAGAAGCTGCTCGAAATGGAACACGGAAGCCTGATGCATCTATATCTAGCAATGGCCATATGAGGTTTGATAAGTTTGGCTTGATGTTGATGATTTTGGTGGTGATGAAACTTAGTGTATTTTTCTAATTTGTATTATTCCTTTTCTAACAATAGTTTCATGAAACTTAGTGTATTTTTGTTGAATACCTAAAATGATATCTTTCATTCCTTTTCTCATGTGTATTTATAATTTGCTTAATGCCTGCCAATTTTGTTGGCAAATGACTGTTTGAATATGCACTTGCGTTTTTATTTTTTCGTGGGGTGGGGGTGAGGGGTGGGGGTGAGAGTGGGGCGGGGTGGGGGCAGGGCGGGGTGGGAGCTGGGGCTGGGGATGGGGCGGGTGTTTTATGCTGTTTTTTTTCAAAAAGCCATTTTTCTGATTTTTTTTTTTCTTTTTTAAATTTTTACTTTTGCTGCGGTGTGGCACCGTGACAATAGATTTTAATTTTTTGCCGCGGTACTGTACTGTTGCAATACAATTTAGCTTTTTGCCGCGGTGTGGTCAAAGGCGTGGCTAACATAGAAGAATATTTGCCCATTCAACAAATTTGTGGAACTCATCGATCTCTATAGAGAACCGAGCTTTTCAATACCATTCAATAGTTGAGATGTGGACATTGACATTTGAGATAGAAGTTATGCGGAATTATTCTTTTTGGGAGGAGTTATGCGCAAATGAAGTCGGTGAGTTTCAAAGGAGTTTGGAAAAGCGGTTAAACCCTAACCGGAAGGGTATCCTTGCCCCCGATCCCACAGGAGTACGAGGAGAGGTTAATCAGGGACCTAGCAGCTCGGGGAAGAGGCTTGTTGTTATTTCCGCTTACACCGAAGGGACCGGCCCTTTACGAGACTCGAACCCCCACACTCCGGCTTTCGGTCCAGCGTAGCATTACACCACCCCAACCGCTTACCACTAGGCCATATCCAGGAGATCAGAGGTGAGTTTGGAATTTGTGGGGAACGTGGAGAGTGGAGGTTTTTTTTTTTTTAATGAATTTATTTATTTATAAAAGCATGTGTATGGAAATTCCGGGTTTGAGTCGGGTCAAATAGCCAAAACGGGCTAATTGACGGTTATTTACTCTAAAATATAATATAAGATAATAATATATACACATTAACAATTTACACACTGAGTTTGTAGTTGAACGAGCCGAGCTAAAAAAAAAATACTATTGAATGGGCCGAGCTCAAAAATAAATACTATTGAACGAGCCAAGCTCGAGTCAAGCTTGTTCGTGAGCTTGATCTCGAGCTCGAGCTCGAGCTCAAACATTTTTCATACTTATCGAGTTGAGCTCGAACGGCTTTTTAGGCTCGTTTGTGTTAACGGGGGAGCTCGAGCGAGCTCGATTATAAACGATCTCGAGCTTGAACTTCAGCTACTCGACTCGGCTCGTTAACAGCCGCCGACGTGAAGGGCTACATTCTGTGGACGTTGACGGACGCTTTTGAGTGGAATTTTGGGTACACAAACGTTATGGAATTCACCATTTTGATTTTGAGACTAAGAGGATTACACCGAAATCATCAGCAGCTTGGTATAAACACTTCATTGAAAAACATAAAACAACAACTCAAATCATTGTTCCAAAAAGGAATCCTCAACTTATGCAGGCACACTAAGAGTCCACACAGCAACGTCCTGTTTTTTCCTTTTTGGTAACTAGAATGCCATATAAACCTAATTGGGTCAGATAATTATTTGTATCCTTCCCTTCAAAAAAAAATTGTTTGTATCCTTTTATGGTTTTATATTAATATAAAATAGCAATCTTTTTTTAAGGGATAAAATGACAATCTTGTTATCGTGTAATTGTTAGGAACATTTTTAATATGTTTTGATGATGGTCATACTAGCTGTTATAGCAAGCCTGAAATAAGTTAGAAATCTATGTATAAGACTTTACTTAGAGTCTGACATGTTGTATAAGTTAAGTCAGACAAGTATTGTACTAGTTGATAGGATGGCAAAGTAAAACAGAAATCCGGCAGAGTGAAGCCAGCCAAGTACCAGCAGAGAAACATGAAGACATTATGGTCTGACTTATAACCAGGGAAGTCTGTGATGACCTTGGATAAGTCTAAGTTATAACTCAAATGATGAAATACATTGTCAAATATGGTGTATACTGATCTTAACCAAATTAAGGATCAGTGAAGTACAAGGAGTTTGTAAAATCAAAGAAAGCAGTAAACCGGCAGAGTGAACTGACAATCGGCTGAGCGAAGACAAAGAAGTGAAGGAAGAACCAAACAGCCAAGTCAGAAGGATCATTTAACCGTTCAGGGAACGGCCAAGTAAACTTTACTTGTTCAGATTTTATACTATGAAGATCAAGCATTAAATGCACAATCAATTGAGGATCAATCAAGGACGGATTTTCTGATAGACGTTTGAGAAATAAATCCAATCACTGAAATCAAGGAGAATATAATTGAGAGAGAATCAAGAATTAAAACAAGGATTATTCCCCACATTAAATAGCCAACAGACGGAAATTCAAATCAAGGATTATCAAGGCTATATATAGAAGGCATTGACAAACAGGAAAAACAACGATTGAATCTGATAAGAAACAAGCAGAAACTCTGTCAATTTGAAAAGCCTTCCATCTGTACTTAAAGAAAACATCTAGAGATCAACTCAAAGCAATCAGAACTCAAATTCCTTATCAAGCACTGAGATTGATCACAAGTCTGTGAATCCAATTCACATCAACTGAAGCAATTGAATCAGAGGAATCTGAGAAGGAGTTGCAATATTTGTGATAGCTGCTGAAAGATTTGTTCTCAAGGAGTAGTGATAGAGACTGAGTCACTGAAGCTTTTGTAGCATGGAAGTGATAGTCTTGAAGATTGTGAAGCTTGAATAGCCAAGGACAATCTAACTATTGCATCTCGTGAAAACAATAGTGAATTCTCTCCAATCATCACAAGAGAAGAGTGGATTAAGGGATTACACCACCCTGAACCACTATAAACTTTTGTATCTATTTACTTTTAGCAATTTACTTTAAAGCACTTTATTTCATTGCATACTATATTTGTGATTGCATAATCTACTTTGAACCAACATTTAAAGAAGGGACTTATCCGCTGCCCAAAAGCTTTTAAATATAAGAAAAGTTTTTGAACACCACTATAGTCATTCATCCCCCCTCTGACTATAGTTTTAACCCTTCTTTGGGACCAACTGTAATTTATTTAGTTGTTTATAGGATAATGTCCCTACACTCGAATTGTGAGGGAAGTGATAAAGTATTAATAATGGGATTCATATAAGTCAAAACCCTTCCCCGGCGAGAAATTGCCCTTTGCAACTTAAGATTCGCCATGGAACAAGAGACGCTAGACGCCCTCTTGCAGACGATCTCTCTCACCACAGAAGAGGAGGTACACACTGCTATGTCTGTCGAGCGTCGGAGGTGGAGAAATTGTAGCATTGCGGCTTGATTGCCTGTTGTTTGACTCAGAAGGATGTAGACGTGAGGGGTCCTCGGTTAGCCCTGAAGAAGTCATTGGGATGTGAATTTGAGGTGAATCGGCTTATCAAGAATGTTTTCTAATTTGTATTCATCGAACTTGGGCTCGGGTTTTGCGGATGGCCCATGGTGCTTTGACGGTGCCTTGCTGGTGCTGCGGATGTGGGTGGACGGATGGGAGTCGGTTGAGGGTCTTTTTGATCAGGCAGGGTTTAGGGTCCATGTTGTCAGGCTGCCTTTGCATCTCTGCTCCAATGAGGTGGGGAAGAAGGTGGCTATGTCGGTGGGAGCTTCGGTTTGCCAGTTGCGGGAGGTGGTGGCATCGGGACTTCGATTTCTTCGATTGCGGCTGGAGATGAGCGTGACCCAACCATTGCGTAGAGTACTTCAACTTGATGGGGGGAAGGTGGTGAAGGTGTTTTTCCAGTATGAACGTTTACCGAATATGTGCTTTCGGTGCGGTTTGGTGGATCATATGCAGCATTTTTGTCCCAGTTCCACGAGGGAGTTGATGGTGGAGAGAAGCAGGCATTGCCGTTTAGGACTTGGTTAGAGGCCAGCCGCCGATCGGACTTATTGAAGGAGATAGAGTTGTTGCATGATGTAGGGCCGGAGTTGACCGAAGATGTTGGTTTGTCATGGGAACTTGTCCAATTCGTTACAAGTGATAAATCAACGCCGACGTGTGGAAGGGCCGACGTGGAAATTGGGTGAGGTTACGGGGGGAATTTCGGATCTTAGATGGTGATTCCGGAGTTGAACTTGTAGGGGAAGTTGCATTTATCGTGTGAGGAACGGATAGTATATACGTTGCGGGTTTCTACTTATCGCCGTCTTGCTCGAGCTAAATGTGGTGCATGTATCTATTTCAGGGTTGCCCGTGGGAGGGAAACGAAAGTCTGACATGGAGGTGGATGAAGGAGTAGAGATGAAGAAGGCCTGCCCAGAAGCGAAGATAGTTACTTTCAAATTGCAGTTGGTGGAGCCTGTCCAGGAACATGCCCACCGGGATCCATGAATATCCTATGATGGAACTGCCGAGGGTTTGGCCATCTTTGGGCAGTGAGAGAATTAAAGGGCCTTTTAAACATTTATACCCCATTTTATTTTTGTCTGAAACAAAATTCAGTGAAAATCGGTTTGAGTACGTTCGTTGTTTGCTTGGCTATAGTTGCGCTCTTATAGTGGGATAGTGCGGGGGCTAGTGGTGGTCTTGCTTTATTGTGGAATAATGATATGGATGTTTGATTTCTACTTATAATCCGGGTTTTATTGATGTTATTATCCGTGATGCTGCTGGCCTTGTCTGGCGCTTTACAAGATTTTATGGCAACCCGGTGGTGAGAGAGAAGGAGCACTCATGGGCTCTGTTGAGGCGGTTGCATGATCAGATGACGCTTCCTTGGGTTGTTGCTGGGGACTTCAATGAAGTCTTATTGCATATAGAGCAAGAGGGACCGCATTTGAGACCGTACCCACAAATTGCGGGTTTTTAAAGAGCTTTGGCGGATTGTGGTTTATCAGATTTTGGGTTTCTTTGGGGCTCCTTATACGTGGTATAAGCGGGCGGATGACACTCGGGTTTGTTTGGACAGGGGTGGCCAACTTGGGGTGGCGCACCCTTTTCTCACAGCACTCTGTCTACCATTTATCTAGTTCTCGGTCGGATCATGTTCCCATTCTGTTATCGTCGGTCAATCCAGTCCAAATGGTTTTTAGTTTACGGTTTGTTTTCGTTTTAATCCCTAAAGGAATAGAGGATGTCGGTGTTGTTGTTAAGCTTGCTGAGTCCATGATTTTTGACCAATCCCATACTGTTACTGTTAATGGTAATGGTAATAGTGTTATTGTGTTTGTTAATAAAAAGTGTTACTGTTACTGTGTTATTGTAAACGCAACAATTAATTCAATTCGAATTTCAAAAACTACTTCAAAATGGTATCATATGAGATATCAAAATCAAGAGAAAAAAAATGAAATTTGATGAATGAATTTTGATGATCGGTGTTCTAAATAAAAAATTACGGTCGTTTATAAGAAAAACGCTCCGATTAATGCAAATGTTTTTTCGGATTTCAAGACTTATATCGAAAGGGTATCATATGAGATATCAAAATATATAGGACAAAAAAATAATTTATGATGAAAGAATTTTGATAATCGAAACTCTAAATAAAAAATTACGGTCGTTTAAAAAAACAACATACAACAATCAGCGTGTATTGTAAAAAAAAATCAAAATAAAAGAGCGCAATGCATTTATGTTTAATGGATGAGCGTGTGTTTGTTTTTTTAGCACACAAGGGTATATTTGTTCAATGGATTTTAGTTTGTCATTTTTGCAACTTTTTAATTTGTACGTCATGTTTTTTATGTTGTATTAAAAAGTGGCTTTTATCCTCTTCACCATAATTTGAAATCTATGTAACTCAATCAGAATAATAGATAATCCATCAATAATATTATTTAATGACCATTGAAATTTTTTTGGCAGAACAATTTGTGGATTATTTTGTTTACTATTAGGAAAACCCGTGCTATGCACGGGAAAATGTAAAATTTGAAAATGAACATCGAAGAGAAATGACATGTTAAAAATGTTATGTTTTTAGAAAAAAAATTATGTTTGTTAAAAATTGAAGCTCATGATGAAGTAGCATATCATCATGAATGTTTAATATTATTAAATTTCATGTTAAAGTAAAGAACAATATACGGTAGAGAAGACACGATTCATTAAAGGTGGGGGAAAACCATTTCATGGAACATCGATGCAATTGATCGATGGAAAATATGTTAGTTTACCGTGGGGATTTAATGGAAAATAAGTTAAAAGAAGGTGGAACAGAGTTAGAAGCTAATAGGTAGCCACGGAAAGTACTCAAAATTAACAGCATATCCCCTTTTACATTCCTCACGAAAAATTAGGTGCGAATTTAGGAAGGGAAATAAAAGCGCACGAATTCGCAAACAGAAAATCTCTTAAATAGAGCCACAAATATATCAGATATATGTGTTTCTTAACTTGAATGGAAAATAAAAAAATTTAGCAATGTATGACAATGCTCTACCTTTTGACTTCAATATATATATCGAACAACGTTACCCTAAATATCACAGTGATGCCAAGGTGTTTACTTGGAACCTTCTGTTGGGATATAAGATGAACGCGTCCTACCGTTGCTTTAATGGCCAAGTAGTAACCCCACATACGCTAAGAGGAAATATTCAGATGCATCTATCCCTTTTAGTGTATGCGTGACCTGCACCATAGGTGCATAGAGATGGAAATATGCAGACCGATACTCGCATTGCAGCCGTAGTGTAGAAAAGGAAAAGCTAATGTTAATTTTTGCACCAAGATATTCCGAAGTGGAATTTTCAACAATATTTACATAATTCAACAAACAATGAACGACATTTCCTAAGCAAACACACTAGAACCGTCTTATAAAGTAGTATGCAAAAAAATAGTAATTATATGAACATACAATGAAATTTTGGCTTACATTGCTTCACTTTCACGTATCCGGAGCCTATATTATCCTAGCGTAGGATCAACATTATGTTATTAATGTGAAGATCCCTGGTTAGGAAAATGAAATAAAATAAATAACAAAGTCAAAGAAAAACATAAAAATTGCAGAGTAAACGATTTGGAGATGTACCTCACAACATAAGGACATGCTCGTCGTCGACATGCTCTTAAAAAACATTGTGCAAAAGTCAACCAACTTATTTCATTTGAACGAAAAAATGATACAGCAGAATACCGCTATGGAAAAATATTTGGAACAAATACATAGAAAGGATTGGAGCAAGTCATATGAAATTGAAAGCTTGACATACCAAAAGAAAAATCTAAATAATGAATTAGAGCAACTGATATGATATTGAAAGACCACATACATAAACTGAAAGACATACCAAAAAACATACAATAATGAAGACAATGAAACCTAATGTTGATCTACAAAGAGTTTCCAAAAAAGGGAGGAAAAATCACCTAACATTCAAGTCAGTGTATCCTTCAAAATGGCATAAAACTCACATGCAACAACATATTAAAACTTGATGAAATAATCATTCAGGCCATCAAAAGGGAATGATCAATACTTGCGACCCCAGAAGTGCATTTCGTAGTTCGGACGCAAGTGCAACTATCGACACAAAAGTTACCAAGGACCATTGTACACCAACTTATCAAGGACCATATTATGTGCTTCAACTCAAAATGAAATATATGGGGCTCATAGTCTAACGGTATTGCACTATTTTTCTCAATGCGATCTTATGAGGAAATAAGAAAAAGGATAAGCATGAATTTAACATATAAAAAATGTCTATATTTCTTATTAGCATGGACATAACGTGTATAATGAGAACCTGATTATCACACACAATACATGTATAATGAGAGAGTCGTATATAACGGTTTCTAATATGATCAGAAAATGATAAAGAATTAGCCTAATGAATCACAAATAAGTTGTACTAAAACGTTATCATATAGCAGCAAAAATATGTTCTACCAAATTGAAAGTTAGACATACCATAACTTCAAAGGGTTATGCAAGAATCAAGTCCGGGTGTTGGATTCAGAATAAAAAATATTGCAAGATTATGAACTAATTTTGCACAAAATACTCATTCCACCTGAAATGCATATTATTATCCACTGCCAAGGCACAGAAAGGGTATAAAATTGTGAATATTAACACTATAGAACCAAATTAGCAAATAGAGTGTATAATATAGATTTTCATAATAAGTAAATGTCTCAAACTTTCATGAAATGGTTTATGTTGTTCTTCAACCAATAAATTTTGCAACTTGTGGCCTTCTAAAGAAACCTCCCTTATTGTTAAAGATCAAGCGCTTACCAGTTCTCCCTTACCGGTTCTCCTAAAAGCTATGAGGCACTTATTGAGGCATTTCAGTTTTACTATTACTCAAATTCCATTAAAAATGAAGAAGTGCATTGGCCTCATAGTAAAGAAGCCTTAAGTCTTGAGTAAATTCCATTTAAGAAGATAAAAAATTTACAAAATGACCATTTTTTTTGCACCCCTAATATATACCCATTAAAAGTTACAAAACGTAGGAAGAAAAGAAATGAAAATTTTCAAAGCGACATACCGAAATCATGACTTTATACATACCATCAAACCTTCAAGATTGAGCTCACATTTAGTATTCCATAGTATTCCTTCATATTTTTTCCAAACTGAAATTAAGTATCAAATTTTCGACCAAAATTCATTTTCCAAAATCAAATTTTCTAGACTTTTTAACATGAAACCCGAATTTCTCGATTAAAAGAGTGTAGTACGAAGAAAGGAAGCCAAAATAGTTTCTGATAATAACATAAGAACATATAAGCACTTAAAAAAAGATTTACCCATATTTATGCACCATCGCCCCAAAACACACCCGTAGATAGACGTCTCGCTACAATAAAAACGTGGGGGTCTCGCGTGCGCATGTAGTAAGCAGCAGTCTGAATTTTTTTATTCCACCGTTGCCGAACCTATTCGATGTTGTATATCAAACTTGGCGTGGGTTGTTATTCTATCAATCTGGACAACAATACTGTTTCATTCTTGAACATAGCAAATAATAAAAAATAAATGTTTGCAACAATGATTTTCTTCAACGAAAAGAAAAGTAAAATTTTAAAACATTCTCTGATAACCCTTCATTCATGTCTTCTATATATACAATCTTCCCTTGCTTGTATAAGCGGATAACTTCTTCCAGAAATTTCGGGAAAAGGTGTAGATAATCACTCTGTAAGAAGCCCTGCATTCTTATACGTCGTGCTATGAGAGAGAACATATTATATACTCCAATAGGCTCTGTCGGACCTGGCTGTGAAATCATCCCACAGATAGCAATCCGGCCATGCACCCTCATGTTTATAATTGCAGTATCCAACATGGGTCCTCCAATGTTATCAAAATATATGTCAATGCCTTCTGGAAAATACCCGTCATTTGAACCAAACCGAGTTTATGAATATCTTTGTCTAGTGACTCTGCAGACGTAATCATAACACAAAGCACATATGTTTTGTGAAACTACATGATGGCTAATCAAGTCGCACTTACCTTTTCAAAGCTCTGTCAAGGTCTTGTTCCTCTTTGTAGTTGAAACAGAAATTGGAAAATGAGGTTGTGTCAGTCCTGACACTTGAAAATCAGGTCGTGCCTTTTCTGACATGGAAATTCAGGTAAACTTAAGATACCCTACGTTTAAACGTAAGGATCCTTATGTTTAAACGTAAGGTAGTCACATATCTGTTGGAAATAAAATTTATGTTTTGATGATAATTCATCTAATTTGTTCAAAGTATTATCTTAACCCCATTGATGAAGTCCTTGAAGCCAGTTGTTATAGTGAAAAGCTAAAAGATGTCTAGAATGGAATGTAAAGTTTTACTAGAGTCTGATAATTGTATAGGTTACATCGGACAAGCACCGTAATAATTAGCGTGTCGTAAAGCGAAAATTTGGAAATCATTTAGAAAACTCGGAACTACCAATACAAGCAACCGACTCGAGCACACCTACGTAAAGGCGAAGAAGGTAAGTTCACCGAGAGTTACGGACTCGGTTGGCTTATCTAGAAGATTGAAGAGCGAGGGTCACGAGAAGAACGAAGAGCGAGGGATCAAACTCAGTTATGAAGATTACAAGTCGAGATCGTAAATTTGGACTTCGAGCAAGATTGTGGTG
The DNA here is from genome assembly GCA_036785695.1 of Gentiana straminea. Taxonomy (NCBI): domain Eukaryota; kingdom Viridiplantae; phylum Streptophyta; class Magnoliopsida; order Gentianales; family Gentianaceae; genus Gentiana; species Gentiana straminea. Next base: position 464,844 of record JAVUPR010000282.1, read on the forward strand.
ACCTGAACTGACTTTATGGATCTTGTATGAAGACCTAAGAATCATAAGGACAATGAATTTTTAGTTGATAATGAGTCATGGTGTACTATGATTAAGTCAATGATGATCAGATGAAAACTGGAGCACTGATATTTGAAGAAGAGTAAAATTTCAGTTAATGCTCCAAGTCAGTTAGAAAACTGACAAGTGAAAACTCAGAATAAAACTGATAAGGAAACTCAGTTTTATAAGTCAGTCATCCAACAACTAAAAGTACAGTGGAATGTTGAAAAGAAAACAATTTCATTGGATGAGTTACTGACACTGCAGAACGGTCAGAAAATATATCCGTTGCAGAAAAAGACACTGATACAATTCGAATCTAAGCCAAATGAACGTTGGATATTATACTATAAATAGAGGACTTTGCACCCAAAAATAAATAAGAGATTTACAAGATTTAACGAGCAAGTTTGTGCATTAGTCATCTTATTCGAATTGCTATCATCTCTGAACTTTAACAAAGATCATATCTAGTATTTCTTCAAGTGTTCAAGCTACAAAGAATCTATCAAGGATCCAACACTTTGAAGAACCACAAACAAGAATCAATTTATTTGATTCTCAGCCCAACTTTGATTTCACATCAAAGGTTTTAGACTGTGAAGCAAACCAGGAAGGTTTCGCCAAGGACAGTTGTGACAAGCAGTCGGGTAGACTGTGTTTGTGGTGGTAGCTGGTGAAGAGGCATACGTGTACCCTCCAAGGACCAGTTGTTCAAGCATTTGGAGAGCAGCCATTCTACCTGTTCTACAATTGTTTAGATAGTGACGCTAGGGATTAGCCAAGGACTATTGTTTAGGACTTTTTGTAACAGTGCACCTCAAGAAGTTCTAGTGGAATTTTCCTCCGCACCACAGGGGAAGAGAGGATTGACAGGATTACACCACCTGGAACCTCTATAATTTCTGCCTTATTTACTTTACGCATTTACTTACTTACTCAGTATTTATTCATAGCATTGTGATACTTGATTGTTATACCTTACACAAATCACAATCGATATTCACCGAATTCGTTCACAACACACAGTTTTCATAACAGAATAACAAGATCAAGAAAAAGGCTAGAATCATATCCGCTGCCGGTTGACTCAGTTTTAGCTTAAGTCAGTTTGACTTAATCTCAGCTTTGTCGACTTAACTCCACACAAGTTGTAATTGAATTTTTAAGTTGTTTAAAATCCAAGTTTTAGGGACAAGTTTATTCACCCCCCCTCTAAACTTGTGTTAGCCTTTCCAAGGGACCAACAATTGGTATCGGAGCAGTGTTTCTTTGACAAGATATCATTTGCTCTATATCTCCTCTAGTTGTTCTCAGTTGAAAGCTCAGTTTTAAATTCATTTCTCACTCACTCGCAATGGATAACAATCAATATGCAAGACAAATGCTAATGTGCAACATGGACAGATTTGACGAATACAAACGTCGTATGCATGCATTTCTGGCAGCTACTCATGATGAAATGATGGATGTACTCACTGATGGACCAATTAAGATCACTCATATGCAAACTGTTGGTGGAGAACAAGTTCGAGTTGCTAAACCCAAATCGGAATGGACCAGTGATGATCACAAGCGAAATAATCTCAACAATGTGGCCATGGACTTTATCCTCAGAACTCTTGATAGCAACATGTACCTGAAAGTGAAATAATGCACAACTGCCAAGGAAATGTGGGACAAACTCCAGTTAGTTTGTGAAGGAACATACTCAATCAAGGAAAATAAAATTTCTGTTGCAAAGCAAAAATTTGAGAATTTCAAAATGAAATCTGGAGAAACCATTGATCAAATGGAGACAAGATTCAGTGCTATCATGGATGAACTAGATCTACTCAAGATTGAATACTCAAAGAAAGTTATCAACACAAGAATCTTGAAGGCTTTACCAATGTGCTGGAAGATGAAGGTCACTGCTATGGAAGAATCCAGGAGGCTGGATGTAGAAGATTCATTCAAGATCTTTTCAGATTTGAAAGCTTATGAATTCAGTGAAGATTTCACAAGCACAAAGCTGCAATAATCAAGGCTCTGGAAGAACCCAAAACGACAGCACTTGCAGCAGCATCGAATGACAATCAAGAAAACTCATTTAGCAATCTTCATGAATTGGATGAGATGGAAGAACAAATGGCTCTGATGATGAACAGAATTCGAAGGATGAAGAGTGGACATCCAGTCACTCAAAAATTCATCAAAAGAACCCCTGAGAAAAGAAAAGATGATGAATACCTTTGTTTCAACTGCAAGAAACCTGGACATTATAAAGCTGAGTGTCCAGAACTGATCAAGAAGACCCTACCAAGAAGAGTTGGTAGAAGAGCACTCCTTGCTGGAGATGAATCAGACTATGAAGCTGGTACTGAAAGACTATCAGATGACACAGCTTTAATGGCACATATGGAAGATCAAAATGAAGTATGTGAATCTAATTCTAAATACTCCTCAGCTCAGATTTCTATGATAAATGCATGTTCATCGACTGCTGACTCCAATCCAAAAAATCTAGAATTAGAAGAAACGCTTGACGAATTGATGAATCAACTAGTAACTATTCAAGCTGGCTATGAATCAATCAAAGCTGAGAAAGAAAGTCTAATTCTGGAAGTTGAAAGATTGAAGTCTGAATTAAAAATGTTGAAACTGACTAAAAATGATAAAGAAAAGATTCAGCATCAGACTGTTGCATCAGCAGCAGCAACTGAATCATTTACTCAATCAAGTTCAGTTACTGGATTCAAATCAGGAAAACCATATGGAGACAAAACTGGTTTAGGATTTGATACACAGCAATCTTCAAAGAATGGAACTAGCAACGCTGCTGGACCTAGTACCAAAACTGGTATTAAGTTTGTAGCTGAGCAATTTCCACAAACTAAGAAAATTGCTGAACCAGTAAAACCAGTATCACAAAGGACAAATCAGTTTCCTAAGAAGACAACTGTATCTACCAACAAAAGTAAGTCAAATGCATTCAATGAAAACCGAAAAGGTAAATCAATTGCCAGATCCACAAAAACCAATGAAGTCAGGAACCAGAAAAATTACAATCAAAGTAAATCCAAGAATGTTAGTCATTCAAGGATTCACACATTTAGGGGAAAGGAAGACTATACCCCACTGACGATGATTGGAATTTTACTGATTTGGTTAATAAAACTGGTAATAACAATCATTCCAGACCGAGAACTTATCACAAGTCTCAGTCCAAAACTCAGCAGAGGACTAATCTCAGTTCTCAACATAAGTCACAGTACAAAGGTCAGTTCAGACCTCAGTACAGAAGGAATGATAGTTATCATTCAAGCTTTAATAACAAAATGCATGGTGGAAATAAATTTCACCAAAAGATCGAGAGATCATATAAATAAGATACAACCCAAACACATACATTATGGGAGTGTAGCTTATATATATGAAAACGGAGTGCAACAATATCCGAAGGATACCCAAGGGATATATTCTCGGTGTTGTACCGACAACCGACCCCCATGGACCCAAACCGAATTGGGTACCTAAAACCTTTTAATTTTTATTGCGGGATATTTGGTACTTTGACGGTGGTTGCTCTAGACACATGACAAAGAGCAAGGACTGTCTTAGTAATTTTATTGCAAAAGATGGACCTAAAGTCAATTTTGGAAGTAAAGATAAACCCGGATACACCGAGAGGTTATGGCACCTTAATCGAAATGGACTCACAATCAAGAATGTATCCTATGTAGAAGGACTACACTACAATCTACTCACAAGACAAGTCAATTTTGTGATATGGGATACAAAGTCACTTTTGATAAAGATTTACTGCGTTGTCATCGGCGAATCGGCTTATCAAGTTGTCCTAGCCGGAAGAAGAAAGGAAAACATGTACGTGGTAGATTGGACAAGCGCCGTTCTTTGAAACTTGTCTACTTGTGCATACCAAATCATAAATCGAGTTGGCTATGGCACAAGAAAGCGAGTCATCTCAATTTTGATGACATCAACACACTTGTTAAGAAGCGACTAGTCATTGGGTTACCGAGAGATATCATATAAGAAGGACGAAACTTATGTGATGCATGCCAACAAGGAAAACAAACACAAGCAAGTTTCAAGACCAAGTCTCAAAGATTCTACAACACGACATCTAGAATTGGTACACATGGATTTATTTGGACCTATTACACCAATTAGTATCGGTGGAAAGAAATATACTTTGGTGGTAGTAGATGATTTTTCAAGATACACTTGGGTAATCTTTCTAACCAAGAAAAGTGAAACCAAGCAGAAACTCACAGAACTTCTCAAGAGACTTCAGAATCAAAAAAAGGAGTTTCAGTTGTGAAGATAATATCTGATAAAGGAACTAAATTCCTCAACAGTGTAATTATTGAATACTGTGAAGAAAATGGTGTGTTACACCAACTTGCTGCCACATGAACACCACAACAAAATGGTGTAGCTGAAAGAAGAAACAGAACACTCAAAGAAGCTGGGAGGACCATGATCTGTGAAGCTAAACTACCTGAAAGATATTGGGCAGAAGCAGTTAATACAGCTTGTTACACTCAGAACAGAGCTCTCATGAACAAGAGACATGAGAAGACCCCTTATGAAATTTGGAATGGAAGAAAACCAAATGTTTCATACTTTCATGCTTTTGGAAGCAAATGTTTCATCCACAATAATGGAAAAGATCAACTTCATGTTTTTCAGCCTAAAGCTGATGAAGGAATTTTCCTAGGATATTCAAGTGTCATCAAAGCTTTTAGAGTACTAAATAAAAGGACACTCAAGCATGAAGAATCAATACATGTAGTATTTGATGAACCAAACTTCCCTGGTGAAGCAACTGAAGACACACCAGAACCAGTTTCTCAGTCTCAGTTACCAGTCATACCAGAACCAAATTCAGTTGACATTGGAAGGTTACAAATCTCAGATTGTTCAGATCAAGATCAACCTCAGTTTCCATTCACTCTACAACCTGAACAACTTCATTCAGATCCAGTTGAACAAGTTCAAGAATCAGTTTCGAAGAAACAGTTGAACAAAATGCAAATTCAGTTATTACAAACTCACACACATCAATGGATGAGAGATCACCCTGAAGAACAAGTTATTGGTGATACACAAGTGGAGTTCGAACAAGACATCAACTAGATGCAATGATTGCATGCTTTCTATCTCAATCGAACCTAAAGAAATTGAAGAAGCATTGAAAGACCTGCATTGGATCTTAGCCATGCAAGAAGAACTCAACGAATTCGAAAGAAATCAAGTATGAGAATTGGTGGATAGACCAGCTCATGTGAATATCATTGGAACCAAATGGGTCTTCAGAAATAAACTTGATAAAGATGGGAATATCATCAGAAACAAGGCCAGACTTGTAGCCAAAGGATACTCTCAAGCAGAAGGCATAGACTTTGATGAAACCTATGCACCAGTTGCAAGATTAGAAGCAATCAGATTATTTCTTGCCTTTGCCGCTCACAAGAAATTCAAAGTTTATCAAATGGATGTCAAAAGTGCATTTTTGAATGGAATTCTTGAAGAAGAAGTATATGTTCAACAACCACCCGGATTTGAAATCAAAGATCAAGCAGATAAAGTTTTCAAATTAAGAAAAGCTCTTTATGGACTCAAACAAGCGCCAAGAGCTTGGTACGAAACTCTATCTCAGTTTCTAGTGGATAATGGATTTATCAAAAGAACAATCGACAAAACTCTATTCAGGATGAAGAATGGAGAAGATACTTTACTTATTCAAATTTATGTTGATGATATCATCTTTGGATCGAGAAAATGAACAATTATGCGAGAAATTTGCAAGCTTGATGAAAAGCAAATTTCGGATGAGTATGATGGGTGAACTAAATTATTTTCTAGACTCGCAAGTTAAACGAGTTAGGCGATGGAATTTTTATTCATCAAACCAAATATACAAGAGAACTTATTAAAAAGTTTGGTATGGAGAAATCTCTGGAATTTCTACACCAATGGGGACCAACATCGGGCTTGATGAAGACAAAGAAGGCAAAGATGTTGATCAAACACTCTACGAAGGATGATTGGAAGCTTACTCTATCTTACGACAAGTAGGCCGGACATATCTTTTTCGTCGGTGTATGTGCAAGATTTCGAGTCAAGACCAAAAGAAAGTCATCTCACGGTTGTGAAAAGAACTTTGAAATATCGAAAGACACAAACGGAGTTGGAATTTGGTATTCAAAAGAAGGAGAATTCAAGGCGATTTCTTATTCGATTCGGACTATCTTTGGATGTAAAGTGGACGAGAAAAAGCACATCGGGCACATGTCGGTTATTGGGAAATAGACTTGTGTCATGGTTCGGCAAAAAGCAAAATTCAATTTCAACTTCTACAAATTGAAGAAATTTGAATATATAGCATTTGGAAGTTGTTGTGCTCAAGTTTTATGGATCAGACAACAATTAAGAGACTATGGGATAGAAGAAGGAACAATTCCCATAATGTGTGATAATACGAGTGCAATTGCAATTACCGATAATCCGGTTTACACTCAAGGACAAAACACATTGATGTCCGTCATCACTTTATAAGAGATCATGCGAGAGAAGAAGGATATAACGAGTTCTTTATGTACCTACGAAGATCGGTTAGCGATATCTTTACAAAGCCTTTGGATAAAGAAAGATTTGCTAAATTAAGAAGCGAGTTGGGAATAATCAAAGTCACTAGTCGGTTAAGCCGAGAGATTCGTCAAGGGGATTAATCTTTGTTATGATGGGTGCGCTCACTTAACGATTAGTCATTGACATCAACAATCTCAAACCGACAAGCGAAGAACTTGACAACCGATTAATTTGATGGGACTACATTATCTCAAGAAAGCTGAATCTCGGCATCGGTTTTCATCCCGATCAAAGTTAGTCAAAGATTGATAAGATAGAATCAACGAGCGAGTTATATCTCATTAAATTACCACAGTTCTTTTTGTCAGAATTTCGTGTGTACACCCCACGTTTGTCAGAATGGTACACGCATCGGTTATCAAAACCATCATGGAATTTGAAAAGTTGTACCACTCAACCGCCAGAATATCCCACCTATTTATTCAACCTCCGTTCACACTATTCACTATTCAAATTCAAATTATTTTCAAAAAGACTCTTACAACCCCTTCTCTCAAAAATCAAACTTGTGTGTTCACACTCATATATGGCCGATTCGGATGATTCAAGAGACACTCGGTTGATCACGAGAATTGGATGAGCTAACACTTGATATGTATGAAGGTTTATGTCAAAACACCTTGTTTGCCAGTTGTGTCCGAGACAAAATCGAAAAACAACCAGGATTGAATAACATCCTTGAAGTTAGTTTCAAAGAGAAGCGAGATGTGGAAGGTATCTTACAATTTTGGCAAAATATGCGAATGGCCAGAGATTCCTTAATGACTACGGTTCATGAAGATCGGATTGTTCTCAATGAAAGAGTTTTACGGTCACTCTTTGACTTCGCAAACACAACAGCAACCTCAACAGAGTTCGCCACTTTATCATTGAAAAAGGAAGCTTTTCTCTCAATGATCACTTCGTCTACGAACCAATACGACTGGTGTTCATATCGATAAAATCAAAACGGAATTTGGACATCTCGGCGAGATGGCCAGCAGACATGTTATTGGAAAATCAAAAAGGAATCAACATACTGTCAGAAGATTGTATCTATCTCATGAACATAATCTGGGATGGAATAGAATTCAATTGGGCAAGGTATATTCTAAATCAGTTCAAGAAGCAACACCTAGCTGAGTTGGAAAGTGCGAAAAGGGCACAAGCTGAAGGTCAAGTAACTGATGGGAGATTCCGACTAAAGAAAACACTTAGTGGAATCATTCAGTTTTACTTAGAAAAGATTAAGGAAGGAAAGCAGACAAGGCAAACTGAAGCTTTGAAGCAAAGCACAGAAACAATCTCCCAACCTAAAGCAAGTCAGAAACCGGAAGATGAACACAGAGGCACCAAGCGAAAAACCATTTCAATAGAAGGAAGATCAGTTGCAAGGTGCTTGTACTCAGAAATCTCTGGTGAAAAAGTACCTACTGAAGGGGAACGACAACAACAACTAACTGAAGTCACTACAGACCGTACTTCTCAGTTACAACAAATAACGGTTCAGAAATCAGCACCAATTTTCGAAGCTGATAGAATCATCAAGATGATGAAAATGAAACTTCAACCAGAAGGTTTTCGAGACATCGTTTGCGACACTGAAGAGAAGTTACTCTTGGAGACATTGGAAGTTAGAGATCTTTATTCTCTGTTTCCTATAAAAGAATTTCTTGACAATTGCTTCAAAAGATTTACCGAGTTAGAAAAAAGAAGGGAATCGGGAACATCATCTGTTTAGGGTCAAATTGTATGATTTTTAACGATATATTTTCTATCAATTTCCCCATATATGGATGTTTTCCATAGAAATCGAGCGTTATATTGAAATATTGAGTAAATGATGTTTTTAAGAGTTAAATTGCAAAACGTAACGAATTATGTGCTTAAATGATGAATTTATATTATTTTGGAATTATGTTACGCTTTGGTATGTTTGATCCTCTTGTAGATACTCATTGATGATGGAAAAGATGATTTTAGAGAGCTAAATTCGAAGTTGGAAAGAGCTAAAGAGATTTATGGAAGATTGGAAGATTAAGGAAAGAAATCAAGATTGTGATCTTAATGGGGAGGCGTCCAAAGAAGTGAACCGGCGTCCACCGGAGCAAATCGATCGAGAGTTCGAAACTTACCGGACGGGCGTCCAGAGGAAGTGGACGGGCGTCCAAGGCTTGAATGATCACCCCATGTGCTTAGCTTGCAAAAATAAATATCTTGGATATTTTTCGGGAATATTCAAGATATTCCCTTGGATATTTATTTGATCACAAAATAAATATCCTTGATATTTTGATCACCAAACTTGGTGATTAAGGCTTTCAAAATATCCCATGTAACAACATGTTTTGAGTCCTAAAAGATGGATTTTTGAGGAAGAGAAGAAGATGCCACGAGTTTACGAGATCAACGGATCAATATTTTCCAACGCACTTCTACCGTAACCTGTTTTCGATGGAAATTTGACCCGACTTAGAGGCATTTTCAGGGGACGAGGTCTTGATGAAAGTTGTAGATACTGAAATGAGCTTTCCAACGCATTTTGAATCACGTCAATCGGAGGTCTACAACTCAAGTTATGATTTTATTTCCGAACAGCCGAAAAAACGGACGAACCGGGATATTTATTTGTTACTCCAAGCCTACCCAACAACCTCCAAGCCTCCATAACAAACTCATCATTACCTCCCAAGCCTCCCTAACAACCTCCTAGCCTCCCTCAAATGATGCCTCCCTTATACACCTCCCATTATATATACACACCTCCATCACCACAAAAAAAAATATACACACTACCATTCACCTAAAAAAAAGAGGCAGCCGCACTTCTGAGGGGTTTCAAGGCCGATCACCCGAGCCTTGTGCTCGGGTGATCCGGGTTAGATTAGGATGTCTTTTTCTCGTTTTTTTTTTCATCGTTGATGCTTGAAGATCAACCCTTGTATAAACTATGTGAGTTTAATCTCTTTTTAATTTATTCAATCTCTAGTTTATTTTTATGATCTTTAATTTATCTTGTATCTTTCCATGAATTATGATGCTATGTGTGACTAGATCGAGAGATCGGTTACTAATCGTTGTCTAACGTGATGAGAATCGTTGTTAGGCTAGATCACCATAGAAAGATAGGATCTTTAATCGTTAATTCGTGACAAGTTAATCGGTTAATTATCTAGGTTGTTAGATTCTAAAATACGAGAGTTAACTTGAATCTACACCTTCGTTTTGTATGGAATATTGGTCTCAACATTCGGAAGAGGAGAGATCGATAATTGAATTCACTAAGGAATTAGGAATTCATAGCTTGAGAAACGGATTCACTAAGAGATTAGGAATTTGTATCTCGTGTAAAGGTGAAACCACAATTTGAATTAAAATCATGAGATGAACTAGGATTGAGATCACTTAGTTTGTATTCTGTTTGATCCCATGTATCTTTAGCTTAGGTCGTTTTTATTGTTCTTAGCTTAGATTTATCTTATTTGTTCTATGTTTGTTTTTCCTTTATTTGTTTTCTTGAGTGATAATTTAGAGGAATTAATAAAATTAGATTCAACGGCCCAATTCCCCGTGGATCGACCCCTTACTCATTACGCTTTACTAGCAATTACCCGATATTCGGTCGGTTAGGAGTTAGTTTGCATATAGGTTAGGGTTTTATAAATTGTTTTTGTTTAGTGATGCAAAATCCTCCGAACAAAATGGCGCCGTTGCCGGGGAATCGGTGTTTTGTTGAATTTAGTTGAGTTAATTTCTCTATTTTGTTACGATTTATTTTCTTTCAATAAAAGTAGCGTTAAACAAATTGAGAGTTTTTATTTTTGCCGTGTTTCGATGACCGTTGGGTTAAGAATGTGCAAAAAGTTTTTTTACTCGATTTGTGAAACGTGAAGTGTAATCTAATCTTAACCTTGTGTGCTCTATGCTAAAATTTGATGTGGTCGCTTTGTGATGTATGATTTGTTTGGGTTGATGATCCGCCGTGTTTTTCCCGCATTCTCGTACTTCGTTGCAAAATTCGATGCTTGGACGGGCGTCCAAGTAAGTGAACGCTCGTCCGGCCCCTAACATGCGGGTGAACGAGCGTCCGGATTGTTGAACGGCCGTCCATGTGCAAAAAAGTATCAACTCGTTCGTTCGTTTTCAAGAACCGGACGGGCGTCTCGTCTTCACCGAACGCCCGTCCGATCGTTTTCATGGCAAACGAGCGTCGCCTTGTTGGACGCACGTCCGGGTTCCATAATTTCTCTTAACTTGATTTTTAATGCTTTATTTGACTTGGATACTTTCATACGAGCTTCGTGGCTAATTTCTTTTACGTAGATGTTACGAACGTGCATGTTTACATCTTTCCATCTACGAATCCATGTTAAGTAATTGATTTATTTTTATATACATGATTCATCCATGCATGTTATAGCTAATGTCGGTTCTCGTATGCTATAATTGTTCTTAGTGTTATTTAGTAGCTAATGTCGGTTTCCGTATGCTACATATCGTTGTGATGAATCTTGTGAGCGTTAAGACTTATGTGCTTTCTTTTTATTTTTGTAACTCATATGGGTAGCTACTGTCGGTTTTCCGTTGCTACCATCTTTGGCTTATGAGTTATATTTGTTTAGTATAGCTACTGTTGGTTTTCCATAATGCTATCACCTCTTGACGAGTCTTAAGGCGCGTCTACACCGCATGTAATGAATAGTACTGTCGTTTATCGTAAACTATCATTATTTGGTAGACGTTTATTACATACATGTTTCGTTGCAAATAAATGGGCTAGTTTTCTTTCTTTTATTTTCCGTTATTTTTGCATACCATTTAGATGCATATCACTTAGGTGCATTTCATCTAGTTGCATTTGTTTTTCTATTTTTTTTTTCCTTTTATTCTTTTTAGAGTGTAGTTATTCTTGTCGGTTTCCGTAATACTACCTCGTTTTTTTTTCCATGATGGTTACTTGTTGGTTTTCCATATGCCATCATTATTTTATTATTGCATATCATGTAGATTGCATTGTAATATATTTTCATGTAGTTGCACTTAGCCCTACTTGTTTTGTAATGTTCCATGTATATGTCCATCCTTATATGAGCTTAATCGAAAAAAATCCTATGACTTCTTTTCCATGTGTTTTACATGTATAACCCTTTGTTCCCCGAGATGTTTCGTGTTTTTCAAGTGGTGCGGTACCATTCATCGTTGTTTTTGTCAAGCTACTTTGGAAGTCGTTCTTTGGAAAAGGACTCCATATGACATCACCATTGTTGTCCTCTTCACCACTCTTCGAATCAATACCAAATCGCCTAAGTCCCTAAATTTTTATTTCCGTACAACTTGAGGACAAGTTGCAATCTAAGTGTGGGGGAGGGGAATGATCGATATGTATCTACACTCATTTGCTTTATTCTATGCGAAAATGAGCTAAATTTTCAAAATTTTTTGTTTTGTCCCGAGTGAGCATTGCATGTCTTTATTTGAGTTTTATATCATTGATGCGTTATTTTGCATATTTAGTAAATTTAGTTGTTTCACCCAACACTATTTTTCACATGCCATAGTGAATGATGAGCTATAAAATATAAAGCTATACCCTTTTTGGATTAGTGATTTTTGATTTTCTTATAAGTCGTGTACTTAGTGCTAACGTATATATCGTGAGATTTATAATAGTTTATGTTTAGATCCAGAGTATGATATACTGTGAATATCTGAAGGTTTGAATGTGATAAGTGAAACGTAACTAAAGTCTTTGAAAAAATAATAATAATGAATAAATTGTTTACTTGAGGTGTTATGCTCAGTGGTCATTAGAAAAAAAATAATTTTTACCACTGCTAGCCAGAAATCTCTAAGTAATCACATAAATAAATGGGTGTGTCGAAAGCTAGTCGATGATTGGAGTGAGGTAGGGCATTATCACGAAATGTCCTATACCACTATGATGACTAAAAGCTCACGACAGTTAGAAGAAGCTAACCTATGATTTGAGTAAGGTAGGGTGTTATCCCGAAACATCCTATTCTACTATGACGGGAAAGAGCTCATTCTAATGTGCGTATAAAAGTGAAAGAAAAAAAAATTAATTAAAGACTTGGTTATCGTTAATCTTATACCTAGTATAAACTAAAAGATATCTTTGTAGGGATTATCCTCTCGAGTATGTCGAAAAGGTCCTAGATGTATTCTATCATATTTTTCGGGATATATCACGTTTTGTAGGGTACATCTTGTAAGTGTCATTTGTCTCTAGTTGAAGGGGGTATTAGCTAGTTTTGCTTGAATCAATTTCAAGTGTGGATTTAGTGGAAATTTATTATGGCTACACACACACTTGGGCGAACCTCTAAACTATTGAATATGTTTTATATTTGCTAAGATGTTTATTTATCTCGAGCTATGTTATTGTTTTGTTTTGCTCGGGACGAGCAAAAAGCTAAGTGTGGGGGTATTGTTTAGGGTCAAATTGTATGATTTTTAACGATATATTTTCTATCAATTTCCCCATATATGGATGTTTTCCATAGAAATCGAGCGTTATATTGAAATATTGAGTAAATGATGTTTTTAAGAGTTAAATTGCAAAACGTAACGAATTATGTGCTTAAATGATGAATTTATATTATTTTGGAATTATGTTACGCTTTGGTATGTTTGATCCTCTTGTAGATACTCATTGATGATGGAAAAGATGATTTTAGAGAGCTAAATTCGAAGTTGGAAAGAGCTAAAGAGATTTATGGAAGATTGGAAGATTAAGGAAAGAAATCAAGATTGTGATCTTCGGTTGGATGGCGTCCAAAGAAGTGAAGCGGCGTCCACCTGGAGCGAAATCGATCGAGAGTTCGAAACTTACCGGACGGGCGTCCGAGAGGAAGTGGACGGGCGTCCAAGGCTTGAATGATCACCCCATGTGCTTAGCTTGCAAAAATAAATATCTTGGATATTTTCGGGAATATTCCAAGATATTCTTGGATATTTATTTGATCACAAAATAAATATCCTTGATATTTTGATCACCAAACTTGGTGATTAAGGCTTTCAAAATATCCCATGTAACAACATGTTTTGAGTCCTAAAAGATGGATTTTTGAGGAAGAGAAGAAGATGCCACGAGTTTACGAGATCAACGGATCAATATTTTCCAACGCACTTCTACCGTAACCTGTTTTCGATGGAAATTTGACCCGACTTAGAGGCATTTTCAGGGGACGAGGTCTTGATGAAAGTTGTAGATACTGAAATGAGCTTTCCAACGCATTTTGAATCACGTCAATCGGAGGTCTACAACTCAAGTTATGATTTTATTTCCGAACAGCCGAAAAAACGGACGAACCGGGATATTTATTTGTTACTCCAAGCCTACCCAACAACCTCCAAGCCTCCATAACAAACTCATCATTACCTCCCAAGCCTCCCTAACAACCTCCTAGCCTCCCTCAAATGATGCCTCCCTTATACACCTCCCATTATATATACACACCTCCATCACCACAAAAAAAAATATACACACTACCATTCACCTAAAAAAAGAGGCAGCCGCACGCACGAGGGGTTTCAAGGCCGATCACCCGAGCCTTGTGCTCGGGTGATCCGGGTTAGATTAGGATGTTTTTTCTCGTTTTTTTTTCATCGTTGATGCTTGAAGATCAACCCTTGTATAAACTATGTGAGTTTAATCTCTTTTTAATTTATTCAATCTCTAGTTTATTTTTATGATCTTTAATTTATCTTGTATCTTTCCATGAATTATGATGCTATGTGTGACTAGATCGAGAGATCGGTTACTAATCGTTGTCTAACGTGATGAGAATCGTTGTTAGGCTAGATCACCATAGAAAGATAGGATCTTTAATCGTTAATTCGTGACAAGTTAATCGGTTAATTATCTAGGTTGTTAGATTCTAAAATACGAGAGTTAACTTGAATCTACACCTTCGTTTTGTATGGAATATTGGTCTCAACATTCGGAAGAGGAGAGATCGATAATTGAATTCACTAAGGAATTAGGAATTCATAGCTTGAGAAACGGATTCACTAAGAGATTAGGAATTTGTATCTCGTGTAAAGGTGAAACCACAATTTGAATTAAAATCATGAGATGAACTAGGATTGAGATCACTTAGTTTGTATTCTGTTTGATCCCATGTATCTTTAGCTTAGGTCGTTTTTATTGTTCTTAGCTTAGATTTATCTTATTTGTTCTATGTTTGTTTTTCCTTTATTTGTTTTCTTGAGTGATAATTTAGAGGAATTAATAAAATTAGATTCAACGACCCAATTCCTCGTGGATCGACCCCTTACTCATTACGCTTTACTAGCAATTACCCGATATTCGGTCGGTTAGGAGTTAGTTTGCATATAGGTTAGGGTTTTATAAATTGTTTTTGTTTAGTGATGCAAAATCCTCCGAACATCCAAGCTAGAAGAAGATTTTCGACCGTATGACAAAGCAAGAAAATATGACTCGGTCATGCAAAAAGCTAAGAAGAAGCTTAGTCTTTAGTCACGCTTATTTGAACATAATGTACTTATCCAGTTTTTGCTCATTCTAATGAAAACCAGTTTTCAGTTTTACATTGCTTTTCTTTGTTTTGATCTTTAAGCTTTTCTTTTAGGGAGAGTTTTGGCATCATCAAAAAGGGGAAATTGTTGGAAATAAAATTTATGTTTTGATGATAATTCATCTAATTTGTTCAAAGTATTATCTTAACCCCATTGATGAAGTCGAAGCCGTGTTATAGTGAAAAGCTAAAAGATGTCTAGAAGCTCGAATGTATAAGTTTTACTAGAGTCGATAATTGTATAGGTTACATCATACAAGCAACGTAATAATTAGCGTGTCGTAAACCGAAAAGCCGGAAATCATTTAGAAAAGCGGAAACTACCAATACAAGCAACCGACTCGAGCACACCTACGTAAAACCGAAGAAGGTAAGTTCACCGAGAGTTACGGACTCGGTTGGCTTATCTAGAAGACTGAAGAACTGAGGGTCACAGACTCAGTTATTGAAGATTGAAGAACTGAGGGTCACAGACTCAGTTATTGAAGAACGAAGAACTGAGGGATCAAACTCAATTATGAAGATTACAAGTCGAGACTGTAAAGTTGGACTTCAGGCAAGATTGTGGTGACCTGAACTGACTTTATGGATCTTGTATGAAGACCTAAGAATCATAAGGACAATGAATTCTTAGTTGATAATGAGTCATGGTGTACTCTGATTAAGTCAATGATGATCAGATGAAAACTGGAGCACTGATATTTGAAGAAGAGTAAAATTTCAGTTAATGCTCCAAGTCAGTTAGAAAACTGACAAGTGAAAACTCAGAATAAAACTGATAAGGAAACTCAGTTTTATAAGTCAGTCATCCAACAACTGAAAGTACACAGTGGAACGTTGAAAAGAAAACAATTTCATTGGATGAGTTACACGACACCGCGAACGGTCGAAAATATATCCGTTGCGAGAAAAAAGACACTGATACAATTCGAATCTAAGCCAAATGAACGTTGGATATTATACTATAAATAGAGGACTTTGCACCCAAAAATAAATAAGAGATTTACAAGATTTAACGAGCAAGTTTGTGCATTAGTCATCTTATTCGAATTGCTATCATCTCTGAACTTTAACAAAGATCATATCTAGTATTTCTTCAAGTGTTCAAGCTACAAAGAATCTATCAAGGATCCAACACTTTGAAGAACCACAAACAAGAATCAATTTATTTGATTCTCGGCCCAACTTTGATTTCACATCAAAGGTTTTAGATCGTGAAGCAAACCGGGAAGGTTTCGCCAAGGACAAGCTTGTGACAAGTAGTCGGGTAGACCGTGTTTGTGGTGGTAGTTGGTGAAGAGGCATACGTGTACCCTCCAAGGACCAGCTTGTTCAAGCATTTGGAGAGCGATATCCGTCTGCCACAAACCATAGCTGTAAACGTAGGTTCCTTACGTTTAAACGTAAGGATCCTTACGTCTCAACGCAAGGAACCTACGTTTAAACGTAAGGTATTTCAATAATTAGGAAGTTACAATAAATGTGTAATTCTCTACGTTTAAACGTAGGTTAAAACGCATTTATCTACGTTTAAACGTAATGTTTCTACGTTTAAATAGCTATTATCTACGTTTGGAAGTGGTAGATGGCAATTAATGGTGTTGTAAGGTACTTGTTCAATATACACCACATTAACGGGCTATTTTTCTCATTCCTTCAGAGTCTTTCAAGTTAATATAAATTTTCTAACCACTTCTTCATCTTTCAAGTCCATTTCATCATCATTCAAGTGCTCAAATGGGTAAGTTTTTGCTATGTAATTTGTCTTAATTCAAGTGCTCAATGTGATTATGTTATTTATGCTAGTAATGAAATGTACTTAAACGAAATGTGTGTTTTTAGTAGGTTGTTTATGTAATGTTTATACATCTAAGTAGTGTGTTTAAGTCTTTTCTTAGTGTTATTGTTTAGGGTTTAATTACTAGGGTTTAGTGTAAGTAATGATATGTATTTAACCGAAATATGTGTTTTAAGTAATGATTATGTTATTTATATTCTAGTAATGATATGTATTTATCGAAATGTGTGTTTTAAGTAGTGATTATGTTATTTATATTGTAGTAATGATATGTATTTAACCGAAATGTGTGTTTTAAGTAGGTTGTTTATGTAATGTTTATACATCTAAGTAGTGTGTTTAAGTCTTTGGTATTGTTCGATTGTAGTAAACTTTGGTATGTTGATTTGGTATTGTAGTTTTGAGAAGTTGGGAAATTTGTTGTTGGTAGTAATGGAATTGTCCATATTGATGGTTTGATCGTGCATAAGGGTGTTGTTCCTACCCAAAATGGTACTGAAAATGGCTCTGTTTCAGAGACCATTGTTATTGGAAATATTGATCACACTTACACTTAGAGTGAAAGTGTTTTAAGTGTTAAAAGTCTTTGTTTCCTTGTTTGAAACATCTTAAAAGGGGAAAATAGTCTTTGTATTCTTGTTGGGGTTTAATTAGTAGGGTTTAGTGTAAGTATGTTTTGTTTTCTATTTGTGATAAATTTGATTAGGTAGGGTTTTGAATTACTATATTGAATGTCTATAATGCATTTTAAGTTGTTATCTAAGTTGATATTGAATGAGTTAATAATGACTTGAATTGTTTTTAAAAAAAACAGATAATCGCAACACTATGATTGTTGTCTCGTTCAACGGAGAATTTACGTACGATCCTCTCTATAACCGGTGGAATCATGTAAATGGATCGATGTTCTCATTATTTGTCCGAAAGAACATAAGATTGAATGCGTTGTTGGATAAATTGCATGTGAGGCTTGGTATTGATCGGTCTGATTCAAAGCTCGGCGTAAAAGCTTTGTTTACTTATGGTAGTGTGAGGAATATACCACCTGATGATATCTTAGACGACGAGACACTAAATGGTTCATCAAAGCGGCCTCTGACAGTAAAAATGTAATTTTTTGCGTGAATGCTACACCAGTGGAAGCAAACAATGAACCGATATTTGAGGATGATGGCATTGATTTAAATCAAGATTGCAATGCCCCAGATGATAACAATAATTCGGATTATTATAGTCTTGGTAATTTCCCTTCTCCGGTACAAGAACTTGCTACAAATCCAAATTTTAATCCATTCGAGCAACAGTATGGATGTAGTGGGTTTGAAAACCATGTTTCTACACAAAGGCTTGGTGAAGCTTCGGACAAACAGTTTCAGTATCAACCAGTCAGACCAAGTCATAATCTTTCAAATCAACCTTCAAGTAGTCATGTTCGTGTTGAAATGGTTGGTGAATACTCTGCTCCGTTTGAATCCGGTCCTCCAAGTTATAAGGTTATAAATAGCCAATCACACCATCCGTTTCAGTATCCTCCTAACCAACCTTCAAGTAGTCGTGCTCAACCTATCCAATAGCCATATAATTTGTTTGGTGGATCAGTCACTAGTTTTTTGGCTTCTCCGTTTGCACCTCATATTCAAACCGATCAAACGGGCAGGGATGACAACAATAATCAGGGTGCCAATGCTAGGGCAAGTGTACGAGAAGATTATTCATGAGGATTCCCACATTTGAAGATGATGATTTACCGCAGTGTCTATCTACCGGTACGTTACATATGAATGACGTGAACGAATTGTTCATTGGGAAGAAATATGATTCGAAAGAAGATTTTAATTTGAAATAAAATCGTATGCGGTTGCCAATAATTTTTAGATGAGCTTAGGTAGGTCGGACACACGTTGCTTGTATTACACATGTCTAAACAATACATGCAAATGGCAAGTAAGGGCGAAAATGGTGAAGACGAATACAAATGTCTCACGTACATTTGAGATCACAACGTTGAATGATGTGCATACTTGTGCCTCTCAAAATGCGGATAGTGACAATCGACAAGCAACACCTATTGTTATTGCGAGTCTGCTAAGTCAGAAAATGGAAGAACTCGGCAATGAGTATAAACCCAGACATATTATGGAGGACATGCTCACAACTTACAGTGTACAGTTGACTTATGACCAAGCATACCGAGCTCACAAGATGATGAGAATGCTGGTTAGAGGTTCACCGACGGAGTGTTACAATGCGTTACCCTCGTACCTGTGGATGGTGCGTGAGGCCAATGAAAGGACCTATGTTGACTTTCAGCTTGATAATCTGGGAAGGTTCGGTAGTTGTTTCATGGCTTTGGGAGCAAGTCGTCGTGGGTTCAAGTATTGTCGACCTATTTTGTGTGTGGACGCCACTCATCTAAAAACCCGTTTCTCAGGGCAACTATTTATTGCTGTTGCTGTAGATGCCGGTGACCACCTATTCCCTGTAGCCTTCGGTATTGCTGAAAAAGAATGCAACGATTCATGGGGGTATTTCATGAGACAATTGAGGGTGGCCATTGGAGGTATCCATGCTGAAAATTTGAGCTTTATATCTGACAGACACAAGGCTATTAGAAATGCGGTTGGTCATGTATTTCCCAATGCATATCACGGTGTTTGCTATCATCATTTAAAGGGCAATCTAACAAAAAAAAATGAAAGGATTACGGTTTTTGTGAAGACACATTCTATCAAGCAACCTATGCATTCTCGGAGGCCGAATTTCTCCGAAAGTACTCCCTGATCAAGGCATAATGTCTTGGCGCATATATAAAACTAGAAGAAATAGGTGTTGAACGGTGGGCGCGTGCCAAATTTCCTGGGAAAAGATACGCCTTAATAACAAGCAATTACGCTGAATGTTACAACTGTGCGATTAGAGGAGCTCGTCGTTGGCCCGTTCCTAGCCTCTTGGAATTCATTAGAGCTACACTGCAGAGATGGTATAATGATAGATGACAGAAGGCGCTTGATTATGCGACTGTGTTAGCACCGGAGATCGATACAATAGTGGCTTCGAATATTACTTCTAGAAGGAAGTTCAGGATTAATCCTATTAACCCCGATGAGTTTGAGGTTTATGGAAATAACTTGCTTCATGGGGTGGTAAATCTACGAGAGAGGAAGTGTTATTGTGGTTATTTTGAGAAAATGGAAATACCATGTACGCATGCTATAACAGCCGCAGCAACACGCAGAATTAGTCCACCCGAACTCTGTTCACGGTATTATAGAGCTGAATGTTTCAAGGAGATTTACATGGGTAGCATATATCCAGTTTCTAACAGGGAGGATTGGGATGTTCCGGAGGCGGTAAGAAACATGAAAGTCGGAGTGTCTAATATGAGATATGCGCCTGATGCCAGTGGAGCTCCAAGAAGAGGTAGAATTAATACCACTAGAATCCCTTCTGAATGGGAACGTCCAGGCCATCAGAATGTATGTAGTAACTGCAAACATCCAGGACATAACAGAGTCTGTTGCACGCAATACCGGTAGGAAGTCATTGTTTTTGTTATGGTGATATTAGAATGTATCGTTATTGTGTAACGTATTAATGGATTGTAGTATTTTTATTAATGGATTGTAGTAATGATTGTATTCAGTTATTAATCAGAATCAAGTTTGTCTTGTATTACACTACCTCTGTAAAACTAACAATAATTATTACGGGGCTTACACAAAAAAAACAGTAATGATACGTTGGCTTACATACAGGGCTTACAAACATAAAAACAAAGAGTAATGATACATTGAGATAACAATAAGATGACGCTTAAATAAACTAAGGGTGATCAATAAATACGATATGATGATGCCTAAATAAATGATCTTTAATATTTAGTAATCACCACATTAAACACGACGTGATTTTCTATAGGTTGATCAATGACTTCAAAGCTGCATTCATCTCCCGCATTTAGGTCATTGTCCGTAATGAAATCATTCAACCCGCTTAAACGAACTTTTTGATTTACCATATAGACAATTCTAGCAGGCCATGATTCCCCTGTGGCAATTCATAGTTCCACGGTCTTGTTTCGCAACATGTCGTTTGTTCTAGCAAATGCCTTTGGAATGTTCTACAAATCACAAACAAATTTAAATACTGTTTCAAAATGGGGAAAAAAGATAAAACAAGAAAACAACTAAAAATATTTTAAATATCTCACCACATAATAACAACCATGTGAAAATACCCGTTTTTAGCGGCGTCGTCCGAAAATAGGAATTTTGGTTACCTGCACCTGCATCATCATCTGCATCATCTTCTTCACTCTCGGACTCAGAAAAAGTCTTCTCACAAGAAGTGTGATCCATCATAATAGTGTCGAAAGTGAAAACCCCCCGTGTTCAAACACTTTAAACTCCCTCTCATTCAAGTAATGAGCCGCCACATAGTCCTCCCAACCTTCCCCAAAGAAACGAAGAATTCCATTGTCTGTGGCTCCAACCCTCACTTCCCATGTCCCTAATCGGCTTTTGAGAACGGCCCTATCTAGGTTCCTCAGCGTGTCGTTCAATCTATTAACGTAGGTTGGAGGTAGTGTCTATGAAAAAAGAAACATATCACGTTTGTTCAATCATAATACAAGTGATATAAATGTAAGTTAATTAATAATGACATACCAAACTTGTTGCGAAACCGCCATCAAGAACTTTAAAGAAACGATCATTATCCATTTGCTTCAGTGTAGATTATAAATTGAAAGGTGAAGAAGTGGTTAGTTTAAATTGACTACTTGAATGATGAAGAAATGGACTTGAAAGATGAAGAAGTGGTTAGAAAATTAGATGAACTTAAAAGAGTTTGAAGAAATGAGAGAAATGGCTCGTTCATGTGGTGTATATTGAACAAGTACTTGTACAACAACAATAATTTCCATCTACCACTTCCAAACATAGAGAAATGCACTTAAACGTAGAAAAACTACGTTTGGACATAGAGAATGTTGCATTCCCTACGTTTGGACGTAGGTTCTCTACGTTCCAACGTAGAGAATGTTGCATCCCTACATTTGGACTAGGTTCTCTACGTTTGGATGTAGGTTCTCTACGTTTGGACGTAGATTCTCTACGTTTGGACGTAGAGAAATTCACATTGAATGTTGCATTTTAAGTTGTTATATAATTCGATACAGAGATGGTGTAAATAATGACTTGAATTTGAGTTGTTTTTTAAACAGATTGAATACTCATCAAAACACCAAAACAACATACACCAAAAATATAAATGGCTAACAACATACAACAAAATACCAAAAATAACATACACCAAAAATACCTACACAAAGTTTGTCAAAACAACATACACGAAAATACCTATATATATCTACTATTTGATTAAATAGCTGCACCCAAAGTTTCTTTCTTAGCAACGGCATATTGTCATGATGGATCAGAGTAAACCTTTCGTTGTGCATCAAATGCTCAATGAACTTGACCGTGTATACTCCACAGTCACCCATGTATAATATGAATAGTGTAGGAATAGTGTAAACAGTATAATATGATAAATAGTTTGAAGTTTATAACACTTACGGAATTGGCATTTGTGGTATGAATTCAGGTTTTACTACTTTGACATCAAAAAAAGGCTTCTCTGGATCAACCATTTGTGGGAGTTGACGTAGACGAGCATCCGTCTCCAACACTCTCCTAAACGAAACACCCCACGCTTTGATGTTTCTCTTCACATTAGCCTTATACTTCGTCCCCGACAGACAATCAAACACCCTAATCTTCCAGTCGGGAATAGACACTCGGATAGCTGCCCATTGAGCATGACTAATGGACCATGGAATGTATATCACGGTGTTTTCATCCCATTGCTTGACGTACTGATACACAAATTCTGGAATGTCCGTTGTGTCTGGCGGCTTTCCCTGATCTACATGACCTTGGCCGTAAAAGGTGGCTAAATCAGAGTATGCAATGGCCGTATACGGTTGAAAGCATTCTGGATGTGCTTCCATTTGCCGCTGTACGTATCAGGTCCAGATACGCATCGACATGCTGTACGCATGCAAAAATAAGTTAGAGATAATGAAATCAGAAATATGGAAATTTAGAAATATGAAAATGAAGTCACAAGAATATACTTCTCGGTCTAACTCTTTAAGAGGGTCATGGAGATTTGTGAACCACGCCTTGCCCATCGGTTCTGTAAGGTGGAAACCAGCTGCGTACCCCGTGGGAATCTCAATTGGGGGCTGATGTTCTTGTTGGTACCACGTTTTGAAATTGTTTTCCAGCTCGTCCGGAAACTTTTTCAACGGTGTCCATCTCACAACGTTATCACCGGGCAGACTGACTATGTGCGACCCATCAGTTAAATACCGTGGTCGGCTAGTAGTCTGACGGGTCGTCAATCTTCTGTCAATTGCATCATCCGCCTTTCGTTTACCCAATTGTACAACACTTGGACCACCAGCTAAACAAAATTCAATACATGATCAAGTTAGATAGTTTTTCACAATATAATTTATAGTTTCGAAATTAAAAATCAAATAACTTACTATAATCCATCTCAGGCTCCACAACCGATGCCCCTGGCTGGTCATAGCCTCGGGAGGGGGAGGGGGCGTAGCCTCGGGAGGGGGAGGGGTCGTAGCCTCGGGAAATGTCATAGCCTCGGTAGTAGCATCGCCAGTATCTGCATCAAAATAGGCACTCTCATCAATTCATGATAACAAACAATATCTATGTTAATAATACAAAATTCAATATAAATAAACCTACTAAACAATAGATATAAATAACAAAATGCTTACCCGAATCAAATGTAGTCTCCATATAAGGATCCTCCACGAATAAATCGTCGACGAAATCCTTCTCGACTCCATCCTTCTGAACTCCCTCCAGCTGCACTCCCTCTTGCCCGGGTTGGGAAACTCCTTCAAGAATCTTATCATACCCGAACATCATCATCGGGTTGTCGGACGGGGTAGGCGATGGATGAGTATGCTGATGCGTATGCTGACCAGGTGGAGGCTGATAAGTATTCTGACCAGGTGTAGACTGATCAGTATGCTGACCCTGTGTAGACCGATCAGGGGCAAACTGAGAAGATGTGGCCCGGTCGGTATCGAGATGTGGAGGAGGTGGAGGCCGATAATGGGTAGACTGAAAAGATGTTGCCCGGTTAGTATTATAATACATATAACTAAATTTATCGCATAAAGAAATTGACAATGAAATAATTTTTTACCTGATCTCTGGATGACAGCGTTTGCATCAACCCCTTAAGTTCAAGAAGTATCGCCCCATGCTCATTCTGCCGTTGTATAACATCTCGAAGTACTTGCCGGTTCTCGTCATTCTGCCGGTGAATTTCCTCCCGAATGTCATTCAACCCATTATCTATCCTTCTCTTCACGGCCCTATAAAGCCCAGCAGCTTCATCTTCTTCATCAGATTCATCTTCTTCCGCTTGTAGCATCTTAGTGTAGGAACTGTGCGGCACACGTCGTGAATGAGGAGGTAAAGGGGTTGACTGTTGTGAAGTAGAAGGATGTGAAGTAGAGGCTGACTGTTGTGTAGTAGAGCGTGGCTGCTGTGTAGTAGATGGACGTCTAGGAGGTGGCCGTGCAATTGGTATATGCCGACTGATCACACGTGGCGGCTCATTAATCTCCACATCAGGGATGCCCCTATCTAGCATCAACTCCCTATCAACTTCCCTTGCAGCCAGATATCCTATAACACGGCTCGCAAACAATGTATATTTCATTAGAATTAACAATAACAAAATGTTTAACCATACCGGATATAATTAAAAGAAAATGTTTATTAAGCTTATTACCTTCTTTGCCTTCGCCAACAACCCTTTCCATTGCGGAGGGGTAGTCTTGCAACTCCATCTCATCATCCGAGGAGCCGCATCAGGAGCTCTGAGGGTGGCAGCAATAGTCGGAACAGTAATGTCCTGGAGGGTCTCGTAAGCCCAAAACTGTATGGCATGTATAACCCGTTGTATCGTCACCCTGCCTTCTGGACTTTCCTTGTAGGTATTCACCATGTGACAGATCTTTCTATAAGTCTGATCCCACAACCAAGTACCCCATGGAAAGTCATTTAGGCCTTCTACATTCTCGACCAAATAGAAGGTCTCACGAGGTGCCTTAGTAGTCTCATCATGACCCATCATAATCCCGTGAATAAGGTAGACTAAACCTACACGGTAGAGAACTTCAGGATGCTCACCCTCATCCAATAACCATCTCTCAATATCCGGTATGGTGATCGGTCTTTGGTCAGGATGTGGCCGTATGTCCCCTCAGCAAAACACCTGGAATAATGTTCGGGAGCTTCCGGGAGATCACCAAACCTAAAACTGGTAATCATGCAAAACTCCCGCCTACCGAACTTCACGGTCGTGTCACCAAATCTAAAATGAAGCTCACCGGGCACATTCGGATAAATGGCACTGAAACATACATATTGCAAAACTTTGGAGGAAAACTGCCACTCCTCGTACATTTCAATGAATTGTCGAAAAACCCCACCTCTCAATGTTCCCTCAAATCCGATCCTTCTCATGTGAATTTCAAGAAGATCCCAGAGCTTGGTCTTTTCCCCTCTGAAAGTCCATGTCAAATTTTCCTTTACTTTGTAAACTGTTAACAAATAGCATTGTTTCAAGTCAATCACACATATATACTAGTCAATCACACGCTTTATACACTAACATTGTGAAGTAAATCAACTATATAGTACATCTACTACCAAAGAAGAAATAACAGAGCTACCAATACCTAAATGATTAATGTAAGTGTAAGTGTGATCAATATTTCCAATAACAAGCCATTTTCAGTACCATTTTGGGTAGGAACAACACCCTTATGCACGATCAAACCATCGATCTCACCATCAAGCCTCAATCAATCTCAACATGAACATATACATGAAAAAATGCATAGTAACACCATACTCATACACTATCAACTTCCATTTCCCAATGTAAACTTACCTAGCCACAAATTGCATGTTTTTATAAAATTACAATCAACCTAAACCCTATAAATTGGAAATCTGTAGTTCTCTACGTCTAAACGTAGGTCTCTACGTCCAAACGTAGAAACCTTACGTTCAGACGTAGAGAAATGCAGGTCTCTACGTCCAAACGTAGAAAATACGTTCTTAAAAAAAAAACCCTTCTTAAACCTAGAAAATGAAAAATCAGGCTAAACCAACAAAATCATGCTAAACAATATCAAGCCAACATAACTAAACCACTACAAACCACTAAAAATTGGGAAATACATATCAGATAAAGCGAAATAAAAATTACAGCCTAAAACTTTGTAAATAGAAGATTATGGGAAATACATACACTTTCTGTATTGAGTTGATCCATTGAACTTGAGAGATTGTGGCAAATGTAAACTTTTCTTGCAAAATTACCGTTTAAACGTAGGGAACTGCCTGATAATGAACATTTGAAAGAAGATAGAAGAGAGAGAGACATAAGTAATTCAAAACTTTATAGATTCCTTACGTTTAAACGTAAGGACACTTACGTTTAAACGTAGAGAAATGAACATTTATTGTAACTGCCTAATATTGAATTACCTTACGTTTTATGATTTGTATGATTTGATATGTGAATTCCTTACGTTTAAACGTAAGGATCCTTACGTTTAAACGTAGGGAATCTTACGTTTACCTGAATTTCCATGTCAGAAAAGGCACGACATGATTTTCAAGTGTCAGGACTGACACAACCTCATTTTCCAATTTCTGTAGTTGAAAGCATCATCAAACCCTAGCTTTTTCTTTAGAAGATCAACCTAGTAAAATTAAATTCAAGTCCTCAGATAATAATCTAGTCTTTCCGGTTGATTGAATCAAGCAAATATATGTAAATATATATGTCAAAAGGGGAGATATATATATATATATATATATATATATATATATATATATATATATATATGAATTGTAAAAGGTTTACTCTAAAATATAAATATAGATTTGGCTTTGTGAAAAAATCGGATTCGGACGTAAAAGCTCCAAATTCTCAACTTATATATATAACCGCAACCTTCTCCTCTGGAGACACACCCCCGATAACTTCCGCCGGAAATTTATATTCGCCACCGCTGTAAGGCACATACCCATTCTAACCCTAGCCGCCGACTCCTCGTGGATAGCACTCGCAATTTTAATTTTTCTCCTCTCGTTTTGTCTCTTCATTAATTGATGGATGCAGCAAGATTTGAGAACGGTAAAGTCATTGGTGTTGGGGGTGGATTTGGCAACCGATGAGATGCTGCGGGAAAGAGAGAACGAAGTCAGGGTTTCGGAGGATGATGATGCCTCTGATGAAGTTGTTAGGCATTTTTTGTCCGAACTTACTTTTAATTCTAAGCTTATCATAACTGACCTTACAATAATTGCCGGAGATCTTAAGAAGCACGGCGAAGGCATTGCTGATGCTATTTGTGTAAACTTTTCCATTCAACATTTGTGGCATCCAGGCCTGTATTACCCAAAGTGTTTATATGAAAGAATGGTTTTAATTGTGGGTAAACAAAAGGATTTTTGTAATCTAGTATTGTGGATATTCATTTGAATGTAGTACTGTTCTCCAGTTGCGTTTCATAGTTTTGAATTTGTTGCTTTCAGGTCCCGGTTGGGCAAAAATTACCATCTTTGTATTTGTTGGACAGCATAGTCAAGAACATTGGAAAGGAGTATATAACCTACTTTTCAGCCCGTTTGCCTGAGGTGAGTACATATTACTTGAAATGATGGGGTTTTGACTAGGCTTATATTTGAACGTTTCCATATCCTACATTTCATGCTGGTGCAATCCACTAGTGATATTATTTTCGGGATCCTTTTATATTTACATTCTGCCTGTCAGGGGCGTATCCACATGTGTTGATGGGTGGGGTCACGTGACCCCACTGAGATCCGGAGATTTTTTTTTAATATTAAAATGATATAGTTTTGTTGTTAAAAAAATGTCATTTTTGGTTAAAAAATGTCATTTTATGCCCCGGTGACCCTATTGGAAAGAATTTGTAGACCAAAAATGTAGTTTTAAGCTCCGGTGACACCACTAAAACAAATTTCTGGATCCGCTACTGCTGCCTGTCATACGCTTTTTAATATCTTATTTGTCTATGCTATGCCCTTTTCAATATTGTAACTTCACTTTGCTCTTATTCTTCCTTCATTCTAACCCTTCTATATCCATATTTTTTGGGAATATACATTATTTGATGATTGGATGGATCCGAGCATTACCTATGGCACTTACAAAATGCTTGTACATTGGAAAACTTGTATTGTTGGGTTAAGTGGTTTACCTGTGATTCAGTTAGTCTATTCTACTTTCTGTTTTTTGAGGAGATATTGTACTTATGTAAAACATACTACTCTGGCTTGGGAAGTTTATTATACGGGAAAATAAACTCGGGCCAATGTGATTGTTGCTACAGCTTCAGACTGCAGTTGGAACCAAGTTCCACTTTGTTTGTCTATCAGATATTCACCAGACCGAAAATACATTTTTTTTTTAATATATCAAATTATAATGCAAACACAAAACATACATATATATTAATACTAAATACTAATTCAACAATGCTCTTGAAGCACATTTGGAGGCGAAATCACTAATCAATGTATAATCATCAATTTCATCAACCAATTTTTTCGGCCAGGTCTTTTGTGTTCTTTATTAGCTTCAACTTCGAAAAAAGCATACAATAGGCAAGTTCCCCTTAGATCAAATGTTTTAGCATTTGTAACATTTAAGTAACATATAAATTGTTTTATTGGGTTGGATATTTTTTTTAAAGAATCGGGCCTATATATAAAATGCTTTTTAATATACGATTTTTTTTATAAATCGATCGGATTAACTATAAAAAAAAATTTCTCTTTGGAACTTGGTCATCTGTGCTTTGATAGGGCCGGCCCTGGATATTCACCAGCATTTTATTTATCTTTTTGCCAGGTCTTTTGTGAAGCATAAAATAGCATGTACCCTACAATGCATCACCTCTTTGGAACTTGGTCATCTGTGTTTCCGGCATCTTGCCGAAGAAAATAGAGTCTCACTTGCAGCTTTCCCCCTTAAATAATCAGCTTTCTAGCTTGACAATATGAAAAGACAACTGCAGATGCTGTGAGTGTATTGTTTATTTTTACCTAAATAGTTTCAATGAAAGTTTAAGGCTCATTCTCTCTTTTGCCATCGTTTCTCATCAGTCTCGTTTGTTTCTGTTCTTCAATAGTGTATAGCCAAACACTAATCTTTATTTATATTTTGTGTCATAATTTATGGTTCATAATTGCCACTTCCTTTCATTTACCACATTCTTTTGTATGGTATACTACTTTAGTATGCATGTTTCTATAAATCATTATCTTCAGATTATTGTTTCAATATTTTACTTTGGGTAAACATGGAAGAATGATATTTTATCAGATTTATATACATTACTATTCTCCAGTGACTTTTAAAAATTATTCTGAAATTTCTGTGCTCATGTATAGTTCTATATGCTACTTCAACACCCCCCTCCCCCCTCCCCCTCCCAATTGGTTACTGATTGTCTTGGTCGACTATATTCATTTCTATTTGGAAGTCGTCTACGTACTTATAGCCTGCTTGTTTCATATGTTTGTCTTAATACATGTTCTGCTCTAACCTACAATTGAATTAATTACATGTTGAAGTTGAGTGAGAAATATAGTGCAAGTCCCGTCTTAAGTCGTTCTGCGTGAAATATGAAAAGATTGTAGTTCATAAGCGTGTACCTATCAACTTCATGGGCGCGGGCCTATTGATGCTGGGAGCTTAGGAAGTTTCTGGTGCTAGGCCGGCTCCGTAGGCACGGGTCTATCCTTAGGCCTACTTCACATGCACGCTTCTATCGATTCAGAGAGTACATAAGGTTTTCAGTCAAGCTGGGCGCGCGCCTAATGTTTTATAGGCGTGGGCCTAACCCCTAAAAGTGTTGTTTTACCTTATTTTGTGTACCATTTGATATGATAAGGTCTTATGGGCATAGGCCCACTTCCTAAAAGTGCCGTTTTACCTTATTTTGTGTATTGTTCGTTATAAGGTGGCTTGTATGCCTTCGGGACATTATTTGGAACGTTGTAAAGTCTAACACTGACTTCTGGTAGTCTTGGTTCTGCACCACAACTGAGATCCTCCACGGGGAGAAGGTGGGAGCACCGAAAGGAGGCTGTCTAGACCTTGCGGGACATTGTCTTAGTGGCCAATAATCTCTTCGTTATATGCTAGATAGATATTTTAGAATGTCTAGGACTAGATGTCCTTAGGAATCCTATATGTAATTGAATCTAGACTATAGTTAACTTCGTAACAAACATATGTGATGTGTCTAAAAGATAAAACGTTATGATTCATGTGAAGCACGTTTTCTTTCATAGTGACGATTCCAAAAATTGTCGATGATAATCCAGGGCTATTCTCCTAAAGACAACCTGCAAAAAGCCTTAAGAACACGATAAAAAGAGGGGGCGTGTTTTGGTGGTGGTTTAGACTGGACTTGAGATGTTATTTCTCAAGCTGCCTACGTATCCAATGCGTGAATTGGAATCAAATCTTCGTAGTTCCTTAGGGATGGTTTATATAGATAAGAGTTACGCCCTAAGGCGGCGTGGGCCTTGTCCTTGTTGGGTTTGGATTTCGTGTTCCCTAAGGTAAAGATAGCTACGATTTAATCTCCTTAATTGTTGGAGATAATTATGGATATATTTGACTGTCAGAATCAGAGTATTAAATATGAGTGATTCTTCCCAAATTTATATGATTATCACACACGTGGGAAATACGATTGAGGATGGACTTTGGCCGACTTAGATGGCCTGAGCTGAATTGGCTAAACCCTTCTGTGTTTGGGCCGACCTACGGAGGTCGGGGAAGATAGCCGAGCTGGGATCAGCTCGGATTCTTGCGTGCGTAAGAGGTTTGGTCCGAGAGGGACTTGAGCCGACCTATAGGGTCGGGCAGGGGCAGGTTTGATCACAAGTACAGACCGACCTGGAGGGGTCGGAGGATGGTGACCGAGCTCATGCAGCTCGGGTACTGGGGGTTCTGGCCCTTGATGGAGGCTTTTCTCTATCTTATTTATTATTGTGCTGATGTGGAGGCGACACGTGGGTAAGGTCAATTTTGGCATCGTCACACAGTATGTTACAATCCACATGTAATAGTCCGTGTCATGTGAGGGTACTGAACATGTTTTGGTGCATACACATCACCCGGCGATGTGTCCTTGGATCATAATGTAACAAACCTTACTTGGTCGACGTTTTACTAACAGAGCTAGTAGAGGGAGAGCGAGCTCTTTATATAATCTTTGTGGTAGTGATTGTAATTCTCTATTTGTTATGTACATGTATTAACTGTACCGTTTCTTCTACCCCTTACTAAGTACGATTTACTTACCCCTTATTATTGTTCCCACCTCATGAAGATTGGCAGGTAGATGAATACGGCTACGATGATAGGAATGAAGGAGCTGACGTGTGAGCTCGTGTTGACAATTGATGATCATGCTTTCTTTATTATGCACTTTTATTATATTTTTGGATATTGTAAACGTTTCACGTTTGAGAGTTCCTAGACTCGGTTTTGTCTAGTACCTTTCTTTTAGTTTACATTGGGAATTGTAATAGTCGTTGACAACATTTACATTATGTTGTTGTCTTTTGGTTTTCTTAGACGTGGAGTGGATCTGGTTGATCCGTTTTGTCTTTTGACTTTCCCGAGTCGTTCATAGTATTTATTTTCCGCTTTACTATGATAATAAGGTCGCGTGAGGCTTACATACATATTTATTTTATTTAATAAAAATATATGCGTGCCAGGTGTTCTTTCCGCATAAGAACTCGGTGTCTAGGAACATGACGTCACAGTTGGTATTAGAGCAAAGTTCATAAATTACGTCTACGTTCGTAAATTATGTTGAATTGTATAAGTTTCCTTAAGAGCTTAGCTGATACCTCATTCTTTCAGAATGGCCGCATGTAAAAAGAATACCCGTAGTATTGGGACTTCTAGTGAGCCTCAAGGAAGTCAATGTATATCATTTCTTGATCAAGTTGAGTAGAATCAGTGTTTACCTCAGGAAAATCAGGGGTTTATAGAGTTTCAGAGCAGTCATGGACAGATTGGGAAGACGTCTAAGGATTACAGCTTCCCAATGTTAGTGTTAGACCTGGTTAGTTCAAATAAAAAACGGTTCAACAAATTCACAGCATAAAGTTGTACCTCTATTATGGGCCTTGAGTGGCAAACTGGGGTGGCATAAGTGAATTCTGTTAACAAAACTCATAAACCGAACCAATTTCAGTGTCTTAGCATTTGGGTTAACCAATGTACTCGGGTTTCATTCAGGCATTTGGTTTTTAAATTCAAACTCAAATAAAAAGCTAGCTTAATTAAGCCTCATATCCTTAGGCTATAAATAGACTAGTACATCGAATTGGGATTGCAACAACTCAGATACAATCTCTTGAGCAATCCTACATTCTCTTTAAACTCAAATTTTCTCAGTTCTGGTTCTTTAAGTTTTAAGCACAGAAGTTGAGACTCAGCTTGGTGATCTCTGTGGTTGGCCAAGCTCATATTCTGGTAATAGCTATTGAAAAGTTAGGTACTTCTCAATAGCATTTACAGAATCTCTGGTTTGAGGTCTTTAGTATTTTCTGTGTTTTGGTTTTGTGGTTTGCTACTTGAATTGTGCATTGTAGTCTTAATTGATACTAGTTGTGCATGTGTACTTCTGACTGTGTTATGTGTTGTTAACCTGATTTCAATGGTCTGAACTTTATTGATCAAGGTAGTAGAGACCATCTGATTTGTCTGAAGTGCCAAGTCAGATTGCCTAGTGAGGTTAAGTGTCTGTGCCTTAAGTCTACCAACGATCAGACACTTTTAAGTCTGGTTTTCAACATCAGACAGATGTTTGTTTTGATTATGGTCTGAGTATTTTTGTTGTGTGAATCACTAAGTGTGTAAGAAGTCTGTTTGAATAGAATCCCTGTCAAATACTTGTCACAATGTGTTCTGGTCTGAAGTGCCAGAGGTACTAGCATGTGGTTTGGCTGTGGACTTGTATTTGACTATAAGTGATCCATTCAAAGTGATTCTTAGTACACCTTTTGATTATGTATCTTGATTTTACCCCATAACTTGTTGGTTCTGATTTTACACCTCAGCATACATTAGTGTTGCTGTTGATCATTTTTGGAACACTCTTTTTGCTGTGTATTGAGTCTTCAAGTCAGTATTTGTTTGATTGTTGTATCCTGAGGTTTATTGAAGCTGAACTTGCATGCTGCCTTCTGATCTTGCCTGCTGCAAGCCTGAAAATCTGTGATTTTGAGAATAACTTGTAATAGTCATTAGGTAGTAGTTTTTAGGTGATGAACCGGTATTCAGCCATGTAAATTCAGTCCAGATAATATTTTTCCAAGAACTTGATTAATTCCTGCTGAGTTTTGTACTAATTTGTTGAAATTATTGTAATAAGCCTGCTGAATATTGTGTGTAATAGATGTGCATTCATTGGCTCAATTATTTCCGAACTCAGTAGCCTTTTGTTTTATAACCTGATCATTGAACATTGATAGTATTTTTAGTTCAGTCTATTATATATTTAGTTTTGCATCGATTCTTATATACACAACCTGAACTGAATAACTGAATTAAACATTGCATGTCTATACAATTCACCTAATCAAGTGTTAAGCTTTTGTGCCAAATTGTTTCAATCAACTACTTTTTTAAACTTGACTTAGGTATAAAAGTGAATCACATTAAGCTTAGATTTAAGTCTTGCATCCAAATTATTTCTAAGTGTGTTAAACTGTTTTATACTCCGTTATTAAGACTTCCCTTGCCTACAATTTTGTTTAAGTGCCATAAATTCTTAAATTGACAAAAATTATCCCACTCTATTCACCCCTCTAAAGTGTGTCACGCATCGATCCAACAGGAATGAGCAGAATCGAGGACATAGTCCATTGACCAAGAAAGGTCAAGGCTTTTGACGACATCATCACTGATTTTCACAACATCTTGACCAGAGTAATGAATGGTTGAAGAATAAGGAACAACCGAGTAAATGGTGGAGTATTGTCTGATATCTTAGAAGGAGGCAATCGATTATAGAAATTAGATTTTGTGAGATGAGGTAAGGGTTAAGGAAATACGGGAATCTAGGTAACTGGGCTGAGAATAGTAGTCCAATAGTGGCGCAGGGCCATATCAACATATTTTAAGAGAGTTGGGACGAGTGTAGTCCGAATTAATGGGTAATTTAATGGATTAATAGTATAGGGCCTACAATAAGACTCAATACTTATAATAATGTATACATAAACATAATAATTCAATAAATACATACTGTATGATCAACATAAACTCTCCTCTTCTAGTGTGAGAGTCATCATCTCTTCTTTGAGAGTTTCTCCAAGCCTTCCTCTCTCATCTGCATGCAAGCCTTCCTATAGTCTTTTATCTAATCCGTTTGCAATTTTCTCCTCCTTGCATTCTGCTCTTGCTGCTATGGGTGATGACCTTGAGCATCGTTTTAAAATTTCAGCTTTTCGGAAATAGAAAAATATGGAGTAATATTGCCATCTGAGGTGACTAAATCTGCATAAAATGAGTGTTTGAAGAGTGTTGTCATCAAAGTCTTCTCAGATAAGCCTGTAAAATTCATAGGAATGGAAAATATTCTCAAATTAATCTGGGACTTTACCGGGGGATTTAAGCTTAAAGGAGTGGCCTAAACAAATTTCAAGTCTTTTTTACCTTTGCAGAAGATGTTGATAGAGTTATGGCGGGATGTCCATGGTCATTAAAAGATGGAGAAAGGGGATTGAAGCTGACAATCAGGCATTTAACACTGGCCTTATATGGATTCAACTGTGGAATCTTCGCGCTGACTGGAGCTCAAAGGATGCAGCCAAGTATATCTGTGCAACATTTGGAAAAGTTGTAGATGTCAAGATACCTTCTGCCAACATGCAAGGTAATTTTATTCGATGTCTGGTTGAAATAGATGTGACAAGCCTCTTCTTAGAGGCATTTTTGCAATACAAGATGGAGAAAGACTTTGGGTTGATTTCAGATATGAGAATTTAGCTTTTTCTGTTACTACTGTGGGGTCATTGGACATGCATCTCTCTCATGCCATGCTAGGGGCATTGATATAGGAAAAGTAATTTACAAGGATGATCAGTTTGGAAATTGGTTGAAGGCATCTAATGGAAAGGAGCATGCCGTTAAAGAAAAGACTAGTAAAGTTCGTTTCAAAGATGTTCCCGTAAATTCTATTGAAGTTACAGATGATCTCTTAGTAAGGAAGGCAAACCTGGAACAGGGCCAAACATACGAGTTCAATCCTTCAGGGAAAGCAGATTGCAATCTAAAGTTGTC
Source organism: Gentiana straminea (assembly GCA_036785695.1). Lineage (NCBI taxonomy): Eukaryota > Viridiplantae > Streptophyta > Magnoliopsida > Gentianales > Gentianaceae > Gentiana > Gentiana straminea. The sequence goes on from JAVUPR010000282.1 coordinate 500,364, forward strand.
GGAATTACTCATTAATATTCTAAGTTCTAATGACCCCATGATTAATCAAGACAGCATAGCCTTTACTAATCAATTCAATATCCAAAGAAGACCTTTTCTAGATTCACCTCTTCTTGGATGGTCAAATAACATCACTATCTCTGAGGTAGTTGAGGATCAGTTGAAGGACACCATGGAAAGCCTGTCAAATCAAAATCAGAATACGCTTTCAGTGCAAGAGGAAGAAATGGATGCAACCACTGCTGATACCACAAATGATGCAGAAACTGAAACACAAGACACAGAAAATATGCAGGACTTGCATTTAAATTTCCAGATTAGTGAAAATGGCACTCCAACAGATAGCGCTATGGGGACAATAGACCAAATGGAAAACTCTCAAAATAGTGGTTCAGGCACTAGTGAGGCTCTCTCACAAGGCCCTGACTCCCAAAACTCCAGATCTGGAGAGCATGAGATGGGAAGTGGTAGTAGTGCTATCAGATATCCTATGGTTCAGGATGCTACAGCAAGAGGTTTCTTGTCAAAAAGAAAACTTTCAAATTTAAGTTGCTTTGGTAATGACATGTCAATTGAACCCGTTTTAAAGAAACTTTGCATTGATGATGGGGTGGAGGCATCCAGCCTTAAGTGGCTCCCACTGTCCCCATGAGGACGTTGGTGTGGAATTGTCAAGGCTTGGGGGACCCTTGGCAATTTCCCAACTCGAAGAGGCTTGTAAGCCCCACTCTCCGGATATTATCTTTTTACGTGAAACAAAAAACAAATCCCAGGTTATCAGGAAAGTTTGTAACAGAATTAGGTTTAATGACTTTTGCACAGTTGAACCTTCTGGACTTTCAGGGGGTTTGGCAATGATTTGGCAGCATGATATCACTGTACTCAATGTCCTCACTACTTACTGTTCTATTGAGCTCCAGATAAATGACTCAAACTCCAGCTCACCTTGGTGGCTTGGGAGTCTATGCTAGTTCCAATCCTGTCTCTAGAAGAGATTGCTGGTCTTTTTGTCCGGAAGAATGGCCATTTGGGGAAATTTTTTTGTCCTTGCTGGGGATTTCAATGACTTACTCTCTACAAATGAAAAGCTGGGAGGTACTCAGAGATCTGAAAGTTCTTCAGCGATTTCCGGAATTTTGTGGCTGACAATGAGCTTGTAGACCTTGGCTTTAAAGGCCAATTTTGGACATGGAAAAAAACTAATGGGGGCACTGTCACTACCCTAGAAAGGTTAGATCATTTCCTCTCCTCTAATGACTGGAAAGAGCTATTTCCTAATTTCTCTTGTATGCATTTTATACTTTTGCCTCTGATCATTGCATGCTTTTGGGAGATTCTAGTCCAGTTAATCACAAAAATCCCAGATCTTTTGTCTTTGATCAAAGATGGATTGACATGAATGGATTTTCTGAAGCTGTAACCTCTGGCTGGAATTCAAACTTTTTGGGATCCAGAATGTATATTTTCCTGAGGAAAATTAAGGCTATTAGAGTAAGTATTTTAAAATGGAAGGGAAGGAGAGATCTAAATGCTGCAAACAAAATTAAGGATCTTAAAACACAACTAAATAATATTTTGCTTCTTTGTGATAGTCCCTTTTCATCTGTTTTCCCTACAGTCATCAGCCTACAAAATGAGTTGAAAGAAGCCTACGAGCAAGAAGAGAATTTTTGGGCCCAAAAGGCAAGATTATCTTGGCTTAGAGAAGGAGATAAGAACACTAGATACTTTCATGCTTATGTTTCAAACAGAAGAAGGAAAAATTTCATTCCATCCCTAAAATGTGTCAACTCTCCTCACTGGTGCAGTTCTATTGATGAAATGTCAAGGAGTTTGAATCTTACTTCTCATCTCTGTTTTCATCCTCAGGTGACTTCTCTCAGCTGGACAGGTTTTTGGCCGAATGGAAAGTTGAGTGACTGTAAATATGAATCAAGGCCTTATGCTTCCCATCACTGAAGCTGGAGGTCAAAAAGGCAGTTTTTGGCATGAAGACTCACTCTGCACCTGGTCCAGATGGTATGACCCCTTTATTTTATAAAAAGTTTTATCATCTAATAAAGCATGATTTATTAAATATGGTACAAGGGTTTTTCCAGTCTAGCAGGATGTTAAAAGAGATTAATCACACTTGTATTGCCATTATACCTAAGCACCCTCACTCTTTTGAAGTAACTCATTTCAGGCGCATCAATCTTTGTAATGTTTCCTATAGAATTCTGTCCAAAATTTTGGCTAACAGAATGAATAAGATTATGCCTCATTGTATTAGCCATACCCAATCCACCTTTGTCCCCGGGAGATACATCACAAACAATTACATTCTAGCTCATGAGTCCCTAAATTGCATGATGCATCACAAACACAAGAATGATGGCTTTATGGCCCTTAAGCTAGACATGTCAAAGCTTTTGATAGGGTAGAATGGCCATTCATTGCTTATGTTATGAGAAAGCTTGGTTTCTGTTCAGATTGGATTGATATAATTATGGATTGTATATCTACTGTCTCCTTCTCTTTTATAATAAATGGTTGTAGAATTGGCTTTGTTTGTCCTACTAGAGGCATAAGGCAAGGGGATCCACTATCCCCTTACCTCTTTCTTTTGTGTGCTGAGGGGCTTAGTTTGCTTCTAAATAATGCTGAAAGTGATGGTTTTATTCAGGGAATTAAGATTTGCAGAACTAGCCCTCCAATTTCCCATTTATTTTTTTGCTGATGACTGCCTTCTCTTCTGCAAAACTGATCCAACTCAAGCCCAATACTTATCCAATCTGTTGCAAATCTACCAAAATTTCTCAGGGCAACAAATTAACATTCAAAAGTCCAACATCTATTTCAGTAAAGGTGTGGATGGGAATCTGATTTCTTCTATCACTTCCTATTTCTCAGGCATTCTTACTGCTGCTCATACTAAATACTTAGGATTACCCCTCTTTCTTGGAAGATCAAAAAAAGAAGTTTTGCTTTACTTAAGGACAGAATCTCAAAAAAAAACTCACATCATGGAAGAACAGGCTTTTGAGTCAGGGGGTAAGGAGATTTTGCTAAAATCTGTTGTCACAATGCTTGCTTCCTATCCGTTGTCTGTTCTAAAAATCCTAAAAGGACTCTGTAATGATCTCTCAGCTCTAATGTCTAAATTTTGGTGGAGTAAAGATCCTGACACTAATAAGGGCATGCATTGGCTCAAATGGAAAAAACTTTGTTTGATGAAAGGTCTTGGGGGTCTTGGTTTTCGGGATTTTGAGGCTTTGAACTTTTCTAATCTGGCTAGGCAGATCTGGAGATTTATTAAAAACCCTCACCACCTTCTTGTTTCTCAAGTTTTGAAGGCTAAATATTTCCCTTTTACATCCCTTCTTGAAGCAAAATCCACTGCTGGAAGCTCATACTTTTGGAAAGGCATCCTCTCTGCCCTAAAATTTTTCAGAATGAGAACCTGTTGGTCTATTGGCAATGGGGAGGATGTTAGGATTTGGGAAGACAACTGGCTCCCAGATAATCCTAGCCTAAAACCTAATACCCTTTACCAATTTTCTTATGATACTTACTAGGTGAGTGATTTGATTGAAGATAAGGAATAGAATGAGGAAAAGTTGAAACAGGTTTTCTGACCAGTAGATGTCCATCAGATTTTATCTCTGCCTATAAGTGTTTGTCATAACAATGATGTCTTTTATTGGAAACCCTCTTCTAATGGTTCCTTCAATTTAAAATCTTCTTATGGTTTTTATTTTGAAAAATTAAACCCTAGTGTCTTCTCTATCTTTGGTTCCAACACCTCTCATAATATGCCTAATGTTTGTTCTATGTTTTGGAAGTTTTTGTGGGCTCTTTCTTTGCCTAATAAAATTAAGCATTTCTGGTGGAAGTGTCTAAGGGGTATCCTACCCTGTAAAGCTAATATAGCTAATTGATGTGCACATGGATCTGTATCTACTCTCTGTAGTTTTTGTGGTTGTCCAATGGAGACAATTGAACACATTTTAGTTGTGTGTCCTAGAGCTAAGGAGATTTGGGCTTATCTCCCAGCTTTATGGCCCCAATTTGAGGATGCTTATTTTTGATTTGGTCTCATGGTGGAATGATTTAACTCTGAATAATGCTTTCCAGCAAGTTAGAAAACCAGTTGAATTTACTATTTATGCATTTTGGTGCATTTGGAAGGCTAGAAACGACTGGGTTTTCAATAGAATTCTTGATGACTCTAAAGATATTACTTCTCAAATGAAAAAAGAATATAGAGAATTTACTTGTGCTATTGCTAGGCAATTTTCAGATAATTTTGTTGATAGCGCTGATAAATCTGTTTGAGGTTGTGTCCTAGCTACTTGTAATCCTGATAACCCTAATGGGAATTTTATCTTTCATACAGATGCTGCTTGGACTTCTGCTACATCACCCGCAGGCGGTGGAGTTGCAATCTTTGACCAAAACTACAACCTTGTGGAAATCTGGGGAAGATCTTTCAATAATTTAGGATCTGCTCTAAGATCAGAAGCTGAAGTAGTCGGGTGGGCATTGCTGCAAGCAAAAGATAGAGGCTGGAATGGACTCACTATCAAAACGGATTCCCTTTTGCTGTCTGAAATGGTTAACGGTGTTGCCTTTCCAGCTCCGGACTTGTTGGTGATTGTGGCTGACATCAGCACCTTTTGATTCCCCGGGCTTGTGTAGACTATGCTATTTTAGTTGAAAATTTAATTTGCTAAGCCATAGAACTGCTACTTTTGCTAAGAATTTGATTAATCCGGTCTTTTGGACTGGTTTGTTTCCCTCTTGGATACTTTCAGCATTGAAAGATGAAGAGGGGCTAGGGTTTCTCTACTGTAATTTTTTTCTAATCAAATATTCCGTTTCTGAAAAAAAAAAAAAACATACTGTATATGTAATCGACTACTACCATATATATAAGATATAACATTAGTATTCTGCTTCAAAAATAAACATTAGTATTCATATATCACTCATTAAAGACATATTATATTTTTTGAAATATGAAGAGATTCATTAATCACAATCTGCGGCACTAGCCAAAGGGGAGGGAGGAGAGGAACCCCAAACCTTAAACCCAAGTAGGTCTAGACCTTGCTTAGCCAAAAAAAATAAACAGGGACATTTCCCTATCTTTTAACAAAGGAGAAAGAAACCGAAACAAAAGCTGGAAATAAGAGGCGATAGTCTTCAATAATACTACCCATAAGAGAAAGGTCTTCAGATTGAGCTAAAAGCTTCTGATAGATGGTAATAGAGTCTCCTTCAACAATCACCCGAAAGTAACCCCATGTGAGTGTGTAAAACAATGCGTGATAGATGGAGAGTGCTTTCCCAACTAAAACATCATGTCCACCAACAAGCCGAGAAGAGAAGCTATTTAGGATATGCCCTTGGGAATTACGGATTAGCCCCCTAGTAGCCGCTTTATCCATCCCAAATGTTGCGTCGACATTGAACTTTAAGAGACCGGATTCCGGAGGTATCCAAGTGGAAGAGAGATGAGGTGCAGTATTAGTTGAGTGTTGTTTCATCATGCTTTGATATAGTAACACAATAACGTATATCTTAATGTATTGTATAAGACTCAATGTGTAAAACCTTAATGTATGTCGTTTAATCTATCATTTTTTATATGAGACTTGATATATCAATGTATAGTAAATTGATACATAAAATATATTAAGATGAAATGTAGTACATTGATATATGAGTGATACTTTTTTTTTGAATCAATATATGAGTGATACTTAAAAGATTTAATCACATGCGAAAATTAATCAATCATCCCACAACAAAACTCACTCAAACCCTACTCAAATTTCACGCATATGTTGCGCATATTTAATACGCCCATTACCCCTTCAAAAGTTAAAAATAAAGGACCATTTTCTCAACTTTTCACTGGCCTCTTTTCTTACGGTAACCGGTCTGATGTCATGACGAACCGGCGATAGCCTCCCATTGGTGTTCGACGAAAGAAGTGGAAAGGTGCCGATGAAAATCCTCATCTACGAGTAATTTACGCCACCACAACTCCTAAACGACAATGGACTTCTCCTGCTCAATTTGACTTTTACGGTGAGCGTGTTGACATCAAACAATGTGATGCCTTATTGAAGTGGAAGTCTAGTGGTGTTCCGCCAAACGTGTATGTGGGATTAAGGACAGTGACCGTGAAACCTAAACTTTTTCTAGAGTTGAACATATTGTTTGAGTGGATCGGCACCGAGGTTAGAAAAATGACCGGTGAGAAAGATGAGAAAAGAGTTTTTTTTTTGAAAGGGTAATGGATATATTTAAAGATGCGCAAAGGTAGGGTTTGAGTGAGTTTGGTCATTTACATAGACATCTGAAAACCAATGAGTCATTAATACGTAGGAAATAAGTGAGTTTTGCGTGCGTATTTTTTTATTTTGAAATCAGGTTGGTTTTCTTTTGGCTTACGAAAATCCCACGAAATCACATGGTGTGCTACACAAATCCTACCGAAATTTCACTGAAGCATAGTTTTCAAATGATAATTTACGGATCCGACTACATAAACTTTGTACTTTTTTTAGGGACATAAACTTTGTACTTTTAAAGCATATATTTTCTTTAGTTTCCCTTTGTAAAATAATTTATAGACTATTTTTCAGGGTAATGAAGCACAAGGACAAAGATATTTCAGTAATTAGTGTATAGGACAAGTTTAAGAAAATGTTGCATAAAGGACAAAAATGTAGCTAAAAAGACTATTTTACCCTTATTATTAAAAAACTTCTGCTTACAAGCATTCACGCCTTTCCCGCAAAATTAGGCTTAGGAAATTGCAGAATTATCCCCTTCACTGCAATTTCCAAAGGGGCGCAGAATTCATCGCAAAATTGGACGGGAATTCAGGAGAACACAAACTTCTTCCCTAATTTGGAAGCATTTAGACTCAATCGATCTCATTTCGAATGTGTACGATCTAAGATAAGCTTCCGATTCTATGAAATTCAATTCTTCAAAAAATTAGGGTTTGAATTCACGTTTCCCTCTTCCTTTCACCTGTTCAGGGAGGAATACAAGTGAATCAAGTGCTCAAAAATGGTGAAAACAAGGTCGAAGGTAGCTACGAAGCAAATATTTGATGAACACATTACTGAGTGCTAATTCCACGATTTCGCTACTCTGTTTCCCTTCATTTAGTGGACGAGATTTCTGTCATTTTGATTGTTTTATTAGTGAACATTTACTCAAATTCACTGTAATATACATTCACTTTTTACATGGAATCATGGTGATGTTGTTAAGTTTTTTTATTGCAGCAAGTATTAGTACTCACATTCACTCCTCTGTTTTCCCTAATTTAGTGGACTAGAAATATATCATTAAAATTGCTTTCTCAGTGAGAAATCAAAGTGAATTGTGTTTATGCAAAGTGAATTTATAGAAAACTGTATTCACTGTATATTTTTTGTGCTTTGTGGAACATATATGTTATGATGTGATTACGATTTTCACTCAACTTTATTTCACAAATTATATGAAGATTGGTTCACTTGATAAACAGTAATATAGTTGAGTGTCCTACCATGTCTCTCAGTTTTTATGTTTTATTTCCTGGAAGTCTGATTCATTAGAGAATTCACTAAGCCAAGTGTTGAATATTCACTCAAATTCACTTTAAAATTCATTCATTGTTTACATGCATTCATGGTGATGTTGTTCAGCTTTCTTACATCAACAACTTTTGTTCTTTAAATTCAACTGATTCCTTAGTTGTCATGGTTACTTTAGCTTTACCATGATTGCTTATCAGGGTCATGGTTAACTGTTTTTCTAGCACTTATGTTCCTGAAAGATTGATTCACTGAGAATACTCACTACAGTGAATATTGACAGTACACGTATGTGAATGTCATATTGACAGTACTACAGTGATTCAGAAGCCAATCATATTCACTAAGCAAAAATGTGTTGTCTGCATCGATCTTTTCCAGGTATGATCGATACCGGAACATGATCACATACCTATTGGATGTATATGAGATAATAAGGGGCAATATATGTCAAGTACTACATCTACCGGATTGCACGTAATCAGCCGATCGACAAAAAATGGAAGGCGGATGAAGTAGAAGAATTCAAAGCTTTTATAGTAAATTGTATTACATCTAATCAGATGAACATCGCAATGTAGGCCAACATCACTATTACTGTGTAGATGCCAAGGGAAAATCAAAACTTATCTTCATAAGTAGGCCAAACATCACTATTAATGTGTAGATGCCAAGTAACACCATGGCTTATTTTCCTATGTATGTTCTTAATTGAAGTGATATGAATTACTGGGGAAAAGGAAACAACTATTTTAATCAATTTTTACATGTTTCGGTTATTATATAATCTCTTTTTTTGTCTCTTGGTTGATTAGTACATGTATGATTTTGCGTCATAACTTCATTAATTATGCTACTGTCAAAAATTATGTTTATTCGAAATTCATTGTCAAAATTCACTGTTATTCGAAAATTCACTATTAATATTCACTAGTGAATTTTGACAGTGAATCTCCTGAAAATAGAGTAACAATATCAAACAAACTCTCAAAACGAAATAAAGATTATTAAAACAAAAGTTTGGTGACATTTTTTTTATATCAATTTTAATTGTTTGGCTGCATCCATTTTTCACATCACATATAATACGGAAATGAAACACAAAAGGAGAGAACAACCAAAATAAAATTCATAAAACGCAAACATATACTTCATAGACTTTGTATGAGAGTTGAGGTCTGCAAACTTCATATAATCCTCTTATCATCATTCTTAGTTTATAAGAAATCAAAGCCACTATGAAGAGACATTTTACACAATGCTTTCCTAAATTATGATGCTCCACCAACTAGGGCTGTACACGGTTCGGTTCGGTACGGTTAATACCCGTAACCGAAACCGAACTGAAATTTTCGGTTAGTAAAAAATTGAAACCGAAACCGAACCGTTTTAATAATGTAACTGAACCGAACCAAAACAAACGGTTCAATTCGGTCGGTTAACTGAAAAATTGTAAAAAAAACTACTAAAAATGTCAATTTAATCTAATAACTACAATAAAAACAATTCAAACAAGACACATAATACACACTACATTTGTCCTTACATTATAGACTTTAAGTTAGACAAATCATTAGTCTTACATAATAGACTTTAAGTTACACAAATCAGCAAATCATTAAAGTGGAAAGGGTGAAGTTAGATAAGTGGTTCCACATCAAAACAACTTCATATTACACAACTTTTTTCAAAGTACATTTTTCTCCAACTCACAAAAGGACCGCGATGCTCCTAACATTTCATTTTGTAACCTGTTGAACATTGACACAAGAAAATAAAATGTATTAGTCATGTAAAAAATGAGTGCATAAAAAAAAGCATAAGAGAATCCATTGTTTCCCTGTTTTTTCTATTCACCTTTAGAGATATGGCATAACACCTTAGCCAAGAAAACAAAACAGAGGCAAATATTCCCTTAAACCTTTTAGGTAATAGATGTGGATTTGGAATGAAGCTTGTCAAGACAAAGCTCTACAAAATCCTAAATAAGAAATAGTTCATACCCACAAAAAAAAATTGAAGCTGTAATGAATTTCTAATTTGTATATATGCGGAGATGGGATACACAAAAAAAATATAGTAAACGGAATAAACAATACCAATAACAATGAAATCATACCTCAATCACAAACCATCTTCATTCACTCTTTTCATTTTTCACAGATCACGGATGTCAAGTGCAGCAGTAACTGCACAAGTTACACACAATTACATAAATATTAACATTGTACTACCTTTTTTGAAAAGCAATTATTGGTTTCGTCTATAAAACTATAAACTACATACAAAATCCCGTGTATGAAGTATTAACTTGAAATGAAAAGATCAGATTTATTACAACCAAGTAATTTTAAAATGTTCATGCAGTTAATGCATCAAACTAGGGCACAAATATTTTCTAAGATTCACTCAAAATGAACTTAGTTAATAATGGTCATGCATTACATAAATCTTGAATTCGAACATATATTTGGTCCAGCACAAACAATAAGTCTACCAAACCGTACCACTATATACATATTATAACCAAACCATAAACGGAAAAGTAGTCTACTGACACAAAAGTTGTTTAATTTCATAGTGGAATACTGAAACAGTTACAAGATTAAACAACATGATTTCTTGTTATAACTATCGGTTCGAACCAACAACAAACCATGAGAAAATTCCCAACTCGAAAACAGGAGAGTTCAAAGAGTCATCATCATCATCATTGGATATTTTGGAAGAATACTTGAAGAGTGAAATATGTGTAGTTTACTTGCAAGAAACATTAAAGGAATGGAACAGGGATCATACAATGCTTATGATAACTGCGTTTCTAAGAAATTTCATTGTCAAACTCAAATCCTATCTGGAATATCCACAAATACATGGAGAAAAGAAAGAGAGGAAAATGAAATGGAGATGATTATTAGGGAAAATATATATCAACCGAGGTTTAGTAACCTTGTACTCTTTTTAACCGTTATACATGAAGCAAATAGTTTGGGCATGAATATCCACGATATTAATATGTAATTAAAAAGATCAAAATTAAAAGAAATACATAACTAAACGAAATTGCAAATCTGCTTGTTCAATCTCCTCCATGCTCTCCAATGTCTCCTCAACATCCATCAAACTTGAGCCACGAAGCCAATCTTGTGCACAAATCAAGCACTCAACTGTTTTAGGTGTTAAAGAGCTTCGAAATGCATCTAGAACCCGAGAACCTGTGCTAAAAGCACTCTCAGAAGCAACTGTCGAAACTGGAATTGCAAGAATGTCTTTTGCCATAGTAGATAAAATTGGATATTTAGAAGCATTCATCTTCAACCACCCTATAATGTCAAAGTTCGCATCATTCTTCACTTTTTTTACCGCAAGATACCTATCTAACTCTGTCCTTCCATCCTTTTTTATGTATACTTTCCAATCGTTGTTCAAACTCGATAGCCCAGTTTCTAGCAATATCCACATCTACATGAGCACTATGATCAAGCATGTCAATATCAGACTCATTCCGAACTGCACTAACCGAGCTAGATACCTCGGTGCCACTACTATAGAACGTAAACAATGACTTCAATGTCTGACGTGTCGACCCTAACAGTTCACAATCCTCCCCAGAATGTTTCAGCTTATCAATCAAGAACTCCAGTTTTGTCAGTTTCACCCGTGGATCTAGCATTGCAGCAACCATCAACATCACATTCACCTTATCAAGCCTTTCCCAATATTTCTCAAACTTTTCCATCATCCTATTGGACATTATCCTCAATCCTGGAATACTACTCCTCCCGTATGCTATAATTGCACTTTGATTGTACACACCTCTTGGAAATATTGAGGTGAAGTCACATACAATGTAGCAGATAGACGTCTTGTACAATCATGGAAAATAACAAGAAATTTCACCAATACCCTAGCTTGTCCCAATTTTCAGCTGTAGAAGGCCCATCCCTAAGATCCTCAAACATATCTTCAATTGCCATCCTATTAATTGCCTTTTCAAATTTCAAGGCACTACTCAACATAATATAAGTTGAGTTCCACCTTGTAGGAACATCTAAGGCTAATGATATCAACCTATTATGTGCACATTCATACTCTTGCCTAACATATATATTAAAATGTTTAAGCCTTTTAGGAGAGCTCCTAATATACTTAACTGAGGCACGGATGCGTTTCACAGCTTCATCACATTCTAAAAGGTCATCTCTAACAATTAAATTCTGAATGTGTGCACAACATCTAACATGAAAATATTCACCATCAAGCACAACATTATTTCTAGCAACAAGCTTTCTTCTCAAATATGCAATTCCAACATCACTAGCATTGTCAACTGTAATCGTGCAAACCCTCTCAATACCCCAATCTTTCAAACATGATTCAATCATCTTCCCAATAGAGTCACCGGTATGATCACCAATAACACAGAAATTCAGAATTCTCTTATGTAATTCCATTGTTTGTCTATACATTAAATGCACAGTGAGACAAAGATACGATTGATTTTGCAATGATGTCCAGATATCCGTAGTCAATGACACTCTTTGCATATTATTTTTCATGAACTCCTTCAATTTGAATTCTCAGCGGCATACAAATTCAAGCAATCTTTAGCAATAGTTACACGCGACCATAAATTTAGGTTGTATAGTCTTCACAAAACCCCTAAATCCATCACGCTCTACAGTCACAAATGACAACCTTCCATATTATTGCCTTATCAGGTTCATTACTATTGTCGGATTTTTCAAAAGAGAGTGTACTTTGATTACTGTCAACCTCATAAAATGGATTAAGCTTACACCTTTTTGCATGATTGCAACATGAACTAGTCCCATTAACTGAAGTGCATTTAAGTTGAGACTTACAATAATTGCATCTCACCTGATTATATTGAGTCTCCGAACCCGGGATGAAAATCTTTGTGAAGAATTGCCATAGGCTGATCTCTCTCTCTTATTTGTATTTGGACCCGTGATATTGTTTGTCACTGTTGCATCACGCATTTGATTTGGATTATCTTCAGCATTTGGATTGTCTTCAGCTTCACCCACATTGGACATTTCACTGGAGAAAAAAAGAGGAAAAACAGAGTAAGAGTATGCACCAAATTACCAAAATAGGGAAACATGGAGACTAAATTCCTTCACCTAAAAACCAAACTAAATTTGACATTCTAGCCAATACATTAAACAAAACCAGTAAACTGATCACTCAAATTTGCAACTTTTCAAATCACTTATAAACCGATACAAGTAACATGTAGGCATCAAATTTTCATACATTACAGTTGAAGGAGTTCATGAAAAATAATGAGCAAAGAGTGTCATTGACTGCGGATATCTGAAAAATAACTCAATGAATGTAGATCTTGATTGCCTCAAATCCTGATAAGAATCAAAACCCTGAAACAGAAGACAGATAAACAAAAACCCAAAACTCTTCGACTATTTAGCGGACTGAATAAAGCCAAAACATCTCAAAGACCTCAAAAAACACTAAAAAAATATACGCCATACAAGTTAAATAAATCAAACCCCAAAAAGTGATTCTTTTTCCAAAACAAATTAATAAACATCAATATGTGTATGTGTAGATCTATATAAATGCATAATCTCAACAAAGTAATTCTATATTGCTCAAAAAATGGAAAAAAAAAAATATCTAATAAATTGCATCTCCTTTTGTGCAAAGCTATTTTCTTTAAATATCATGTAATAAGATATTGGATTTCTAATTGGAAACAAATGTAGAGAAGAATGCAAAAGAGTAGATGGAAGAGTGAATCTTACACAGTTGAAGATCGAGAAGAGTGAAGAAAGATTCAACTCGAGCGAGATATAGTGAAAGACTGAAAGTGAATGAAAACGAAATAGGGTTTGTTGTTGGACCTTATCCGATATCTACCGGGATGACGGGATCTGGTGAAAGGGATAAAAGGTGAGTGGATGAGATTCTTTGTTGGTACACATAAAAATAAAGAAAAAACAAAAACAAAACTTTAGTTTAATATGTTGTTGCCACTTGCCAACATCTATCTATACTAAAATATAAAGAAGAGCTGTTTTAACCCAATTACCCAATTGACTCACTCCAAACCTGTAAATGACCCGGTTTTAAAATAAAAAAATCTCTAAGATCTCTTAAAGATCTTGCAAAAAAAAAAATCAAAATCAAATTCCTTTAATTTTGAAATCCCTAGCATCTCGCCCATAATCAAATCTTAAAGATCTTGCAAAAAAAAATCTTCAAAGATCTCTTAAAATACCGTTCCTTCTTTGAAAGCCTTAGAATCTCGCCCATAGTCAAATCAAATCTACACTATCACTTACAATTCCTCTCAAATTAAAATCGATTACAATTTCTCTCAATTTCACAGCGCTTTTCCTCACCATCCGGTATCTCGCCAAAAGCATTTGAAATCCCACGTTTCTCTAATTTTTTGTTCACTTTAATTTTTTTTAAATGTGTATAAATAAGAGAGGGATGTTGCTTCTCATTTGAATGGAAACATATGTGGTGGAATGAAGCAAGCATATGGGATTTGCAAATTCTGATATACCTATGCATTTTCATTTGCTTTACGTTTTGTTGTTTGCACTGTTAATTTTTTATTTGTCGATATATATTTCGTTTTTCTTTCGGTTCATCAGAACTATTTTGGATTAAGAATTTCTTCTATGGTTGTTAAAAGACGATGATTGGGTTTTTTTTTTCTACATGTCGGGGTGTGGGTTTGATGATTTCAGGTAATAAAGTTGATGTTGTTGTTTTGAATCACATAACCAATGATGTTGTTAGTGCATTGTTTGTTATTCCGATATTTGTATAGGTTGAAACTATTTTTTTTAATTGTAATCCAATGTCCTGTATTTGTAAAATGGGAAGCAGTTGAGATCGGCTTTGTGAAGACTAGACATGACTATCATTTTCCGGAAAGTTAGGGGAAAGGAGGTGATTTTTTATATGATCATATTTTACAATTGTTGCAGGTTAAATATATGATATCTAACGATATATTGCTGTTGCTGGGCAAGTTTCATGTTGTTTTGTTTTTTGCTATTGTATTTTAGGCATGAAGAGCAAAATCGGTTGATCTATTTTGAGAAATTTTTCTTTAAAAGGTTCTTTTTCTTTTTTCTTTTCTTTTCAGATCTTCACGATCTCGACCGATAGTATGGAGTTATCTAGCAGCTGCATTCTCCTGTTATCAGAAATTGTAATCTCTACATTTTTTTATTTTACTTTTTTTTTTAACAAGAAGGTAATTATATTATTTTATTGTCTAAGCTATTTCACTAATCTAATTTTTCTTTCGAGAATGAGAGTTTTCTCTTTTATTTTTTATTTTGAATATTATTGTGGAACAATCATAAAACAATGGTATTATTTTGTTGCAATTGTTTTTGATTGGGTGTCAAATGAGATTTTACAGGTTGTTGTCCCTCTCGTTTAACCCATTATTTCTTCCATTTTAAGAAAGACTACCATTTACCAACAAACCTTGAGACGATGGACAAATTGAAAGAGTAATAATGCTCATGTTTCTATTTCGTTTTATGTGAGCTAAATATCAAGGCTAGTTCGTGAAGAATAGATGGATCAGAAAGATCGCGATGTTGTTAGAGTATAGTGGATGAGGTATGAAGAAGACTCGTACAAATTCACCCTTTTGATTATTTTTTCTGCATCTATTATCCGTGTAAAGTCTCTTACACAAAAACCGTTTCTTTTTCTTCTTATTTATCTTGAATTCAGGGAATTAAAAAAATTAAGTGGTTGATGTTGGGTTGTTTAAACTTTACCAACTATGTCTCGATAATCTTCATTCATTCATGAAATGAAAAAAGTTAGTTGTCTTATTCCTACAAAGATGTTATTATAAGTACATGACAGCTTGATGGGTACATGAAGGGATTTCATAGATTAGTTACTATGTACATACAAATTGATGGGATATGATGACTCGGTGGCTTAGGTTATTCCTCTCATAACATACAAGATTATAAGTTGCGCTTTGTTACTGTATTTTAAAGGGCTAATGGTGTCCCATTTTAAGTTAATTTTTTTCTACTTTTTCTTATGTATGCGTTTATGCTGAATGCTAAAGGTTTTTTTAATGTAAGTGAGTGATGAAAATGAGGTCCCCCTCACCAAAGGAGTGTTGAACATTCAGCAACAACTGTTTTTGTCGTGACAGTGTGAAGATATATATGATGAGGCTAGAAAATGACAAGTCATTGTAATGATGGTATTTGATGCCTTCAGATACTTATTTTAAGTTGATGTTCCAGTGCTATTTGAGTTATCTTTGGTGAATTATTAAATTTAAATGTGGAAGGAAACATTTTGCCGGCCCATCTATTATACTTTCTTACGCCATTGCTGGCTTCTCTGCTTTACTCTCTACTTTTTTCTATACAGAGTTGGCCATCGATATGCCCGTCCATCGGCGGAGGTGCACTCACTTTCGGTACGTTACGCAAATGAATCATAACATATTAATGCATCATACAATTTTTAGCGTTTTTAACGGGTGCAAATATGAGTATTGCTTCCGCCATTGAAGTATCCGCTGAAACAAAATTGAGAATCACCATACACGCTCTTCCCGATGGTTTCAACGAAATTGATTTCATAGCTGTATCCATCGTCTTAATGCTCACTATTCTTAGCTGCTACAAGTTGATTTCAAATTTCCTCTTTCAAAATTGTAAGGCACATTTTTTAATAACCAAATTAATGCTATAAAAAAACCGAACCAACATCCGGACAATTTCCGAATCCACACCAGCCTAGAAGGTGGACACCACCACCGGAAGAAACGAAATAAAACAGAAATGGGGATAATCCTATTTCCACAAAGATAGTAGTGATTCTTTTAATGTTTTTTTAGGGAATGCTTTTAGAAAATAATAAGTATGATGTGTTTATGCTATCTTTAAAGGATTTGATTTACTGCACAATAACAACAAAATGATACAAAACTTATCTCCAGTGGTACTTCAAGTGATGCTTCAATCTATTGTTGCATTATCACTTGCTTAATATTTGAATAGGTAAGTTGTAAGTTGTATATTACTACTTTCGAAAATTTTAGGGTAGGTAAGTTGTAAGTTGTACATTACTAGTTTCAAAAATTTTATGTTGCACAATACTTTTTGGTTAACTTCTAGGACAAATATTTGCGTCAATTTTCAATTTTAAGCGTTTGGGTTGTGACGATTGAGGACATGTGACTAAATATTAGGTTTCAATGAGAAAAAATGTGTAACAATTGTTTAGTCGCATGCTCAATGTGGGACTTTATAAATATTTAGCATTATTTGCTATTGAAACTAATTTTTTGTCGTCAAATATATCATGAGTTATCATCTTCAAAATTGTTTAGTTTCGGAATTCCCGTGCATTAAGCACGGGTTTGTGGCTAGTGGGTATATAATTATATAATAATATGTATAAAAAAATGTTGTTTCCCAAAGTTGAGTAATAAATAAATTAAGTATAACCATTGTATAAATAAATTAAGTATAAAAAAAGAATACGGTTACCAGTTTATCGGTTCGGATAACGGTTCGGTTACGGTAAATTTTTAGAAAAAATCGTAACCGAACCGAAATTTTGGTTTCTTCATAAGTATAGATGGAGAAGAAAAACAACCTATATGTTGCTTCTTAATTAAGTTAGAATCATTTATACTTATAAGTTGCATTGTCTCTGTAGGATCGACCTTGATTCGCATTTACTATACTGCGATATACCTAGTATTCTTGCTAGTAATATCGACGTTAGTGACTTACACACGATCATCTACGGCCAACATATTCGGAAGCCTATCGGGTCACACACATAAGAACATCTAGCCGGATTAAAATGTGGTTATAGTTGATAACCAAATAAGGAAAGAATTTATCTCGTACTATAAAGGTTATAGTGGTAAATTAATATGGTGGTATTTATTTATTATGAATAAATATAATACAAGATATTAATTATGTTGATAAACTATATATATATATATATATATATATATATATATATATATATATATATATATATATATGTGACCGGAAAAAAAATGTGTGTGACACACGTGAGTTTGCCAAACTAGTTGATCATATTAATTGAATATATGCGTATCCATATATGCATGTGGCGCAAGTTCTATTTGTATTTGATACATTTGAATTGTGCAATTTAATTAATAAGATTACCATAATATTAATACTGGATATTAATTGATTTTGAAAAATAGATTTATGGTAATAAGATAAATATAGTCAATTGGTCCTATCTACTCTGACAATGGCAGTAGACAATCTATACGCAAGCTACCCTCCTTAATTGGTCCGTAATAGCCCATATGCATAAAGAACTAGAACTGCCAATATTGAGCGTTACCTCATACCGCGAACCCGCCTAGACAGCTGTCGACATTGACTAGCACGTTCCTAGGGTCCATTCAAGACAATGTCTTGATTAACACTTCACTTGTGGTCATTCATGTTAATTTACGAATTAGGAATACTAGATTGGCCAGACCTATTACACGTTTTAATTATTACTGCCGATCAACGTAGCTGTAGTGAATCCCAGTTTAGGTTTTCTAAATCATGCCTCGGTAAACCGGTATAGACCGCCGGTTTACCGGGGGCGGCTTTTCCTAATTTCTGGATCTACATTGCTCAGTACGATTAAAATAAGTAAATAATGGGGTTGTTAAACATGCAGATTAACTAAAACACATAAATACGAACAGATCTACCATATTGAAGACAAAAAGGAACGTTCAAAGCTTCATACCTTCAACAATAGAGATCTAGCTCGATCTAATCAAAGCTTCATACCTTCAACAATAGAGATCTAGCTCGATCTACTCAAGCTAGAGATGATGGAAGAAGGGAGGAAACCAAAACGACTCTCCAAAGCTCAAGAAAACTTTATTGCAAAATAATATGTATTGTATTTGATAAGATATGAAATTATTATTAAAACGTATACAATAATCTGTAATTGCGGCCTTATATAGATACAATGACCGACTTAAGACTCTCTAAAACCCAAACCGACTTAGACAATGCGGCAGAATAAATTTCGTGTTGAATAAGTCACCGGTTTACCGGGCCTAACCCTCGGATTACCGGGCCTTCTATTCTCCTTTTTGTTCAGAAGACTTCTTCTTGGACTCAATCACTCAGCCCAATGCATTCCTTTTGGTCCAGATCCATTCTCCAATGATCCAGTTTCGGTACATCCTATAAAACACGCAAAACGAGACAAAACAGTATCAAAACATCAGGAAAATAGCATAGATGCAGAAATACGATCCTGGAAACACTCATATAGCATTTAACATATATTCTAAGCAATAACGAGCCTATCTATCCTCTCTTGAGCAGAATTTGGGGTGAATATAGGTATAATTATTGGTACCATTTAGAGCGTTATCAGTAGACACAAAGTGCAAATTACGAAAATGCCCGTCATACCTAACGATCACGGGATAACGTCTAGCAACACACCATGACCCCAATCATCGGAAGAGTCACATGCAATGACTACTACCTTTCATGTGAAACAGTTACCGTGTAACTTACAATCCCATCGCTGTAATAATACACATACGGTCGTTAGTCGAGTGTCAAACATCAACAACCGTAACTTATAATATGGATATCATGCTCTCTCGAAGTAACTCATTTACTTCCACTTTGCAAAGATTCATGAGAGTAAGGCATTCCTTATAAGAAGGCCCTTTCAGATATTCACCCTACTGATAGGGTACGCGATTTCCAGACGACCAAACATGTATACTCCACAAACTTCAGTATCACACCCAATCACTACCGCATGATCGCCCCATGGCTAGGGGAAACCTCAATATTGTCAAAGCATGACAATCCACACCGTGATGCCATGAAGACTCCGGTCCTAAGGATAATTACACAACGACCACATAGTGTGACACTTAACAGTGCAAGTGGGTCAGTTTAACGTACGTATTCATTAATACACGTCCACTAGATCCAATACACTTCGATAGACGAGATCACTAAAACAGAAGACATCTAATACGTGCTAGTTTGTACCATCCATGCCATGTTTAATACGCCTAGTAGACATTTAAGTATCAAACTTATTAAAGTGATTAGAGATCTCATCAACCATAATCACCTATCATGGTTTCTCTATCACAGTTTAATACTAAGGACGTTATCATGTAACAATTCATAATTGGTCTTTAAAAGAATGTATATATGACAACAGGAAAACCATTTAATATATGTACAAACATAAAAAAAAGTAGAAATGAACCGACCCGGTCGGATCCGGTCCAACCCGATTGGGTTTAGGACACTATTTCAACAATCTCCCACTTAGACTAAAACCAATCACTTGCACACACAAGACCAAGTTGAAACACAAGAATCTCATGGAATACTCGCAACCAGCCCTAGCCATGAACGGATCGCTATCCGTGGGGACTCAGACTATATTCATATCATGCTCCAAATGACCAAGTCAAAGGAACCGCCTCAACACACACATGAATCTCTGACGAGACCCTGGTCCTTGCTTCAAGCAATGAATCCACTTACTATATCAGCTATATAGAAAAGGTGGAAGAACCGTACAAGGTTCAGGAATGAACCTCAGAGATCCATGTACTGCTCCCGCTGCGCCTCCAAGGCACTACTGTGTTTGGCCTAGTTGTAGAATTTACAGTGACCCATAGCCAAGAACATTTCCAGCTCACTGTATCACTTAATCAAGGTGACTGCAAACCCAGACCGTAGCTCCCACTCTCCTTCGTAAGACTCAGGATATACGTTTGTATAACTATATTTATTCGCTTCCAAGTTTCGATAAACTAGGAAACCATCCTTAACTTGTTTAAGGATGTTCTCGACATTCACCAAATTTACTTTCATACTTGCTCATGACTCTTCATGAAGTATGAACATCTGGCTTTACTTTTATGATGGTTCCTATCGCAGTAGCAAAGGAAACCTTCCATAAGCATCATCTTTCACCTGAACTTTAGGACGAACGTCCTAACATAGATAGATCTTGAGAACACTGGCTAGCAGTATCCCCGTCGCGATCTATGCTGAACTCTTTTAACATCACATCTATATAGGTAAACTATAATCTAACAGCAGTTAAATCTATCACTATAGATTCTTATATCCAAAAATAAGAACTGCTAATCCAAGTGCTTTCGTAAAGACCTTGAACTACCAAACATTAATTGACTGTGACATGAGTATTAATTCTCGAGAGAGATATCTAATACCTTACTCAAAAATCATAACACACTCCCACTATCCATATTGCATATGGGCCATATCCCTTCTTTTGACTAAATCAAACTCCTTTGATTATCAAACAAAGAAATCGTCTAGAGAAACTTGTTTGAGTCCATAAATGTATCTCATGGGCTCACATATCATGTTATCGTCTATGAACATCAAGCTGTCTGCCAAACGTCTTCAACACTATCATATAGCAATGATACGAAGTTATAACAAGCATAGTCTGAATAGAATTGGGCTCAGCTGGCGGCATAAAAATAATTACAAAGTTTACACCCCGTACCCTTCAACCGTCACTATAGCCTTATGGTAATCATATTACTATCCATGTCAGCCTTTCAGGGACATTCCCTCTAGGTAAGACAGACTAGGTTCACAACCTGGTTGTCACTGATGGAATCTAATTCAGATATTATGCCTCTTAGTCATATCTCTCAATCTTGCCTTTTAAACATTCCTTCATAAGTCGTGAGATATTCATTCTTCAAGATGAACATGTCAGCAGCCTTCTCAGGCTTGAGGTTATCCTCAGACTTATAGAATTTTTTTGTGCACTGAGCAGTGTTCTGCACCTCATCGCTATGCGGCGTCTGTTCATATTCCAATGGTTGAAAGAATCTTTGTGGTTCTCAAACTCTTTTGAGATCTAAATTTACTCCCACTGTTTCTTTTGGAAGAAACACTTCCTCTAGAAGTCAGCATGTTTGGAGACAAACATTTTTGCTCCGCGGAAAAGTAAATAATATCTAGCGTACTTGCTAAGATATTCCACAAAGTTGCATATGTCGTACTAGGCTCCAAGACTTTCTGACTTTGCCTATGACAACTTCAAATCATCAGTTATAATAGATTCGACATTATCCTCTTCCATATCAAATATGGACTTTATTCAACCTTTATTCTTTGGAACTCGGTTAAGTATAAGGGCACTATCCCGAAACGGGTAAGGGATACTTCGCATGGCTTGCGTCACACCTTTATCATATAAAGTGTTGTTTCCATTTTGGGAACATAATCTAATTGCATATCCCAAAGATGGTATCCTTCAATGGAGAATCTGATTCTATTTCAGACGTCTTCTGAAACACCCTACATATATTAATTGCTTCAATCCAATTGAAGATTAATTCCTAAGTAGCTTATCAACCTCATGTTCGTACTAGCTCGAACTTTTCGGGCTTTCCGAATTATGCACTTCACTGAGTACATTCAACTATTTCAAAAAATAGTCATAGAGATTAACAAACAATTATTTGTGGCATTAATTGTCACAAGCCAACAAACATCCGTATGTTTAGGCTTTGGACAAATTTCTAGATTTTATAACCTTTTCATAAAAGGATATTTTAGTCCTCTTTGGATAAGATACGTATAACCCACATGATTCATAATCATATGGTTCAGCATCATCAGAATGATGTTTAGTTACACGCTTCCCTTCCATAGAGACTATGCCTAGAACAAGCAAAAATCAAGGATAACAACCATATACACATTTAGTTGAGATTTATTCACGTATATCAACTATATAGTAACAACAATCTAGTATGTTAGTCAATGACCTTTCAACTTTATCGGAATAACATTTATTCTTTACAGTTGAATATGTCTACTAAATCCTAACAAGAAACTGAAAAGATGTTCTTCATAAGAATCGGAACATAATAACATTTATCTAGTTCCCTTATCAATTTACTAGATCCAGAATATGGTAAGTGTTACAACATTTGCTTCACCTTCCATATCTGCATTTAATCTTTCTAATTTAATCACACTCATAAGATATCATATATCTTAGAGTCGACTTTGAACTTAGATAGATTTATCTCAACTCATTTTCCTAGCATAGAAACTTCAATAAGTTCTCTTTTAAGCACATGCCCTAACTTTTCTTTTTAATCCTTTAAGCACTTGAAAAATATTTCTTATTGTAGTCTTCATAAGACTTAAGAAAGATCACTAGAGCCATGTCTTTAATTTCTTTCATAAAGAAAATCTAAAGTTTATTAAATAGTTTATTTAACCTATTGAAACGTATTCAAAACATTGACTATTTATTTAATTAAGTCGATATTTAAATCTTACAATTTTGAAAACATGTCCAAAATTAGATGTGGTCATTCTTATCCAACGTTTGAATTAATTGTCATCGTACGACTGAATGATCATCTTGGATCGTATATGATTAATTCGTTGAATTCAAGAAAGACGAGATATATTTTATCGATTCTTCCAGATTCATGGATATGGAACAGAATCCTCTATTTTTTGGAGTGGTTTTTTTCTTAGTTGAGGTTGAAACTGTGTTTCAATAATGAGCCTCCTCTTTCATTAATAATTAAAGCCTAAAATGTAGTCTCCTTGTCTCTAACTACTATAACGGGATTGCTCGTGTCATTGCTTATTTTAAAAGGATTAAAATTACTTAACCATTTTGAGATTAAAATTACTTAACCATTTTGAGAACGTTTCTCAAAAGGTAACAGTCATAATTTGGTTTTACTAATCGAGAATAAAAACATAAATATAAAGTTTGCTAAAACTACAACATAATATTAAAGATAATAGAGTGTTGTTTATACACGCAAAATAAAAAATGGTCTTATGGTTTATGATTTTGCTCTCACTAGTCAACTACTCCCAATTGACTTTCAAGAACTTTCCAAAATTCTTTAGTGGCTGAGATCCAATCTAGTTACTT
The DNA here is from genome assembly GCA_036785695.1 of Gentiana straminea. Lineage (NCBI taxonomy): Eukaryota > Viridiplantae > Streptophyta > Magnoliopsida > Gentianales > Gentianaceae > Gentiana > Gentiana straminea. Next base: position 523,964 of record JAVUPR010000282.1, read on the forward strand.
GATTCCCGGCGGTGGTCGATCAATCAAATAATTTCGAAAGGTAGGTAACACTTTACCATTCACATCTCTATGTAATTCTTAGTGGTTGACTAGTCAACTCTTTGACGATACACATCACTATGTGTTAGTCAACCCCTTGTCTCTAAAGTCAAACGGCCCCAACGTTGGCCAATCACCGAAAGACTCTAGTCAAGTCATAACCCAATATTCAAGAGATCTCATACGATCATATCTGAATAACGAAGATATACCCGTGGTAGGTCAACTCCCGGCGGTGGTCGATCAGTTGGATCCGAACAAGGGCACCGTCGTTATAATATTGGGAGACAATATTTCGACTTGATTTTTGTTGTGTAAGTATTTATGTAAATTAATTAACTCAATTAATTTTAATCATGGTCTCATCAAATATATCCATCTCTATAGATATATATCCTACACATTTATCTAGATCGTGCCTAGTCATGCATCTATCGTATCATATAAAAGAAATACAAGCACAAAATAAATAAATGCGTAAAGTAACCGGTGTGATCATGGACTTTTCCTATGTGCGGTTTCGAATACAAACTGACGAAACCGCGGTCACAATCTAAGGAAGCTGCAACCGCCAATAGGATCTTTAATGTGTCATCTCCAATGAGATCTTTATTCTTCTTTCTTTGGTCTCCATCTTTTGCTCCATTCTTGTTACATTTAATTCTATCTAATAAAATAAATACACCCGCCGCAAACGGGGGGAGCTAACGGGAATGGGATAAATGCAGAAAATAAACTAGGTCACGTTCTTCATAACGGCCTAGGACCATTTTTAAACACAGAAAAATTAAATCGTTCACATCTATCCTATCGGTCGAGTCCATGATCAATCGGAGTCCATATAATCATATTATATCTACTATATCTAATCCATATAATAACATCTTATGAAAAAAGATAAAATTAAAATTTAACTACTTGCATCTCAATTAATCAATTAACATTTAATCTATTAAATAATTTTATCCAATCAATTAACTAATTAACATTTAATTAATTAAATGATTTTAATATAAATAAAATTAACGATTAATTTTAAACCGATTACAATTTTAATTTTAATTAATTAGAACAATTCCAAAAATAAATCAAAATTAAAATTAGGTCTCTTTTGTTCCTTTCATTTTGATTCCTAATCAAAAGGGTTGCCTTTGGTTTCCCAAACCAAAAGGCATCTCCCTTGGCCCTTTCCAAAATCAAAATTTTGAAAAGGGGCCTAGGCCTTTTCCAAAATCAAATATTTTGAAAAGGGCATAGGGCTATTTCATACAAAATTTGGAAAGACCAATATTTTGATTAATGTGCCTGACCACTTTCCATATTCAAAATTTTGAAAGTGGCCTAGGCCTAGGCCTTTTCCCAAATCAAATATTTGGAAAGGGCCTAGGCCTATTCCAAACAAAGTTTGGAAAGACTATAATTATTTTTAATGCCGTGTGGCATCCCAATGACCCAAACTATTTGAACCATTAGTTATCCATATGACACAACTAAACAAAAGATATATTAATCACAACTATGAACCATATAGAAACACAAAACACACAAAACAAAAGGAGGAGACCCGCCAAACAGCCGCCAGCCAACAGCCATAAGGCTGCCGCCGGCCTCCGGCCACCGGACAGTGGTGATGCCGCCGCCAGTCGGCCGAGCACCACCCGATCCCCTTTTTTTTCTTTTATTCTTTTCGTGTATCGTTTTGCGAATCTAAAAATCTTTCATCTTTTAATTACGTGATTTAAACGATAAAATTAACTACGCAAATTAATATGCTTATTGCTTAAGCTCGAAGCTCGCTCTGATACCACTGTTAGGAAATCTACGCGGAACGCAGCGGAATTCAAAATTTTGATTTCCTTTTACCCAAGATCGACTTCGTTTAAGCAATAAACAAATAAGCTAAAGACGGTGGTTACCTTGCTTGATCTAAAAGATCTACGCTTTGACTATCTAAGAAGAGTAGTTGTGAACGGAGCCGCCCAAGTGTTCGGCCTCTACCGCTAGTCCACACGAACAACCCGCCGGAATCCACCAGTGGATTGCTACTAGAAAAATCCGGCTGCTAGACCGGCCTTTTTTCTCTCTCTCAAAACTCTCCCTAAGAAGCTTTCTAATTTTCACAAGAACTATTAGCTCTTGGAGTTGTAATGTTACAAAAGAGCTTGACACCCACCTCCTATTTATAGTGGATGGGGCACCCCTAGTGAAGTAGAGAGGAAGAAAATATTTTACTAGTAAAATAAGGAAAATATATTTGATTGAAGAGTTCGTGACCTTTCTATCATGCGCCACTGATTCGCTTATTCGCTGGCTCTCCAAGTACCCAGTCTTGTGCCTGCGCTATCGAGTCACGTGCCTGCAAAATCTATCCACTCGATTTCGAGTCTACGTGAAATAATTTATCTCATTAATATTCAATATCTTATATTAAATATTCCAATATATTGTCAATATCTTATATTGACTATATTTATCTTATTACCATAAATCTATTTTTCAAAATCAATTAATATCCGATATTAATATTATGGTAATTTTATTAATTAAATTGCACAATTCAAATGTATCCAATAATAGAACTTGCGCCACATGCATAGATGGATACGCACATATTCAATTAATATATGATCAACTAGTTTGGCAAACTCACGTGTGTCACACACACTTTTTTTTCCGGCCACATATATATAATATATATATATTTTTTAGTTAATCAATATAATTAATATCTTGTATTATATTTATTCATAATAAATAAATACCACCATATTAATTTACCACTATAACCTTTATAGTATGAGATAAATTCTTTCCTTATTTGGGTATCAACTATAACCACATTTTAATCCTGCTAGATGTTCTTATGTGTGTGACCCGATAGGCTTCTGAATATGTTGGCCGTAGACATAAAGTGCAAATTACGAAAATGCCCTTCATACCTAACGATCACGGGATAGCGTCTAGCAACACACCGTGACCTCAATCATCGGAAGAGTCAAATGCAATGACTATTACCTTTCAAGTGAAACAGTTACTGTTGGAAATAAAATTTATGTTTTGATGATTATTCATCACTTATTCAGTCATTGTTTTAGACCCCTTTGATGAAGTGTCATAACTAGCTGTTATAGTACAAAGCAAAAAGATGTCTAGATATCAATGTATATGATTTAATAGAGTCTGATATTTGTATAAGTTAAATCAGACAAGCACAGTAATATTTCTAGGATGAGAAATTGAGATAACAAGAAACTGAGATAACGGGAAACTGGAAATTAGTTAAACTGGAAAATAGAGCACACCTATTTGAAACTGAAGAGGATAAGTTCGCTGAGGGACACAAACTTGGTTGGCTTATCTAGAAGATAGAAGAACTGAGGGTTCAAACTCAGTTGATGAAGAACTGAAGGTCAAAGACTCAGTTATTGAAGACAGAAGAACTGAGGGTTCAAACTCAGTTTATGAAGATACGTCGAGACTGTAAAGTTAGACTTCAGGCAAGTTTGTGATGACCTGAAGTGACTTTATGGATCTTGTATGGGGAAGCTAAGACACATAAGGACAATAATGTCTTTGCTGATTAATTCTTTGGTGTACTCTGGTTAGATCAATAATAATCAGATGAAAGGAAGAGTACTGAGTTGTTGAAGAAGAGTAAAAACTCAGTTAAAGCTCTTAGAAACTGAACTGACAATGTTCTCCGTAAATCAGTTTTGGAACTAAGGTTTAACTAAACTGAAGAAGAATCCAACCGTTACAATACAAGAATCATGATTGGAGGATAATCTATCCGCTCTGACAAGTAACGTACAAGCAAGAAAAAAGGACCACTAACGGCTACAAGGATTCAAATTCAATCTGACCAATAGATAAACCCCTATAAATAGACCGCTTCTATCATAAGAAGAAAGGGGGGAATTCTAATAATCAATCAAGTCAATAAAGCTCATATCAATGGGGGAATTCTAATAATCAATCAAGTCAATAAAGCTCATATCAAGGGGGAAAGTAAATCAAGAGAATTCCATAAAACACTTAATTGCAAGATCAAGAAATTTCTTCAAGTGTTCATTAGCATTCAAGCATATCAAGATCTATCATTTGAAGAAATCAGAGCTGTTCATAAACCGTCTTTATCTAGAAGAAAATCTCAAATCACAATTGAATCATAGCTATTGATTCAAGTCTCAACTTTGATTCTACATCAAAGGTTCTAAACTGTGAAACACCAAGAAGGTGTGAAGGACAGTTGAGTGCAGTCAGGAAGACTGTCTTTGTCATGAGCTGGTGAAGAGGCAATTAAACCCTCCAAGGATCAGTGTTTCAAACAGTTTAAGAGCAGCCATTCTACCTGTTCTACAAGTGTTTAGATAGTGAAGCTAGGGATTAGTCAAGGACTATCAGTTTAGAATTTTTTGTAACCGGGCCACCTCAAAAAGTTCTAGTGGAATCTTCCTCCGCATCACAAGGGAAGAGAGGACTGACAGGATTACACCACCTGGAACCTCTATAATTCTTGTTTACTTACTTTACGCATTTACTTACTACATTTCAGTCATAATTATCTAGCTTTACTTTCAGCAAACTTAAGAAACTGACTCAACACGTTATCTGATAATTCATATCTTTTAAAGGCTAAATTAATCCGCTGCCAGTTAACTAGATTAAGGATAAGTCAATATTGACTTATACTCAGTTGAGTTAGCTTAACTCCACACAAGTTTTAACTGAACCTTAATTTGTTTTAAATCCAGTTTTTGGTGACAAGTTCATTCACCCCCCTCTAAACTTGTGTTAGCCTTTCCAAGGGACCAACAATTGGTTCGGAGCAGTTCTTCCTTTTGGAAGTGATCCAAAGACAAACCAGTTGTTGAAAACCCCTTACTGTATCAGTTGTAAAAGCATTTCATTAAAATTTAATGGATACATCTAGAATTAGAAGTCGGCTGAATAACCCCCAGACTGACTATTTGCAGAAAGTTGTTTCTGCTTCAGGATCAAGTTTTTGAATGATTCAGCACTACGAGCTCATATACAAATCCAGAACCTCTTTTTAGTAATGATATGGATATTAACTTTAACACATATGATGATGAATCCAGAGGATTTCCATCCCTAAGTGATCTCTCATAAAAAGCAGAAAAGGAGTTGCTACGTGTAGCTGATTACATAGAAGAAAAACTGACCGAAACCATCATTGAAGATCCATCCATCGCAAAAGCCAAAGATATTGTTGATTCTACCCATGAGCTATGGAGGTGAAAGTGATGAGGAAATCATACTGCTAGGAGCAGCACAGGCAAATATCAATGATAAAAGGAAACAAGTTCTAAATGATGAAGATTCTTCAAATAAGAATTTATCTATCAAACACCAGGAGGTAATTGCATCTACATCTAGCACTCACATTGCCAAAAACAATCAGAAAAATGAAGATTTCAATGAAACCTTGGACATACTCATAAAGGAATTGGAGGTAATTCAGAAGAATTATGAGAATGTCAAAAAGGAGAAAAACTTATTCAAAGCTGAAGTTTTGAGATTGAATGCTGAGATCAATTTAATCAAGGCTAATAATGGAACCAAGGTAATTTGACCAACTGATGAACTGACAGAAGTAATAAACATCACATAATCATCAGTTGATCCAATCCCCAGTGTTCAGTTCAAACCTGGAAAACCATTTGGAGACAGATCTGGTTTAGGGTTTGTTAATCATCATAATTCTAAGTTCAAACCAAGTTCAGTTGCAATGAAATTTGTGACTGCACAACAGTCAGGAACTCAGAGAACTGACAAAAACTCAGCACACCAAATACACTAACTGTCAGAACTGCAAAATCAGTTGGTAAAAAGCACCAAACCAACAGATTTTACAGGAAGGCTCAGAAGGCTGAAAAAGGTAAAACTGATCAGAGATCGGTAAGAAAAATCTTCAAGTCATATCCATCTAAGAATGAATATCATTATGGATTAACAGACTCAGAGGGAAAGGGAGACTGTTTCCCACTGATGAAGACTGGAGTGAACCATCACATCAGTTCCACAAACTGAACAAACCAAAAACCATTAGGACAAAACAGCAAAAGTTTGTGAAAATTGACTTTACTCAGTCAAAATATCAAGAGAGGTATAAAGTCAAAAATAAAATTATATCATCTAAACTTAATCAGTTAGGACCCAAACAGATATGGGTACCGAAAATCCCTCATTTTGTTTTGCATGAGAATATCACTCACTGAGAACTGAAAAGGTGTGATTCATAAAACTGAGTTGTATTCACAACTGAATTTTTGAATTCAGTATAAATACAAGACTGAACGTGTACAGCTGGAGATACACCGCATCTACTCTATTTTCTAGCTACGGATGTCAGGAAAAGACGTGATCTTTTCTAATCTCAACCGTCCATCTTTTCCACTCATCTTCATTTTTTCAATCTCAAAACATTTATGACAAGATGTTTTAAGTCCCACTCAATTCTTAACTACCCTTGCTACCATTTATAAATAACCCTGAAATTTCTTCCATAATTCTCTGCACTTGAATTTTGAATCTACATCTTTATCTTCTTTAATCCCCAAGAATTTACAAATTTCAATTAAATCAAGAAAACAATTACTTCTACTCATATTGAACCTGGAATGATCATATCACTTTGATAAGAGGATTTTTGCAATCCGGTTAATCAAGTAAAAACTCGAAACCTTAGCAAAATCTACTTTCTAACCGGCAGTGGACCGGATCGATTGTAGGTAGTTCTTGAGGAGTCCGAGGTCGAACCCACAGAGATTGGCTTTGAGTACCACAGCTGACTTAGCACTCGGTTCGGGTGTCAACAAGTTGGAAAAATAGGACGTTATACTATTGCGTAAAAGAAAGATTATACTAATCGGTTTCTTTTACGTTTAACGGAGGTATGGCCGAACTATGATCCAGGGAGCTAATTTACTCTCAAAACGACTATCTCGGGGGAGTTTCCTATCTTAAATGTCCAACGAGTAAAGCCTAAGGTTGAAAACCCCGTATAGAAAAGAACTCAACGCCTAGGGTGTCAACCTAGAACACAGGTAGGTGTCAAACTACCTTTTAAACCTTAACTTCTACGGTCCCGAAACCCCGGTTCCCACACCTAGCCGCAACATACATTTATAAGCTATGGTGTGTGAGATAACGAACTAGGTTGTCAAGCTAATTCTTTTTTTTGTTTAAGCAAGTTTCGTGATGCAAATTACCCGTTAAAACGTTTAACTACGCGCTAAACTACCCCCCGAGTTCATCCCCCTGAGAGCGTTTTACCCGCCTTCACATAATTCGGCCATACAAGGAACTTAGCTACTCATAATATGATTAAAGCGAGGAACAATAAGAGAAATCATTACAAGAACGATAAAGAAATAAAAATTCATACCGAACTTATTGAAGAAATAATGATCCAAACAAAACCGTAGCCAAAGAATCAATTTCTGACAATCAAACTGTAAAAATATAATGTTGTGATGTAGATAGTGTTGTAGGAAATCGAAAGACGATCGAAACGGTATATGGCACTTAATCGTACGCTTCCGTATGAGGGAGATCGCCCCAAAACGGCCTAAGGTGTTCCAAATCGTCAAAAACTCTCGTATGAAATCGTTTGAGCTGCTATTTATACTTTAGGGCGAATTTAGGCTATCCGTACGGATTGGGAATGTGTCCGTACGGACAGTTCAGGTTCTTGTCCGTACGGATGGGCCATGGTCCGTACGGATAATTCTCTGTATTCATTTTCCAACTTCTGCCTTTAGCTCGCTCCGTTTCCGACATCTCTGCAGTAAAACCTTCATAACTTCTTCGTCCAAGCTCCGATTGAGGTTATTCAAATTGCATTGGAAAGCTCTTGAAATTATATACAACTTTCATGAAGAAGTCAGATCCTGAAAATGCCTCCATCCTGGTTGAATATGCATCTGAAGGGGATTGAGGGGTTGAGTCCCGAACTCCAATTTCTCTTTTCTTCACTTTTCTCCTCCCTTTGATCATTCTCATCACCAAATATCACCTTCCGGGTCCCCGGATCACCTAAACCCTGAAATATTGTGCAAAGAACATACCAGACGATATCCCGGGGGTAAACGTGTCCGGAATAGGGCCAAATATCGATAAAAAGAGGGGCTTTCCGACTATTTGTCGTTTTCACTCCCCGTGCATTATTCTCACGATAAAGCTCTACAAAAAGGCCTAAACCACCCAAAAATATGCTAGAAATGTGATAACCGTGGGTTAAACCGTACATAAATGTACAGTAAAGTTGGTTCCCATCACCACCCCACACTTAGCCTTTACTCGCCCTCGAGTAAATCAGGCGATCAAACAGAAACAAAGAATCAACTTTACGGTACATGCATGCATTTCAAAATATCAAAGTAAAAGAGAGTTAGACAAGTGAATGTAGCACCTTGACTCCACAATGTCACGAAACGGAGTGAGTGTGTGATTGAATGACGACGACTTATACTCAATACGGTTACCGGCTTGGAATACCGGATGAACGACTGCACACAATCCTGCCCTTCCTAGAGTCTCCACTAATCGAGGTTCACCAAGGCCAGAGATCCGGTCAGGTAGGTCTTTAAAGGTTATAACGTTTAAGCTCGGACAAGGGTTATCGAAGGATAATTTGGGACTGGAGAACAGAAAGTACGAGTGAACCTAATCAGCTTGTGTACTCCCACAATCTCGAACATATAAACACCACCAAACTCCTTCAAATTTCATTTAAACTCATAGTCCAACCTCAACATCATACTAGGCTAGTAAGCACATCCCTTTTTCCGGCTTTCTTCGGTTCAAACTCTTATTCAATTTCTTATTCAATTTTTTTTTTTTGCATTTTCATTCTTCACTTTCCTTGAACCGAAGGCCTTATAAAGATTTCCCGAGCTCCCCCCCCCCCCCCTTCTGACTGTTAGCTCACAATTCCCTCCTCGTAAGTATTCACAACTTCTCTCTCCCACCCCACACTTGCCTTGGCAAATGTGTCTAAAGGAATGACTAAGTCCACTCGTAGGGTAGTCAAAAGAAACGTGACCAAAATATCGGCTCAGGGATAGGAATTACGGGCTAAGTAACCAAAAAGGCTCATACTTCGGGTGGTGGTTAGACCGCTCCTATCAAGGCTGAGAGGCGTCTAGAGGGATAATGTTGGGATGTTGGCTTTTAGCTCTGGTCGTTTCAAAGAAACGCCTTTCCCGTCATTCCAAACCTACCAAGGTAAAACCTTTCTATTTCGCCTCAAAACTAGGGGTACAGGTGTGTAAAGCAATCGTAATAAGTACAAACGTCGTTAAACGTATATTAAATGTGTTCCGTATCGTGAAAAGGTGGACTCACTGTAAGACATTCACAAGGCTAACAACCGTTTACCAACTCAATTGTGAAAAACATGCATATATCGCGGTGTTAAAACCTTGCAAAATTTTGAAAATGCCTAGAAATCGGTTTGAAGATGAGTAACAACTAAGTTTAAATCACATAACGGCATATCTCGAGTATAAATCAAATGAAAACAAGCTAAGCTAAGTCGTCCCACCCCCCACTTTAGTGAAACACCGTCCTCGGTGTGTAAACGAAAAAGAAGGAAAGACTTAGCTTAGTAGCCCGGAAAAGCGCCGCAATCGAATCCCGTGATAGTCCCCAAAAAGCTCATCCCGATTCCCTGAAAGCATGATAACAGAAACCAAACAAAGCATGCACGGGACATAGTCCACGTGCCCAAAACATGCACAGGAATTGGGTACTATAAAATAGAGACTCGACCACGTCAGAAAATTCGATCCAGCAATGTAGCATCAAACATACACCCTCAAAAGGAGAACATTGCAGACTCAAACGCACAAAAAAAACATCATTATTCAAAATGATTTCCTTATTCCAGTGGGTTGCCTCCCACCTAGCGCCTTTGTTTTACGTCGTTGGCTCGACCAGATGACACTCACAAATCATAACAAACAAACTCAAAACGACTCTAACCCTAATTTTTCTAACACGCAAGCATCAAAAAATCATTAACCAAAATCTGAACTCATGAAGACCAACAACTTACGATAACCAAACAATGCAAGAGCCACAGAAATAGAATTCATGAGAAACTTACCCATCGGGGCTCTCGTTGCTAGAACTTCCCATCCAGAAAATCTCCGCTTGTCAGCTTTCCGGATCATCCTCTTCTTAAAATCACCCCACCACCGTGGTCTTTCCTCTCTATCACCTTTACGTGCGTCTTCCACCCGGGACCCTTCGAACTTAACCTCGTAGAACTCATCCGCACAGAATGGAAGGGAGTAATAATCCGGGACCGGTATATCAGAGATGACCAATCTATCCGGGGGCGTCAACATAATGGGCTCATCCACATGACCTCGAACCACTTGTGAGCTAGGCGGCAGAATGAGCTGTCCCATCTTCTCCTCGGTTTCGAATCCCACCGGATCGACGACCTCAAATAAATCTATCGCACCTCTCGTCAAGGTGTCATGATGGTCATCGTCGGGATGTGGTATGGTAGACAACAGTTCCACCTCCCCCACTTTACAATCATGGGTATCCTCCATGTCCCAGAGCATGGAAATACCAAAAGCTTCCGGCTGTCCCAAAACTGAGGTAGGCTCCAATACAAGTGGCTTGGCATACTCATAAAAACTCTCCATCGACTCTAATGGTACATCATCAACTAATGGAGAGATGGGCGATCCCATATCAATCTCTCGCTCCTCTAACTCTGTCTCATCAAAGAGTGCGCTCGAATCTATCACACACCCATCCACGTCATTATTTTTGGTTCATCGGGAGAATTTGTGTAATAGACGAAGTTGCACCTCCGTTGTCCCCAAGTCCTGCGGCTCCACTTCGTCCCGAGCGTTTCATTACCAAAGACTTCTTGTTCAGTTATAACAATGGTCGGTTCCCCTACGCACTCCACCAAAGTATGAACTTTCATCTCTTCAATCGGGAGTGATGGAGAAATGGGCGATCCCAACTCACGCTCTTGCTTCTCTGGGTCCGATAGCTCATCATGGTAACCCGAATCATCAACCTCACTCTCCACCTGAACTTCTTCAGTGCCAACCTCATCAGCCATAACCACTTCTATTGCACATGCCTTCTTTTCTCGCTCGAGCCCCATCATTTCAATCAACCGCCCCGCCCGGTCTTGAAGGTTTCGATGGCGGCGTCGGGACTTATCTTGAAATCTTGTATGTCCAGCAGTTGCTCCTGCAGGCTCTGTTTCAGTCGCTCTAGTATCTCCATTTGACTATCGGTGAGACTCTCTTGTGGCACGGGAGCAAACTGATCATACTGACTTTGATTTATCGGAGGCGGGTAGCAGGCTACTTGCCAAGATGGATTCTGATCAAATGGCTGAATATGTGCAAAGTTGTCAACATGCCTAGCGTGAGAACCAAAATCATGATAAGCACCGGGGTTCTGATAACCCTCATACTGTTGTGGCTCATTACTCGAATAACCACAATTCTGATCCTGGTATGCACTAGGGCACTGATAGGCCCAAGAATCATGGTTACTCTGTTGTTGATACTGAGGCTGAGGCACATACTGTTGTTGATAATATTGTTCAGCTGCCTGTGGTTGGTAGGGGAATTGTTGTTCAGGTGAGTAGTATTGATTGGAGAATCCATCCATTTAGGCTCAAAATGCAAGATCTTAGGAGACAACAACAACACACCCACGGTATCTCGTCACCACCATTACAACAATAGGTCGTGTGACTCTTCACCGCAAGTCAAAACAAAACAACAAGAAAACAATAAAAACCGACCTAAGCCCAAGCTTCGGTCAACTTTTGTGATATCAAAATATTGCCAATCCCCGGCAACGGCGCCAACTTGATAAGAGGATTTTTGCAATCCGGTTAATCAAGTAAAAACTCGAAACCTTAGCAAAATCTACTTTCTAACCGGCGGTGGACCGGATCGATCGTAGGTAGTGCTTGAGGAGTCCGAGGTCGAACCCATGAGAGATTGGCTTTGAGTACCACTATTGACTTAGCACTCGGTTCGGGTCAACCAAAAAATAGGACGTTATACTATTGCGTAAATTAAAGATTATACTAATCGGTTTCTTTTACGTTTAACGGAGGTATGGCCGAACTATAATCCAGGGAGCTAATTTACTCTCAAAACGATTATCTCGGGGGAGTTTCCTATCTTAACTGTCCAACGAGTAAAGCCTAAGGTTGAAAACCCCGTATCAGAAAAGAACTCAACGCCTAGGGTGTCAACCTAGAACACAGGTAGGTGTCAAACTACCTTTTAAACCTTAACTTCTACGGTCCCGAAACCCCGGTTCCCACACCTAGCCGCAACATACATTTATAAGCTATGGAGTGTGAGATAACGAACTAGGTTGTCAAGCTAATTCATTTTTTTTGTTTAAGCAAGTTTCGTGATGCAAATTACCCGTTAAAACATTTAACTACGCGCTAAACTACCCCCCGAGTTCATTCCCCTGAGAGCGTTTTACCCGCCTTCACATAATTCGGCCATACAAGGAACTTAGCTACTCATAATATGATTAAATCGAGGAACAATAAGAGAAATCATTACAAGAACGATAAAGAAATAAGAATTCATACCGAACTTATTGAAGAAATAATGATCCAAACAAAACCGTAGCCAAAGAATCAATTTCTGACAATTAAACTGTAAAAATATAATGTTGTGATGTAGATAGTGTTGTAGGAAATCGAAAGACGATCGAAAAGGTATATGGCACTTAATCGTACGCTTCCGTATGAGGGAGATCGCCCCAAAACGGCCTAAGGTGTTCCAAATCGTCAAAAACTCTCGTATGAAATCGTTTGAGTGCTATTTATACTTTAGGGCGAATTTAGGCTATCCGTACGGATTGGGAATGTGTCCGTACGGACAGTTCAGGTTCTTGTCCGTACGGATGGGCCATGGTCCGTACGGATAATTCTCTCGTATTCATTTTCCAACTTTCGCCTTCGCTCGCTCCGTTTCCGACAGCTCTGCAGTAAAACCTTCATAACTTCTTCGTCCAAGCTCCGATTGAGGTGATTCAAATTTCATTGGAAATATCTTGAAATTATCTACAACTTTCAGGAAGAAGTCAGATCCTTAAAATGCCTCCATCCTGGTTGAATCTGCATCTGAAGGGGATTGAGGGGTTGAGTCCCGAACTCCAGTTTCTCTTTTCTTCACTTTTCTCCTCCCCTTGATCATTCTCATCACCAAATATCACCTTCCGGGTCCCCGGATCACCTAAACCCTGAAATATTGTGCAAAGAACATACCAGACGATATCCCGGGGTAAACGTGTCCGGAATAGGGCCAAATATCGATAAAAAGAGGGGCTTTCCGACTATTTGTCGTTTTCACTCCCCGTGCATTATTCTCACGATAAAGCTCTACAAAAAGGCCTAAACCACCCAAAAATATGCTAGAAATGTGATAACCGTGGGTTAAACCGTACATAAATGTACAATAAAGTTGGTTCCCATCACACTTGATCAATTTATTGCTAAGTTTACTGATCAATCTCTAGCCAAAGTAATTGCAACAAAAATACAGCAAATCAAAGGTTTGGATGCTGTATTCAACATCAATCTGAAGAGTGTGTGTCTGGAGAGCATTGGTGACTTCTATGAATTTGGAAGTACAGCTCTAGAAGTAGAGGGCACACACACTTTTTACACATCTATCAATGGTAAACAAATCAAAGTTACTGAAGACCTAATTGCAAAAAAATTTGGGTTCGACAAATCTAGAGGAACGTCAGCCATCAAATTAACTAAAGAACAGAAGGAGAAATTATGGAAAGATATAGCAATTGATGCAGACTCCACAGTTTCACGGACCGGGAGCATAAAGCTTACTCAAACCGGAATTCAATTTTCTCACCAAGATGTTAGCAAATTGCATAATTGGAAATGCAGGAAACTTTAGCAATCTCTCTGGAGCGAAATTGGATTTATTATATGTGATTTGGTTTGGAGAAAGTTTCAATTGGCAAAGATATATTTTTGATCAATTAGTGGCATAATCAATTGATACGCCCAAAAGGAAGACCGATGTCAATAAAGGTCGATTCTATCACAAAAAGCCTCTTGCACTGGTCGTCCAAAGAATTCTTGATCACTTTGGATTTGCAAAGAGAAAAGAAATATCGGTTGCTGATGGGAAGATTATTGTTAAAGAAGAAAGATCTGGAAAAAGAAAAGCTGAAGGTTCTGTGAGTGAACCTAAAAAGAAGAAAAGCAGGAAGTCGAAGAAAGCTGTAACTGGAGATGAAGCCTTGGAACAAGTTGAAGAATCAAGGAAAATAAGGAAAAAGTTAAAAGATTCAGAAAAAGACAAATCTGATCTTGTTACTGAGAAATTAGAAGAAATGTCACCAACAAAAGTCACTACTTCAGTTGCTGAAGGATCTGCACAAAAGTCAGAACTGTAGTTACTCTCACCGAATCTGTTTCAGCATCTGTAACTGAAGTTTTACCAATTCAAGAACTAGTTACACATCCACAAGAAATTGAAATGACAAAGGAAATTGATGTTGTCAACAGAGAACAGAATGTTGAAGCTGACTTATAGAAGGAAGCTGACACTCAGAGGGAACAGACCCTGAGAGTTGAACACGACGATGAAGGATCTGACAGTGAAGAAAGATTAATTGACAAAGCAACTATGGACATGCTTTTGTTACTTTCAAAATCTAGATCCACACCTCAAAAATCTGCTTCCATATTAGAATTTGAGGAATCAGTCAAAGAATTTTCAGCTTCTCACTTTGAAGATAAATGAGCTGAAGTAGAATCAAGATCAACTAAAGTCATCCACTTGGATGAGCTGGTCAATGATGAAGAACTCCCTGAATCCACGATAAAAGAAGTTCCAGTTACTGAATTGGAACTGGAGCCTGCTGGAGAACAAGTTGTTGAAAAACTTGTTAGTGACAAAGATTTGGGAACTGAGCCGATAATCTCAGTTTCAACTATTGAAAAAGATTCATCATTCATCCCGTTCTGTTGAGGGAGGAACCAGCAAAACCGACCCAATGCAAACTGAAGATGTTGTGAGAACTGGAGATATTCTGGAAGTTGACCAGGAGATCTCTAGAGGATCTGAGGAGATTGTCACTCAATCCAAGTCCTCACCTGATCATGGAAAACTAATGGCAGCAGATTATGAGCGATTGCGCAAATACCAAATCTGGAAATTCAGTTCTATTGCCAATCAAAGGAGTCAGCTAGTAGAAATGGAAGTTACTGAAAAATGGGTATTTGATCTCTACAGCATTACCAATCTATCAGAAGTGATCAATACCGATGAATTCTTAAATCATGGATATGCGCTAATCAGAAATAGTTATTGGAAGGAAGCCACAGCTGGTGGAAGCTCCAAAAAGGATTATGATAATGATTCACAGGAAGATCCCAATTTGCAGAAAGGGATTCTCGCCTCTTTACAAGAAAAGAAGACTGAAACTGATCAGAATACTGATGATGATTCTAGTAATTCTGAAGAAAGCAGTGGAAGTTCTATCTCTAGAACTATATCTGATGAACAAAAAGTAGAAGAAGGAGATTATCAATCTCCCACTGATAAATCTATGCTATAAATAGCAAGAACTGTAGCAAAAATGGCTAGAGAATGATTAGATGATGAATTCAACGTACAAATTTCACCTGCAGGATGTTGAAATAGTGTCCTAAACCCAATCGGGTTGGACCGGATCCGACCGGGTCGGATCATTTCTACTATTTCTTTATGCTTATACATAGATTAAATTGCTTTTCTGTTGTCATATATATGTTCTTTTAAAGAACCAATTATGAATTGTTATATGATGACATCCTTAGTATTAAACTGTGATAGAGAAACCATGATAGGCTATTATGGTTGATGAGATCTCTAATCACTTTAATAAGTTTGATACTTAAATGTCTCTTGGCTGATGTACTATTAAACGGGGCATTGATAGTATAAACGGACTAGCACGTATTAGATGTCTTCTGTCTTTAAGGGCAGTGATAGATCTCGTCTATCGAAGTGCAGAGACACTTGGACTGTACGTGGACGTGTATTAGAGAATGCGTACGTTAGACTGACCCACTTACATTAAGTGTCACACCATGTGGCGGTTCTGTAATTATCCTTTTTGACCGGAGTCTTCATGGCATCACGGTGTGGATTGTCATGCTTTGACACTATTGAGGTTTCCCCTAGCCACGGGGCGATCATGCGGTAGTGATTGGGCATGATACTGAAGCATGCGGAGTATACATGTTTGGTCGTCCGGGAATCGCGTATCCTATGATTGGGATCGAATATCCGAAATGGCATTCTTATAAGAAATGTCTTACTCTCGTGAATCTTTGCAAAGTGGGAGTAAACGAGTTACTTCGAGAGAGCTTGATATCCAGATTATAAGATACGGTCGTTAATGTTTGACACT
This sequence comes from Gentiana straminea, assembly GCA_036785695.1. NCBI lineage: Eukaryota > Viridiplantae > Streptophyta > Magnoliopsida > Gentianales > Gentianaceae > Gentiana > Gentiana straminea. The sequence goes on from JAVUPR010000282.1 coordinate 540,479, forward strand.
CGACGTACGACCGTATGGATATTATTACAGCGATAGGATTGTAAGTTACATGGTAACTGTTTCATATGAAAGGTAGTAGTCATTGCATTTGACTCTTCCGATGATTTGGGGTCACGGTGTGTTGCTAGACGCTATCCCGTGATCGTTAGGCGTGAAGGGCATTTTCGTAATTTGCACTTTGTGTCTACGGCCAACATATTCGGAAGCCTATCGGGTCACACACATGAGAACATCTAGCCGGATTAAAATGTGGTTATAGATGATAACCAAATAAGAAAAGTTTATCTCGAGACTATAAATGTTATAGTAGTAAATTAATATAATGGTATTTATTTATTATGAATAAATTAAATACAAGATATTAATAATATTATATTAATTAAAGAATATTCCGGATGCCAATTTATTGGCTAAGGTGGCGCAATTTGTGTGTATATGATACACTTGGATTGTTAATTTAATTAATGGTATTATCATATATTAATATAAGATATTAATATATAATATATATATATATATATATATATATATATATATATATATATATATATATATATATATATATATATATATATCTATACTATAATACCTATAATATAAAGAAGAGCACTTTTAACCCAATTACCCGCAATTTACACCCAAAGCTGCTTTCGAAACCGGAAAAATGCTTATCCACTTTCAAAAAAATAAAAAATAAAAAATAAACCTAAATATTGTGGCCTCAACAAACTCATATCCTCCATTCAACATTCAAATTCCTACCTAAATCACAGCAACCTCATCACTACTAATCCTACTATAAATCGCTGCAGCAAATTTCTCATATCGATTAAGATTTCTTCAAATTTAGGATGTTACAAAATAGAGCCGGTATTAAAATATATGCACCGCTCCGATCTACCGTGGCTTCTGATGTGCAATAAATTCTCTGGAGGTAGACCTCGAAATCATCTCTCAATACAAATTTGACCTCAATGAGTGATTTCACACTGACGTAGGATTCTCTTTCTACAAATTTGCATTAATTTGCATAAAATCGGTTTGTCTCTTTGGTAGTATTTTAATTCACAAACCGTCAGCCGTTTCTATTCACAAACCGTAGCCCGTTTCTATTTCTGTTTTTATGTTTGCATTGAATATTACAGGATCGTCCCTGATGGTGGATATGGGATGAAGCTGTGATGGTTACGAAGGAAATGGCCTCAGGCCGATGGGAAACTTTTTGTCATCATGGTTTTTTTTTTTTTTTGCTCATTCTATCGTCAATTTGTTTTATTTATTTATTTACTTTTGTACATACTTTATGCATCCTTTCCAGGTTATGTCATTTCATCCATTTCTCATATACTTTTTTGTCCTTCATTATAGTTATTTGATCCTTCATGTGACGTATTTTATTTTCTTTTTCAGTGTACGTAGGTGGAAGACGGGATTGTTTAGCATATAGGTAGGGTTAAAATGTTTTTTTGAAGGTATATAAGCTTTTGTAAGATATTCGTTTGATAAATCTGTATATGTTTTTTGTTTTGGGTTGACAGTGCGCAGGGCCGTCCCTGTGTTATCGGAGGCTATTGGCCAAAAAAAAATTAAGCACCCTTCACCATGTGAAAAAAATTAAGGGCCCTTGACAAAAGGGATGACACCGGGGTAGTAAATCGTCTGATTCTAAATCATGAGTATCATCAAAAGCTATCTTTACGCCGACAAAAAAAATACTCCCTGCTCAGCAGTTGAAAAGACTTCGCAACTCGGGAAAGTGAATTCAAAGATGATTCAATCGCAACTAAATTGACAGACTACATGTTAAAAAAGGTGATACCCACCCTGATTTTTTAGGAAGTTTTTCTGGCATTGTCATCTTCGCATTGTGACCGATGGTTCTACGAGTTGCTTCCCCCTCAAATTTGAAATGGTTCTTATTGGTAGCATTTCTTTGCTTTGTTTTTCCATGGTTTTAGTTGTTTTTTTTTTTGGTGTGTGTGGCGTAAATATGGTCACTTATCTTCACTTATTAAGCATTGTTGTTTCAGAGACTTGACTTGCGGTCACAACAAGAGTTTTGAACGTATATTATGCCCTAATCGTGTTTGGAAATTAGTAGTATTGCACATTCTCAACTCAAGCAAGTACTTACACATTCTACGTTCAATGGATATGAAAGGAAAATAATTCTACTTAATTAGATAATTGTGTAAATAAAATAAAAAACTTTTGTCTTGAAGAAACTTATGATTGCAAGATATTTCTCTGTGGTGCCATGTTCGGCATATAAAATCTATTCCATATCTAAAAGAATTAGGTCATTATTGAGATTTGTTTTTTTGATTAATTTGGTCTTTCAAGAAGTTTGTAATTTATTGTCTTATCGTATTTTGGATGGATTTTATTGTTATGCATGTGCGACTGTATTGTTCCTTATTGGCTTAAAGAATCTGCACCTTCTTTGTTAGGGGTGAGTATCAATCCCAGCCGTCTCTCAGCGGTGTATATATCTTCATTCAAGCATCTTTTAGCTAACTGCAACCACGTGTTCAGTCTGCTTCACGGTTGTGCATAACATCCAAGAAGGTATCTTGCGTATTTTCTTTCTTCCAATGTGTTGGCGTAACGTAAAACGTTTGTATAACATGTAATTGCGGATATACATCCTTGATTTTCTTTGTGTATTGATGACAGATAATTTATTTTTTAACTTATTTTTGTTTTCTTATTGACCGATGTCCTAGGATCCAACCTGTTCTTTGATCCAACCATGACCGGAATCGTCGTATTAGTGAAAAATTTAGTCATTCTATTCATTCTTGGTGAATGAATTTTTGTCATTCCGATTCTGGTTTGAAACCGCCATTCATTTCATTTTTGTTGGGGTGAATGAATGTTTATTATATTGATTTTTGTCTGTCAAATCTTAATTTTTTTTTTAATGTTTATTTTATTCAATCGGTTTATCCATAATATCACTTGAAATGACGGTTCGTTTCAGTTCGTGAAATCTGAATAAATGGATCTTCGATATCTACCGTTGAGATGCAGATGACCAGAAGTGTAGTTGCCTATTGGATGTGGAAGCATATGAAGAAGGGGGAGCATGTTGCTTCACATATCATTAGAGACAATTTTTGAAAAATTATTTTTTATGTAGTACTGAAGTGTTTGGTATCTGTAGTGTAATAACATCAATTTTGATACTCAGAGAAGCCCCCCGATCCTTATGGGGCCCTTCTTTGATAATAAAGAAAAGCAATAAATCTCCATTATTTCTTATGATAAATCCGGTCGGATGACTATTTTTCACTAACCACAAAGCTATATATAGGGACTCTATATTTCATCTTCGGAGGCATTGTTGGAGTGATAGGCACATGTTTCTCAGTAGTAATTTGTATAGAATAGCACGACCCGGTGGCCAAATTATTGGTGGGAATCGTCAACTTTATAATGTTTAATAACAGACATATGAAAAATCATTTGATTTATGTGTATCACGAAAGGATTAGAACGTGGCATGTACAGATGTATACTTCAATTTTACTCTATGATCGTATGCCCGGTTTTACTTATGTTTTATAATGCATCATTTGCCCGTGCATTATGCACGGGTTTCTGGTTAGTATATTGTGGAAATATTACGTTACTTTAGTGTAACATATTAATTGTGAGACACATTAATTGTAAGACATATTAATTGTATTGTATAAACAATTAATATGTCATAAAGTCATAAAGTCATAAAGTAACTCTTTTTTGTCTTATTAGGTAATAGACAACTCTAGCAATTAATACTAGCCGACTCTAGTAATTAATTGCTCTCTCCTAGCTTATACTCTACTAGGACCTTTCTCACTTACTTGTACCTATTTATACTCACTATTTTATGATGAATAAAACTAAGTTGAAGTTTACTCTAGTGTTTATCACTTTCTCAAACTCTCTTCATGGTAGCAGAGCCTTAAACTCCTGAATCCGCTGCAAAATCTCATTACCCTGCTGTAACTTCTCATCTCATATCAAGAATGTCTTCATTATCTGAAGCTTCCTCACCCTTAGTAGAGTCCTAGCTACCTCAGCAGACTGGGGTCACTGAAAACCATTCATTTACAAATCACAGACTTGACGGCAACAACTACCTGCTGTGGTCAAGATCTATGAAGATGTATATCTCAGGCCAGAGCAAGATGGGATACTTGTCTGGCTCCAAACCTGCCCCTGCTGAAACTGACCCCAAGTTTGAAGCATGGGATACGTAAAATAACCAAGTCATGACCATCCTCACGAGGTCAATGACAAAAGAGATCAGTGAGAACTTCATGATGTATGATACCGCAAAGGAGATCTGGGACAATGCCAGAGACCTTTACTCAAAAAAGGACAATACATCTGAGGTCTAAGATCTTGAAGCTCAAATCCAAAATTGCAGACAAGGGGATCTGTCTGTAACTCAGTACTTCAACCAACTATCTAAGGCATGGCAACACCTAGATATGTTGGAAATTCACCCATGGAAGGATGTAGAGGATGCTGCCTTATACAAGAATATCATTGAGAAGAAGAGGGTATTCAAGTTCCTTACAGGACTGAACTCATCCCTTGATGATGTTAGAGGTAGAGTTCTTGCTACTAAACCTCTCCCCAGCCTCAAATCTGTGTTTGCTGAAGTCAAACATGAGGAAAGCATGAGGAAATTAATGCTAGAAAGCAACCCTGCTGATCACCCTACTGATAGCTCAGCAATGTTGGTGATCAGGAAGCCTGCTGAGGTCACTGAGACTTACAGGAACCCTACTGAGAAGGCAGGAAAGTTGTTCTGTGACCACTGCAAACGCACAAATCACACCAAGGACACTTGTTGGAAACTACATGGTAAGCCTAACTCCTTTAAACCATCCAAACCAACCAGGGAGTGTCAGGGCAGGCATGTCAGTGAGGAAGGGAACAAAGATACCATGTTGAATGCTCAGTATGCTGCCTTCAAAGCCTTCATTGCTCAACAAAAGAAAGGTAGTCCTATCACTGATATAGCTACTCATGCTAAAACAGGTATATTCCACTCACCTCTCAGTAATGATACTTGGATTGTTGATTCTGGGGCCTCATCCCATATGACTGGTAACAAGAGTCTTATATCTCAGTTTAGGCCTTGTCATCAAACCCACAATATTAGAATTGCTGATGGATCTATTTCATGTGCACGCCTTTGGAAATGTTAAACTCACTGATAAGATATACCTTCAGGATGTTCTATTTGTTCCTAAATTAGACTGTAACCTCATTTCTGTCAGTAGACTCACTAAAGACCAAAATTGGACAGTCTTATTTAATGACAATCAGTGTATTTTCCAGGATCTTTCTTCACATGAAGTGATTGGAAGAGCTAAAGCCTGCTCAGGACTGTTTATGGTCAACCCTGCTGAAGACAGAAGATTGAAGATTGAAACTGCCTCAGCAGCCTGCACCCAAACCTCAGACAATATCATGTTATGGCATTATAGGCTAGGTCATTGTTAAGGGTGAAAATCTATGTTTTATTATGATATATTTTATGGGATTTTCCCCCTTAATTGGATTAATTGCATAATAAATGGCCCTTATATGGAAATACTGAGCATACTAGGTTTTTAAGGACTTAATTGCAATATTGAATGAATTATGTGTTCTCATCGTGAATTATAATTAATTGGACTTTATTACGGTTGCGATGTTTTCCCATGTGTTATAGGTATGCTTATCGTGCTCAAATGATGATCAAAAGGGTTAAAATTCGAGCTATAAAGATTTAAGAAGAGATAATGATCGAATGGAGTGGGCGAGTAAAAGAGATAGAGATGATTTAGTCAAGTTTTATTCCGGCTAAGCGGTGCCCAAGTCCCGTCCGGGAGTGGACGGGCGTCCGATAATCCAAACGGGCGTCACAGAGGAAGAATTCAATACCGAGGCACCATGAACTTACCGAACGAACGTTCGAAGAAGCAAACGAGCGTCCAAGGTGAAAAAGAAGATCGAGAGAGTTTGGACGCTATCCAGACGAACGTCTGCGTTGGAGTCCAGAACACCTGGACGAGCGTCTACTTAACCAAACGAGCGTCCGGATCGCCGACTTAGTGAAACCGCCTCAAATCTCTATAAATACTTGCCTATTTTCCCACATTGAGACACCAATTCTACAATTCTCGAACCCTAAACCCTAGGGGCGGCTATAGGCTGCGTTTTTACTCAGTTTTTTCCCAGTTTGATGTTCTTAAATTCTTAGATAAAATTAGTTTAGCTTATGCAATTTATGATGGGAGTCAACTTTACGTGATTCCGGTGCATTTTCCACCCCCGTTTACCCCACTTTTAGCACATTCTCGGTGTTTTTAGACCGTTTTTGGGTAATATCGTGAATTTATAGCACGGGGAGTAAATCCGTCACTTTGATGGTTTACTACCTCCTTTTATTGATATTGACCCTATTCCGAGCACTTTTACCCTCCGGAATGTTTTGGTTGTTTTTTGTTGTTGTGATGATGTAGGGTATTGGTGTCTCGAGAACCCGGAAGGCGAAGATTTATGATGATAAGTGTGATCAAGGTGCAAGAATGAGCCAAGAAAGAAGAAAGAATAGGAAAAGGAAGAGAAAGAGTTGGTGCCCGAGTGACTGTTCTGATTCAGAAGCCTTTTGACCCAAGATTCAGGCATTTTCTGGTCATGACTTCTTCATGAAAGTTGTAGAGAATTGAAAGAGCTTTCCAACGCATCTTGAATCACCCAAATCGGAGCTCGGATGAAGAAGTTATGAAGGTTTTACTGCAGCAGAAAACAAGCAGAATCTCAAACGCGCGTTTGAACACTTCAAACGCGCGTTTGGAACTGTTTTTTTTTTACGTACAGAGAGTTTTATGCTGAAACGCGCGTTTGGGAACCTTCCAAACGTGCGTTTGGCTCATTTCCTGCTATAAAAAGCTGCAAATTTCACAAAGAAGAGGAGGGACGCGAATGGAGTTGTCTTAGGGTAATTTTGGGCGATTTTCTTCGTTTTTAGGAGTTAGAATTAGTGTAATATACCGTTAGAATCGTCTTTCAATCCTCTCTTTGATTCTCTAACTCTTAGCTTCGATTTATAACATTTCATTGGGCAAAATTCGATCTTTTGTATTCAACTTTTGTGCTCTTCTTCTCCAAACTCGAATTTCTACACTTTAATGGTACATTTCTTCTCTCTTTTACTTATTATGTCTTTAATTCATTGTTTCTTTCATGTTTTAATTAGTATAATGAGTAGTTAATTCCTCCCTATAGCCGGGTCATGTGATATGTGATGAAATCACCCTTTGGGTGATGAAATTGGGAGTGGGTAGTGTGTTTTATTGTTGTTTCTTGCATGTTTCACGTCTTAGAACTTGTTATAACGGATTTGAGCTAGATTAGCTACCTAGGTCAAATATCACACACATCACTCTTGAGAGTTGTTCAGAGAGAGGGGTGTGGGAAAAGGGTTTTAGGATCGTGGTGTAGTCTCGGTTTAGTTGTTAAACCGAGCTCATCGTGAGGTTACTCGTTTATACGTTTAAGCGGCTCGAGTGCAAAACATGACTTGTTAGGAGAGAGTTGTTCAGACCTTAACATGGCATAAGGTGTTAGAAGAGAGTTGTTCAGACGCTAGCACCGGGTTTAGGAGTTCGCACCCGTGAAATTGAATGCAAGGGTTCGTTTAGTATAATACACACTCCCGGTTTTGTCTATCCTTGGGGTTGAAATTAGTCATTTTGATCATGGTTCGGCTATGTCCCTTTCTCCCTTTAGACTTGTTAGTTTAATTTACTTTAGTTTAATTGAAGTGTACAAACATTCCAACAACTTGTTTGCCTAGACTAAGCAATAAGTTCACTTTGGTACTTACAAGCACATCTTCTCTGTGGGATCGACCTCGGACTCCTGTAGCTTTACTCGCAATCGACCCGGTACACTGCCGGTTAGAGAGCTTGTTTAGTCACCGTTGTCTTGAGAATATTATAAAATTTGTTTGGTGAAAATAAACGCTCATCAAAATGGCGCCGTTGCCGGGGAAGATGTGTGCTATTTGTGATATCTTGCAAGTGAACCGAAGGCTTGGGCCTAGGTTTTATTTTATTGTTTTCTTGTTGTTTGGTGTTTTGTAGTGCATTGCCCGGAGTTTTTGAGAACCGCTTGAACCTTACATGTCTAGAATGGAGACCTTTGCTAAACAAAGAGGAAGGGGCCTTCTAGTTGGGAATTTGATTGCTAGATTTGAAGGTTTGAGTCCGGAACAAACGGAAATGGACCAAGACACTAATCAAGTTGGTCGTGGAGGCCAAGTTTTTGTGGAACACCCTTCTATCGGGGGAGGTCAAGGAGTTACTAATCGAGCTCAAGACCAATCCTTATGTAACAATGTTCAAAAAGGAGTAAACCGTCAAGGGAAAGGACAAGGTGGAGCAATGCCACCGATGGACCCGAATGCTATGAATTGGCTCATGAATCAAGTACAAGAGCGATTTCAAGCATTAATGCAAGCTCATATGCAAACTCCCAATCCGCCACCGAATCAAGGAGATGTGCGGACTTGTAGAGATTTGGTCATGCCACGGGCCGACTTGGTGGGGCATAGTCCGATAAGGTTGCCCCCGATCACCGCCAACACTATGAGTATTGGGAAAAATATTATCAATATGATTAGGGACAACTAAACCTTTAGAGGGACGGAAATCGAAAATCCTTATTTCTTCCTAGATCATTATCTCGAGGTGTGTCGGACTATAAGGATGGAAGGTGTTAGTGAAGAGGCAATCAAGCTACTTTTGTTCCCATTCACTCTAAAAGACCAAGCAAGGGCGTGGTATGACTCCTTAAGGCATGACTCCCTACACACTTGGACCGAGGTGGTGCGCACATTTTTGCATAAATACTATCCACCGGGGAAAGTTTTTGATTTGAAAGAGGCAATCATGACCTTTGATGCTTATGAAGACGAGTCACTACTCGAGGCATGGGAACGGTATAAGGCCTTGTTGCGCCAATGTCCCGTACATGGAGTCACTCTTGGGGACCAAGTCCATTGTTTCTTGAGGGGACTTGATCAAGATATGCAAAACCGACTTCATGCTTCAAGCGGTGGTGACATAATGATGTTACAACCGATCAAGCGTTTGACCAAATTGAACGGATTGCGGAAACTTCAAGACTTTATGTTTCCGAGACGAGAAGAGGGCCAAGACGCAAGAAACCGAGTGAGATGAAGTCGGTAAGGGAAAAGATTGAAGATGCATACCATGAGAAATTGTTGGACCAACAAGAGGAATCTTTGCAAAATCTTGAAGATCGAGTAGTGCAACTAGATGAAAAGAGGAGGTTTGAGAAAGAAGAAGAAACAAGAAAGGAGCTAGAAGCCGTGGGAAAAGAGCGAGAAGAGGCTCATTCAAGGAAAACGGAGAGAGAGGATGATGATTTTTATCTAGATGAAGCGTTTTCCGAGCTAGAGATTGAGTTGGGATCGCCCATGTCACTAGAGTCTCCTCTTGTGGAGTTTGACTGTGGTAGTTTTCACGTTCTTCCAATTACACCCTCACTTCCCGATGTGAACATTGATGATGCCTTGGTGGAATGTATGGTGGAACCAACCATTGTTAAGACTCAACATGAAATCTTTGGTGATGAAAGTAGCTCGTTTTGGGATGAAGAAGAGATGGAAGAGGTGCAATGTTTGTCTATTACACCGCCTCCCGAAGAAATGCAAGACGATGACTTGGAGGAGTGTAAGATAGATTTGAGCACATTTTTTGAAGAACCGGATTCTGAGTTTGAAGAGAAGACGGGATCGCCCATTTCACCACCACTCCCGATTGAAGTGTATGATGATGCAATTTTGGAGTGTGTGATGAAATCTCATGAGCTTGGTATGACATCCATGGTAGAGTTACCGGAAGAGTTGGAGGTTATTAGCATACCGGTCCCGGACTACTACATTCTTTACTCTCCGGTAGACAAAGCTCACAAGATTTATGAAAGGGAACAACTACCATGGGATGGTAATTTCAAGAAGAGGATGATGGCGGATTTCAACGAAAGGGGATTCCCAAGAGCCATGTGCGGTAAGTTCCTAGTGAACTCGTTTTCCCTATGCTTGCTATGCTCATTCTCCTTGAATTTTTGATATTCTTGAGTTCGGATTTCGGTTGATGGTTTTTGGTGATTTTTGATTGAATTAAAAATGTTGTCTTGAGTTGGTTTGAGTCCTTTATGGTTTGAGTCCGTTTTGGTGCCACTTGGTCGAGCCAACGACGTAAAACAAAGGCGCTTTGTGGGAGGCAACCCACCTTTTTGGTAATAATTATGTTTTTGAAGTAGTTTTTGGTTGTAAAGAGGGAGAGTTTTGCTTAAAAGAGAGTGTGGGATGAGAATTTCCTTTTGATTCGGCCTTTGTACATAGACGGGGATGTTTTTATGTGAGCCTCTCGTGGCCTTATTTTATGCGTGGATGCTCTGTGTTTCTTTTGATTATCTTTACATCCAAAGGCACTTCCCGTCTAGTATGGTTGATATGCTTTGATACCTTGATTGCGGCATGGCTTCTATTTTTATATATCTCGTATCTATCACCATCTTTTGGCACGTGGATTTTTTCCCGTGCATGTGTTTGCCTTGTTTTCTCGTCTACATGGTGTTCGGGTACTCGAGATGGAGCTTACTAGAAGATGTCACGTGAGCTAAAGTGCGCCTTTTCGCCGGGTTTTGGTCAAACGGCTAAGTCTTTTTACTCTTTTTATCTCTCACACACCGAGGACAAAGTGTTTCGTTTAAGTGTGGGGTGGGAGACTTATCTCGTTTTCTTGTTTTCGTTGTTAAATGTGCTATAAATGTGGTATGCTTAGCCTATGATCGGGCTCGAGTCGATTTTTGGGTAATTTTTAAAAATTTTCAAGGGTCTTAACACCGTGTTGTATGTGTTATTTTCACATTTGAGTGGTGATCACCTTAGTCGGGATCCCGAACATGTACATTGTGGTTTGATATTATCTTGAGAATGGAGTCTTATTAATTTCACGAAAGCTACACTTTGTGCACAATTTGATTGCTACCACCTTTCATATCACTAGCCTTGAGACGAAATGTCATAGGTTTACCTAAGTAGGACATGGGATGACGGTTTTGGCGTTCTCTTGACCCTACCATAGCCAAATAAGCCTTAACCGGAACATTTACCCTTCGTAGCCCCTCTCAGCCTTGATAGAATGGTCTGACCACCATTCGCTTATAGCCGTTTTGTTACTTAGTCAGAAACCTACCCTTGAGCCTTATTATGGTCACATTTCCTTCATTTTATACCCTGCGAGTGGACTTAGTCTTCTGTTAGACCACACTTGCTAAGGCAAGTGTGGGGTGGGGGAGATGATGTTTTTGATTGGGTTGTTGTTTCTCGTTTTGAGCTATAAAGTGTTGAGGAGCTCGTTTGGGCTTGGTGTTCGGCTCTTGGGCCAAAAGAAAAGAAAATCTCTTCTTCTATCTCTTCCTTAAAAAATAAAATAAAAAATAAAAAAAAAAAAAAAAAAAAAAAAAAAAAAGAGAGGATGTACATAGAAATAAAGGCGTGGAGTCAAAGTAAGGAGCTCAATGATAAATTTTTATGATGTTAGAGTTAGGATAGTGAGATAGGTGCTAGTGTGCTTGAACTCACCTCACGACACTTGAAACATAGTCGAGTTTGGCAATGAGTTCGGGTGCACTGGTAACCTATGGTTCCCAAAATGTCAAAGTTGATCAAAAAGGAGTTTTGGGTGGTTTGCATGATAAAGATGAGTTGGTACTTGTTTGATTAGGTTCACTCGTACTTCTTTTTCTCCAGTTCCCAAAATACCCCTTTCGACTAACCGGAATCACCCTAGCCTAACGTTATAACCGCTCAAGTCCTGCCCGATCGTGTCCAAACTTAGTAAACTAGATTAGTGGAGAGGCTCGTGATTATGAAACGGTTGGTAGATTTTTGGTTGGGATTCAAGCCCCGACAATCATTTTGAGCATTTGGTTTTAGCTTGGCACCACACACACTCCATTTTCTTGATAATGTTGTACCAATGTGTTTATGTTTGTGTTTCTTACTTTGGGGCCACCTCGAGAGTGTGAGTAGTAGCACCTACATCATAAAGTTGAATCCATTGGTTTGTTTTAAAACGCCTATTTTACTCGAGGACGAGCAAAGGCTAAGTGTGGGGTGGTGATGGGAGTCAACTTTACGTGATTCCGGTGCATTTTCCACCCCCGTTTACCCCACTTTTAGCACATTCCCGGTGTTTTTAGACCGTTTTTGGGTAATATCGTGAATTTATAGCACGGGGAGTAAATCCGTCACTTTGATGGTTTACTACCTCCTTTTATTGATATTGACCCTATTCCGAGCACTTTTACCCTCCGGAATGTTTTGGTTGTTTTTTGTTGTTGTGATGATGTAGGGTATTGGTGTCTCGAGAACCCGGAAGGCGAAGATTTATGATGATAAGTGTGATCAAGGTGCAAGAATGAGCCAAGAAAGAAGAAAGAATAGGAAAAGGAAGAGAAAGAGTTGGTGCCCGAGTGACTGTTCTGATTCAGAAGCATTTTGACCCATGATGCAGGCATTTTCTGGTCATGACTTCTTCATGAAAGTTGTAGAGAATTGAAAGAGCTTTCCAACTCATCTTGAATCACCCAAATCGGAGCTTGGATGAAGAAGTTATGAAGGTTTTACTGCAGCAGAAAACAGCAGAATCTCAAACGCGCGTTTGAACACTTCAAACGCGCGTTTGGAACTGTTTTTTTTTACGTACAGAGAGTTTTATGCTGAAACGCGCGTTTGGGAACCTTCCAAACGTGCGTTTGGCTCATTTCCTGCTATAAAAAGCTGCAAATTTCACAAAGAAGAGGAGGGACGCGAATGGAGTTGTTTTAGGGTAATTTTGGGCGATTTTCTTCGTTTTTAGGAGTTAGAATTAGTGTAATATACCGTTAGAATCGTCTTTCAATCCTCTCTTTGATTCTCTAACTCTTAGCTTCGATTTATAACATTTCATTGGGCAAAATTCGATCTTTTGTATTCAACTTTTGTGCTCTTCTTCTCCAAACTCGAATTTCTACACTTTAATGGTACATTTCTTCTCTCTTTTACTTATTATGTCTTTAATTCATTGTTTCTTTCATGTTTTAATTAGTATAATGAGTAGTTAATTCCTCCCTATAGCCGGGTCATGTGATATGTGATGAAATCACCCTTTGGGTGATGAAATTGGGAGTGGGTAGTGTGTTTTATTGTTGTTTCTTGCATGTTTCACGTCTTAGAACTTGTTATAACGGATTTGAGCTAGATTAGCTACCTAGGTCAAATATCACACACATCACTGAGAGTTGTTCAGAGAGAGGGGTGTGGGAAAAGGGTTTTAGGATCGTGGTGTAGTCTCGGTTTAGTTGTTAAACCGAGCTCATCGTGAGGTTACTCGTTTATACGTTTAAGCGGCTCGAGTGCAAAACATGACTTGTTAGGAGAGAGTTGTTCGACCTTAACATGGCATAAGGTGTTAGAAGAGAGTTGTTCGACGCTAGCACCGGGTTTAGGAGTTCGCACCCGTGAAATTGAATGCAAGGGTTCGTTTAGTATAATACACACTCCCGGTTTTGTCTATCCTGGGGTTGAAATTAGTCATTTTGATCATGGTTCGGCTATGTCCCTTTCTCCCTTTAGACTTGTTAGTTTAATTTACTTTAGTTTAATTGAAGTGTACAAACATTCCAACAACTTGTTTGCCTAGACTAAGCAATAAGTACACTTTGGTACTTACAAGCACATCTTCTCTGTGGGATCGACCTCGGACTCCTGTAGCTTTACTCGCAATCGACCCGGTACACTGCCGGTTAGAGAGCTTGTTTAGTCACCGTTGTCTTGAGAATATTATAAAATTTGTTTGGTGAAAATAAACGCTCATCAATTTACTTCAACAATTCAAGCTATTCAAGGATGCTAAGAGGCTAGGCTTCAATCAAACGGGCATTGTGAAGCCATCCAACTTACATTACTTTTGATTCTTCGGTTATTTTGTAAGTTTTTAATCAAGTTGTTTCCTTTATCATGTCTTATGTTGATTAATTGCATTTATATCGAAAGATGTGCATGTATGATGTGTTATATTTGATGAAAGTCTTTATAAACATTAGATTACCATGATTTAGGAATAGATCTTAAATCTATGTCAAACGAAAGTTGATAGGTTGGAAATCTAGGTTAAAACGCTAAAGTTTACATCTTTGTTTATGTTATGACGCGTTAATTTCCGTAAATCGAAAGATAGAAATTAATAGGCGAATCATCTACGAAAGTAGGATTCATACCTTTGATAAGATGAACCACAACTTGGTAAAAGCGCAATATAATCGGGATGAGAGGTTAGTGTTTGTTGGATAGGTGGATCAATACTCGTTTGCCCACATTAAACTTGATTTAACCCTTGAGACTTGAACTGTTTAGTTAGTTTATTTTCTATTGCACTTCTAGAATAATTTGTTCGCAACCAAACCTTCCTAGCTTTGGATTCGTCCTCCGTCTAGTTTATATTCAGCATATATGTTCGGTTTAGTTTTGTTTAATCGTCGTTTAGTTTAGTTTTCCGTGACATAGTTTAGTTAGGCAAAAACTAGGATTTGCATTCGTCTAGTTCCCCGTAAGATCGACCCGGCATTAACCACTAGTACTACGATCCTTATACTTGGGGTTAACCGGATTATAAATTTATTACTTGTTTGTTTCGCATAGATAAAAATCCGTAGACAAGTTTTTGGCGCCGTTGCCGGGGAACCGGACGGTTGCCTAGTTTTTGTTCTAGTTTTTATTTTGCTTTTAATTCCTGTTTTAGGTTAGATATTTTCAATTTCTGTTTGTGGTTAGTAGTGTAGTTGTTTTTGTTCAATTATCTGTCGCTTTTAATTGTGTTTTTGTTAATAGTTGATAGAAAATCTTAGTTCTTAACCTACACTCGTTTTTCGTTTACCGTACTCGTTTTACTAATCGTTTATTCCCGAGTTGGACGAGCGTCCGTTTTACCGTACGCCCGTCCGGTTCTTGCTTTCCGGCCGGACGAGCGTTTAGTTTACCGGACGCCCGTCCTCTGAAAATTCTTCAATCCTGAATCACATCCTGACCTGCAGACGAGCGTTCATACGTCTGGACGCCCGTCCACAGGAATTCAGAAATAACGAACGAGTGTTTACATTTAAAACGCCCGTCCATCCTGAAAAACTGGTCAGACGCTCGTCCATAAGTTTGGACGTTCGTCCGTTCCTCCTTCCCTCTATCATTTTCTTCTTTTCCTCTTTTCTTTTCTCTACGTTTTAATCTTAGATTAGATTATAAGTCTTTAGTTTTAGTCGTTAGTTTCTTAGTTTATAGTTCTCTTTCTCTCCTTCTTTCTTTCTTGCTCAACAACTTGATCTTGGAGCTCGGTGTATGCAAACTCGTAGTCAGAAGGGACCACTAATCTATTCCCCTGACCCCGAGCGGACCATAGTCCGACCCAATAGGCGGAAACTTCGGTCGACGGAGGAAACGCTCTAGATCAAGAATTTGAGCATTATCTGTCAGGAGAAATCGAAAG
This sequence comes from Gentiana straminea, assembly GCA_036785695.1. Taxonomy (NCBI): domain Eukaryota; kingdom Viridiplantae; phylum Streptophyta; class Magnoliopsida; order Gentianales; family Gentianaceae; genus Gentiana; species Gentiana straminea. Next base: position 556,084 of record JAVUPR010000282.1, read on the forward strand.
AATAGTAATAATGGCAGCGGAAGATAGACGGACGTTGGCCGACTATGCCATGCCTGGCACAGTCACCATCAACCCCGCAATCGTTGTGCCGGTCATTACGGCTCCAACTTTCGAGCTTAAGCCAGGACTTATTCAAATGATGCAGCATGCGTCAATTTTTCACGGCTATCAATCAGAGAACCCCCATACTCACCTACACACATTTCTACATATATGCGGTACTACCCGTATCCAAGGTGTAAGTGAGGACGCAATCAAGCTCAAACTTTTCCCATTTTCCTTGCGAGGGGAAGCACTAGAGTGGTATCACTCTCTCCCTTCGGAATCCATTACGACCCGGGCCGGACTTGAAAAAGAATTTTTGAGTCAATATTTCCCTCCATCAAAGACGGCCTAGTGTTTGAACGAAATCTTCACATTCCATCAGGAGGAAAATGAATCTTTCTTTGATTGCTGGAAAAGGTTCAAGTCCCTTCTCCGAAAATGTCCCCACCACGGCTTGCCGATGCAAAGGCAAGTCAATACATTCTTTAGCGGATTGACCGAGCTCACTAAAGGCATGGTCAATAGTTCATCTGGCGGGGCATTTTTTAAGAAGACTCCAGACGAAGGATGGGCATTGTTCGAAGACATTGCCAAATACAACTATGCCCCATCTTATCAAGCTATTCAGGCACCTCCTCCCCCTCCCAAGGTCGAGGAAGTGACTATGCAAAATCTGATTGCCATGTTGCAAAAGCAAATGGCTAATTCTCAGCAGACAACATCCCAAATTGTTCCTAATCCGAGTAATCAGACTCTTTCGTTTCCACAGAACTCTCAGGTTCTGTATTGCGAAAGCTGTTATCAACCTGGCCACATGTCCAGCCAGTGTCAGTTTCAATCCCCCGCTGCTCATCAAGTCAACGCTGTTCATAATAATGGACAGTATAATACAATCACATGCCAAGTATGTGATGATCCGGGGCACACTGCTCGTTTCTGTCCCATGATTGGACAAAGTGCAGAAGTGAATGCTTTTTTCGCCGCCTAATCCTAGGTTCAACAACCAATTCTCCGGCCGAATAATGCTCAAAATCGTAGCTTCGGCCGTAATCCGAGTTTCAATCGAATCCAAACTCGAACTTCAATTCTAACCCGAGCTTCAATAGAAACCCCGGTTTTGGTTCGAACCAAAGCTCTAATTTTTCCAATCAAACACAAAGGTTTAATCGAATTGGCCCTCCATTTCCAATTCCAATTATCGAATCGGCCCGGCCAAACCCACAAAATCAAAATTTTTCCAATTCCCAAGGCCCCTCGAATTCCAATGACCTCAAGGCCGAATGGAACTCATTCAAAGAGGAGCAAAACAAGAACATTCGGCTCCCGATGAGTACCAATAAGAACCTTGAAAGACGAGATAGGGCGGTGGTGGCCGAGCAGTTAGCATCAAGACCCCCCGGGCATCCGCCGCTTTACCGAGAAAAATCCTAAGGGCGGTCATGTTGCTCGTGCCGATTTGAGCAAGAAGACCAATGTACCGACCTCGTACCAACAATGCATTATGGACAAGAGGAGGCCAAGACAATGAATTTAAGAAGTGGTACACAACCGAGTGGTCCCCCCGGCTTCCAGGGAAACCACTAGCCCCTCCCCGCCATTGATAAGGCAGGAGGGGAAGTTGAGCACCCATCATCTCCTTGGCTGCAAGCAAGTAATCAGGTGGCCGATCCCCCGATAGGTGAAAAGGTTGGAAATCCTCGTGTGGCCGATCCCTCGAGGACCGAAAAAGGAAAAGGAAGTCGTGGCCGATCCCCTGACTACGAAAGCTTCTGAAAAGACGGTTCGGTGGAAGGATTTGGAAGACAAAGCTATCAGCACATCCTCAAAGAGAATCTTTTCCGAGAATGACCTGAAGAAGCTTCCGTTTCCACCGAGGAAGAGCAACATTCCATTGGTTGAAGACAAAAAGTACGAAAAGGTGCTAAACCTTCGAAAAATACTCGGTGTAAATCGCGCCATTATCCGAGGTCTTGGTCGAGATGCCTAAGTATACAAAGTTCATCAAGGATGTTGTATCTTCCAAGAAGAAGTTAGCAGGAATGGATCAAGCAATTGGTAAGGAGTGTTCTATGGTCAATTATCAAGACTTACCAACCAAGAGAAGCGACCCAGTAAATTTGTGCTCACATTGCGATGGGAGGCCTAGTCTTCCCGAATTCCTTATGTGACTCGGGTGCATCCATCGCCTTGATGCCATTATCCGTTTGCAATCGCCTTGGTTTGCGAATCTTCTAGAACCCACTACCATGAACCCAGTTCACCGATAGGTCCTCTAAGAAAGCTTCGGGGATCCCGAGGGACGTATTGGTTCAAATAGATAGGTTTACCTTTCCGGTTGATCGGTACGTCTTGGATATTGAGAAAAGTGAAAGTGTCCCTTTGATTCTCGGAAGACCTTTTCTATCTACGCCTAGAGCCCTCATCGATTGTGATGGTGGGCATGTCACCATTCGAGTTGGTGACCGGGAGGTGAGCTATAGTGTTTCGAAATCTATCAATGTACCTTCCGGATCTCCAACCGGTCGTTCCATTGAGGAGACGTCTCGATGACTTCAATGACTTCATGGATAAGCAAGTCTTGGTCGTAGAGGCGGAATATGAGCGATTGATCGATAATCCGAATAATCATGGTGTGGTCAATCTAGACCGGTTACCGAGTTTGAGGATGAGCTAAGAGAAGAAGCCTTGGAGAGGACCACCGAGTAAGCTCGCCGATGTTGAGTTGAAGAGTGGTGATCTTAAATCAAGTCTAGAGGATCCTCCCGTAGATTTGGTACCGAAGCCGTTGCCTAAACATCTTAAGTATGTGTTTTTAAGAGAAGGTGACAAGCCTCCTTTGATCATCTCTCGCCAAGCTATCTCGTATAGAAGAGCTTAAATTGTTAAACGTCTTGCGCAAAAATGAAAAAGCCTTTGGATTTGGGTGGGAGATATCCGAGGGATATCTCCCGACATCCGTATGCACAAAATCAAGACGGAGGAGGGTGCAAAACAAGTTAGACAGCCTCAGAGAAGGCTCAACCCTCACATGCAAGAGGTAGTCAAGAAGGAAATTATCAAGCTTCTAGATATGGGTATCATTTACGCCATTGCAGACAGTGAGTGGGTATCCCCAACTCAAGTAGTTCCCAAAAAAAGGTGGAATTACCTATTGAAAAGAATGAGAAGGGCGAAGAGATAGCATTGAGGCTCGTTACGGGATACAGAGTATGTATCGATTATCGGAAGCTCAATGAGGTCACACTGAAAGATCATTTCCCCCTTCCATTCATTGACCAGATGCTTGAGCGTCCGGCGGGGCACGCATTCTATCGTTTCCGGATGGATATTCGGGATACTTCCGTATACCCATCGATCCCGTTGACCAAGAGAAGACTACTTTCACTTGCCCTTATGGGACATTCGCCACGGGCGGATGCCATTTGGTCTCTCGTAATGCCCCGGCCACCTTCCAAAGGTGTATGATGGCAATCTTTGACGGGCTAGTTGAAAAGTGCATGGAGATTTTTATGGATGATTTCTCGCCTTTGGTCAATCCTTCGATGATCGCCTCGATAATCTTGATCGGTGTTGTCTAGATGTGTGGAAAAGGACTTAGTGCTTAATTGGGAAAAATGCCATTTCATGGTAGATGAAGGCATAGTCCTTGGCCACAAAGTGTCGCCAAAGGTATAGAAGTAGATAGAGCCAAGGTAGAAGCCATTGAGAAGATGAGTTATCCTAAGAATGTACGCGAAGTCGAGGTTTCCTAGGACATGTCGGTTTCTATAGGAGATTCATCCAAGATTTTTCCAAAGTAGCCAAGCCCCTATCTACTCGCTCAAGGAAGACGTTGAGTTCAATTTCGATGAGAACTGCAAGCAAGCGTTTGAGGAGCTCAAGAATCGGTTAATATCCGCCCCAATTCTTATATCGCCAGACTAGAACTTGCCCTTTGAACTTACGTGCGATGCATCCAACTATGCCGTTGGTGCAGTCTTAGGACAGCGAATCGAAGGAAAGTTCCAGCCTATCTATTATGCCAGTCACACACTGAATCCTTCTCAAGTTAACTACACGACCACTGAAAAGGAATTATTAGCCGTAGTCTTTGCTATGGATAAGTTTCGTAGTTACCTGTTGGGTGCTCAAGTGATTGTGTGGACTGATCACGCTGCTTTGCGTTATCTCATGACCAAAAAGGAAGCTAAACCGCGCTTACTGCGTTGGATACTGACCCTCCAAGAGTTTGACGTTCAAATCAAAGATAAGAAGGGCAGTGAGAACGTAGTGGCGGATCATGTTTCTAGGATGATAAGTGAGGAAAAGGGTGATCCTGAAGATATAGATCTTTACTTTCCTCTAGAAAACATCATGTTGATCGATGGCCGCTCTCCTGATGTTCCATGGTATTCGTCTATTGTGAATTACCTTCATGCCCGTTACCTTGACCCCGAAATGTCGTATCAAGAGAAGAAGAAGTTCTTCTCTGATATGAAATATTTCGTTTGGGATGAGCCTTATCTGTTCAAGATCTGCAAAGATGGTTTGCTTAGAAGATGCGTTCCTGAATCCGAGCAACAAGAGATTATCGAGCAATGCCATAGTGGACCAACAGTGGTCACTTTGGTCCTTGGAAGACGGTTGCTAAGATCTTCCGGTCCGGTTTCTATTGGCCTACAATCTTTAAGGATACGAAGCCTTCGTAAAGCTTGCGATAGATGTCAAAGAACCGGAACTCGACAAGGCGTTTCGACATGCCTTTAAAACCCATCTTAGAGTGCGAAGTCTTTGATGTTTGGGGCATCGATTTTATGGGACCTTTCCCGTCATCGTGTGGCAACAAATACATCTTAGTCCGCGTTGATTATGTTTCGAAATGGGTGGAGGCAAAGTGGCCACTCCTCACAATGATCATAAAACGGTCATGAAATTTCGAAGAAGAACATCTTTGTGAGGTTTGGATGTCCTCGAGCCCCGATCGTTGATGAAGGAACGCATTTCGCAACCGACCTCAGAGAAAGTCCTTGAAAAGTATGGTGTTCGCCATAAGACCGGCACACCATACCATCCGATGACTAGCGGTCGTGTTGAGCGGAGCAACCAAAGCATCAAGCAAATCCCGGAAAAGACAAAGTGAACAACATCATAGAAAGGACTCGGAGTTTGAAATTGGATGATGCACTATGGGCGTATAGGATCGCTTATAAGACCCCTATGGGTACATCTCCATATCGATGGTTTACGGCAAGCCATGTCATCTCGCGCAGTTGAGTTAGAGCATAGGGCTTATTGGGCGACGAAGTTTCTTAACTTTGATTCCCAAACTTGTGGAAAACATCGATCGCAAAGCACTACCGCATGAGTTAGACGAATTCCGGCTCCAGGCTTACGAAAGCGCCAGGATAAGCAAGGATAAGATGAAACTCCTCCATGACGCAAAAATTAAGAAAAGAGAATTTCAAGTAGGGGAACAAGTTCTTCTTTATAATTCCGCATTACATTTGTTTTCCGGAAAGCTAAGGACACGATGGTCCGGGCCCTTTACGATTCTCAAAATCATTCCCGGAGGCGTTCTAGAACTACTCGGTTATAAAGATCACCGTTTCGAGTTAATGGTCGAGGTGCAAACACTACATTGGAGAACCTACACAGCAAGCCTTTGATTGTTAAATTTCTCGATATCCTTGGATGTGGTGTAAATGAAGTCGAAGACTCGACGAGATTTCACCCAATCTCGTTTTCCGAGGATAACGGTAGTGGTCTATCACAAGAAGTTCTAGCCGGCGTTGGGATATGGAGGACTATGCAAGGGAGCAACAACTCAAACGTCGCAGAGAAATCTACAAAAGCGAAAGTCGACCACGGGAAAGGTTCAACGTATCCGGAAAACTCGTCAAAGCTTTAATCCCATGCGTTAAGTGTCGTTTTCGCAGCCACAATCCCGATCGAACTTTAACGAGGTAATGGCGGCGTAAAAGTCAAATGGCCCGACCCAGCCGAATTCAACAGGTGTCGAGCTAACGACATAAACCAAAAGCGCCACTAGGAGGCATCCTAGATATCCAATCTTGTTTAAAGTTTTTCTTAGTTCTCTGTGCTTTAGTATGTTATTTTGGTTAGTTTTACTAAGCTTCTATGTTTCTATCTGTCAGTAGTTGCTTTCTCGATATGGATCTCTACGGAGTTCGCCATGAGGAGTTCCCACTCATTAGTCGAATCCCGCTGATCACAGTAGATGATGGACCAGGAGGCACGATAGTTCTTCATGTAGATTTTGACATTAGCACTCAGGTTAAGACCATCACATACGTTATCATTGTTCCACCGTGTTCGGGAGGCAGCGATTTCACGACTGAGGAGTTGCAGGAGGCCATAGGACGTCCTTACACGATCCTTAATGATCCTATGCTGACGGATTTGGCACTAGTGCTGCGGGCTGATCATTTTAGGGGTGTTGAGGTAGCTGGCGAGGATTGGTGTTTGCAGGATGAGTACGACTTCCCTCCGGCCATCGACATGCTTCGACGTCTCATTCGCTTAGTGGATTGGGACGAGATCTACGCAGATTAGTGTTTCCTTAGTTAGTTTAGTTTTCATCGAGCCCCGACGTAAAACGGAAGCGCTTGGTGGGAGGCAACCCACTGTTTTATTTTTGTCTGTTTTATTTTCAAATTCTCTCATGATTTTCCATATTGTACTTTTGAATTTTAAATTATCAATAATAAAAGTTTCGCGTTTAGTTGTTTTATATGATAAGTTTTAAAAAGGGACAATTTTGTGTTTTTCTTGACTGGACGCCAGTCCGGCTCTCAATTTTCCTGGACGCCCGTCCACGTTATGGGACGCCCGTCTGGAAACAAGCTTTTCCATCCTGTATTCAACTTCTTGCCCAGACGTTCGTCTAAAACTATGGACGCCCGTCCGGATGATTCCCTCCAATCCTGTATTCAAATCAAGTCTTAGGACGAGCGTTCGGTACTCGGACGCCCGTCCGCTCATCATATTTCTAGACGACGCCCGTCCGCCGAGTTGGACGAGCGTCCACCACCTCGTCTATATATACCCCCTCATGCCATGAAACCTCATTCCTTCGAATTTCAAACCGCCTCACCCGACTTTTGCCCTCCTCACAACCTAAATCCATTGATTCAACACCAAATTGGGCGATTTCAAGTGCTATAGGACGCCCCCGACACCCTCTCATCAATTTTCGAGCCGAATCCCCCAACATTCCATATTTTTAGAGAATCGGCCACCTATAGAGTCCGACTTTGTTCAAGAAAAATCGGATTTTTGGGGTCAATTTGGGTTGTTTTGGACGTCTACAGAGCATTATCTTCATCTACTCATCATCTTTGGTAAGTTTGTAGCGACTTTTCTTGATTTCTTTCACGTTTTTGTGAGTTCGATCTTCGGGCCGGCTCATTTTCTTGAAATTTATCTCATTTTGTTGCTTTTTCTTCCTGTTTTGGTGTTGTGATGATGTGGTGATGATGGTTGTGGTGGATGGGTTGACATTGTTGAATTGAAATCCCGATTTGGATGTTAAACGGGTACCCTTTGTTGTGCCGTGAATTGTTTTAGTGTTTGTGGTTTTTCAAGTTTAAGTCATGGTGCGGATGAAGGGAGTTCAGAAGCGGTTTGGTAAGGGTGTGGCTAGGGAGAGTGGTAAAAAGCGTAAAGAGTTGGACCCTCCCATAGTTGATCCAAATAGGGGCGTAGTGATCCGAGAGCAACCCTCTAGGCCATCACAGCAAGCTAGAGCTGATTTGAGAGACGAGTCCACCTCGGAGTCTGAAACTGATTTGGATGTGCCCTTGGCACGGTTTACTAAGACTGCCCGAGGTGGTGAGCCGTCTAGAGATGAAACTGCTGAGGAGGTTGCTAGGGAGGATGCCGATGAACCTAGGGCCGAGGGACCCCGAAAGAAAGTGAGACCAAATTTGTGCCTATCCCTATGCCTCGTCGGTTTGTCAACTCTAAAGCACATGAGGCCTATACCAAACACTATTTCGCTCGGAATATGTTGGTTGAGCGGGCGGTGATAGAGACAAAGGTGGATCCCGTTTTTGTGAAGTTGTTGAAAGATAGGGCATGGGATGCATTGATGAAGATCCCGACTACCCCAGTTAATGATTCGTTGGTTAGGGAGTTTTACGCTAATTTTTCGGAAACAGACTTGAACACGGGGGTTGTGTTGGTTCGAGGTGTTAAGGTTCCCATTTCACCATAAGTTTTTAATGCAAAATATGGGTTGGCAGCGTTTGAAGGGTTGGATTATAAGGAGGAAATTAAGAGAAGGCAGGATTTGGGACAGGATCCCTGGAGGAATTGAGATTGCAAATTTGCCCCGATGTTGCTTGGACGCTCAGCCGGGTGGGGACCGTAAGGAGATTGTTACTACGGCGTGGTCCGAAGATTGGAGAGTCTATTGCCGTTTCATCCGAGTCGTTTATTGCCGAAGAATAATCCGACACACTTTCACATAGGCGACCTTGGAATGTTGTATGCTTTGGTTTTCAAGTTAAATGTCGATGTTGGCCAAGCGATTTATGATGAGTTGGTGTTCAATCGTAAGAATTACAAGCGGAGTTTGATTGTCCCACATTTGATTCATCGATATGCATCGATGCCGGAGTGCCGCAGTATAAGCAGGATCACAGCCTAAAAACCCGAGAGGTATTCAAAGAGAGAAAGTTCCGCCTACGGGTGAGATCGAGGCAGCCCGTGAGCCTGGTTCTTCTTCGGCACCACCTCCGGTTCCCTCCCTGTCTAGTTTATCTCCTGCGGAGAGGGCACGGTACAGCATGGCCAACAGTCTGCGAGATTGGATGACGAATATCCAGGAGACGCACAAGAACATGATGTACGTGTTGAAGTGCATTGTGGAGGGAAAGAAACCGAGGGACATCCAGGAGTTCGTTTTTTCCGATGCGATCGAGCAAGTTATTGCCGATGTGATCGAGGCGGAGAAAGATCCTGACGATGAGGTTGCGGAGGACAGACCTCCTGGGACTGCTACTGCCCCGGTTACGCAGCCGGCACCTTCACGTACGACGTCTACAAACCGCCGTACCGCTTCCGATCCTCCTCCCCGTTCATGCTCCCGCCGGTGACTCTCGCCGATCCTTCTACGACCGAGACGACTCCGGGGACATCTTGATTATTTCTTGTTATTCTTTCTGGTGTTGCACTTTTTGGTATACTTTTATTCGATCTGGTTGTATTTTGACTATTGCTACCTTTCGGCACTGTTCATGATTCTTGTACTTTCTAGTTTTTACGCTACTGTTGTTTATCATAGGCGTATATTTTGGATGATCATGTAAGCCGTAAGGCACCCTGCACCCTTTTTCTTTGACTTGACTGGCCGTATTTATCGACGTCCTTTTCTTTTTATTCCGTTTTGATTTATCATCTCTACTGCCGTATTATACCCCGTTTTTCCCCGAGTTTTCTATTTCTTGAGTGTTGCAGCGGTAGTTTTTGTCGAGCTCCGATTGAGTTAGTTTTGGGACGTTTTTCCGCGCTTTTTGCGAGCGTTGGCCTTTTCATGCTCCAGCCTGACCGACGGCTCGGTTTTCTACGCCAGTTCAGCTAAGTTTTTTTTTATTTATTTCATCTTCTGCACAACATGAGGACATGTTGCATTTTTAAGTGTGGGGGAGGGGATAGTTCAATTTGTTCAATTTGTACCTATGCATATAAGTTTGTTTAATACGTTAGAGTGTTTTTATTATGCAAAATGAGCGAAATTTCAAAATTTTCCGACACCCTTGTTTTTGTTTTGTCCCGAGTAGGCAGTTCGATTTGAGGTTCATTGTTTTTATAGTCATCTATGCGATATTTCATGTATTTGATAAGTTAGTTGTTTCACCTGACACTATTTTTCACGAGCCATAGTGAATGATGAGCTAGTTTATAAAGTTATACCCCGTTTTGGATTGGTAGTTTTCGATTTTCTTATAAGTCATGTGCTTAGTGCTACGCATATATCTCGAGATTTATGATAGTTTGTATTTAGATCCGAAGTATGAGATACTGTGAATATCTAGAGGTTTGAATGTGATAAGTAACACGTAACTAATGTCAAATGAGAAGTTGAAAAAGTTAAATGAATCTATGTGTGTGTCGAAAGCTAGTCGATGATTTGAGTGAGGTAGGGTATACCACGTATGTCCTATACCACTATGATGACTAGAAGCTCACGACGGTTAGGGAAAGTCGCCTTATGATTGGAGTAAGGTAGGGGATTATCTCGAAATGTCCTATTCTCGCTACGAGGGTAAAAGCTCACCCTAATGTGTGTTTAAAGTGAATGAATTCAATCAACTTAAGTTATGAAATGAAGAAGGCTTAGTTTTCGTTAATCTTATCCCCAGTATAAACTGATAGATATGCTGTAGGGATTATCCTCTGAGTATTTCAGAAAGGCCCTAGATTCATTCGATCATCCTTTTCGGGATATGTCACGTTTGTAGGGTACATCTTATGAGTATCATTTATTACTAATCTACGAGGGGGTATTAGCTAGTTTTGCTTTGAGTTATTCAAGTGTGGTTTAGTGGAAGTTTCCTATGGCTATGCACTTACACGATGGTGACACCTAAGTTATTGAATATATGTTGTATTTGTTTAGATGCCTCGTTTTCCTTTCTCGAGCCTAACTTTTCGTTTTGTTTTGCTCGGGACGAGCAAAAGCTAAGTGTGGGGGAGTTGTTAAGGGTGAAAATCTATGTTTTATTATGATATATTTTATGGGATTTTCCCCTTAATTGGATTAATTGCATAATAAATGGCCCTTATATGGAAATATCGAGCATACTAGGTTTTTAAGGACTTAATTGCAATATTGAATGAATTATGTGTTCTCATCGTGAATTATAATTAATTGGACTTTATTACGCTTGCGATGTTTTCCCATGTGTTATAGGTATGCTTATCGTGCTCAAATGATGATCAAAAGTGGTTAAAATTCGAGCTATAAAGATTTAAGAAGAGATAATGATCGAATGGAGTGGGCGTAAAAGAGATAGAGATGATTTAGTCAAGTTTTATTCCACTAAATCAAGCGTCCAAGTCCCGTCCAGGAGTGGACGGGCGTCTGATAATCCAAACGGGCGTCTAGAGGAAGAATTCAATACTGAGGCACCATGAACTTACTGAACGAACGTTCAGAAGAAGCAAACGAGCGTCCAAGGTGAAAAAAGAAGATCAGAGAGTTTGGACGCTATCCAGACGAACGTCTGCGTTGGAGTTCAGAACACCTGGACGAGCGTCTACTTAACCAAACGAGCGTCCGGATCGCCGACTTAGTGAAACCGCCTCAAATCTCTATAAATACTTGCCTATTTTCACACATTGAGACACCAATTCTACAATTCTCGAACCCTAAACCCTAGGGGCGGCTATAGGCTGCGTTTTTACTCGCTTTTTTCCCGCTTGATGTTCTTAAATTCTTAGATAAAATTAGTTTAGCTTATGCAATTTACTTCAACAATTCAAGCTATTCAAGGATGCTAAGAGGCTAGGCTTCAATCAAACGGGCATTGTGAAGCCATCCAACTTACATTACTTTTGATTCTTCGGTTATTTTGTAAGTTTTTAATCAAGTTGTTTCCTTTATCATGTCTTATGTTGATTAATTGCATTTATATCGAAAGATGTGCATGTATGATGTGTTATATTTGATGAAAGTCTTTATAAACATTAGATTACCATGATTTAGGAATAGATCTTAAATCTATGTCAAACGAAAGTTGATAGGTTGGAAATCTAGGTTAAAACGCTAAAGTTTACATCTTTGTTTATGTTATGACGCGTTAATTTCCGTAAATCGAAAGATAGAAATTAATAGGCGAATCATCTACGAAAGTAGGATTCATACCTTTGATAAGATGAACCACAACTTGGTAAAAACTCGCAATATAATCGGATGAGAGGTTAGTGTTTGTTGGATAGGTGGATCAATACTCGTTTGCCCACATTAAACTTGATTTAACCCTCGAGACTTGAACTCGTTTAGTTAGTTTATTTTCTATTGCACTTCTAGAGTAATTTGTTCGCAACCAAACCTTCCTAGCTTTGGATTCGTCCTCTCGTCTAGTTTATATTCAAGCATATATGTTCGCTTTAGTTTTGTTTAATCGCCGTTTAGTTTAGTTTTCCGTGACATAGTTTAGTTAGGCAAAAACTAGGATTTGCATTCGTCTAGTTCCCCGTAAGATCGACCCGGCATTAACCACTAGTACTACGATCCTTATACTTGGGGTTAACCGGATTATAAATTTATTACTTGTTTGTTTCGCATAGATAAAAATCCGTAGACAGTCATCCAAGTTTTGGTTATTTAAAGTCTTTAATTCCTGAACTGTTTAAAGGATGTAACCTCAGTGACCTTCAATGTGATATTTGTCAGTTTGCTAAACTTACTAAGTCCGTGTATACTAAATTACCTTACTTGCCTTCCACTCCTTTTACTCTAATACATAGTGATGTATGGGGACCTTCAAGAGTTAAAAGTATAACGGGGAAGAGGTGGTTTGTCACCTTCATAGATGATCACACCAGGGTCACATGGCTATTTTCGATGAAAGATAAATCGAAGTTGGAACCATCTTCAAAGAATTTTATAATATGGTATCCACACAATTTGACACTAAGATTAAAATCTTATAAACAGATAATGCCCTGGAATACTATGAGTCCAACCTCAGCACCTTCCTGAATGATAAGGGGATTATTCACACCAGTAGCTGTGTTGAGACACCTCAACAAAATGGGGTTGCTGAGAGGAAGAACAGGCACTTACTGGAGATGGCTAGATCAGTCATGTTCACCACACATGTGCCTAAATATATGTGGGGTGAAGCTATATTAACTGCCACATACCTGATCAACAGGTTACCCAACAGAGTGTTAGGATTCAAGACCCCCATTCAAACCCTGTTGACAACTCATACTTGTCCTCACCTCATTACTGACTTGCCTCCAAAGATCTTTGGATGTACTGTGTTTGTATACATTCATGCCCAACATAGAAGCAAACTTGATTCCAAAGCTCATAAATGCATCTTCCTGGGCTATACCAAAGACAGGAAAGGTTACAAGTGTTATTCTCCCACTGACAAAAGATTTTACAATTCTATGGATGTAAAATTCTTTGAAAAAAACTCCTTACTACATCAAACCCACTGAGACAGCCACAGATGGCAACCTTATTGAGATTGAGATCACCACAGTCCCTCAAACTACTCCTCAGCAGACTCCTGATACTCACCAGTCTACTGCACCCCAGCAAATTCCTGAACCTCAGCAGCCTACTGAAACCACTGAACCTCAGCAGCCTCCTGAGCCTACTGACCCTGCTCATTCCACTGATATTGATGACAAACCCATTGCTGTCCGAAAGGGAAAGAGATCATGCACTAATCACTCTATTCATACTTATGTGTCTTATGATCACTTGTCACCTTCTTTTGCTATGTTTACACAGGACTTGGATTCTCACTCTATTCCTAAGAATATACATGAAGCTCTCCAACATGATAAGTGGAAGGCAGCTGTTAAAACTGAAATGACTGCTCTCCTTGACAACCATACTTGGGATCTCACCACTCTCCCACATGGAAAGAAGACAAATACCGCAAATGGTCGTTCACTATCAAGTACAATGCCGATGGTACTATTGACAAATACAAAGCTAGACTGGTTGCAAGGGGATTAACTCAAACATATGGTCTTGACTACAAAGAGACCTTTGCACCTGTGGCAAAGCTAAACACTGTCAGGGTACTGATCTCACTTGTTGTCCAACTTGACTAGCCTCTCCACCAATTGGATATCAAGAATGCTTTCCTAAATGGTGACCTCACTGAGGAAGTCTATATGAATGTGCCCCCTGGTTTTGCCAACACTCACACTCAAGGAAAAGTTTGCAAATTGAGGAAATCTCTATATGGCCTAAAGCAGTCCCCTAGAGCCTGGTTTGGCAAACTTACTACTGTGGTTAAAGCTCGCCGGATATCATCAATGCAACTCGATCACACCATGTTTATCAAAACAACAAACCGAAAAGATCCATTCTTATTGTCTATGTGGATGATATCATCCTTACCGGTGATGACCCTGCTGAGATCCAACAATTGAAGACCCTGCTGGCCAAAGTATTTCAAGTTAAAGATTTGGGCTACCTCAAGTACTTTCTTGGTATGGAAATAGCAAGGAACGCCCGGGGTATATATGTCTCACGGAGAGGAAGTATGTGGCCGGACCCGCCGAAGGAAAGCGGCATGCTTTGGGATGCAAACCCGTCGTATCCCCAGTAGACCCCAGTAATACCCTGCTGCATGGTGACATTGCTGTCAGAAATGATCAATATCAAAGACTTGTAGGGAAACTTATTTATCTGTCCCATACAAGACCTGATATTGCATATGGAGTCAGTCTGGTTAGCCGAGTTCATGCATTGCCCTACCGAGCAACATTGGGATTCGTGAACGGATACCGAGGTACCGAAGTCCACTCTCGGCCAAGGCTTACATTTCACCAAGTCCGCCGAGAGATCCTGTCAAGGTTTACACCGATGCCGATTGGGCCGGCTATCACATAGACGAGAAGATCTACCACAAAGGCTATTGCTCATATGTATGGGGTAATCCGGTCACTTGGAGAAGCAAGAAACAACCTACTGTCTCTAGAAGTAGTGCTGAAGCTGAACTCAGGGCATTGGTTTTGGGCATTTGTGAAGCATTATGGCTGAAAAGAGTCCTTACTGATCTTCAGCAGACCCCTCAGCAACCTGTCATACTCTGCTGTGACAATAATTCAGCTTTATGCATGGCAGAGGATCCAGTCCATCATGATAAAACCAAACATGTGGATATTGACAGACATTTCCTTAAAGAGAAGATTGATGCCAAGATCATTCAACTTCAGTATGTTCCCTCAGCAGACCAAAATGCTGATATTCTCACCAAGGCAATTCCACCGCTTATGTTCAGCCGACTGAGTAGCAAACTTGGCTGTATTAACATATACAACCCAGTTTGAGGGGGGTGTGGAAATATTACGTTACTTTAGTGTAACATATTAATTGTGAGACACATTAATTGTAAGACATATTAATTGTATTGTATAAACAATTAATATGTCATAAAGTCATAAAGTAACTCTTTTTTGTCTTATTAGGTAATAGACAACTCTAGCAATTAATACTAGCCGACTCTAGTAATTAATTGCTCTCTCCTAGCTTATACTCTACTAGGACCTTTCTCACTTACTTGTACCTATTTATACTCACTCTTTTATGATGAATAAAACTAAGTTGAAGTTTACTCTAGTGTTTATCACTTTCTCAAACTCTCTTCATATATATATATATATATATATATATATATATATATATATATATATATATATATATATATATATATATATATATATATATATATATATGTATTTGTGTCCCATCGTGTGATGCATATAATATGCATGTGCATGATTGTGTCCGAAATATTTGTGTATGGATTTATATGTGTAATAATATATATATGTGATATATACACATGTGTAAATTGATTTATGGTAATAAGATAAATATTGTCAATATAAGATTTTGACAATATCCTAGATTTATTTAATATAAGATATTATAATAAATGAGAAAAATCAATCAATTATATTTGTCTTATTTTATTGGGAAAAGGTTTTCTTCTCCTCTACACTTCTAGGGGCGCCCCAACCACTATAAATAGGAGGTGGGTGTCAAGCTATTTTGTACATCACAATTCCAAGAACTAATAGTTCTTGTGTAAAATAGAGAGCATCCTATAGAGAGTTGGAGAGAGGGGAAAAGGGCCGGTCTAGCAGCCAGAGTTTTACAATAGCAATCCATGATGGGATTCCGGTGGGCTGTTCGTGTGGACTAGCGGTAGAGGCCGAACACTTGGGCAGCTCTATGCAGAACTACTCTCTTTAGACGGTCAAAGCGTCGATCTTTTAGATCAACCAAGGTAACCACCGTCTACTACTTATTTGTTTATTGCTTAAACGAAGTCGATCCTGGTTAAAAGGAAATAAATTTTTGAATTCCGCCGCGTTCCCGCGTAGATTTCCTAACAGTGGTATCAAAGAGAGCTTCGAGCTTAAGCAATAAGCATGTTATTTTGCGTAGTTAATTTTATCGTTTAAATCACGTAATTAAAAGATGAAAGATTTTTTATTTGCAAAAGTGATACATGAAAAAAAAAAAAACGAGATCGGGTGGTGCTCGGCCGACTGGCGGCGGCACCACCACCGGCGGCGGCTGGGCGGCGGCGGCGGCAACTGGGCAAGCTGCTGCCGGTGGACCGGTCAATGCTGGCGGATCTCCAAATTTTTGTTTTGTGTATTTTGTGATTCAATATGGTTCATAGTTGTGATTGATATCTCTTAGTTTAGTTGTGTCATGTGGCTAACCAAGGGTTCAAATAGTTTGGGCCATTGGGATGCCACATGACATTAAAATAATATTGGCATTTCCAAATATTTGATTTGGAATAGGCCTAGGCCCTTTTCAAATATTTGATTTGTAAAAGGCCTAGGCCTAGGCCACTTCCAAAAATTTTAATTTTGGAAAGTGGCCATGCCTAAACCAAAATTATTTGGCATTTCCAAATATTTGATTTGGAATAGGCCTAGGCCCTTTTCAAATATTTGATTTGTAAAAGGCCTAGGCTTAGGCCACTTCCAAAATTTTGATTTTGGAAAGTGGTCAAGCCTAAACCAAATTTGGTTTAGGAAGATGCTTTTGGTTTAGAAACCAAAGGCACCCCTTTTGTTTATGAATCAAAAGGAAAGAAACAAAAGAGACTTAATTTTAATTTTGATTTATTTTTAGAATAGTTCTAATTAATTAAAATTAAAATTAAAATCGTTTAAAATTAATCGTTAATTTTATTTCGATTAAAATCATTTAATTAATTAAATGTTAATTAGTTAATTGATTGGATAAAATTATTTAATAGATTAAATGTGGATTGATTAATTAAGACGCAAGTAGTTAAATTTTAATTTTATCATTTTTCATAAGATTTTATTGTATGGATTAGATATAGTAGATATAATATGATTATATGGACCCCGATTGATAATGGACTCGACCGATAGGATAGATGTGAATGATTTAATTTTTCTGTTGGTTTAAAAATTGTCCTAGGCCGTTATGAAGAACGTGACCTAGTTTATTTTCTGCATTTATCTCATTCCCGTTAGCTCCCCCGTGTGCGGCGGGTGTATTTATTTTATTAGATAGAATTAAATGTAACAAGAATGGAGCAGAAGATGAAGAGCAAAGAAAGACGAAAATAAAGATCACATTGGAGAATGGAGCATTAAAGATCCTATTGACGGTTTCAGCTACCTTTAGACTGTGACCCGCGGTTTCGTCAGTTTGTATTCGAAACCGCACCTAGGAAAAGTCCATGATCATACCGAAACCGTGATCTATTATAGTTGTTATCACACTTAAAAACCGAGATCTATTACAATTAAAACACATTTAAAAACTGTGATCTATTTTAGTTGTTATCACACTTAAAAACCGTGATCTATTATAATTTAAATCACACCAATAAAAGTGGTTTCTTTTTTCAAAAACAATATATAAGCACACATATTTTTTGTCTTTGTTGGGACTCGAACCCGGATACTCCGGATTAACGAGCCACACTTATTACCACTAGACCGATGTTTTCTTTCTTCTAATTTTCAATCACACTAAACTAAAATCTCATTATAAAATACCATATTATTTTAATCACAGTCAGAAACTGTGATTGATTGATTTTTTGTCTCATTTTTGCTAAAAACCGTGATAATAAAAATCGTGATATATTTTAGTTGTTATCACACTTAAAAACCGAGATCTACTATAATTTCAACACATTTAAAAGCGTGATCTATTTTAGTTGTTATCACACTTAAAAGCGTGATCTATTATAGTTTTTATCACACTTAAAAACCGAGATCTATTATAATTTCAAAGACATTTAAAAACGCGTGATCTATTTTAGTAGTTGTTATCACTCTTAAAAACCGAGATATATTATAATTTCAATCACACTTAAAAAAGTGTGATCGTTTTTTTTTTCGAAAACGAAATATACTCACACATATCTTTTGTTGCCACTGGGACTCGAACCCGGATACTCTAGATTAAGGAACCACACTAATTACCACTGGGCTGATGCCCACTATATTATCATTTTCAACCACACTAATCTAAGATATGATTATAAAATATCTTATTTTTTAATCACAATTAAAAACCGTGATTGATTGATGTTCTTGTCTCAGTTTTCTTAAAAACCGTGATAATAAAAACTATGATCTATTTTAGTTGTTATCACACATAAAAACCGAGATCTATTATAATTCAACACATTTAAAAACTGTGATTTATTTTAGTTGTTATCACACTTAAAAATCGTGATCTATTATAGTTGTTATCACACTTAAAACCCGAGATCGATTATAATTTCAACACATTTAAAAACTGTGATATATTTTAGTAGTTGTTATCACACTTAAAAGCCGAGATCTATTATTATTTCAATCACACCTAAAAAGTGTGATCATTCTTTTTTTTTCACACCTAATAACTGTGATAAAAAATTTAAGTGTGATATATATACATTTTACTTGTCTCGGTTCTTTAAAAGCGTGATCCTTATCTTTAGATAAGTGTGTTATATATCTCCTTTCTTATTAGTGGAAATAATTTGTCTCACTTTTTCTATAATTGTGACAAAAATATCATGAATTCAGTCACAGTTTAAAATGGAGAGTAATTGATATAATTTATCTCGCTTTCTCAATAACCGTGACAAAAATATCATACCAATTTAGTCACAGATTAAAAGTGTGATAGTTTGGTATAATTTATCTCGTTTTTTCAATAAGCGTGATAAAAATATCATATCAATTCATCATTTTTAGATGTGAGATTGATATATATAATTTATCTCGCTTTTTTAGAAACCGTGACGAAATATCGTATCAATTCAGTCACAGTTTAATAATGAGATTAATTGATATAATTTATCTCGGTTTTTCAATAACTGTGACAGAAAAATCATATCAATTAAGTCACACTTTAAAAATGAGATTGATTAATATAACTTATCTCACTTTTCAATAAGCGTGATAGAAAGCTGTAAGTGTGATATATGTGTTTTCGTTGTCTCAGTTTTATTGAAACTGTGATTGTTTTCATATCTTAAGTGTGACCTATGTCCAATTTTGTAGTAGTGCCGGTTACTTTACGCATTTATTTATTTTGTGCTTGTATTTATTTTATATGATACGATAGATGCATGACTAGACACGATCTAGATAAATGTGTAGGATGTATGCCTATAGAGATAGATGTATTTGATGAGACAGTAATTAAAATTAATTAAGTAAATTAATTTACATAAATACTTCCACAACAAAAATCAAGTCGAAAATTGTCTCCCAATATTATAGCGACGGTGAAGAGTCTTTGTTCGGATCCAACTGATCGGCCCTCGTCGGGAGTTGACCTACCACGGGTATATCGTCGTTATTGAGATATGATCGTATGAGATCTCGCGAATATTGGGTTATGACTTGACTAGAGTATTGCGGTGATTGGCCCTCGTCAGGACCGTCTTATTCTAGAGACAAGGGGTTGACTACCACATAAAGATGTGAATTGTCAATGAGTTGACTAGTCAACCACCAAGAGTCACATAGAGATGTGATTGGTAAGAGTTACATACCTTTCGAATTATTCCGGTTGATCGGCCCTCGTCGGGAATCGGGGTAACCAGATGGGATCTTGGCCACTAAAGAATTTTTGAAAGATTCTTGAAAGTCAATTGGGCCACAACACTCTTTTACTTTCATTTTTATGTTGTAGTTTTAGCAAACTTTATATTTATGTTTTATTCTCGATTAGTAAAACCAAAATTATGACTGTTACCTTTTGAGAAACGTTCTTAAATATGGTTAAGTAATATTAATCCTTTTAAAATAAGCAATGACACGAACAATCCCGTTATAGTAGTTAG
The DNA here is from genome assembly GCA_036785695.1 of Gentiana straminea. Classification (NCBI taxonomy): domain Eukaryota; kingdom Viridiplantae; phylum Streptophyta; class Magnoliopsida; order Gentianales; family Gentianaceae; genus Gentiana; species Gentiana straminea. The sequence continues at coordinate 576,186 of JAVUPR010000282.1, forward strand.
AGACAAGGAGACTACATATTTGATGGAGTACACCAAGGCTTTAATTATTAATGAAAGCGGAAGCTCATAATAGGATCGAATCATTTGAAATAAGTTTCAACGAATTAATCATATATTGGATACGATCCAAGATGATCATTCAGTCATACGATGACAATTAATTCAAACGTTGGATAAGAATGACCACATCTAATTTTGGAAAGGTTGTTTTTAAAATTGTAAGATTTAAGTATCGACTTAATTATTTCATTGCTTAAAGGTTAATTAAATAGTCAATGTTTTGAATACGATTCAAAAGGTTAAATAAACTATTTAATAAACTTTAGATTTTCTTTATGAAAGGAAATCAAAGACATAGCTCTTGTGATCTTTCTTAAGTCTTATGAAGACTACACTAAGAAACATTTACAAGTGCTTGAAGGATTAAAATGAAAGTTAGGGCATGTGCTTAAATAGAGAACTTATTGAAGTTTCTATTATAGGCAAGTGAGTTGAGATAAATCTATCTAAGCTCAAGTCAACTCTTAGATATATGATATCTAACGAGTGTGATTAAATTAGAAAGGTTAATACAGATATGGAAGGTGAAGCAAACGTTGTAACACTTACCACATTCTGGATCTAGTAAACTGATAAGAGAACTAAATAAATGTTATTATGTTCCGGTTCTTATGAAGAACATACTTTCAGTTATTTGTTAGGATTTAGTAGACATATTCAATTGTAAAGAATAAATGTTATTCCGATAAAGTTGGAAGGTCACTGAATCTAACATACTAGATTGATGTCACTATATAGTTGATATATATGATGAGATCTCGACTAAATATTTATATGGTTGTTATCCTTAATATTTGTAGTTGTTCTAGACATAGTCTCTCTGGAAGGGAAGCGTGTAATTAAACGTCATTCTGATGATGTTGAACCATATGATTATGAATCACGTGGGTAATACGTATCTTATCTAAAGATGACTAAAATACCCTTTTATGAAAAAGGTTTTAAACTCTAGAAAAATTGGCTAAAGCCTAAACATTCCGATGTTTGTTGGCTTATGACAATTAATGCCACAAATAATTGTTTGTTAATCTCTATGACTAATTTTAGAAATAGTTGAATGTAGTTATTGAAGTATAACAATTCGGAAAGCCCGAAAAGTTCGAGCTAATACGAATATGAGTTTTTTGAGCTACTTAGGAATTAACCTTTAATTAGATTGAAGTAATTAATACCTGAAGGGTGTTTCAGAAGTCGTCTGAAAAGGAATAAGATTATCCCTTGAAGGATACCATTTTTGGGATACACAATTGGATTGTGTTCTTGAAATGGAAACAACACTTTATATGATAAAGGTGTGACGCAAGCTATGCGAAGTATCCCTTACCCGTTTCGGGATAGTGCCCTTATACTTAACTGAGTTCCAAAGAATAAAGGTTGAATAAATTCCATATTAGATATGGAAGAAGATAATGTCGAATCTATCTTAACCGATGATTTGAAGTTGTCATAGGCAAAATCAGAAAGGCTTGGAGCCTAGTAAGACATATGCAACTTTGTGGAATGTCTTAGCAAGTATGCTGGATATTATCTACTTGTCCGTGGAGAAAAATGTTTGTCTCCAAAATGCTGTCTTCTAGAGGAAGTGTTTCTTCCAAAAGAAACAGTGGGAGTAGATTTAGATCTCAAATGTAGTTTGAGAACCACAAAGATATATTCAACCAATAGAACATGAGCAGACGCCGCATAGCGATGAGGTGTAGATCACTGCTCAGTGCACACAAAAGTTCTGTAAGTCTGTGGATAACCTCAAGCCCAAAAGGGTTGCTGGTATGATCATCTTGAAGAATGAATATCTCACGACTTATGAAGGAATGTTTGAAAGGCAAGATTGAGAGATATGGTCATGAGCCATAATATCTGAATTAGATTCCATCAGTGACAGCCATGTTATGAACCTAGTCTGTCTTACCTAGAGGGAGTGTCCCTGTAAGGCTGAGCCCAGTTCTATTCAGACTATGCTTGTTGTAACTTCATATCATGACTATATGATAGTGTTGAAGACGTTGGGCATACAGCTCAATGTTCATAGATGATAACATGATATGTAAGCCCACGAGATCCATTTGTGGACTTAAACAAGTTTCTCTAGACGATTTCTTTGTTTGATAATCAAAGGAGTTTTGATTTAGTCAAAAGAAGGATATGCCCAATGTGCAAGTTGGATAGTGGGAGTATGTTACGATTTTTGAGTAAGGTATTGGATATCTCTCTCGAGAATTGTCACCCCATGTCACAGTCAATTAGTGTTTGGTAGTTCAAGGTCTTTACGAAAGCACTTGGATTGGAAGTTCTTATTTTTGGAAATAAGAATCTATAGCGATAGATTTAACTGCTGTTAGATTATAGTTTACATATATAGATGTGATGCTAAAATAGTTTAGCATAGGTCACGATAGGGGATATTGCTAGTCGGTGTTCTCGAGATCTATCTATGTTAGGACGTTGGTCCTAAAGATAAGGTGAAAGATGATGCTTATGGAAGGTTTCCTTTGCTACAACGATAGGAACAATCATAAGAGTAATGCCAGATGTTCATAGTCCATGAATAGTCATGAGCAAGTATGAAAGTAAATCTGGTGAATGTCGAGGATGTCCTTAAACAAGTTAAGGACGTTTTCCTAGTTTGTCAAAACTTGGAAGCGAATAAATATAGTTATACAGACGTATATCCTAAGTCTTATGAAGGCGAGTGGGAGCTATAGTTTGGGTTTGCAATCACCTTGATTAAGTGATACAGTGAGCTGGAAATGTTCTAGTCTATGGGTCACTATAAATTTACAACCAGGCCAAAACACAATAGTGCCTTGGAGACGCAGCGGGAGCAGTACATAAGTCTAGAAGGTTCATTCCTGAATCTTGTACGGTTCTTCCACATTTTCTATATAGCTGATATAGTAAGTGGATTTACTGCTTGAAGCAAGGACCAGGGTCTCGTCAGAGATTCATGTGTGTGTTGAGGCGGTTCCTTTGACTTGGTCATTTGGAACATGATATGAAGATAGTATGAGTCCCCACAGATAGCGATCCGGTTAAGGCTAGAGCTGGTTGCGAGTATTGCATGAGATTCTTGTGTTTCAACTTGGTCTTGTGTGTGCGAGTGATTGGTTTTAGGCCAAGTGGGAGATTGTTGAAATAGTGTCCTAAACCCAATCGGGTTGGACCGGATCCGACCGGGACGGATCATTTCTACTATTTCTTTATGCTTATACATAGATTAAATGGCTTTTCTGTTGTCATATATATGTTCTTTTAAAGAACCAATTATGAATTGTTATATGATGACGTCCTTAGTATTAAACTGTGATAGAGAAACCATGATAGGCTATTATGGTTGATGAGATCTCTAATCACTTTAATAAGTTTGATACTTAAATATCTCTAGGCTGATGTACTATTAAACAGGGCATTGATAGTATAAACAGACTAGCACGTATTAGATGTGTTCTGTCTTTAAAGGCAGGGATAGATCTCGTCTATCAAAGTGTAGAGACACTTGGACTGTACGTGGACGTGTATCAGAGAATGCGTACGTTAGACTGACCCACTTACATTAAGTGTCACACTATGTGGCGGTTGTGTAATTATCCTTTTTGACCGGAGTCTTCATGGCATCACGGTGTGGATTGTCATGTTTTGACACTATTGAGGTTTCCCCTAGCCACGGGGCGATCATGCGGTAGTGATTGGGTATGATACCGAAGCATGCGGAGTATACATGTTTGGTCGTCTGGGAATCGCGTATCCTATGATTGGGATCGAATATCCGAAATGGCCTTCTTATAAGGAATGTCTTACTCTCGTGAATATTTGCAAAGTGGGAGTAAACGAGTTACTTCGAAAGAGCTTGATATCCAGATTATAAGATACGGTCGTTAATGTTTGACACTCGACGTACGACCGTATGAATATTATTACATCGATAGGATTGTAAGTTACACGGTAACTGTTTTGCATAAAAGGTAGTAGTCATTGCATTTGACTCTTCCGATGATTGGGGGTCACGGTGTGTTGCTAGACGCTATCCCGTGATCGTTATGCGTGAAGGGCATTTTCGTAATTTGCACTTTGTGTCTACGGCCAACATATTCGGAAGCCTATCGGGTCACACACATAAGAACATCTAGCCGGATTAAAATGTGGTTATAGATGATAACCAAATAAGGAAAGTTTATCTCGAGACTATAAAGGTTATAGTAGTAAATTAATATGGTGGTATTTATTTATTATAAATAAATTAAATACAAGATATTAATAATATTATATTAATTAAAGAATATTCCGGATGCCAATTTATTGGCTAAGGTGACGCAATTTGTGTGCATATTATACACTTGGATTGTGCAATTTAATTTGGTATTACCATATATTAATATAAGATATATATTATATATATATATATATATATATATATATATATATATATATATATATATATATATATATATATATATATATATATATTTGTGTCCCAGCGTGTGATGCATATAATATGCATGTGCATGATTGTGTCCAAAATATTTGTGTATGGATTTATATGTGTAATAATATATATATGTGATATATACACATATGTAAATTGATTTATAGTAATAAGATAAATATTGTCAATATAAGATATTGACAATATCTTGGAAATATTCAATATAAGATATTGACAATATCCTAGATTTATTTAATATAAGTTATTATAATAAATAAGATAAATTAATCAATTATATTTTTCTTATTTTATTGGGAAAATGTTTTCTTCTCCTCTACTCTTCTAGGGGGCGCCCCAACCACTATAAATAGGATGTGGGTGTCAAGCTCTTTGTACATCACAATTCCAAGAACAATTCCAAGAATCCATGATGGGATTCCGGCGGGTTGTTCGAACTAATAGATTTATATATATATATATCTTATATCAATTGTAAAATAGAAAGAGCTTATATTGAAATATCAAATGAGTTTTAAAGATAATAGAGCAAAAGTTGATTTATGTGAGATGTTTATTTGGATGTTGTTACACTTTGCAATATTTTGGATATCTTGGATGCATATCGGTCTAGCAACCGGAGTTTTCCTAAGTACTTAAATCGTTATATATTTTAGACGGAGATCTTAGAGGCATTTTCAGGGGAGGACTTCTTCATGAAAATTGTAGGGAGCTTTCCAACGCATTTTGAATTACGTCAATCGGTTGTTCGCGTGGGACTCGTAATACGACGGGCTAATCAAAAAGGCGTTTTTCGAAGAGGTCCGAACACTTTTTTTATGACATTCGGCATCATTTTTGGAGGTCTACAACTCAAGATATGAATTTTAGGAGTTTGAGTTGAATCGGTGAACCGGCGTCAGTCGTGCAATCACCGTAGTGACCGACATACTCCAAATCCTAATTGGAAAAGGATTTAATAGCAGCCGCCTCTCTTTTCCAATATATATATGAATGCAGCCGAACCCTAAGGATATTCATACAACAATTCATTCCTGCGGCAAAAAAAAAAAAACACAGCGGCAGCGGCCGCTTTGCAGTCCAAGGCCGGTCACCCGAGCCTTGTGCTCGGGTGATCCGGGTTAGATTAGGATGTCGTTTTTCTTCCGTTTTCGATTCATGGATTCAATCATGTACCAAACTACGTGAGTTTATTTATTTAATTTATTCAGTCTTATTCGTTTTTTATGATCTTTAATTTATTTTGTATCGTTCTACGATTTTGATGCTATGATGTGAATTAGATCGAGAGATCGTTTGCTATTGATATGTTTATAATACGGAAGTTGCATAAACGTTAGATCACCATAGAAAGATAGGATTTTTAATCATTAATTATGTGACAAATTAATCGATTAATTATCTAGGTTGTTAGATTCTAAAATACGAGAGTTAACCTGAATCTACACCGAGTTTTGTTTGGTAAATCGATCTCAACATTCGGAAGATGAGAGATTGATAAATTGGACTCACTAAGGAATTAGGAATCCATAGCTTGAGATTAAATTCACTAAGGAATTAGGGATTTGTATCTCGTGTAAAGGTGAAACCACAATTTGAATTAAAATCATGAGATGAACTAGGATTGAAATCACTTGGTTTGTATGATGTTTGATCCCATGTATCCTTAGTTTAGGTTTTTATTATTTGTTCTAGTTTAGATTTAGTTTACTTGTTCTATGAGTTTATTTGTTAGTTCTTCGTTTATTTGTTTTCGTTAGTAACAATTGAGAGGATTAATTAGATTAGATTCAACATCCCTTTTCCCTGAGGATCGATACCCGTACTTATCCAACTTTACTAGCAACTACCCGGTATTCGGCCGGTTAGGAGGTAGTTTTGCATGGTAGTATAGGTTTATAAATTTTCTTTTGTTTTAATGATGCAAAATCTCCCCAACAAAAAGTGGCGCCGTTGCCGGGGAATAGGTGTCATGTTGAATCTAGTTTTGTTAGTTCTCGATTTTGTTACGTTTTATTTTTGTTTTTAATAAAAGTAGCGTATACCAAGTTGAGAGTTTTTATTTTGCCGTGTTTCGATGACCGTTAGGTTAAGAATGTGCAAAAGTTTTTTACTCAACTTGTTTTACGTGAAGTTTATATGTTTATGTGTTACCTAGTCTAACCCCTGTGCTTAATTTGATAAGGCTGCTGTGCTGTGATCTGTGTTGCTGTGTTGTGTTCATAAGTATTTAGGGTTTTGCTGTGTTTTTTCCTGCTGTCTGTGCATTCTTGTTGTATGGACGAGCGTCCGTTCGTTGGACGCCCGTCCGTTCTTCATCTGCAGTGAACGAGCGTTGGGAAGTATTGGACGCTCGTCCGTTCAAATATTTTCAATCCCGTTCGATTTAGAGGACCGGACGAGCGTCTATACTTTCGAACGCCCGTCCGGTCGGTTTTCAAGGCGACGAGCGTCCGCAAGGTGGAACGCCCGTCCAGTCCTGAACGCTAAGTGAACGTTCGTCCGGGGTTCAGTCCAGGTTCTAAATTTCTTGATTTTATTTTCAATGCTTTTATTTGATGTGGACTTTTCATTCGAGCTTCTGTGGCTAATTGATTTTTACATAGATGCCCTGAACTTATATGTTTTTACCTTTCCATCTATGAATCCATGTTGAATAATTGATTATTTTTTTTTATTTACATGATTCATCTATGCAAGTTATAGTCACTGTCGGTTCTCGTATGCTATAACTGTTCTTATCGTTATTAAGTAGCTAATGTCGGTTTCCGTATGCTACATACCGCTGTGATGAATCTTGTGAGCTTTGAGACTTAGGTGCTTCCTTGTTATTTTTGTAACTCATATGGGTAGCTACTGTCGGTTTTCGTAATGCTACCATCTTTGGCATATGAGTTATATCTGTTTAGAATAGCTAACTGTTGGTTTTCCATAATGCTATCACCTTTGACGAGTCTTAAGGCGCGTCTACACTGCATGTAATGAACAGGACTGTCGTTTATCGTAACCTGTCATTATCTGGTAGACGTTTATTATATACATGTCGTGCTGTGAATGAGTGGGCTAGTTTTCTTTCTTTTATTTTCTTTTATTTTTGCATATCATTCAGATGCATATCATTTAGTTGCATGTCATCTAGTTGCATTGTTTTTCTATTTTTCTTTTATTTTTCTTGAGCGTAGTTAACTGTCGGTTTCCGTAATACTACCTCGTTTTTATTTTAGTTTCTGCATAGGCCGTAGTCACTGTAGAGTTGTCAGGGGTCAACTTGCTCAGCCTGAGCCTGTCAGAATTTATTTTTTTATTTATTTTATTTTTAGGATTGCATATCATGTAGGCTGCATTGTAGTATATTTTCATATTGTTGCACCTAGCCTACGACTTTGTAGTGTTTCATGTATAGTATTCAATCTTTAGTTGAGCTTAAGTTGAAAAATCTCTATGATCCTTTTCTTCATGTGCTTTATATATGTAATCTTTTCTTTTTCCCCGTAGACTCTTTTTGCACTGATCAAGTCTGCAGGATATTTTTGATAGCTATTGTGCACTTTCACGATGAATTCAGTTTACCTGTGATGCTCCACAGTCTACTGAGCTATGCAGCAATTTTGGTTTTTACCGATTTTTCCGGAATTGCCAGCATCCAATCAGCTAAGTTCTCTAATTTATTATTTCTGTATAACATGAGGACAAGTTGCAATCTAAGTGTGGGGGAGAGGATGGTTTATATGTATCTATGAGTCATTTGCTCAATTTCTATTATATTTCTATGAAAAGTGCTAAATTTTAAAATGTTTGTTCTGTCCCGAGTGAACAAAGGCATATCTTTGCTTGAGTTTATATCATTTTTGCTATATTCTGTATATTTAGTAATTTTAGTTGTTTCACCCGACACTCTTTTTCACGTGCCATAGTAAATGATGAGCTAAATGTTGAAAGCCTACCCCATTTTAGTTGGAGATTTTTGATGATTATAGCATGTTTCTTTGCTTATGTACAATTCTTGAAAAGTTTAGTAGTTTGTATTCTAGGATTAAAGTATGACATACTGTGAATATCTAGATGTTTGAATGTGATAAGTGAAACGTGATTAAGTCTTTGCAATAGTAATAAATTGTTTACTTGAGGTGTTATGCTCGTGGTCCGTGCTACTAGAAAATAATCTTTTCCACCGCCAAACGTAAATCTCTAAGTAAACATAATTGTAATTGTGTGTGTCGGAAGTCTGGTTTATGATTTGGGTGAGGTAGGGTGTACCACGTATGTCCTATTCCACTATGATGACCAAAAGCTCACGACGATCGGTTTATAGTCGCCTTATGATTGGAGTAAGGTAGGGGATTATCTTGAAATGTCCTATTCTGCTATGAGGGCAAAAGCTTATTCTGATGTGTGTTAGAAAAGTGTGAAAAAGTGAAAATATTGAAATATATTATTATGAATAAGTAAGGACTTAGTTATCGTTAATCTTATACCCAGTATTGTAGGGATTATCCTCTGAGTCTGTCAGAAATGTTTTAGATATTCTCTACTATTTTTTTTGGGATATGTATGTTTTGTAAAGTGCCTGTTATAATTTTTGAATATTTCTAACTTAGATGGGAAACCGGGCTAGTTTTGGTTTGAATAACTTTCAAATTGTGGAGTTAGTGGAAATTTATTATGGCTATGCACACACACTTGGGTGAACCTCTAAACTATTAAATATGTTTTATATTTGCATAGTGTTTATTTGTTTCGAGCTTGGTTTATGTTTTGTTTTGCTCGGGACGAGCAAAAAGCTAAGTGTGGGGGTGTTGTTTAGGGTCAAATTGTATGATTTATATATATATATTTTATATCAATTTTCCCCATATTCTTATGATTTGTATAGAAATCGAGCCTTATATTGAAATATTGAGCAAATGAGTTTTAAAGATAATAAATTGCAAAAGTGGCCGATTTATGTGTTTTTATCGTTGGTTTTATGTTTATTTGGATGTTGTTACACTTTGCAATATTTTGGATATCTTGTAGATGCATATCTTCGGTCTAAAAGAGGTGTTTAGAGGGTTAGAAGAAGATGCCACAAGTTTACGAGTTCAACGGAGCAAATTTTCCTAAGTACTTTCGTTATATATTTTCGACGGAGATTTAACCCAACTTAGAGGCATTTTCAGGGGAGGACTTCTTCATGAAAATTGTAGATCTTTGAAAGAGCTTTCCAACGCATTTTGAATTACGTCAATCGGACTTCTACAACTCAAATGGTGGTCAAGTGGGTAATCAATTTGGGTAAGTGGAAAATCCCGAAATATACTCGTAATACGACGGGCTAATCAAAAAGGCGTTTTCTGAAGAAGAGTCCTTAATGAAAGTTGTAGAGTTTTCCGAGAGCTTTTTTTATGACATTCGGATCATAATTTTTGGAGGTCTACAACTCAAGATATGAATTTTAGGAGTTTGAGTTCGGGAATCGTGAACCGGCGTCCGGGCAATCACCGTAGCGACCGACATACTCCAAATCCTAATTGGAAAAGGATTTAATAGCAGCCGCCTCTCTTTTCCAATATATATATATGAATGCAGCCGAACCCTAAGGATATTCATACAACAATTCATTCCTGCGGCAAAAAAAAAAAAAAAACCAGCAGCGGCGGCAGCTTTGCAGTCCAAGGCCGGTCACCCGAGCCTTGTGCTCGGGTGATCCGGGTTAGATTAGGATGTCGTTTTTCTTCCGTTTTCGATTCATGGATTCAATCATGTACCAAACTACGTGAGTTTATTTATTTAATTTATTCAGTCCTTATTCGTTTTTTATGATCTTTAATTTATTTTGTATCGTTCTACGATTTTGATGCTATGATGTGAATTAGATCGAGAGATCAGTTTGCTATTGATATGTTTATAATACGGAAGTTGCATAAACGTTAGATCACCATAGAAAGATAGGATTTTTAATCATTAATTATGTGACAAATTAATCGATTAATTATCTAGGTTGTTAGATTCTAAAATACGAGAGTTAACCTGAATCTACACCGAGTTTTGTTTGGTAAATCGATCTCAACATTCGGAAGATGAGAGATTGATAAATTGGACTCACTAAGGAATTAGGAATCCATAGCTTGAGATTAAATTCACTAAGGAATTAGGGATTTGTATCTCGTGTAAAGGTGAAACCACAATTTGAATTAAAATCATGAGATGAACTAGGATTGAAATCACTTGGTTTGTATGATGTTTGATCCCATGTATCCTTAGTTTAGGTTTTTATTATTTGTTCTAGTTTAGATTTAGTTTACTTGTTCTATGAGTTTATTTGTTAGTTCTTCGTTTATTTGTTTTCGTTAGTAACAATTGAGAGGATTAATTAGATTAGATTCAACATCCCTTTTCCCCGAGGATCGATACCCGTACTAGCAACTACCCGGTATTCGGCCGGTTAGGAGGTACTATGGTAGTATAGGTTTATAAATTTTCTTTTGTTTTAATGATGCAAAATCTCCCCAACAAGCGGCTAAACTCTCGCGGTCAAAGTGTCGATCTTTTAGTCGTAACCATACTACTTATTTGTTTATTGCTTAAACGAAGTCGATCCTGGTTAAAAGGAAATAAATTTTTGAATTCCGATGCGTTCCCGCGTAGATTTCCTAACACAAGAAATGTTGATCAATCCAGTCTGGAAGAAATTAGAAAACAATCTGAAGAAAGGAGAAGATCGGTAGAATACAAAGAAAAAATGAAGCAAGTTGTTCTCTCACCTCTGAAGCAAGCTAAATCAACTGAGGCTAAGACAAGCAAAGCCAATGAACAACAAGCTGGAAGCTCAAAAGACATGCCAACTCAGGTCGATCTCATTAAATTCTATCATAATGAGATAATCAGAATTCAGAAGGACGATAACAGTTTGTTTGGAAAAGTTCTTAAGTCCTTAGAGGCTAGCAAAAATGAAAGGAGCGAACTGGAAAAGAAGATGGATATCGTCACTAGCAACTGTCAAGACACTCTAATTGAGCTTCTAAAACCAACCATTGAAAATGATGCAAGAAGAGATGAAACCCAAGATAGATGGGAAGGGATTCTCAATAATCTGGTTAAAAGCCTGATGGCATGAAGGACTCAGTTGTAGCTCAAACCATTTTGGCATCAACTCAGCAGAGCCTAAACAATTACATCAAAAGCCTGATTGCTAAAGCCTAAAGATGATGTCAATAAGGGGGAAAGTTTGGATGTCTTGATAGTCCATGCACCTGAGATGCCACAAGTCCTTGCAAACATTGATGATAAGCTGACTGTACTGAAGAAAGCTAGAGGAGAATTCACTGATGAGGAGATGGAGCTAATTGCTAAATATTCAGAGCCAACTGACAAAAGAATAGGCTTGGATTCTCATCTCTACAGCTTATTCAAAAATCTACCAGCCAGAGAAGGAGAATCAAGACAAGAATATCTAGAAATATTTCTACATATGCAAAATATTCTCGTGCACTACTGGAACAAACTTAAGAAATGGGAAAATGATGGTATTCTAGACAAAGAATCAGATATGATTGAAAAGACTGAACCTGAATTTGTTCAGAATTTACTAAAAACAGCCACCAGTGAAAGACTCAGGACATCTGTTTTCACTTTCGCAATTCTTTTCAAAAGCAAATTCTTCGGCAAGCACAATTTATCTGAATCATGGAACATATCAGCAAGCATCCACGGAATCGAAAGCACAACAACAAATGATGCTATGAGGAATATTGCTGAAGCTTATGACAATCAATTTAGTTTAACTGTTAAGTAAAAAGAAGCTGCCTTTTAGTTCTTTTTATTATGTTGTATTCTATTACCCAGCTTTGTAACTCAGATATCAATAAATTCTCAGTTTCTCAGTTCATCGTGTTAGTCACTGTATCTTGCTTTATCTTTTTGCATTGCTTTTAAGGAGGGTATTGACATCATAAAAAAGGGGGAAATTGTTGGAAATAAAATTTATGTTTTGATGATGATTCATCACTTATTCAGTCATTGTTTTAGACCCCTTTGATGAAGTGTCATAATTAGCTGCTATAGTGCAAAGCAAAAAGATGTCTAGATATCAATGTATAGGATTTAATAGAGTCTGATATTTGTATAAGTTAAATCAGACAAGCACTGTAATATTTCTAGGATGAGAAACTGAGATAACAAGAAACTGAGATAACGGGAAACTGGAAATTAGTTAAACTGGAAAACAGAGCACACCTATTTGAAACCGAAGAAGATAAGTTCGCTGAGGAACACAAAATCGGTTGGCTTATCTAGAAGATAGAAGAACTGAGGGTTCAAACTCAGTTGATGAAGAACTGAGGGTCATAGACTCAGTTATTGAAGACAGAAGAACTGAGGGTTCAAACTAGTTTATGAAGATTACGTCGAGACTGTAAAGTTAGACTTCATGCAAGTTTGTGATGACCTGAACTGACTTTATGGATCTTGTATGGGGAAGCTAAGACACATAAGGACAATAATGTCTTTGCTGATTAATTCTTTGGTGTAACTCGGTTAGATCAATAATAATCAGATGAAAGGAAGAGTACTGAGTTGTTGAAGAAGAGTAAAAACTCAGTTAAAGCTCTTAGAAACCGAACTGACAATGTTCTCAATAAATCAGTTTTGGAACTAAGGTTTAACTAAACTGAAGAAGAATCCAACCGTTATAATACAAGAATCATGATTGGAGGATAATCTATCCGCTCTGACAAGTAACGTACAAGCAAGAAAGCAGGACCACTAACGGCTACAAGGATTCAAATTCAATCTGACCAATAGATAAACCCCTATAAATAGACCGCTTCTATCATAAGAAGAAAGGGGGGAATTCTAATAATCAATCAAGTCAATAAAGCTCATATCAAGGGGGGAATTCTAATAATCAATCAAGTCAATAAAGCTCATATCAAGGGGGAAAGTAAATCAAGAGAATTCCATAAAACACTTAATTTCAAGATCAAGAAGTTTCTTCAAGTGTTCATTAGCATTCAAGCATATCAAGATCTATCATTTGAAGAAATCAGAGCTGTTCATAAACCGTCTTTATCTAGAAGAAAAGCTCAAATCACAATTGAATCATAGGTATTGATTCAAGTCTCAACTTTGATTCTACATCAAAGGTTCTAGACTGTGAAACACCAAGAAGGTGTGAAGGACAGTTGAGTGCAGTCAGGAAGACTGTGTTTGTCATGAGTTGGTGAAGAGGCAATTCAACCCTCCAAGGACCAGTGTTTCAAACAGTTGAAGAGCAGCCATTCTACCTGTTCTACAAGTGTTTAGATAGTGAAGCTAGGGATTAGTCAAGGACTATCAGTTTAGAACTTTTTGTAACCGGGGCACCTCAAAGAAGTTCTAGTGGAATTTTCCTCCGCATCACAGGAGAAGAGAGGACTGACCGGATTACACCACCTGGAACCTCTATAATTCTTGTTTACTTACTTTACGTATTTACTTACTACATTTCATTCATAATTATCTAGCTCTTACTTTCAGCAAACTTAAGAAACTGACTCAACACGTTATCTGATAATTCATATCTTTTAAAGGCTAAATTAATCCGCTGCCAGTTAACAAGACTAAGGATAAGTCAATATTGACTTATACTCAGTTGAGTTAGCTTAACTCCACACAAGTTTTAACTGAACCTTAATTTGTTTTAAATCCAGTTTTTGGTGACAAGTTTATTCACCCCCCTAAACTTGTGTTAGCCTTTCCAAGGGACCAACAGTTACCGTGTAACTTACAATCCCATCGCTGTAATAATACCCATACGGTCGTTAGTCGAGTGTCAAACATCAACGACCGTATCTTATAATATGGATATCATTCTCTCTCGAAGTAACTCATTTACTTCTATTTTGCAAAGATTCACGGGAGTAAGACATTCCTTATAAGAAGGCCCTTTCGGATATTCACCCTACTGATAGGGTATGCGATTTCTAGACGACCAAACATGTATACTCCGCATGCTTCAATATCACACACAATCACTACCGCATGATCACCCTGTGTCTAGGGAAACCTCAATAGTGTCAAAGCATGACTATCCGCACCGTGATGCCATGAAGACTCCGGTCCTAAGGATAATTTCACAACTGCCACATAGTGTGACACTTAACAGTGTAAGTGGGTCAGTCTAACGTACGCATTCTCTAATACACGTCCACGTACAATCCAAGTGTCTCTACACTTCGATAGACGAGATCTATCCCTGCCCTAACGATAGAAGACATCTAATACGTGCTAGCCTGTTCGTACCAACCATGCCTTGTTTAACAGTACATCAGCCTAGAGACATTTAAGTATCAAACTTATTAAAGTGATTAGAGATCTCATCAACCATAATCGCCTATCATGGTTTCTCTATCACAGTTTAATACTAAGGACGTTATCATGTAACAATTCACAATTGGTTCTTTAAAAGAACGTATATATGACAACAGAAAAATCATTTAATATATGTACAAACATAAAGAAATAGTAGAAATGATCCGACCCGGTCGGATCCGGTCCAACCCGATTGGGTTTAGGACACTATTTCAACACATATAATATTAAATAAATCAATATTATATGCAAGCTCTACTACGTCGTATCGAGTTTAGCATTAACGGAAGCTAAAAGACTCGGGTATATATTTTTTTTGAATAACTCGAATAGAAATGCAACATTTTAAAGATATAAAGATAACTCAAACCACAACGATAAACTTACAACCGTACGATGTCTAATAAAAGTACATCAACTTAAGTTACAACAAATTTGAAAGTAAAGAACAACATGTCTTCAAACAAGGTACAACAAAGTCTAGAACGTAGTTTATCACAACTCAAAGTGGATAATAAAAGCATTGAGAAAACATCCTCAAAGATCGTCCTCGAATTTCTCATCGAAGTCTTGTTCCACCTGTTCATCTTCTCATCCCCAAACACGCAAACAATATGCATTCGAGGTAAGTACAAAGGTACTTTGTAAAAGATAGAAGCTATTGTATTAACAAGTATATAAAGTGTCAATTATGTTTAAGATATTATCTTTATGAAACCGACTCAATCTAGGGTTCATTTCATGCTCATCAACATGTCATGACTAAACGTTTCTAACTTAACTTATCTTTGTTATACCCGCATCCAAGAGCACTACGCATGATGTATATCCACCACGAGATATCGTTTGCAACCTAACAATGGATCACACTGATAGCCAGGTGTTTAACCCGATAGTGAACGCGTTCGGCGAAGTCCCTCTACCATTCAGCCATTTATAGGCCAGTAGAGATATTCACTTTTACTGACCGCCCACACATCGCGATATAGCATTATGCCTAACCAAGAATGGCATGGTATTTATTCTTTTACTACACAATTATGTATTTAGTAATCATTAACTAACCACCTATGTGTTTTCAGGGCAAAGCTCACCTTAACCAACTCTACTCCTCTCTCCTAGACATTTAGACACAACGTTCTATCACGTACACAGACATTGGAGGATACTAATCCACCAAAGCACAAGCCTATCATGCCCTTCCAACGGTCCTGAACTTCAACTCCATTTAAGAGTACATTCGGTGCCGGAACTAAACGTATCAGAAACTCATTCAAGGCTTGTTCATCTTTGTTTAGTGTTATTAAATCAAGAACCAACACTTAAAACTCAATACAAAACTCAAAACATCATATTTCCCAAAACAGGGGCAATGCGTGCGCATTCCCTGGTTCGAGGGCATCATGTTGCATCCTGATCAACCAATGCGTGTGCATTGATTTCAATACGTATGCATTACCTGTACAGCAAGCATCCTGAACCAAACTGAAGAAGGAATACGTGTGTATTTGACATGTATAAAACATCCTGTCCAACTATGAATCAACAATGCGTGCTCATTGCTTCACAATGCGTACGCATTCTGTCTATTCAAGCCCTAAACATGATTTTTAGCACTTCTCTCGATTTCACAACCTATCTAACATGTTCTTCATCAGTTTTAACATCAAAACATCGCCAAAAATCAACTCTTTGATATCCCATAACATAGCACATTGTTCCAGGTACCAAAACACATAAAACTTACACCAAAACAACCTCAAACTCTTATCTAAACCTTAAAATATTGGAATTAACACAATAGGAAGATCTTTTACTTGTTTCAAGCACAAAACCAAACCAAACGTGAAGGAATCTGGTGCACTTGACCAAACTCCCACCAAAACCTATTTGATCCACAATTGATTCACAAACCAATTAAGATCAAAGTTTCTAAACATCTAGGACTACGAATCACATCCAGAAAGCATAAAACTTAAACAAAACCGCCCTTAGGCCGAATTCCATACCTTGCAGAAACTTGATGATCTTTGTATCAAAACGATCCTCGTTTCCTCACGATTCCGGTGTCCTACTTGAATCTGAAAACCACCAATGATTCACTTAGAATTCTGAAGGAGAAGTTTTCTCTTTTCTTTTGCTCTCAAGTTGCAGGAAATGTGTTTCAAAATTCTGGCAACTATCTCACATGATGGGGGTTATTTTCTCCAAAAATAACTCACATCCTTTAAATTCCTTTTAACTCCTTTGCTTTCCCTTAAATACAATTCAGTCCCCACAAACTGGAGAAAATAAACATTTCAACTAAGTAAAAATTGAACACAAAAGTCATTAAGAACGGTGAAATGTGTCATTTCGACTATGGGAGGGTTGAAATTACCAGTTTCGACTCTGGGATAGTTGAAATTACCAGTTTCATAAAAATTGAACACAAAAGTCATTTCAACTCAGTGCCGGAATCATATCTTCCCAATATGGGTACGTGCTTTTGGTTTTGGCCTTGTTGGGGATTCGAGAAAGCAAGTATATATATATATATATATTACAAGATATATATATATATAAATATATATATATATATATATATATATATGTATATATATATATATATCTATATATATATATATATATAATATATATATATATATATATATATATATATATATATATATATATATATATAAGATTATGTTTTCTTTATTCCATAAATACAATGAATATAATATTTCATTTTCGCAAAATGACAAGTCTGCCCTTTTCCGAAAATCGGAATATTACAGTTAGGCAATGTCATAACGGCGTCCCTGCCACCTGGCAAGTTAAGTTTATAAATCTCTACGTATGGATGACTGTGCCGGGCCACCACCTTTACAGATCTGAGCTAACCTCAAGAGATCGGCTAGATCTGGTAGGCTAATGATAGAGGTCGGACCAACACCCCGCCACGTTCATTCCCATGTTAGCATATCAATAAATGCAGTTAGATGAGGTACGAATCCTAAAGGTCAAGGACCCAGCCTTAGCCTATAAGTAGGCGCGAGCTCCGACCCGAACCCTAGGTGGGGGGTCAGTTTGGCAGGCTCTAGCTCGGGGCCCTCCCCGTCCACCACAGGTCGGTTATGGGCCATAAGCAGATTAGTCTACATGCATACTAAAATCGGATAAACATGGAAAGAATAATCAGTCATAAAGGCTCTGATCCTATATTTAAATCAACGTGATTATCTCCTACAATTAAGGTGATTAAATCGCGTTTATCTCTTCCTTAGGGAACACGAAATCACAGTCCAACAAGGACACGCCCATACAGGCCTAGGGCACAAGCCCCTCCTATATAAACAATGCCTAAGAAACTATGAGAGACTTGATTCCTGGTTAATATATAGGATACGTAGGCAACTTGAGATACAACATCTCAAGTCCAGTCTAAATCACAGACAACCCCCCCCCCCTCCCCCGTTACATCGTTTTCAGTGTTCCTGAAGCTTGAATAAGTTGTCACTAGGATAAAATGTCCCGGAATTAATACCTGACGATTTCCAGCATCGTCAATCTACAAATCATCGAACAATAAGCAAATTTTGTTTTGGCAAATACACATGTTGAATCAATGATCTGCTGAGAAAGAACCCTTTGAATTCGATGATCGATGATCGACGATGCGATTTTGGAGGAGAATCAAGGCAGATCGTGAATCCTTTGAATCACGATCAAAGTTCATCAGAGCAATTTTTTTGGCCTTCGACATTGACTTATTCAAAAGCAAGGAAGGATAAGCTGAAACTTTGGAATGGGTTAACTAAGGGCAATTTAGTCATGTAATTAAAATTTTGTTTTTCAGCCAATAAAAAAAATTAACTATGACTATTGATTTCAAAAAAGCGTAAAGTGCCATTCAACCTAATTTTTTAATATTTTTTCTTAACCCTAGATAATAATTTAGAGATTATTTTGATACTTAAAAAAGCCTCATGTGCTAGAACGAAAATTTTTATCCTCTTAAAAAACAAACCGAAAATAATAAAATTATTTTGTGGATTATTTTGTTTTTTGGCTTTGTGAAAGAACCGGATTCGGACATAAAAACTCCGAATTCTCGAAAAATTCCTCCCACAGAAAGTGTATTATTATCTTTGATAGCAGCATTAACATTACATTTCACAATACCTGTAATATCCCGATTTTTGAAAAACATTCGGTCTTTTACATCAACAATCCCTAGATCGGTTAACGTTTGATTAAGGTAACGTGGTTTTCTTATCGTATGATTAGGGTTTCGTAAAGTGATAGGGCAATTAGCATCATTGTTTTCATGGTTTAATTCGTTTAAGTCGATGTCGGGTTGAATTTGAGTAGAAAAACGCAGAGCGCAGAAAAACCGTAACGATGTTGAAAAAAAAAAAAAAAATATATATATATATATAATTAGGCTCGGTCGACCGAACCAAGCCTTCCGGTCGACCGAGTGTCATGAAATCTGTATAGATAGATTTTGTGATCGTATCGCTATTTTTCCCGATCGGACGTAGGTTTGTCCGGACAGGGCTATTACGATCGTTTTTCTTTCCTTTTTATGTGTTTCAAGCTTTATAATAGTGTGTTTAATGCATAACCTTACGTGACAAAGCTCTGAACTAGCTTCTGGTGCGTTTAGTTCCGGCACCACATGGATTCCCTAAAAAGATGAAGTGTGGGACCACTGGAAGCTTCGGATTTGCCTTGTGCTTCGATAAGCTAGGGTTTATCGATGTCTGTGTAATTGCTAGGGCTTGTCCGTGTCAGAGGTCTAAGTACGAGGGTAGGAAGTGTGAGGGAGCTTACCTGAAAACACTTAGGTGGCTAGTTAAACATCTAATTAAACATATGTGCTAGATTAATAAGCTTAAACATCATGCAATGCTTGGTGAGGCATAGTACAATATCGCGATGTGTTCTCTCGACCGGACAAAGTAGATTGTACCCACGCCGGTCAATCGATTGGCCGATAAAGCGTCCGGTGCACTCGCCGGTCATCACACTATCGGGACTCGATATTCCCGGGGCTACTAGAGCGAGTCTCTAAGTAGGTTGCACCCGATTGTCCTAGTACATCCTATTACTAGGCGTAGTGCCCTTGTTATTCATGATGTAACAAACTTGAGCTAAGCTAGATACCTTTGGAACCTCATGTTATGCAATGAACATAATATGATAGTTAGCTAGGGCCAATAACGGAAATGAATTAATAAAAGACGGTGTTGCTTTTATTTCTTTATGAGACCAGAGTTGTACGATCTTCTACGCGTTACTGAGTACTTATGTACTTACCCCGTTACTTTATGTTTGTCTTTCCCTTTCCCCAAAGAAGATGAACAAAGTTGTTACGGCCGATGAGTTCTTTGACGAGGATGTGTGAGATGGAGCTCTTGAAGACTTAGTTCCTTTAGTTTTGCTTTCTTTCAATAATGTTGTTGATTCAAGTTCAAACAATGTTGTCTTTCTTTTGGATTAGTTCTGGTTGAGTTCTTTTGAGATCTTTTGGGATTTGAATGTTGGATGATTAGTTTTCTTTATTGGATTTAGTCTCACAGCATTGAAAACCGTGCGTTCGATCTTTTGTCTTTTGTCTTTTGTTTTTCCCGGGTCGTTTTATCTTCCGTGTCGTTTTAGCTCTGATGTATGACGTAAGGCTTACATATATTATTGAATTTATTTGATAATATATGTGCCGAGCGCTGTTTCCGGATAAGGACTCGGTGTCTGGGAACGGGGCGTTACAGTTGGTATCAGAGAGAAAGGTTTTCCTTGCTGTGTAGGACTTGATTTTTCTCTAAGATAAGGTTAGAGCTTTAGTAACCCCTCTTTCTCTTGGCTACAGGATGGTGCTTACTAGAGGAGGAGCTAGTTCGTATAACGCTGAGGCAGATAATACCCAGACAAGTAATGCAGAGATGGATTTTACTGAGGTTGTGGTTCCAAGAAGGAGGAGGAGTGGACCAGCTACTCAGGTTCCTCCGGTCACTCAAGTGAACAACCCCAGTCATGGTGGAAATCAAGGACCAAGTAATTCTGTTAGAGGTCGAGTGGAACAAGCAGGTCCTTCAAGGTTTAGCACCCGCGTACCAATTTCTACATCAGCCCCAAGGACCACCACTTGGACCGGGTTGGGACTTTCTAATCCACCGGCTAGTCGGCTTTTTCGGTTATCCACATGTGTATCCATGTTCCGTCTACACCGTTGAGTTTCACTCCTCAGCCGACAATTCGACCTCCACCACCACCTAGATCGAGTTCTTTCGTAGCACCTGGCTACACCCAGCCGCAGCAGAGTTATCAGAATGCCCCACCGGTACAGCAGCAGTTTCAGCATCAAGGCAGTTTGGGGGTTATGATAGACCAATAGATTGGTATGAGAAAGTGAAGAAGCATAGGGTACCAGAGTTCTTCGGTAATGTTGAGCCAGCAGCAGCAGACTTGTGGCTACGTCAGTTTGAAAAGTCTTGTAGAAACATGAGGGCCCCAGAATCTGAATGGGCTCAGTTGGCAGTATCTTTGTTGGCAGGTAATGCAGAGAGTTGGATGGAGTCTTATGAGCAAGCTAATCCTAGAATCACAGATTGGGCGGTATTCAAGGATTTGTTCTATCAGGAATACTTCCCTAGAACGGCACAAAATGCAAAGGCCAACGAGTTTCTGAGTTTGAAACAGGGAAGAAATACTACAGTGACACAGGACTCGCAGAAGTTTCACGAGCCGGCGCATTCTACCCCGAGATTACGAAGAGTGAAGAGAAAAAGATTGACAAGTTCATGGAAGGATTGTCACATGAAGTGGCTAAGGGCATGCTAGGAGATAGACCTACTAGCATGGCAAGCGTCATGGATAGAGCATTGACAGCGGAAAGGTTTGCCAACAGGCCGACAGTTGTAGTTGGGGACAAGAGGCCATTCTCAAATTTTCAAGGAGGTAATAGAGGGGCGCCACAGCAGAATGTAAAGAAGACAGGGAGTTTAGCAATGAAGAGTTCGACAAGTGGGACGCCACCAGTTTGTGCTAAGTGTAACAAGGCACACACAGGAGATTGCATGGCTGGTAGCTTGAATTGTTTCCACTGCGGGGAAGCGGGACACTACTCGAGGGCGTGTCCTAAGAAGCTATCACAGGGCAATCAGGCAGGAGGGCGAAGTAACCAGCAGGGTAGTCGTCCTACATGCAGTAGCAGCAGTACCGATTCGTGTTTTTGCAACGTATGCGGAGCCGAGAGGAGTTAGATGACTTTGTGGTGACAGTACCATAATCATAGATAATCTAGCAAGTTTCACTCTCCGTTTGATACCGGAGCTTCAGAACTTTTGTTTCTTCAAACATAGTTAAGAAGTTAAACCTACCGCTTAAGGAGTTGGAGAGACCCTTGAGTATATCCACCCCTTTGGGCCGAGTCACCAGTGTGCTCAAGTCACACCCTCGCCGACATTAGAGTTGGGACTTACAAGTGCCGCATGCCCCGACGGTGTTGGATTTCTCGACTTTGATGTTATCCTAGGTATGGACCGGTTGTCTAAGAACCATGTCTATTTGGATTGCAAAGGCAAGAGAGTAATCTTTAAAGTTCCAGGAAAATCGCTAAGACTTTTCAGTGGTACCGTATACAAGCCTAGCAAGAAACGGCGTCCGATCATCTCAAATAGTTAAAGCTTTAAAAGCCTTGAGGCAGGGTTGCCAAGGTTTTGTGGTGTACGCGCTAGATAAGGAAAAGCTCAAACCCGAGTTAGGAGAGACTCGTGTGGCTAAGGACTTTCCCGAAGTTTTCCCGGAAGATTTGCCGGGACACATGCCCGATGGGGCCATAGAGTTTGAGATCGAGTTGATCGCAGAGCTTCACCGCAGCTAAAGCACCATACGGGATGGCACCACCGAGTTGAAAGAGTTGAAGATTCGGCTTAAGGAGATGTTAGAGAAAAACATCATCCGGCCAAGTACATCACCGTGGGGAGCACCGGTTTTGTTTGTAAAGAAGAAAGATGGGAGTATGCGTTTGTGCATCGACTACGAGAGTTAAATAAACCGACGGTCAAGAATAAGTATCCTTTACCAAGGATTGATGATCCGTTCGATCGGTTGCAAGGTAAGAAGGTGTTCTCTAAGATTGATCTTAGGTCCGGTTATCATCGAGTTGAAGATCAAGGTGTCGATATACCTAAGACAAACCTTCTTCGACGAGGTATGGACATTATGAGTTTTTGGTCATGCCGTTTGGACTCACTAATGCTCCATCGAAATTCATGGATTTGATGCAAAGAGTTTTCATGCCTTATCTCGACAAGTTTGTGATTGTCTTCATAGACGACATTTTGGTATACTCTAAAGACGAGGAAGAGCATGAAGAACACCTAAGGATAGTGCTACAAACCTTAAAAGAGAACAAGCTGTATGCCAAGTTTTCCAAGTGCGAGTTTTGGTTGGATCAAGTCAGTTTTCTTGGGCATATAGTTTCTGGAGAAGGTATTAAAGTGGATCCAGCAAAGATAGAAGCTGTCTCTAAGTGGCCTAGACCGACATCAGTAACAGAGATAAGGAGTTTCTTGGGTCTAGCAAGGTATTACCGGAAGTTTGTAAAGGATTTCTCGAAGATAGCTACACCTCTTACGAGACTTACTCGAAGAACGTCAAGTATGAGTGGACCGACGAATGTGAGGAAGCCTTTCGGACTTTGAAAGAAAAGTTGACCACAGCTCCTGTGTTGGCGTTACCGGAGGTTTTTGATAATTATGATGTTTATACAGATGCATCGGGTCAAGGTTTGGGTTGTGTTTTGATGCAATCAGGAAAGGTGATTGCTTATGCATCTAGGCAGCTAAAAGTGCATGAGAAGAATTACCCTACACACGACTTGGAGTTGGCAGCAGTGGTGTTTGCTCTGAAGCTTTGGAGACACTATTTGTATGGTGTCAAGACAAGGATCTTCACGGATCATAAGAGCCTTAAGTTCTTCTTTACTCGGGGAGAATCGAACATGAGACAAAGAAGATGGTTAGAGTTTGTGAAAGACTACGACTTGGACATTCAATACCACCCGGGTAAGGCGAATGTCGTAGCCGATGCACTTAGCCGGAGAGCGATTAATGCTATCACCACCTTACAGGGAAGTTGTGGATCGGTTGGATAGAATGCGTATTGAAGTGGTTGAGCGAAGGATGAAGACCAGTTTATGGCGCCATTGATGGCGAGGTCGGATCCGCTAGATGAAATACGGTTTAAACAAGATAAGGACCCAAAGTGATGGTTAATTTGAAGCGTGTGGCCCGAGAAAAACCCACAGTGGGTTATCAGTTGGACAAGAGTAGTTATCTTTGGTATGGAGACCGTTTGTGTGTACCAGATGTGGATGGTCTAAGAGAGAAGGTTATGGATGAGGCTCACAAGATTGCTTTTGCGGTTCATCCCGGAGCCACTAAGATGTATAGAGATCTCAAGGAAAGATACTGGTGGCCTGGTATGAAGTTAGGGATCGCAGAGTTCGTGGCGAGATGCGATACATGTCAGAGGGTGAAAGCAGAACATAAAAGGCCAGGAGGTTTGCTGAAACCTTTGGAGATACCGGAATGGAAATGGGAGAATATCACGATGGATTTCATCACCGGTTTGCCTAAGACGAAGGGCGGTCATGACATGATTTGGGTGATTGTGGATAGACTTACCAAATCAGCCCATTTCTTGCCATGTAAAGTGGACATGCCTATAAAGAAGTTCGCTACTATGTATATCGACAATATAGTGAGGCTTCATGGAGTGCCCTTATCTATTGTATCCGACGGGGATAGTAGATTTATCGGCCGCTTCGGAAGGGTTTACGAAAGCTTTTGGAACGAAGACCGATTTGAGCACCGCGTTTCATCCTCGACGGATGGGCGTCCGAGAGAACGATTCGACTCTTGAGGATATGCTTAGAGCTTGTGTTTTGGATGCCGGAGGTTCATGGATAGATTACCTCAACTTAGCGGAGTTTGCTTACAATAACGGTTACCACGCAAGTTTGGGAATGCCACCTTTTGAGGCCTTGTATGGTAGGAAGTGCGGGACTCCACTTTATTGGGATGAAGTAGGAGAGAAACACATCACGGGGCCGGAGATGGTTCAACAAGCCAAGGAGAAGATCGAGTTGATAAGGAAGAATCGAAAGCTACTCAAGACCGTCAAAAGAGTTGGGCCGACGTTAGAAGAAGACCGCTAGAGTTTGAGGTCGGGGATAGAGTTTACCTTCGAGCGTCTCCAATGAAGGGTGTCAAGAGGTTCGGACGAAAGGAAAGCTAAGTCCAAGGTACGTAGGACCTTTTGACGTCATTGAAAGAATTGGGAAGTTGGCTTATAGACTACGGTTACCGTAATCGATGTCAGAGTCCACAATGTTTTTCATGTATCTATGCTTCGGAAATGTCTATCTAAAGTGGACGTGGAATCTGAGATTGATCCGGAAGTGTTGCAAGATAATCTATCATACGTGGAGAAGCCGATTAAGATTTTGGATAGGAAGGAAAAGATGATAAAGAGGCGAGTGATCCCGTTAGTGTTAGTGCAATGGAGCAATCATGCACCGACGGAAGCCACTTGGGAAGTGGAAGCGGACATGATCGACGAGTTTCCAGAGTTCCCTCATCTACCAGGTACGATCTAGTTTCGAGGACGAAACTCCTCTTGGGGGGGGGAATGTAATATCCCGATTTTTGAAAAAGGGCAATTCGGTCTTTTAGCAAAAATCAGAATATTATGTTTTTTTTTTTAATTAAAGGATTTTCAAAAAAAAAAAAAAAAAAAAAGGAAAAGAAAAAGGGATAAACAAGGATTTTCTTTTTAAGGAAAATAATTAGGTAATTGGGATTATAAAAGGAAAACTAATCCTAATTTTAACCTAGTTGTTTTGACAAAAAAAAGAGAGAGGGACGCAGAGAGGAAAAAGGGGCGCAGCTTTTGAGAAAAAAAAAGGGAGAAGAGGCTTTCGATTTTCGAGGCTAATCCGTTGTTCTTTTCATCAGACTCATCAAGAGAGAAAGGATCACCGCGAGACGAGGATCGTTTTGATATCAACAATCCCTAGATCAGTTAACGTTTGATTAAGGTAACGTGGTTTTCTTATCGTATGATTAGGGTTTCGTAAAGTGATAGGGCAATTAGCATCATTGTTTTCATGGTTTAATTCGTTTAAGTCGATGTCGGGTTGAATTTGAGTAGAAAAACGCAGAGCGCAGAAAAACCGTAACGATGTTGAAAAAAAAAAAAAAAAAAAAAAAAAATATATAATTAGGCTCGGTCGACCGAACCAAGCCTTCCGGTCGACCGAGTGTCATGAAATCTGTATAGATAGATTTTGTGACTGTACTGCTATTTTTCCCGATCGGACGTAGGTTTGTCTGGACAGGGGCTATTACAAGATCGTTTTTCTTTCCTTTTTATGTGTTTCAAGCTTTATAATAGTGTGTTTAATGCATAACCTTACGTGACAAAGCTCGAACTAGCTTCGGTGCGTTTAGTTCCGGCACCACATGGATTCCCTAAAAAGATGAAGTGTGGGACCACTGGAAGCTTCGGATTTGCCTTGTGCTTCGATAAGCTAGGGTTTATCGATGTCTGTGTAATTGCTAGGGCTTGTCCGTGTCTAGAGGTCTAAGTACGAGGGTAGGAAGTGTGAGGGAGCTTACCTGAAAACACTTAGGTGGCTAGTTAAACATCTAATTAAACATATGTGCTAGATTAATAAGCTTAAACATCATGCAATGCTTGGTGAGGCATAGTACAATATCGCGATGTGTTCTCTGACCAGACAAAGTAGATTGTACCCACGCCGGTCAATCGATTGGCCAGATAAAGCGTCTGGTGCACTCTGCCGGTCATCACACTATCGGGACTCAGATATTCCCGGGGCTACTAGAGCGAGTCTCTAAGTAGGTTGCACCCAGTTGTCCTAGTACATCCTATTACTAGGCGTAGTGCCCTTGTTATTCATGATGTAACAAACTTGAGCTAAGCTAGATACCTTTGGAACCTCATGTTATGCAATGAACATAATATGATAGTTAGCTAGGGCCAATAACGGAAATGAATTAATAAAAGACGGTGTTGCTTTTATTTCTTTATGAGACCAGAGTTGTACGATCTTCTACGCGTTACTAAGTACTTATGTACTTACCCCGTTACTTTATGTTTGTCTTTCCCTTTCCCCAAAGAAGATGAACAGGTTGTTACGGTACGATGAGTTCTTTGACGAGGATGTGTGAGATGGAGCTCTTGAAGACTTAGTTCCTTTAGTTTTGCTTTCTTTCAATAATGTTGTTGATTCAAGTTCAAACAATGTTGTCTTTCTTTTGGATTAGTTACGGTTGAGTTCTTTTGAGATCTTTTGGGATTTGAATGTTGGATGATTAGTTTTCTTTATTGGATTTAGTCTCACAAAGCATTGAAAACCGTGCGTTCGATCTTTTGTCTTTTGTCTTTTGTTTTTCCCGGGTCGTTTTATCTTCCGTGTCGTTTTTAGCTCGATGTATGACGTAAGGCTTACATATATTATTGAATTTATTTGATAATATATGTGCCGAGCGCTGTTTCCGGATAAGGACTCGGTGTCTGGGAACGGGGCGTTACAATACCAATCGGCGGAAGGATCCAAGATATTGAGCTAGGTGCTATGTTAGCATCACAAAAAACCACGAGGTTTAATCTTTCGATTTCTTCAGCCAAGGCCGTAGCCTTTTTTATTAGAGAAGAGATGTTTACCGGGATGTGTTCGAAGATGAGATGAGCCACAAGATATAAAAAGCTCCCGTACGAGTTATACGATCATCACGGTCAGACAACAGATTAATTTAAAGACTATTTTAATAGTATACTTAAAAACCGCATATACTCCTTTTAAAAATAAAATAAAAACCTCATGTCCTAAAACAAGAATAATAAAATAATTTTTTTTGGATTATTTTGTTTATTTGGCTTTGTGAAAGAACCGGATTCGGACATAAAAGCTCCAAATTCTCAACTTATAACCGCAACCATCTCCTCTTCGAGACAGCCCCTCGATAACTTCCGCCGGAACTTTATATTCACTCCACTGTGTACATATATTCTTCTCTCAATAAATTTCTCTCAAATTCTCCTTTCTCTGTACCCTACCGAATGGGCTGTGCCGCCCGTTCCTCGTCGCCACCGCTGTGAAAGCACATACCCTGCCTAACCCTAGCCGCCGACTTCTCATCGATAGCACTCGCAAATTTTCTTTTTCTCCTCTCGTTTTGTCTCTTAATTTATTGATGGATGCAGCAAGATTTGAGAACGGAAAAGTCATTGGTGTTGGGAGTGGATTTGGCAACGGAAATAAGAGTGATGTCGCTTCTAAGCAGGCACAGCCGCAAATTTTGGATAGGTTTAAGGAGATGTTGCGGGAAAGAGAGAACGAAGTCAGGGTTTCGGAGGATGATGATGCCTCTGATGAAGTTGTTAGGCTTTATGAGTATTTTTTGTCCGAACTTACTTTTAATTCTAAGCCTATCATAACTGACCTTACAATAATTGCCGGAGATCATAAGAAGCACGGCGAAGGCATTGCTAATGCTATTTGTGCGCGTATTCTTGAGGTAGGATTGTGGAAGAGTTCGTTTGTGAATTTAGGTCGTGTTGTAAGTTTTATAGCTAGAAGGAAGAACTATGTGTATAATGATTGCTTTTTATGTAAATGTCTAGTATTGTGGATTACGTTTCTATGATATTTGGACAAAATGTTAAGAGAATTTCAACATTTGAATTCGAATTTGAATTTATACTATGCATTGGCTATTTAGTAAAGCTTTGCTTTTTACTATTTCGATTTTCTGTAGTTTATAATCTTAATCACTTCCGTCGAATGCAATCAATATTTTTAATAATGTTAAACTTTTGAAATATGGGTTGAGTGTTTTTTTTTGTGATAAATTGTTGGAAAGAATCACTACTAAGCTCATGAAATCATGAGATGAATAATTTATGTGGTTCACTTTCCACTTTGGGCGCTAGTATAGTCCAATTTTTTCGTCTGTTTGACTGTTAAACCGGTGCATAAGCCAGAAAATTGTAAGAAAATTTATTCTGTAGCTGGCGTGGGCATTAGATCATTGGGAGGGGGCCTTTCCTCTGGGAGAGAACCATGAAGAATGCACATCTGGTATGCCAGTTATTGTGCACATGGTAAGCAATGGCTAGTATGTGCAGAGTTGTAAGATCAGGGATGAAAAATCTTATGAGCTTTCTTGATTTTAGTTGGGGCTGTTTGTGATTCAAGGAATTTCATGTCATTGCTGGATAGGTTTTTAAATGGGACAAGATCTGAGGGATGTAGATTGCTTTTAGTAGTCATTTTATGGAGATATACTAGAGTGTGACACTTAATATCACCCTTCAATGAAATGATTACACGCTCCTTAACGACAACTTGCATCTATGCGTGCCTACCTGTTACTGGGAATTTTTTCCGTAAGACGTTAAATCTTATGACTGTCTTGTGATAGTTGATACTACGCCTTGCACAAGTGTTCTGCTGAAGTGTTTCTCCATCTTATGTGCAGTAAATTATAGATCTGGTCGTGTTTGAGAGAGCAACCCTTTTCTAAATTACTTCAACAGATATACCCAATCTGTGTGTCCCTCAATAGATCAGGAAGTCTTGAAGTTGTTTCACTGCATACATTTCCATTCAACATTTGTGGCATTCAGGCCTTGTATATTCAAAGTGTTTATATGAAAGAATGGTTTTAATTGTGGGTAACATAAGGATTTTTGTAATCTAGTATTGTGGATATTCATTTGAATGTAGTACTGTTCTCTAGTTGCATTTCATAGTTTTTAATTTGTTGCTTTCAGGTCCCGGTTGATCAAAAATTACCATCTTTGTATTTGTTGGACAGCATAGTCAAGAACATTGGAAAGGAGTATATAACCTACTTTTCAGCCCGTTTGCCTGAGGTGAGTACATATTACTTGAAATGATGGGGTTTTGACTAGGCTTATATTTGAATGTTTCGATATCCTACATTATTTCATGCTGGTGCAATCCACTAGTGATATTATCTTTGGGATCCTTTTATTTTTACATTCTGCCTGTCATACGCTTTTTAATTTCCTATTTTTCTATGCTATGCCTTTTCAATATTGTAACTTCACTTTGCTCTTATTCTTTCTTCATTCTAACCCTTCTATATCCATATTTTTTGGGAATACATTATTAGATGATTGGATGGATCCGAGCATTACCTATGCACTTACAAAATACTTGTACATTTAAGAACTTTTATTGTTGGTTTAAGTGGGTTACTGGTTTTACCTGTGGTTCAGTTAGTCTATTTTACTTTCTGTTTTTTGAGGAGCTATTCTACTTCTTTAAAAAAAACTACTCTGCTTGGGAAGTTTATTGTACGGGAAACAAAAAAACTCGGGCCAATGTGATTGTTGCTGCAGCTGCAGACTGCAGTTGGAAGCAAGTTCCACTTTGTTGATAATATCCTGCTTGGATTTGTCTATCAGATTTTCACCAGCATTTTATTTATCTTTGGCCAGGTCTTTTGTGGAGCATACAGGCAAGTGCTCCCTAGCATGTACCCTACAATGCGTCACCTCTTTGGAACTTGGTCATCTGTGTTTCCGGCATCTGTGCTGAAGAAAATTGAGTCTCACTTGCAGTTTTCCCCTTTAAATAATCAGTCTTCTAGCTTGACTTCTCTGAGAGCCTCAGAATCTCCACGACCAACTCATGGCATACATGTAAATCCCAAATATTTGGAACGTAGACAATTTGAAAAGACAACTGCAGATGCTGTAAGTGTATTGTTTATTTTTACCAAAATTGTTTCAATGAAAGTTAAAGGCTCATTCTCTCTTTTGCTCTCGTTTCTCATCAGTCTCGTTTGTTTCTGTTCTTCTTCTAATGGAAGGAGTGTATAGTGAAACACTAATCTTCCTTTATATTTTGTGTCATAATTTATGGTTCATAATTTATGGTTCATAATTACCAGTTACGATTCTGGTTGGTGGTATTTGAAAAAAAGATAGAAACCGAATTCCTTTTATGGAAAAGAGTGTTTTGTTTTTGTCCCTTTACCTGTTGTTAGAACATCTGTTGAAGTTATACAATCATATGAACCACTTGCAGAATATTCAGCATGCTAGAGGAGGTTCTTCAAGCCTAAAGACATATGACCAAAAACCTGCCTTTGCATATGACGAGTATAATTCTGATAATGCAGAGGTGGATCCCTTGCAAACTGGAGCTGAGAGGTTGAGTACAAGTTGTCATAGAGCCCATATAGCTACCGTTCTTGATGATATAAAGTTGCATCAATCGTCTGGAAGGACTATGAGGCCATCCTCTCCCTATGGAGCAAAACAGATTGGGCCCTTATCATCTCCTTTTGATGATGTTTCTGTGGATGGTGCTCCCAGAAGAATGATGGAGAAAACCTCAGCATCTCAATCTGGACTTGATTATGGTTTGAGAAGGGTTTTAGACAGGCATGAGCTTCCAAGTGATTGGCCAAGGAACATTTTGCCTGAAGATAGCGGTCGACTATTTGAAACTTCTGCTGCACGCAGATATAATAATGCAATCGACCTGGATAGACCTAGGGCTTTGATTGACGCATATGGAACTGATGATAGGCAGAAATCCTCCATCGATAAACGTTTGAAGGCTGATAACCTAAATGTGAATGGCATCCCTAAAGGTGTCTATTCAACGCAATGGCAACATACGGAAGAGGAAGAATTTAATTGGGAAGATATGAGCCCAAATTTGGGTGACAGTGGTCGCAATTCGGACCCTTCCCAACTAGCTGGTCAGCCACCTATGAGTATTCGGGCAAGACCTGCCTTTGAAGCACGACCTTCTGTGGTGCATGCCAGTACCAGCTCTGTACACAGTAGATTTGACAAGGCCTCATATGAGGATGTTCTAACAATCAGTGTATGGTTCTCTATGCTCTTTTTTTGTTTTCTTTCTGTGTATTTCTTGAAATGGTCTGCTGTTTTTCGACAAAGAAGTGTAGCATATTGGAAGAAATGCATTGTATTCATATTCAAGAGAAATTCCTGAGAAATGTATCTGAAGGAATTTCTTTTGTCTGCTCCTCTCATTTAGTACCAATTTGGCATGTGGTTCATTTAGTTAACTCGAGTAATTACCTTCTCTATTTGAAATCGCCTTTCCTTCATGGTCAAAATTCATCACTTTGCTCCTCTTAACTGTCATTCATATTTTAAATCTATTAGTTCATCAATTCATTACATTGTTTAATTGCCATATTTTAGTACCAGGAGAAAGTCATCCATTTTCTCTTCAGCATCCTGCCATCTGTGAAAGCAATTGCATGGCTCATGTATGCACAATACCATTAAAAAAGAGGCTCTGGTGAAATGTCTCGTTTCTGGTTGCATGTACTTGTGCTGGAAACCTGTCATTGTCAGTGAAAAGGACAGGAATTTCTTATCATTATTTTAATTAATATTAGTATTTATATCAAATTGATTTGTGTTCTGAGTAGGCAATTTTTACTTGCAACTTTTCAAATTCTTGATGGGATAATAATGTCAGTTTAGCCTACAACTGACATATTCCTTTTCAGTGAATGGGGCATCGCTGCACATTTCCTATGAGAAAGTGATGTGCCAGTACAGCTAGCTCAAACCTCTAAGGGATATATTTGATTTAACCCTACCACATTGTTGTCCGATCTCACTATATTGACACTGTTATTGTTTTAGTAATTGTGAATGTGGATCATGTATAAAATAATTTATCTCGAGATTCTCGACCTCATAACATGAAAATCTCAGCTTCTCTCCTTTCAAACGTGCAGGAAGGTGCTAGCATGTCCCAAAGCCTTGGGTTGTCAACACAAAGAGGACCTTTGTCATCAGTTCAACAGAGGCCTCCATTCATCGGTAATTTCCAAGGTGCAGATGAAAGAATGAGATTTCCTTCCTCTCCTGCTGTGTCAAGAGGTACTTCTGGTTTTGACCACTTGACTTCTGAAAGTAACGTAACGGTTGCAGAAGTTGATACAGGAAGCTGGCATTCTGTAAACTATCGCTCTCCTTTGATTCCTACCCCTCAAATGCCCAGAACGATAGGTTATCAGCCCGTAAGCACGACCAGTTTCCCGGTGAACCAGTTTAAAGCAGATGGAAACCTCCCGACTCCATTGAGTCAATTCTCATATCAGCACCAGGGGCGTATTCTGCCAAATCAGCAATTT
This sequence comes from Gentiana straminea, assembly GCA_036785695.1. Taxonomy (NCBI): domain Eukaryota; kingdom Viridiplantae; phylum Streptophyta; class Magnoliopsida; order Gentianales; family Gentianaceae; genus Gentiana; species Gentiana straminea. Next base: position 609,255 of record JAVUPR010000282.1, read on the forward strand.
AGTGTACAATCAGTTTCACATTCACAATTTCCACATGAAGTGCCTCGCAATTTGATTCCCCCGCCTGCAGTTCCGGTTCCATCTCATTTGATGAGACCGCCTCTGAATCATGGATACATGCCAGGGCATCCTGGTTTACAACCGTTTCTTTTTCCAAATGCTCCATTGCACCATCCAGTTGGACCTTTGCCGCAACAACCTCGGTTTGCTCCTCCTGTCTCATCTCGAATGCTACCTGTGTCTCAAAATCCCGGACAAGTAGGACCTGATACTTCAAGCGGCAGTGGAGTTTCTGGTTTGTTGGACTCACTAATGGCTAAGGGGTTGATCTCTGCAGCAAACGAATCTCCCATGCAGGTTAATGTTTCTTCTTGCATATGTTTTATTCTTCTTTCTGTGTAAAATAAATTATTTCCGTAGAACCATCCATGAGTATGTGAATCTATTTCTATTTAAAATCTATTACATTTTAAGCATTCCATGAATGCATAGATCTGCTGCATGCATCGTCTGAAATTAGGGGATTGGATTTGATTTAGTGGTAAAGGCCATTGCGCTTCCTAGTTATTGAGAACCAGGGTTCAATCCCATTCCCTCCCCCAATACAATAATAACCAATCTTCCCATTTATTTTATTTTAAATAATCTAAAATTAGACTAATTATAACTACGGATGCTTCTTTCAGAAGAAAAAAAAAAGCAACAACGAATGATACTTTGATTTGTGTTTGACAGCTTAGAGCAACAGGTCGATTCTTCAGTTTCTCTCCAACGCCCCCCCCCCCCCCCCCCCCCCACACACACACACACACACACCCACCCACCCCATAGCTCCTTAAATTTTGAAGAAATTCGCTTACATGATCAGTATTCTTGCTCTTTTCTTGATAAGGACTTACTGGAAACCCTTTTCCCTAGAACATACATACCCATTTTAACAGTCAGTTTCAGAGGACTCTGTAAGTTTGTACTTGTATTGTCCTCTAAACTTTAGCATTTCCCATGACTAGGGCACATTACCTACTCCAAATTCTGCTCAAAGAGCACCCACACTACATTCTTGTGAATATGAAGGAACACATATGAAACTGGTGTATTCTTCTACAGCAGATGTCGTCATCATTAATTAGAATTGTCAGCCTGTTGGCTTACTTATGGGGCTAATCTTCCCCGAAAAATCAGTCAAGTTATACATATTCAAAATATGCTTTGAGCCGAAACTACACGTATAATCACAAATCAAGTAAGAACTATAACCTCAAAGCTGGAAACGAATTCTAGCTATAACTTAAGCATGACAACCTAATTAGAGTTCAGTGTGTTTCGGTTTGTTTACAAAGCTAATGCCCATTGTCATACCATGGAGAAATTGGACTGACATGTCGCTTCTATCGTTTGTTGTATCCACGTGCAAAAGATGGCATATCTGTATATCACTCAACGTTAATCTACTGCTTTCTTTCTGACTTTGACTTGAAATGGAGAAATGTTGGTTTCCTTGCTTTTTTAAAAAGTGTGGCTTCACTGTCTAGGAATCTATGAATCTGGACTTCAATCAAGACCTTATGAAGGTGCGCAACGAGCACGCCATCAATGCTCTATATTATAATCTCCCAAGGCAGTGCAAGACGTGCGGTCTACGATTTAGTAGTCAAGATGCACACAGCAGCCATATGGATTGGCATGTGACTAAGAACCGAATATCTAAAAACCGTAAGCAGAATACATCACGCAAGTTTTTTGTCACTGCCAGCTTGTGGCTTAGAAGCGCAGAAGGATTGGGAACAGAAGCGGTCCCAGGGTTTTTGCCTACGGAGAATGCTGCTGAAAAGAATGACGACGATGAAGAAATGGCTGTACCTGCTGATGATGACCAGAAAGTCTGTGCTTTGTGTGGAGACCCCTTTGATGACTTTTATAGTGATGAAACTGAGGAATGGATGTATAGAGGTGCTGTATACATGAATGCACCAAACCTGTTGACAGTCGGGATGGACAGGTCACAATTAGGTCCCATAGTGCACGCTAAATGTAAGTCAGAGACCAGTGGGGTGTCTCCTCCAGACAATTTTTTGAAGAATGACGTGGTATGCATTTTCTTCTTCTTCTTCTTCTAAATCTTGTCGTTGTGGTTCTTTGTCATATCTGATTCTACTTGGGGCACTTTTATAGTAGTGTAGCATGTTTGGAATAATGTCATGGATTATTGTTGCTGTGTGTATTATTATATTTTGACATATTTTTCCTTTTTAAATTTTATGCAGGGTGGTTACACAGAAGAGGGGGGTAGTGAAAGGAAACGATTGCGGAGCTAACATTAGTGTACTGTAACTTGATAGTAGTTTCATCATCTACTTTAGAATGAATAGCAATTGTATAGTGGAACTGTACCATTCAAATGCCCGTCTTTTGAAAAGGTCGAAATCTTTACGGTATCTTGGCTGTGTGGCATCTTTCTTGGCAATTCCCCCCCACTCCCCCCCTCTCCCCCTCTTGTATTACAAGTCTTATTTTGAAATTGGCCTCTGGAGAAATGACTTCTAATGAGACATGACTTTGGCATATTTTATAATGCTGAAATGCCAAGAAAATAAGAACACTAAAGGGCTCATAGATTATTGTTATGTTTTCTAGTTTTCAATTGTATTTCTGCTGCAGGGTATTTGCTTTTAGCTTGCTGGCAGCTGCTTTGGATTTCTTGGATGAAAGGGCCAGTTCAACTTAGGCAATGTGGACCATAGATTATTGTTATGTTTTTTTTTTTTTTAGCCCCCATTTATGGGCCGTAAATGTAAAGATTCACATATACTTTGTTATAAATTTCAAGTTGGCGAGCTTTGACATTGTTAGGCGACGTTTATTTCTAAAGTTTCAAATGATTTTTTGATTATGTTGGATTATTGTGTTATTATGTTATTATGTTATAACAACAGTTAAAGTGAGTATGTTGAATGTTGTTTATGGCTTTCGGTGTTTCTGTCATGTTTGCGCTGTATTCTTTGTAGTTTGTGGCCTGTGGGCTATAAAAGAGCTGTGGGTTTGAAAAATTAAACGTGTGAGATAGAATTACTGCAAATCTGCTGGGAACTGGGGGTGTGAGGCTATGAGCGGGGATCTTTTTTGTTTTGTTTTGTTTTGTTTTGTTTTTTGTGTAATTAGTTAATCGACAAATATGACCCTTTTTAAGTGAAATTTCGATAACATGATTACATAATACTCGCTTCGCTTTTATTTAACTGTTGTATTTGTTAAAAATAAAAATGCATTTTTATCCGTCGTAATTACATTTTCAAAACATTATTTATTGTATTATTTAATTTTTATTGTACAAGGAAAAAATCATATGTCAATAAAATTAAAGTTTTCCTCAAAAAAATTAAATAAAATTAAAGTTTACAAAACATCACATCAATAGGTTTCATCGAGCGGGAAATTGGTAAATCGTAGCATGTAACGTCGATATTTTTTTTCGGTCGGCGATTTTCTCGATATTTTTTTTCGCGTTTCCCGTTAAAATACAAATACTGAAAAACCGTCCAAATTTAAATTTCTTTTCGTCTCGATCCATTCACCGATCAAAAAGGACGGAATACGTCCAAAATTCGTACCCAACGTTCGAATTGTGACGAATTCCGTCCAAATTTGAACGGAATTTGGACTGGTGACCACTTCGTCTTCTTCATCGCCCAAATACCAATTACTTTCCCTAATTCCGTTGAGGTACCGTACTACTACTGCGTTTATTTCCTTCGCTAAAATTGAATCAAATTGTAGTACTACAGGCCGTTTTTGAATGATTGTTGAATAATAAGCTAATTTTTTGGGATTTGATGCTTATTGTGAATCAGATATCTATTTTTTAAAAGATTGATTCGTATGTGAATCTGATTTGAATCGTCGCGCCATTTGTGCGAGTCATTGTTTCTTATTATAAGCTAAGCTAATGCTTTATATTTTATTTTTCTTAGATTAATTTGCATGAAAATATAATTTGGAGGATCATTTTCCTCTTGCTGATCTAATTTTGAGCTTATGAATTCGTACATGAATCTAACTGTACAAGTTATTGTGATTCATGATATATTCTGAATTGCTGATCAACTGAATAATTCATAAGGAAATCTACTTTTTTACTTTTTGGGCGATGAAGAAGACGAAGTGGTCACCAGTCCAAATTTGGTCGAACCGTCCAAATTTGGACGAAATTCGTCACAATTCGGATGTTGCGTCTGAATTTTAGATGGATTCCATCCAAATTTGGTCAGTGAATGGATTGAGACGAAAAGAAATCCAAATTTGGACGGTTTGACTGTATTTGGACGGGGAACCTGAAAAAAAATGTCAGAAAATATTTGACCTGAAAAAGAATGTCAGACATTACAGTGGCCTGATTTACCAATTACCCTCATCAAGCCACTAGGGTAAAAACTTACATGAAAAAAACAGAGAATTTTTTTTTCTTTAATAAAAATAGATCTTTTTATTTACTTAGTCTTCAAAGGGCAACCAAGACAGAAACTTTACATGAGACAGAATCCAAGAGAACAGAAAAACAACAACCAAAAAATCTTATGGCACTTAAGCTACTCAATGGACCAAGCTAGACGAATATTCTTGGCACGCTCCACAGCTTTAGATAAAAAGATATATGCCGGTGGCCGCTCCTCCTCTTGCTTGTGTGTGATCTTATTTCGCCACAACCATATTCCATATACTATTTCTGCCCATGCATACTTCCATTTCGTGTCAGTTCGTTGACTTAAATTCAGATTCAGCCATTCCTCTTCAGAAGTTGCCCCAAAGAATTGGCATTTACTTTCTTCCGGGACACAAATATCCCAAAGCGTTTTTTGCCCACGAGCAATCCCTAAGTGCATGCAGAATAGTTTCCTCATCTTCCTCGCACAAGGTACAATGCGGGTCATCGACAATGTGTCGTGAAAAGAGAAAGTTGTTTACCGGTAAAGCTTTGTGAGCCAGTGTCCATAGTAGGAAGCTGCTCTTGGTCGGTCCTTTTAGATCCCATATTTTGGCCCAAATTATATTATTGCCTTGTGAGTTCTGCACTTGCTTCTGCCAGGCGTAGCCCGATGCAACTGTATACTGTCCTTTCGTCTCTCCCTTCCAAATTGTTCCTGTTTCTGAAAGCTCAAAACCTGTCTGCAAATAAGAGAAGGCCTTGCAAATCCCTCTCCAGGTAGGAGAACAACCTGCTTTAGCCGTAGCCGTCAATTCTTTATATTTATGTGCCAGTACTTTCACCCATAGCCCTTCTTTTGGTTTATGAGGTCCTAAACAAGCTTCCCCAGGAAAGCAATATTCATGCGTAGCATACTTTTGAATCCCAGACCCCCTTCCTGCTTGGTTTCACATAATTTCTCCCAGGCCACTGTGTGTAGTTTTCTGCCTGTATCATCATCACCCCAAAAGAACTGCCGGCAGGTTTTCTCCATGCTGTTAAGGATGGTAGTGGGAAGCAGAGTAGTTTGCATCACATAGTATGGTTGCGTGGCCAAAGAGCTTTTAATTAAACACACTTTCCGGCCTTAGATAGAGCTTTTGACTTCCAAGCATTCAACTTATTTTTCATCTTATCCTCCAGAAATTTAAAATGGGACACTCTCATCCTCCCGTGAATCAACGGGACCCCTAAGTATTTGCCTAAATCAGCAGTGTATGACATATTCAGTTTCTGAGCAATTTCCAAAATAATTGTGTTGCCCACATTTTTACTAGTAAAGAACCTGGACTTTGTTGTGCTGATTTTTTGTCCAGAGCACCGGCAGAAATTTTGTAGTACTTCTTCTATCTCCTGGGCCTGTTGGGTAGTGGCTTCACCAAATAGGATGAGGTCATCTGCAAAGAAAATGTGTGATATAGGGGGGCCATGTCTAGATAATTTCACTGGTTTCCATTTCCCCTTATCCACGGCCATATTGATTTGAGCACTCAAAACCTCCATGCAGAGCACAAACAGGTAAGGGGCTATGGGATCCTCTTGCCTCAGACCACGATTAGGGCTAAAAGCCTCCAACTTGTCTCCATTCCAAAGGACAGAGAGCTTTGTTGATGTGATGCAGTACATGAGCAGTCTCTGAAGATGAGTAGATAGACCTATAGAATTAATCACGTTCTGAAGAAAATCCCAACTGACACGGTCGTATGCTTTCTCCAGATCTACTTTAATTGCCATGTAACCTTTCTTCCCTTTCTTTCTATTGGTGAACGAATGGATAACTTCTTGGGTGAGCACAATGTTCGCTGAGCTACCCCTACCCGGGATGAAAGCGCTTTGAGTGGTGTTTACTAGCTTACCAATTACGTTTTGCAATCGATTCCCCAGAACTTTTGTCACCAACTTAATGATGACATTAGCTAATGCAATAGGTCTGAACTGGCTTGGGGTTTCAGGATGATCCACTTTAGGGATGAGAGTTACTAGCACTTCGTTCATTTCAGGAGGGAACCAGGCAGTATCAAACGTCTTCATCACAAAATCAACAACTGACTTCCCTACAGTTGCCCAACATTTCTTAAAGAAGATTGGAGGGAGGCCATCCGGTCCAGCAACTTTGTATGTCCCCATATCAAAACACGCATCCTCTATTTCCTGTTCACAGACCCGTCTATTAAGAAACTGACAATCGGAATGAGATAGGGCCGCCAAAGGGAGATGGCAGGTGCAGTAGTGATGATCATCCTCTCTGGAATACAGACTTTTATAGTAGTTCCTCATCATGTCCTGGATTTCATTAGTGTCAGTGCTCCACGATCCATCGATTTCTTGAGGGTGGTGGTCTTGTTTCTTTGCTTTCGTTTGAGGGAGGTTACATGGTAGAAATGGGTATTTCGCTCTCCTTCAACAATCCACTGCAAGTGGGATTTCTGATGCCAATATCTTTCTTCTTGAACCAAAATTTCCGAGTACTCTTCCTTCAGCTTGATTTCTAGGTCTACCAGGAAGGAAGAGGGGTGTTGAGCCAGGGCCGCCTGTACCCCGGATAAACGTTTAATGCAGGTCTTTTTTCTAGCAAAGATGTTCCCAAAAACTGTTTTGTTCCAAAAGCTTGCCTTTGACATAAAATTCTTAGTGATTTTCCCGAAATCATCCCCACTTTGATCCCAGCTATTCTCTACAAAGGAAGCGAATTCTGAATGTTCAAACCAGGCACTCTGAAAAATTAAGGGGGGGGTCCTTTGAAATACCTCATGTTTGTCTCAACTCGGAGGAGAAGAGGATGATGGTCTGAGTGAGTGCTCGTAAGGTGAGTTAGGGTAACGTCAGGGAACATAGCCATCCAATCCACAGTACACCATGCTTGATCCAACCGTTCTCGAATATGATGACCCTTATATAAGGGGCCCTTCCAAGTAAATTGGGGTCCTTGGTACGAAATCCCCACTAAATCACATGCATCAATCATATGCCTCATACTGTCAACATTCATACCCCCAATAGGTCTGCCACCCTTCTTGTCAGCTTGAGCTATCACCTGATTGAAATCCCCAATGAGACACCAGGGATGTTGTAAAACATTGGAGATGCGTTCAAAGTAGGGCCAATAATCGTTTCGTACTGCAGGTATAGGAGAGGCATAAACGACAGACAGATACCAACATATCTCGACGCCTTTCATAACAGCAAAATTCAGACAATAGTTTGTACTAGGCAGGAGGGTGAGGGACACTTTATCACTATTCCAAAAACACCATATGCCACCTGCAAAGCCCCTCGCCTCCACACAAACACTTTTATCAAAATGGAAGGGACGTAAAATCCGCCAAGCTTGATCACTACTGACTCGTGTTTCCAATAAGCACAGTATATCCGGCCTATGTTCTGTTATCAAATCTTTTATGTTGAGGAGGAAGGCAGAAGAGCCCGCCCCTCTACAATTCCACACTATAATATTCATAGACACAAATATAAATTATTGAGGGGGTTCCCTCTGTCAGTATCATCTCCACCATCCGGGGGTTCATCTCTTAGTCTCCATTGCCCTACATTTCTATTATCATCTTTATATTGTTGCTCTTTTTTTTTGTCAGGGGGCTTCGATTTATAGTTGTTATCATCCCCTTTGGTGTTGGCATTCGTGCTTGGGGGCCTCTGACCATTTGATCCGACCTTCCCATCTTTAGGATGCTGCTGTTTATCTTTCACGTTTGAGATATCATATAAAGGGCTATTCGGATTTCCAGTGGGGAGAGAGTGTGTAGTTTCACCTGGGGAAATCCCTTTTCGTTTAGTTGATTCTTGTTGGGGGGTCTTGCTCACAAGAGAGTCCGTATCCATATCCACCTCGGCTGTCTTATTGGATGCTTTAGATGTGCCGTCTTTAGATAGTAAGGTGATCACAGGATCTTTAAAGTTCGAAACAGCTTCTTTCATCTTGTCTTGGATTTCCATGACCAAGTCAGGTTGCTCATGTTGTTCAACTAACTCCTCATTAGGTTCTTCCTCAAATAATACATTAAATCTCGAGCCCGAGCTGAACCCCTGCTTGCCATTATCACCGAACTCTTGCTCATTTTGCCGTGTATTGTTATTCAGGTTGCCTTCCCGACGTTCAGAGTTTTGTCCGGCATGCTGCCTATTGTTCCTTGATCCTTGACCCGTATTGGGTCTCCTCCTTCGTGTTGTTGCGATCATCCACGGTCCAAATGGCTTCTCCGGTGTAGGGCCAAAGGGAGCTTTTGAGGATCCCGCTACATCATTTGCTTGATCGGATTGTGGGTCTGTGTTGGGGTTAGTATTAGGGCAATGACGTGGCCTTTTCTAGTGCTAATACCAGTCCTTAACCGACAGTGTATCGGGTCAAACTGTAGTGCTAGTATGGTGAGTCAGAGTGTCGAATCCTCAGGGAACTTGGTAATTCTTCTAAGTGTGGTTAAACACCAAAGAGCCGTGATTAACTCGATCTAAACCGTAATTTTATAACACGATTACTACTATTCTACTCAACATAAAATAAATACGTAATTTAAAAATTATTCTAATATAATATATATAGATATATAAATATATATAGATATACATAAATTGTAAAATATATATACAGATATAAATATATAGATACCAATATATTTTATAGAACTAGCCAAAGTTTATATAATTGATTTATACGATCTTTTCAGTAGACGGAATGTGCTCGATCTTTCCTTTTATTTTAGGTCCATTTGAGTAAATGAAACGGTGCACTCCTGAGGTTAACAATTCCTCCTCACACGAGCGTATGAAATTGTCATATGTCATTGTCATCGCTCAATCTTCACAAACGCCCCATGCTAATCTCGTTAGTCCGAACAGTACCGAGTACAAATCTACCCCGGATAAAAGAGGTTATTCCATTTGTCGACGGCCGATGTTATTCAAAAGGCTCCGGTTGTCGGGCGGATCGATTTAACTTTCCGGTTTTAGTTTCAATTAAACTCGTTGATTTTAACATTATTATGATCTCGAGCACAATTTTAATAAGATCTATCTTTCCCAAGACAAATCGCCCCCGGGTAGGAAATAGGATTCCGTAGTCACGCTTTCGCACGGCCAATTTTACCCTCCGGTTTTTCTATCTTTTATCTCATATCCTAACTTCTCGGTCAATTCATCGTTAGGTTATATGGTGCGATTCATCTTGGTTAATTACGTCAATCCGAATATTATCAATACATTACGAATAGAAAAAGATTCAATTAACTCAATTTTAATCAATTTTACTTTAGACAAACATTCCTTTACCGAAAAGATCGAAATAAAACGATTACATAACTTTGGCTAGTTATTAGATCTAGCCTAATAACATTATAAAAAGACAAACATAATAAACATAGATACTTAAGAAATTTTACCCGATTACAACTGTTGAATCAGAAGTTGTATTCTTCCGGATGTTACAACAACTTCAACAACACTGATCTTCTGATAATTTTCTCGAGCATTATAACGATACTACTTTATTTATGGCATAAGGCCTATATACATACATACTATTTCTAAGAAAAAGAGGTTAGGAAACTATATTGGTACCCCTTTGCAGGCTGTATGAATTGCTCTATTTATAAGCAAATTTTTCAGGGCCGGATCGATCCGAGGTGATGCCGGATCGATCCGGGAATAAAAAATAGTATCCCTTAGATTATTCTCTGCAGGATCACATGCTGGATAATCATTAGTTTCCTCGGATCGATCCGAGGTTAATCCGGATTGATCCGGGGAGCTTTTTATTCCTTAACTTGATCTGAAACTTGATAAAATCATAACTTGAGCTCTGGATCTCCAAATGACATAATTCAAGAGGCGTTGGAAAGCTCTTGAGAAGATCTATAACTTCCATGAAGGACTCTTCTTCAGAAAATGCCTTTTTGATGGGCCATTTGTTCGTCGAAAATATAATTCGATAATGGTGTCACGAACTATTGATCCACTTGAACTTTAAATCTCATGGCACTTCCTTACTACCTTCAAAAGATACGATTTTACTTCAAAAAGTGTCGTCACTCGGGGTCTTGGTTTACCTAAGATCCGCAAATAAAATACCAAAAATACCCCCGTAAATCGACACGACACTCCGGTTATTATCCCGGTACAAAATTTATAACTTTTTATTACTTTTACTAGATTTTTATAGTATTTAGATTTATTCATAACTATTAATATTTTATAAGATTATCGTTATAATTTCTTATATTTTATATAAAAAGAGTCGATAACGTATATAAAACCTCGTAATTTTTATCATATAAATGTTATACATCAACTACTCCCCACTTAGCTATTTGATCGTCCTCGAGCAAAATAAGCGGTAATATATAAAAATTACAATAAAAATGATATACGTGGTAGGGTAGATTTCAAATTAGTAAAATATCATTTCAATATTATAAACATATTAATTATATCTTTCTTAGAAATTAACAAGATAAGAAGTGTAGATAACTTAGATAAATTATTTATCAACTATTATTCAAAGGAAATTTCGCATAATCTACTTAAATATAATTAAAATTATAGAATCATTCTCCTATCTCAACTTATATGAAATATTTGGAATTAAGGACTAAGTCAAGTAGTTGACAAAATGGATTATACTTTTTAGGCTCAGGATGTTGGTCAATCGAAAGGATAGAAAAGAAAAATCAAAAGAGAAAGAAGCAAGTCGTACGTACTTACACCTTCATAATTTTGATCAAAAATACCTCGATTAATAATATTCTGATTTTTTTTTTTTTTATGAACTAAAAGCGTGCGTGTGTGTAGAAAATCAAACTTACAAGCATTGCTTCATCAAGATTAATCGGAGTAATACTCTTTCGATTGAAAATTACAATTCCGGTTTCCTTAAACTTGTAATCATTCTTGAGATCTTATGATTCGACTTTTTATCGGGAGCTTTTAAACCTCATAATGATATAGGACATTTCGAGATAACACCCTACTGCACTCAAATCATTGGTAGCTACAACCGATTTTTAGTTGTTAATCAAAGATAAGGAAGATACCTGGTATTTGATTACTTCTATGTAAATATGGTGCTTCGTTCTTAATTCTTTTATAGAATATTAACATATCCGAACTTATTACCAAAATCGACTATTTTGCAAGCGTCATGAGGTAAGATCGAATATACTAATACTTATCTAATTTTTTCAATCTCAGCATACACCATTCTTAGCTTTTGTGTCATCATCTCTTTTCATAAGTACATACAAACTCGTGGGATTTTTAGGAAATGTAGACCACATTAAGCTAAGGGTCGATTATAATCAAAAAAATGGCTATTTCGAGTGAGGTCTTGATCACTCTAATCAAGGCTGAGGTAGGGACAAAAATTAGAAATTTATTTAGGTAGGCTATTTGGCTATAGTTTATATTTTTATGGTGCCAAAAATCTCATCATTCCTAATCCAATTCCAAACTCATAATTCGTTTTGAAAAGAAAATTATTCTAAAATTTCATTATAATATAAGTATATTTGCTAAATTTCATATGAAAATTACTTGATAATATTTATGTATAGTTACATATACTTAAAATCTTCTAAAAATCTAAAATTGACATATATAATATGATTATAATATATCTAATTTACTTTACTTAATTAAAATCTATTCTTACAACTTTATATTATTTTTATTCATATTAATTATATATTATCTAGTTATTTTGATTCAAGAAAAATTAAACTAAGTATTAAGCATTTAAGTATAAATTTATATGAGAAAATTTTAATTTTTATTTACTAACTTACCTCTACTCCCCACTTACGAAATGGCATCGTCCCGATGTACGTTGAGTAATAAAAAGTAGGTTCGAAAATAAAATTAAAATTTTATACGATTTTGATTTTTATTAATTTTTGCAACATATATTATTCTGATTAAAGAAAACGACATATATATTAAACATTAATGAAACTATTACAAACTTTAAAGAAACTAAATTAAAAAGCGATGTTAACCGTCTAACTTAATCGAGTACTAATTTAACAACAACAACTTTTAACTGATTTCCAACAACACCTCAAACCGTAGATGAACATCCGGGAGTATCTACCGGAAGTAATCCCAACTGAGAATCACGAGATGGAAAAATCTCGTCTGTAGTAAACTCAGGCACGTGATTCAGTTGGACACAAAGTTGAGAGATAACCCAGTGCAAACGGTAGCGGTCATCCCCTATTGCGTCTCTCTACCGCAAAATTAATTGCGAGTTTTGAACATCAAAATCCCCCAATCAATGTATGCCCCCACGGTCGGTGCATACAACATGAGAGCATCTCATCATCCGTAACCCCTAAAAAATCTCTAGTTGGATAGATCCGGGAATTAATGAAGCGTTTCCACGCCCTCGATGAGGGGGTAAAGCCGTAGTCGAAGAATCATAATTATGATCAAACGGTGGAAACACATATTGAAAGGCTTCGCAAGACGATTTACAACATTGTAAGCATTTCCGAGTTCCCAAAGAAACTCGTAGTGTGGGTTTTGCTCAAAAGTAGATAGTGGAATTTGAAAGATTTGATTTATGATAATCGGAGAAAATGATATAACGACGCCCCTAACAAGAATGAGATGAGACGAGGCCACTGCCGTTATATCAGTAAGAGACGCATAAAAATCTCTGACAATTGAAATGTTAATTCTACCTCTTGGAGTCCTAATCAGCTTCTTCCACCCGCAACCTCGGATTAGATTCCGTACCCACTGATAAATTTTTTCTGTATTCAAGCCTTTCTCCATAAGAATAGGAGAATGGACGAAATTTAGACGTCTCGGAACGTCATTATGAAAACACGAAGCATGGCTTTCAGGAACCACACCATCGGCGTATGTGGTTCGTAACTATTGACCGAGGGAGAGGAGTGGTGAGACATTATTTTATCGATACGTAAAATAAACAAAGACAGATAGAATAAAGAAGGAATGAGCAAAGTTGAAGGCTTGCGCCTCCTTCCTTTTATAGAAATGTATCTATCAAGCAAAAGTAGGAAAGATCTCCTTTTTGGCGTTTTTGTACTTACCGGATCGATCCGGAAAAGGGCCGGATCGATCCGGCCTCTCAACTAGTAATCCCGTCAGTCGGTATACGAACACCGGATCGATCGAGAAAAAGGCCGGATCGATCCGGAAAATTACTATTCACGGACGAGTTGTTTTTGCTTGGAAAAAAGCCTAGATTTTTCTAGGTGATATGTTTTTCTTCCTATCTTCGGTTTATTATGTTATAACGATAAATTTTACTACACAGTGTGTACTAACATAAAACCAAACGAAAGTAAAATAAAATTCTACGAAGATCGTATTAAAATAAAATCCTACAAAAACCAAAATAACCTAAAATTGTACGAAAATGAAATTGTACGAAAAATAAATTGTTTTCAATGTCAATAATCATAAAATGTTTAAAATCACTCCTCTTCATCACTCATCTCGACGTGGCTTGAACTTGGCATAGCCTGAGAACTGGCCGGATCATAAGTCGATTCTTGGAATGGATTTTGAAAATATGTTGACATCCGAACCGAGCTATCCAACCCCATCGAGCTCATCTCTCTCGTGACATCGAAAAAGTGCTTCCCCATGTCGTCGTGGTATGGCCAAATGATCCAAATTCGGCCAAACGGATGTTGTACCGCCGTAGTACTCGTCGAAAAATCCCCTACACCACTAGTTTGAAATCCAAAAGAATGTGGCATTTGTTGGAAGTCCGAGCGAGGTGGCATTGGTGGAATAAAGTCCGGCAAGGTATATGGTACGGATTGGCAATGCGGAATATCCATCTCGGCATAGGTAGGGTTTTGCAAGATATTCATTTGATATATACCTCGCATGCCTTGACGCAAATCTTCGACCATAACCTATTCCTTTCGCGAAAACAAACCATATTGGCATTGGCACGATGAACATCATAGGCCATTGATTGAAACATGTCGTATGTGATGGTATTTGGAAATTGATTTTGAGTTGGACTGGATGAAGGAGGGACAGTAGTGGATGGGGTAGGCTGAGGTCGTTGGCGGTTAGGGTTCATAAAATCTATTCTTCCTGCCGGCCTAAGTGGTAAACTAGGACCTATAAGCGTGTCATCAACCACCATCAAATTATCATTTGGAAGTTCAGGGACACCTATCTGGCGACATAAGGAAGAAATAAAACAAGGAAAAGGCATGTGACCGCCTGGTTTGGCGATTGAGACAAATTCCTTGGCCCTTCTATACATTATCCCGCCTACATCCACAGTATCTCATTGACCATAGCCCAAGCAATACACAGATCCTCTTTACCAAAAGATGTAAAATGACGTGTAGGGTAAAGAGTGTGGCTAATAAAACGTTTAATAGCTCTCATATCCCGTATACAATTTCCATAGGAAAACCTCGTTTTCATGCCGACGGCAATGGGATCTAACTCATTTCGGGCTAGTGATACAATATAATCAAAGTCCGCAGCTCCTCTAAATTCCATACAATATAATAATCCTCACTCTCTCGGTATATCGGGATACCATAAATAGCATTTATAACCCGAGGATTAAACGGTACCGTCCTAGTTCTTAGGTTGACGAAGTTAACTCACCACCTTCGTAGCATTATGAGTTGCTACCAGAGAATTAAAATTCAGCTACTAAGGTTGTGTTAATTTCACCCGACCTTAAACTAGCTAACTCCAACCACTGTCGTCTTTCAAAAATTTCTTTTACCTCCCTTCCCAAATCTTTGAAATCTAAGCCCCTCTCTATTGCAACTAAACACTTTCCAAATTTATTTTTCAATGCTTTCTTAGCTGCAGCAGACGCGGTTCTTTCAAAACTAACTGCCAATTCTTCTTCTGTTAAAGGTCTAGTTTCTATAACCGGGATTTGGGTTGGGATATGCGGCTTACGTTTTTTACTAGCTTTTGATGATTCGGCCATTCTACGATAGTGACACAATAACAAAACAACAACAAAACAACAAAAGAAACAACCAAAACAACACAAATGAGTAACAAATTAAAAAGTTGCTTAGAAAAAAAACGAAATTAACAAAATAATTGACTACAATGTTACCTTCTAATGCTTAAGAGGTTGAAATTTGGCCGGAAAAGATGAAAATTTGCCGGAATGAAAGTTGAAGCTTTCCCTTGAAAAATTCTTCAATTTAAATGAAAGTTTGAAGAGAGGAGAGGAAAATGAGAAAAGTTTAAGAGTTGGGGTAGTTTAATAGTAATGTTGTGTGATGATTTGAAGAAAAAAAAATTCGAAATGGGGGAGAGGGGAGGGGCGGCTGTTTTAAGAAAAGTGAAAGAAGAAGAAGAAGAATGGACCCCGTTCCCTTTTTAGGTTTTTTTAGGTTCCGGATCGATCCGGGATTAGGTCGGATCGATCCGACCAAAGATTTTTTTTTTTTTTTTTTTTTTTTTTTTAAAACCTTAATAAAACTTCTACAAAATTTAAATAAAACCTTTTATAAAAACTTTATAAAACTTTTAAGTAATTCCATAAAGATCCTATTTATAAAATTTTCAAAAGTTATATAAAAATTTTATAAATATTATAAAATTCATAAGGGTCCTAATTCCATTACTTCCAAATCTTCCAGAGTTCTGACGTAACGTTCTATCAACCTAACCTTAAGAAATGAGGCGTTCGAATTTTCCCTTTGATCTCTATCGGGATTTTCGGATAACCACCTAATCGTTCCCTTCTTAACAACATTCAAACACTCATCCTGGGATTTGGTTGTGCTTTCCCTACATTTCCCATCATGCTCACTTTTTCCACAGATTCTGCATCTCATCGAAACTTTGCCCTTCTCTTTATTGAACTTCTCGATTTTCCATTACAAACTTCTTTCAATCTGATCTCTCTCAACAATTGCTTGTTTTTCTCAAAAACTGAAGCTTCTATTTTAAACGCGACATCTTTATCCAGGCCTAATTTCAAAAGCAAAATAAAAACTCCTATTCTATCTAAAAAAAACATCCAGTTCTTTTACGTCTATCCGGTAAAAGACGAAACTAGTTCAAACATATAAAACACAGAAAAGTAGAAGAAAGATAGATAGCACCTGATATTCGGCTGATTTCAGTTCCTCTGCTTTTCAAATTTTTTTTTTTTTCAATTTGTCGGGGGATCAGTCAGTAGCATTACTTCTCCCTTCAGTGTGATTCCTTCTCCCTCCACAAATAACTTCACTCTGTGGCCATTGGCTATAAAAGTCGTATTTCCATCAGTTAGTTCAACAAACTCCGCATTTGTAAACCCTTGTTACTTTAAATGGACCCGTCCATCTTGATTTAAGCTTACCCGGAAATAACTTTAAACGTGAATTGTACAAGAGCACTCGATCACCTACATGGAACTCACGACTATAGATTCTCTTATCATGAAAAGATTTCGTGCGTTCCTTGTAGATTCGAGCGTTTTCATAAGAATCGAGACGAAATTCTTCTAGTTCGTTAATTGAAGCAATCTATGATCACCGACAAACCTTAGGATCGAAATTCGTAAATTTAATAGCCGTAAGGCTCGGTGTTCTAACTCAACCGGGAGATGACAAGACTTACCAAAGACTAGTTTATAGGGAGAACAACCAATTGGTGTCTTAAAAGTCGTTTCGTACGCCCATAATGCATCGTCTAATTTAACTCGCCAGCTTTTACGATTTGAATCAACTGTTTTTTCCACGATTCTTTTGATTTCTCTATTAGACACCTCTACCCCGACCACCGGTTTGCGGATGATAGGGCGTTCCTAACTTACGTGTTACACCATATTTTTCAACTATCTTGGTAAATGGTCTATTACAAAAGTGTGACCCTCTATCACTAATGATAGCCCTCGGAATACCATATCGGGTGAATATATTCTTTTTAAGGAATCGTATGACAACTTTGGTATCATTAGTGGGAAGAGCTTCAGCTTCTACCCATTTTGAAACATAATCTACCATTACTAAAATAAATCTTTTCCCAAAAGATATAGGGAATGGTCCCATGAAATCTATACCCCAAACATCAAATAACTCACATTCTAAAATAGGTTGCATAGGCATTTCATGTTTTTTAGATACATTTCCCCATTTTTGACAAGATTCACAAGATTTAACATACTTATACGCATCTTTATATAGTGTAGGCCAATAAAAACCACATTGTAAAACTTTAAAAGCAGTTTTCCAACCTCCATGATGACCTCCTGCCTCACGATCATGACAAAATGATAAAACACTTAAAATTTCATTATTAGGCACACATTTTTCTCGATTATCCCATCCGAACATTTACGGAAAAGGTCTGGTTCCTCCCAGTAATAAAATTTTAAGTCATAAAAGAATTTCTTTTTCTGTTGCCAAGTCCAATGAGACGGAATGTAATCACAGGTTAAGTAATTAATGATATCTCCAAACCAGGGTGATATTTCCTTAGAAGGAATTCTATTCTTTAATAACTGCATAGTTGAAGGAGTATCTATTCTAAATAGTTGTTCATCAGGAAATGAATCTTTAATTTCATTTCCTATTTCTTCATCATTTTCCATTCTACTTAGATGATCTGCTACTACATTTTCACTTCCTTTTTTGTCTTTAATTTCAATATCAAATTCTTGAAGTAAGAGAATCCATCTAAGAAGACGTGGTTTAGCATCTTTCTTACTTAGTAAATACTTCCGGGCTGAATGGTCTGTATAAATTATTACCTTAGATCCAACAATATACGATCTAAACTTATCTAAGGCAAAAATTACAGCCAACAGTTCTTTTTATGTAGTTGCGTAATTAAGTTGAGCTGCGTTTAGTGTGTGAGATGCATAGTAGATAGCTTTGAGAATTTTATTATATCTTTGACCTAAAACTCGCTCCTGCCTAAATCACTTGCATCACACATAATTTCAAACGGCAAACTCCAATCCGGTGCTACTAACACCGGTGCAAAAGTAGTCAACCTCGCTTTTAAGGTCCGAAAGGCTTCCATACATTTACTATCAAAGTTGAAAGGTACTTCCTTTTCAAGTAAATGACTTAGAGGCTTTGCTATTTTCGAGAAATCGGCAATGAACCTTCTATAAAAACCTGCATGTCCGAGAAATCCTCTTAGGGTTCTTAAATTAACTGGTGGAGGTAATTTTTCAATTACTTCTACCTTAGCTTTATCAACTTCAATACCTTCTTCAGAGATTCTGTGACCTAGAACAATTCCTTTGATACCATTAAATGACATTTTTCCCAGTTTAGTACTAAATTGGTATCTTCACATCGTTGTAACACTCGTTCTAAGTGTGATAAACATTCGTCGAAAGAATCTCCATAAACACTAAAGTCGTCCATAAAGATTTCTAAGAATTTCTCAAGCATATCAGCAAATATAGCCATCATACATCTTTGAAACGTAGCAGAGCATTACATAAACCAAACGGCATTCTTTTATAAGCAAAAGTTCCATAAGGACAAGTGAAAGTAGTTTTTTCTCTATCTCCCGCCGCAATGAATATCTCGTAAATATCCCGAATAACCATCTAAGAAACAAGTAATACTTATGTCCACTTAAACGTTCCAACATCTGAACTATGAATGGAAGTGGATGATGATCTTTCTTAGTATGATCATTTAGTTTTCTAAAGTCAATGCACATTCGATAACCCGTAATCTCTCTAGTCGGAATCCATTCATTCTTTTCATTCTCTTTCACTGTGAAACCTCCTTTCTTTGGTACCACTTGAGTTGGACTTACCCATTCACTATCCGATATGGGAAATATTATCCCCATTTCTAATAGCTTAATGACCTCTTTCTTAACAATCAACCGCAAATTTGGGTTGAGGCGGCGTTGCGGTTGAATACAAGGTTTAGCATCTTCCTTCGAATTAACTTATGAACGCAAATCTCGTGGCTAATACCTCGAATATCGGCAATCGTCCATCCAAAAGCTTTCTTATGCTTTTTCAACATTCTAAGTAATTGATCTTCTTGTTGCTCGTTAAAGATGATGAAATGATAACCGGTAATAGATTATTAGTTTCAAGAAAAGCATACTTCGATTTAAAGGTAGCGGTTTCAATTCCGCATTCTTAGGTGGATTTTCCAAAGTGAAGGTTTAAGAACCGGTCCTTCTAGTTCTAATTCCAAATACTTATGCCATGATGGTTTAAAAGTAAAACTTCCTTTATCTAGAGAAAGAATTATCTCTTTCATTTCGGTGTCTTCCTCATCTTCCCTATAGATAGATAGAGTCAAGCATTCTTCTAATCGTCTTCAAAAGTTGGCAACCGATTATCATAGACGGAATGAATATCTTCTATAAAAGAACATGATTTCGGTGATCCGTATGGATGGTTCATAGCTTTGAAAATATTGAAAGCAACTTCATCTTCATTGACTCTCGAATTAACTCTCCTTTCTCGGACATCTATTAAAGTTCTTCCCGTAGCTAGAAACGGTCGACCTAAGATAAGTGGCGCCGAATATCCTTCTTCCATTTCCATTACTACAAAGTCTACTGGAAAATAGAACTTGTCTACTTTAACCAATACGTCCTCAATAATTCCTTTAGGGTATTTAATCGATCTATCTGCCATCTGCAGAGTCATTTCAGTTTTCGTAAGATTTCCTATGCCTAGCTTCTTATAATCCTCATAAGACATGAGGTTTATACTAGCTCCAAGATCACATAAGACCTTCTTAAACAGAAATCCTCCAATTTCACACGGAATGGTAAAACTTCCCGGATCTTTCAGTTTAGGTGGTAACTTATGTTGCAAAACCGCAGAACATTCTTCATTTAGGCATATATTCTCATATTCCTCTAATTTTTTCTTGTTTGACAGAATATCTTTCAGAAACTTTCCATAAGCAGGCATACTAATTAAAGCTTCGATAACAGGGATATTAACATGAATATGACGAAAGGTATCAAGGAAACGAGCATACTTCTGATCAATTTTTAATTTTTTAATTTGATCTTTAGGTGGGTAAGGTAAAGATTCCAAATCTACAACCTTTGATCCCAAATTCATTTTCTCTTTTCCTTTCTCCTTAAACCTTTGAGTATTACTTGATCGCCAAGTATCATGATCTTGAGTTTTTTCTTTTAAGACATTCCCTGAATCAATCTCTACTTCAGATTCCTTCAGTTCTTCTTGTTTTTCATCCTTGTTTTCTTTATCTTCTACTCTAACATGTTCTTTGAATAAATTCCTTAAATCTTTATCCATGGGATCTCTCAAAATCCTAGGGATTTTTACCCATTTTTCACCTTCATTTTTAGGTTCCAAACTTCTATTCCTTTTCAAGAAATTCTCTATAATTTCTTCTTCCTCATCGCTGAATTCAATTTCATCTTTGGTTTCATCATTCTCACCATCTAAATCATTTTCTACTTCATTATTCCCGAAGTTTTCTACTCCATTACTACCACGAGTTTTCTACTTCTCGTAACTACAACATTTACCTCTCTTGGGTTTCTTTCAAGTATTACTTGGTAATCCTCCAGAGGTCTATCGTTATTACGTTCACCTTCCCTACTCAAATGATCTTCCATATTCCTTAATGAGGCTTCTATCGTTCTCATTACGGTATCATGTCCACTCATAGATGTTTTCATTGTACTCGATCCTTAGAGACCTGTACCAATAGAGGTCATCATTGTTTCCATATTCTTAGCTCGAGTGGATACTACACCCATCATATTTTCCATTAACTTCTCCCATTTTTCAACTCCTTCGCAGTTGAGTTGAACTTTGAGTTACCGGTATACTTTGAGTGGTATGTTGAGGATAGGATTTAGGTAATGATTGTAAATTTCGATTAGATGTGTTTTCTTGATAAACTTGATTATTATTCATATTCCTATATGGAACTCGGATATGGCGGTTGTCCTTGCTTACTAGGGTTTTCGACCATCGATAAGTAGGGTGATCTCTTCTAATAGCATTAAACGAGTTTGAGTATGCATTGTTCAAATTCCTATGCTGTTGAAGAAAACTCACCTCCTCTCTTGAGTATCCTGTTGGTTCTTCAATCCCTAATGGCATTTTATCCTGATTTGAGTACTCAGTTGGAGTACTATTCTCTCGAGCTTTGGTTTTTGTTTTGTAGGCCATCAAATTTCCTACTCAAATTTTCTAAGTGTGCTAAAACTTCCGTATTAGATGTACATTCTCCCGCAAAAGCTACTTTTCTCGGTGCTAGAACCGGTTTCCCACATTCTCGTTATTTTTGGAAATCTTTTCTATAGCATCGTAAACTATTTGAGCTTCACTCATCATTAAAGAACCACCACATGCATGATCTACATCAAGCACGTGAATCTTTTCTTAATTTACGACAAAAAAGTTGAATTTGCATATCTAAGGAATAACCATGGTCGGGACAAGCTCTTAACAACTTTTTAAATCTTTCCTGTGCATTCCCGAGTGTTTCTTCGCATCCTTGTCTAAAGTTAGCAACCTCAACTTTTAACTCCAAATTTCGTCCAGGAGTAAAATATTGTTTCAGAAATTCAGTTTGAATCTCCTCCCAACTAGTAAGTGAGTGATGTGGGAGAGACATAAACCAATCTCGGGCTCGTCCTTTTAAAGAAAAAGGAAACATAGTCATCCTTGTTAATTCCTTATGAGCACCTTGACTTTTGGCTGTATTGCACAGTTCTTCAAAAAGATAGAGATGATGATGTGGATCTTCATCATCCTCTCCTAAGAATTGGGCTCTTGCGTCAATTAAACCAAAAAGATGAGATTTAATTTCGAAATTGTTTGCTCCTTCATTGGGTAAAAGAATGGGATTATTAGTCTGGTTTCTTCTTATAGTTTTTGATCACAGATAGGTCTCGGGTTTGGTGGGTTATTACGATTGTTCTGGTTCCGATTTTGATTATTTCTATTATTATTATTTTGATTATTAGGGTTAACGTGTTCGTCCATGCCCTAGAGCATGTTCTAGTCCTTGTTCGTGTGTTTCATCACCGATTTCACCCATTCTCGTATTTCGTTTGAAGATGATTCGTCGGATTTCCCCGACTAGTATGACCTCGTTTACTCTCTACTCTTAACTCGCCTTTCGTAAGTGTTTATGTCGGGCTTATAAGGAGCGAGTGGGGCCTTACCACTTCTGGTCATCAACTAACGAAAATAGAAAATAACACGAAATTGATAGTAGTGGATATTGGTAACTTACCTATAAGGTAGGTACCAACGAAAAATAAAATAGAAATGAGATAAGAAAAGTGTTGACTTATTCTCGAGAATTTTGAGCTAATACAAGTAGTAACCATAGACACAAAAGAAAGAAATTAGCGACGCTCCCCGGCAACGGCGCCAGAAAGCTGACGTGGCCTTTTCTAGTGCTAATACCAGTCCTTAACCGACAGTGTATCGGGTCAAACTGTAGTGCTAGTATGGTGAGTCAGAGTGTCGAATCCTCGGGAACTTGGTAATTCTTCTAAGTGTGGTTAAACACCAAAGAGCTGTGATTAACTCGATCTAAACCGCAATTTTATAACACGATTACTACTATTCTACTCAACATAAAATAAATACGTAATTTAAAAATTATTCTAATATAATATATATAGATATATAAATATATATAGATATACATAAATTGTAAAATATATATACGTATATAAATATATAGATACCAATATATTTTATAGAACTAGCCAAAGTTTATATAATTGATTTATACGATCTTTTCAAGTAGACGGAATGTGCTCGATCTTTCCTTTTATTTTAGGTCCATTTGAGTAAATGAAACGGTGCACTCCCGAGGTTAACAATTCCTCCTCACACGAGCGTATGAAATTGTCATATGTCATTGTCATCGTTCAATCTTCACAACCGCCCCATGCTAATCTCGTTAGTCCGAACAGTACCGAGTACAAATCTACCCCGGATAAAAGAGGTTATTCCATTTGTCGACGGCCGATGTTATTCAAAAGGCTCCGGTTGTCGGCGGATCGATTTAACTTTCCGGTTTTAGTTTCAATTAAACTCGTTGATTTTAACATTATTATGATCTCGAGCACAATTTTGATAAGATCTATCTTTCCCAAGACAAACCGCCCCCGGGTAGGAAATAGGATTCCGTAGTCACGCTTTCGCACGGCCAATTTTACCCTCCGGTTTTTCTATCTTTTATCTCATATCCTAACTTCTCTCGGTCGGTTCATCGTTAGGTTATATGGTGCGATTCATCTTGGTTAATTACGTCAATCCGAATATTATCAATACATTACGAGAATAGAAAAAGATTCAATTAACTCAATTTTAATCAATTTTACTTTAGACAAACATTCCTTTACCGAAAAGATCGAAATAAAACGATTACATAACTTTGGCTAGTTATTAGATCTAGCCTAATAACATTATAAAAAGACAAACATAATAAACATAGATACTTAAGAAATTTTACCCGATTACAATCGTTGAATCGAAGTCGTATTCTTCCGGATGTTACAACAACTTCAACAACACCGATCTTTCGATAATTTTCTCGAGCATTATAACGATACTACTTTATTTATGGCATAAGGCCTATATACATACATACTATTTCTAAGAAAAAGAGGTTAGGAAACTATATTGGTACCCCTTTGCAGGCTGTATGAACTGCTCTATTTATAAGCAAATTTTTCAGGGCCGGATCGATCTGAGGTGATGCCGGATCGATCCGGGAATAAAAAATAGTATCCCTTAGATTATTCTCTGTAGGATCACATGCTGGATAATCATTAGTTTCCTCGGATCGATCCGAGGTTAATCCGGATTGATCCGGGAAGCTTTATTCCTTAACTTGATCTGAAACTTGATAAAATCATAACTTGAGCTCTGGATCTCCAAATGACATAATTCAAGAGGCGTTGGAAAGCTGTTGAGAAGATTTATAACTTCCATGAAGGACTCTTCTTCAGAAAATGCCTTTTTGATGGGCCATTTGTTCGTCGAAAATATAATTCGATAATGGTGTCACGAACTATTGATCCACTTGAACTTTAAATCTCATGGCACTTCCTTACTACCTTCAAAAGATACGATTTTACTTCAAAAAGTGTCGTCACTCGGGGTCTTGGTTTACCTAAGATCCGCAAATAAAATACCAAAAATACCCCCGTAAATCGACACGACACTCCGGTTATTATCCCGGTACAAAATTTATAACTTTTTATTACTTTTACTAGATTTTTATAGTATTTAGATTTATTCATAACTATTAATATTTTATAAGATTATCGTTATAATTTCTTATATTTTATATAAAAAGAGTCGATAACGTATATAAAACCTCGTAATTTTTATCATATAAATGTTATACATCAGGCAATTTTGCGTCTTGTGACCGAATCTGCCACATTCGAAACATATCTGCTGCAGGCCCTCGTACTCTACTGCAAATGTGTTGCCATTTAGAACCACCTTTGTTCTCAATACACGATGTAGATTCATTTCCACACACACCCTAACAAATTTTGCCCTAGTCGTTCTGGATGTCACGATGTCTACCTTCCTTGGCTTCCCGACTCTTCTAGCCAAGCTTAGCAGAAGTTTTCATCCTCAAAAAGTTCCATTGGCATGCCTGGAAACCTTACCCAAACCAAAGTTTTGAGGATTTGCTGTTTCGATGGTTGGAAGAATGGCCTCCACTTCATCACGGTGAGGTAGTGTCCCTGTATAAGCCAAGGTCCCATGGACAGGGCCAATTCATAATCTTCTTTGCTGGCAAATCTAATCACAAAAAAATCTTGCTCAAGATCAACAATATCAAGCTCCCCTGATTTCCCCACATACTATTCAATCGTTGTTGCAGTATTCGGAATGAGACATTCCTGCCAATTACCTTTACTACTCAAATGGATCCTTCGATTGCTATGGAAACGGACGGCGATGGCCAATCTACTGAGGAAGCAGATATTCTCCGACGCAGTTTTTAGTCGTTAATAACTGGCAAGATTCTTAACACGGAGAAAATACATAATTTTACAATGCCGAAATTTATTTGTACTGATAATAATAATATGTCCCTAATTAGACCTTCTAAGTCAGACCAAATTGTCATTTTGCCATTTATCATTTCAGCTGAAGGAGTGAGTTAGTTTGTACTTTCACTGTCATTTGAGCTAGGAGTGAGCTTGTTCGGACTTCCACTGTGACGTCCCGTTCTCGGATACGGAGTTCTTATCCGGAGAATGACATCCGACACGTATAACATTAAATCATCTTAACATAATACGTAAGCCTTACATAATCGTATCATAAGTAAAGCAACACGGAAGACCAATAGACTCGGGTACACATACCGAGATCTAAAAAAAGTTACAATACTATCCAACTAAAGGAAGAAACGATAAATTATAATAACGAATATCTTACAAAGTACGATATGTCTTACAAACCCAAATGGAAAAGTATCTTACAACGCAAGTCTTATATTACAAACCAAAGTGATATATATGACTTTGAATATTTGAAGATGGCAAATTCTTGAATCTCCAGATATTGCTTTTAATCTCTTTGAATGTTTGAAGATGTAGAGAGAATTCTTGATGACTTAGAGAATAATTCACTAAATTGTTACAAAGTTCAAATTTTGGTTTTCAAATGCTCAAGTCCTCTATTTATAGTGGTAGCATTCTTCACGTCTGTTATGCTTCTTCACGGCCGAAATAATCTCTGTTGGGTCTGAATCTTCCCGTTGATAAGTAGAGATTTCGCAATCCGGCTCGATCAAATACAATTTATAAAACTCGAAACCTTAGGCAAAACTCACTTTCTAACCGGCAGTGAACCGGGTCGATCGTAGGTAGTGCGTTCAGAGTCCGAGGTCGATCCCACGAGGAGATTGAGTCGAATATAAAACTTGTGTTAAAATCAGAGGGCAAAGAGTATACGAACAAGACAAAAGATTGAAGCATTTATTATTTCACGACATACACAAGGATCTGAATCAAGACTTTTATCCAGAGTAAATTTCATCAAACTAATGATCTACACAATCAAAACAATATTGAGAGCAAACAAATCGAAATCAGGAAACTCACAATAATGAAGATCTAAATATTGCAGATCAAGACTTTTGAATCCCAAATCAGCAAAAGATAGCAATCTTTTTTTTTTGTCAGAAAAAGATAGCAATCTTTAATCCATACAATGATCCCAGGCACGAACTCAACCAAGCTATCGATCGAATATCGTATTCTACTCTATTTTAATAATCTAAACTAAGGAATTGAAATAAGGAGCCTAGTCCGGGGCTCTAATCCGGCTATTTAGATGTCAACCTGTCATAACAACCGCCGAAGCGGCTGGGTTGAGCACCTAAGCCGGCCTCGAGCTTCGTCTAGGCCAATAAAAGTCAGAATATATGTTTCTTAGGTTTAGCTGCTCTTAAATAGGCAGAAAATCGCGACCTTGACCTAGTTGGGCCGACCAACTTGGCCCATTAAACTCGTCTTCAGTAAATCGGTGATAACTTGATGTGTAGAGCCCCGATTTGAACGATTCAAGATGCGTTGGAAAGCTCGTTTAATTCCCTAACAACTTTCATGAAGCCCACTTGACCAGAAAATGCCTCCAAGATAGGTAAAAATAAATATTAACGAACAGGCATGGTGAAATACTGCTGTCGGCGCCAAACGAGCGTTTGCCTCATGTCAAACGCCCGTCTTCCTTGAAGTCTGATTCTTGATTAGGGTTTCTTTGATCCGAACGAGTGTCTGGCCTGCCTTGAACACTCGTTTGTCTTATACGAGCTTTCTTGAATCGAGCTGAACCTACCCAAACGCCCGTTTGGGGGTCATTTGGACGCCCATCCAGCTGAAAACCCAACTTTCTGAATGAAGTGTCAACTCTCTAAACGCCCGTCTGGAATGGGCAAACGCCTGTTTGATGTAAGCTTCCTTCAGACGCCCGTTTGATGTAAGCTTCCTTCAGACGCCCGTCTGACTTGGCCAAACGCCCGTTTGCCTTGTCTTCACTCCAAACTTAGCTTTTCTTCTACTTTCATTCAATTCTCGTACCACGAACATATCTCTTAGTCCAAAACATCGCCTTCCGGGTCCTCGAGTCACCTAGGTCCTGCAATAACATAGATAAACAAACACCACGCGTAATTCCGCAAGACAAAAGTACTCGGAAAAGAGTGAAATATCGTCAAAAAGGCGGAGTTCCCTATCAATATGACAGTTTAACTCCCCGTGCGTATAACTCTCGATATTACTCTCAAACAGGTCTAAATCTACCCAAAACATGCCAATAAAGTGATAAACGGGGGCTAGATCACATACAAAAGTGCAGTGAAGTTGACTCCCATCAACCACCCCACACTTAGCCTTTGCTCGTCCTCAAGTAAATTAGGCGTATTAAAAGAGACCAAGGGATCAACTTCACAAACGCGTATAAAAACACTCACATTGCCAAGGTAAAAGATAAGTAAAACAGTGAATGCAAACATCTTGACTCAATCGTTATCAAACAAACGGAATGTGTATGTGTGAAAATTAGCTTCCAAGTCATAGACCAAATCACCGGTTCGGATTATAGACGCTTAGCTATCGCGACTACACTAGAGCTCATTTTAATAACATCTCCACTAATCGTGACCAACCAAGGCTAAACACGGTCCAGTAGGACTTGAAAGGTTATAACGTTAAGCTCGGGACATGGGCTAATCGAAAGGAAATTTGGGATTGGAGAAAAGAAAACACGAGTGAACCTAATCATCTCATTTACTTTCTATTCGAAAACATACTAAACCACACCAAACTCCTTCGATATTTCTATACTCATTGATAAACAACCCCAACTTTAACATCATACTTTCATTTACTCAAAACATCCTCCCTTGACTTTTTTTTCTCAACTTTATTCAAACTTTCTTTTTCTTCTTTTCTTTTTTTCATTGTTTTTCATTTTTTTTCTTTTTTCTTTTTTTTTTTTTTTTTCGAACCACAAGCCTCACGAGACATTCCTCGAGCTCCTCCCCTTCATTATATTAGCTCGTACAAATTAACTCCTCTCAAAGCATGCACCATTTCCCACCCCACACTTGCTTCAGCAGGTGTGTCTAAAGTAATAATTAAGTCCACTCGTAGGGTGATCAAAAGAAATGTGACCAATAATAAAGCTCAGGGTTAGGATAACACAGGCTAAGTAACCAAAACGGCTAAATGTCGGACGGTGGTCAGACCGTCCTATCAAGGCTTAGAGGGGCTACGAGGGTATAATGTTGGGATTTTGGCTTATTTGGCTCTAGTTGTGTCAAAGAAGCGCCAGGACTGTCATCCCGTATCTGCCTAGGTTAATCCTTCTATTTCGCCTCGAAGTTACAAAATGGGATCTAGGCAGTCGAATTGTGCTCAAGTCTACCATAATCGTTCACTAGATCTTAAGGCCTATGAAATTGAAGCTAAACGTGCAAAAGAACTTCCGTTTATAAGATAAACCTAGCATCTTGCTATAAGCATTTACTACTTCTCTAAGTCGTTTACCAAGAGAATGTGAAGTTTAAAAATGCAAACGGACGTTAAAACCTTGGAAAATTTTAAAATCTGACTCGAAAACGGACACAGACTAAGTATATTACTGAACTGGCACATTTAAACATACAACTCAAACCAAGCTAAGTCTACCACCCCACACTTTGAATGAAACACTATCCTCAGTGTGTGAATGAAAGAGAAAGAAGACTTAGCTTTAGACCCGGCAGAAAGGCGTGAACGAATCTCGTGACATCTTCTTATAAGCGCATCTCGTGTACCTACAGTCAAATAGACAGAAAACAACGCAAACACATGCACGGGACGTGGTCCACATGCCAAAAGTATGCAACAGATACACTGGGGATATAAAATAAAGAAGTCATGCCACATCAGTAGACTCGAAACACAAACAATCTCTTAACATGGACCGCAATAGATGGAAAAATAACCATAAAGGTAAAAGAACAGAACATCTATGCATATCATATAAAGGCCAAAGAGGGTCACATTAAAACATGTACATCCATGTCAAGTAGTGAAAGCATGTATCACAATCAAATACTCCTCACTATATTCATCGCGAATTCCTCTTAGACACACCTAAGCTTGCTTTATTCCAAAAAAAATTCTGCTTTTTTTTTTTTTTTTTTTTATTTTTTTTTTTAAAAAACCCCTCACACACACACACGATATTTTAGACCCCTCAAAAAATCATGGTAGCCGAAGGCCCTAAGCCCCAGTTCTAGCCAGACTTACAAGATATCAACCTAATATAACAACCCCATAAAGGGATTGGGTTGAGTACCAAAGTCGTATTCAATCCGAGTTCAGGACAATATCACTTCAGCATCCCATGGCTCCTATCGAAATCTAAATAAAACAAGATCGATAAAAACCTAGGCCCAAGTTCTAGGACAATCTACAAGATATCAACCTAATATAACAACCCCATAAAGGGATTGGGTTGAGTACCAAAATTGCATTCAAACCTAGTCTAAGCACATATTATCAAAATGTTTTCATTTTTTTTCTTGTCTCTTGACCTAACACAATTTTTCATATTGACTTTTAAACAATCTCCCCGGCAACGGCGCCAATTTGATAAGTAGAGATTTCGCAATCCGGCTCGATCAAATACAATTTATAAAACTCGAAACCTTAGGCAAAACTCACTTTCTAACCGGCAGTGAACCGGGTCGATCGTAGGTAGTGCGTTCAGAGTCCGAGGTCGATCCCACGAGGAGATTGAGTCGAATATAAAACTTGTGTTAAAATCAGAGGGCAAAGAGTATACGAAAAAGACAAAAGATCGAAGCATTTATTATTTCACGACATACACAAGGATCTGAATCAAGACTTTTATCCAGAGTAAATTTCATCAAACTAATGATCTACACAATCAAAACAATATTGAGAGCAAACAAATCGAAATCAGGAAACTCACAATAATGAAGATCAAAATATTGCAGATCAAAACTTTTGAATCCCAAATCAGCAAAAGATAGCAATCTTTTTTTTTGCCAGAAAAAGATAGCAATCTTTAATCCATACAATGATCCCAGGCACGAACTCCACCAAGCTATCGATCGAATATCGTATTCTACTCTATTTTAATAATCTAAACTAAGGAATTGAAATACGGAGCCTAGTCCGGGGCTCTAATCCGGCTATTTAGATGTCAACCTGTCATAACAACCGCCGAAGCGGCTGGGTTGAGCACCTAAGCCGGCCTCGAGCTTCGTCTAGGCCAATAAAAGTCAGAATATATGTTTCTTAGGTTTAGCTGCTCTTAAATAGGCAGAAAATCGCGACCTTGACCTAGTTGGGCCGACCAACTTGGCCCATTTAACTCGTCTTCAGTAAATCGGTGATAACTTGATGTGTAGAGCTCCGATTTGAACGATTCAAGATGCGTTGGAAAGATCGTTTAATTCCCTACAACTTTCATGAAGACCACTTGACCAGAAAATGCCTCCAAGATAGGTCAAAATAAATATTAACGAACAGGCATGGTGAAATACTGCTGTCGGCGACAAACGAGCGTTTGCCTCATGTCAAACGCCCGTCTGCCTTGAAGTCTGATTCTTGATTAGGGTTTATTTGATCCGAACGAGTGTCTGGCCTGCCTTGAACGCTCATTTGTCTTATACGAGCTTTCTTGAATCGAGCTGAACCTACCCAAACGCCCGTTTGGGGGTCATTTGGACGCCCGTCCAGCTGAAAACCCAACTTTCTGAATGAAGTGTCAACTCTCTAAACGCCCGTCTGGAATGGGCATACGCCTGTTTGATGTAAGCTTCCTTCAGACGCCCGTTTGATGTAAGCTTCCTTCAGACGCCCGTCTGACTTGGCCAAACGCCCGTTTGCCTTGTCTTCACTCCAAACTTAGCTTTTCTTCTACTTTCATTCAATTCTCGTACCACGAACATATCTCTTAGTCCAAAACATCGCCTTCCGGGTCCTCGAGTCACCTAGGTCCTGCAATAACATAGACAAACAAACACCACGCGTAATTCCGCAAGACAAAAGTACTCGGAAAAGAGTGAAATATCGTCAAAAAGACGGAGTTCCCTATCGATATGACAGTTTAACTCCCCGTGCGTATAACTCTCGATATTACTCTCAAACAGGTCTAAATCTACCCAAAACATGCCAATAAAGTGATAAACGGGGGCTAGATCACATACAAAAGTGCAGTGAAGTTGACTCCCATCACCCGTCTCATTGATTCTTGAGTATTCTTGATAATATCTATTGTAGTCCTTTGATGGATCCTTGTCTTTATGTGGAGTATATCCATTAATTTAGCCATTGATTTTGACTTCTTTTGATTCTTGAACGTTGCATGTACGTAAAGATAAGGTTCTTCAAATGTATGGCTATATTATGTCCCATATTTAAAATTTACGACTACTCATTAATTGCTTGTACAACTGTCCTAGCCGCATTAAATGCTTGTTCCGCCTTATCGTTTTCTCTTTGAAATGAACGTTAAATTTGTTTTTTCTGCATCTTTGAACTATCTTCTGATCATGTCTGAGACTTTAGGTTTAATCCTTCACATCCGAATATATTGTTTTCTCACATCTGAATATGTTTTTGCTGATTCTTTCAGACCTGATCTTTGTTTCTTTAGATCTGAATCAATATTTTCTCTAATCTTTATTTTTTGCGAGATCAGATTACACTATATTTCTCATAACTTAAAATTTCATCACATTATATTACATCAAGCCTTCATTACAAGCAATATAAAGTTATTTCAAGTCATCACATGCTTACTTGTAGAGAACATTATAACCTCGATGTTAAGTCTTCATATCCATAGTTTGAACCCTCAATCTTCAGTTTTCAATACCGAGTCTGGTCCCTCAGCCTTCTGATCTTCAATACTGAGTTTGTTCCCTCAACCTTCAAAACTCCTATATATTAGTTCAGATGTGATCTAAATCTTAAACCGTGAAATGCGATATGTCTGGAATTGACTTACTATCAGGGCGATAACCTATTAGATTTTCTATTGCAGTGATTTAGTCTGATTAACATATACAACATCAGACTTCTAATATAAACCTATACAAATCTAGCTAATGCCTATCATGCTTCTATTACAGCTGCTTTGGGCATCATCAAAACTGAAATTCCTAATAGACTATAATATAATGATGTCCATCCTCTTCTAGTATCACCAATGGGCTTGAAGTAAGGAACCAAGCGTGGCCTCTGAACCTCAGAAAAATTATCATATTTTAGACCCCGAAATTCATCAATATTTCTATAAAAAAATACTCCTTAACAATGTCCTAAAATAAGTGTCATTTTATGATACCACTACATCATTTATTACACTTTCTCATTATCCTTAACCAACTACCTTATTTACTACTTAATTATAATCATTTCACATTCTAAAAATGACATTAAATAAAACACATATATTGATTTCTTTAATCAATGTGAAGAGTAAAAATGCTCGAACCAGTTCCAATCAAACTTAAATAAACCAAAACACCAACAACCATCGAAATATAATGATGTTTACAACCAAATCAAATCTAAAGGAAAGTTATAGATTAATAATAACCTAAACATAAAAGGTTACAAGTCTACGAAATCTCTCAACGTCGCAAACGTTACATTGCCAACAAGATACTTCAAAAGATAACATAATGATAAGATATTAGATATGACAACATCTCTTGCATTTCTCGGAATCTCAAACATCCACATTATCACGCTTGGACTGTCAGGCAGACGCCTCGGATTTAACGAGCGTTCTATCAATAATTTCACCAAGCAGGCGCACGTTTACGCTGCAGGCGCACGCCTCGATCTACTGTATTTATGAAAAATTGCAGAATAAACATGTACGAATTCCTATAACTTTTATCCCAAAATTGAACACCAGAATTGTACCAACAGAAATTGGAAAATCAGGTTATGTCAGGCCAGACACTTGCAAATCAGGTCATGCCTTATCTGACATGGAAAACCAGGTAAATGTAAGGATCCTTACGTTTGAACGTAAGGAATGATCCTTACGTTCAAACGTAAGGAATTGAAATGCCATCTGACACAAAAAAAAGCACTCAACATAGATTCATTACGTTCAAACGTAAGGATCCTTACGTTTGAATGTAAGGAATCTATAAAGTATTGAATGACTCTATCTCTCTATTCTATCCCCTTTCAAACGTTCATATTCCTACGTCAAAGGCAGTTTCCTTACGTCTGGACGGCGATTTTGCAAGAAAAGCTTGGATTTGCCCCAATCTCTCAAGTACAATGGATCAAAGCACTATAGAAAGTGTATGTATTTCCCATTAGCTTCTATTTACAACGTTTTATTGTTAAAGTGTTTAGCCTGTTTTATTGTTTTTCTGGGTTGAAGAAGGGGTTTTTATTGTTATATTGTTTATCTGATATGTATCATCTCACATTGTTTAGCTTGATATTGTTGGGGTTTAGACTGATTTTTTGTTTTCTGGGTGGAAGAAGCGGTTTTTTTGAAGAAGAATTGAGTTTCTACGTTTGGACGTAGAGACCTGCAATTCTCTACGTTTAAACGTAAGGTTTCTACGTTTGGACGTAGAGACCCTACGTTTAAACGTAGAGAACTGCAGTTTTTTTTTGGTTTTTTTTGTTTCTTCTCCAGTTTTTTATGCAGATTTCCAGTTTAGTTTTTTTCTACAGTTTAGGTTATTAGGGTTTATGTTCTTGATTGTAATTTGATAAAAACATTCAATTTGTGGCTACAAACTTAGACTTTGTCATGGTTTAGGGTTTATTTTTCATTTGCAATGTTGATTGTTGATAATAATCCATTCCATTTGTTTGTTAACAGTTGATTGACCCTCATGGTTCTGATGTCTACAAACAAAGGGAAATTTGACATGGACTTTTAGAGGGGAAAAGACCAAGCTCCGGGATCTTCTTAAAATTCACATGAGAAGGATCGGATTTGAGGAAACATTGAGAGATGAGGTTTTTCAAAAATTCATTGAAATGTACAATGAATGACAGTTTTCCTCCAAAGTTTTGCAATATGTATGTTACAGTGCCGTTTATCCGAATGTGCCCGATGAGCTTCATTTTAGATTTGGTGAGACGACCGCGAAGTTCGGTAGGCGGGAGTTTTGCATGATGACCGGTTTTAGGTTTGGGGATCTTCCGGAACCTCCCGAACCTTATTCTAGGTGTTTTGATGAGGGGACACACAGCCATATCCATGAGTTTCACACCCTAACAATCACCATACCGGATATTGAGAGATGGTTATTGGATCAGGCTGAGAGTCCTGAAGTTCTATACCGTGTATGTTTAGTCTACCTTATTCACGGGATTCTGATGGGTCATGATGAGACTAGTGGCGTACCTCGTGAGACCTTCTATTTGGTTGAGAATATAGAAGGCCTAAATGACTTTCCTTGGGGTACTTGGTTGTGGGATCACAACTATAAAAAGATTTGTCGCATGATGAATACTTACAAGGAAAGCACAGAAGGCAGGGTGACGGTACAAGGGGTTATACATGCCTTACAGTTTTGGGCTTACGAGACCCTCCAGGATATTGGTGTTCCGACTGTTGCTGCCACCCTCAGAACTCCTGATGCGGCTCCTCGGATGATGAGATGGGGTTGCAAGAATCCCCCTCCGCAGTGGAAGACGTTTTTGCCGAAGGCAAAAAAGGTAATACGCTTAATAAACATTTCCTTTTAATTATATCCGGTATGGTTAAACATTTTATTATTGTTAATTCTAATGAAATATACATTGTTTGCAGCCGTGTTATAGGATATATAACTGCAAGGGAATTTGATAGGGTGTTGATGGCAGCTAGGGGCATCCCTGATGCGGAGATTACTGAGCCCTCACGTGTGATCACTCGGCCTGCACCAATTGCACGGCCACCTCATAGATGTCCATCCACGACACAGCAGCCACGCTCTACTACACAGCAGTCAGCCTCTACTTCACAGCCCTCTCCACATGAGTCACATTTACCTCCTCATTCACGACGTGTGCCGCACAGTTCCTATACTGAAATGCTACAGGCGGAAGAAGATGAATCTGATAAGAAGATGAAGCTGCTGGTCTTTATAGGGCTGTGAAGAGAAGGATAGATAATGGGCTGAATGAGATTCAGAGAGGGGCGAATGACGAGAACCGGCAAGTACTTCGAGAGGTGGTTCAGCGGCAGAATGAGCATGAAGCGATACTTATTGAACTTAAGGGGTTGATGCAAACGCTGTCATCCAGAGATCAGGTAAAAAATTATTTCATTGTCAATTTTTTTATGCGCTAAATTTAGTTCTATGTATTATGATACTGACCGGGCCACATCTTTTCAGTCTACCCCTCATCGGCCTCCATCTCCTCCACCTCCTCCGCATGATACTGACCGGGCCACACCTTCTCAGTCTGCCCCTGATCGGTCTACACATGGTCATCATACTGATCAGCATACTGATCAATCTACACCTGATCAGCATACTCATCAGCCTGCACCTGGTCAGCATACGCATCAGCATACTCATCCATCGCCTACCCCGTATGACAACCCGATGATGATGTTCGGGTATGATAAGATTCTTGAAGGAGTTTCCCAACCCGGGCAAGAGGGAGTGCAGCTGGAGGGAGTTCAGCAGGAGGGAATCGAGGAGGATTTCGTCGACGAATTTTTGGTGGATGATCCTTATATGGGGTTGTCATACGGGGTAGGCGATGGATTTTTGGTGGATGATCCTTATATGGGTTGTCATACGGGGTAGGCGAGGGAATCGAGGAGGATTTCGTCGACGAATTTTTGGTGGATGATCCTTATATGGAGACTACGTTTGATTCGGGTAAGCATTTTGTTATTTACATCTAATTATTGTTTAGTAAGATGATTTATATTGAATTTTGTATTATTAACATAGATATTGTTTGTTATCGTTAATTGATGAGAGTGCCTATTTTGATGCAGATACTGGCGATGCTACTACCCCTCCCCCTCCACATGTGGAGTTCCATACTTTTTATAGTAAGTTAGTTTATATTGAATTTTTCATTATTAACATAGGTATTTTATTGTTTGTTATCGTTAATTGGAGATCTCGATTATATTTAGTATAGATATTCCCGATGCTACAACAGGGTCAGGTACTGCCACCAGCCAGGCATCGGTTGTGGAGCCTGGGATTGATTATAGTAAGTTATTTGATTTTTAATTTTGAAACTATAAATTATATTGTGAAAAAACTATCTAACTTGATCATGTATTGAATATTGTTTAGCTGCTGGTCCAAGTGTTGTACAATTGGGTAAACGAAAGGCGGATGATGCAATTGACAGAAGATTGATGACCCCATCAGACTACTAAACAACCATGGTATTTAACTGATGGGTCGCACCTAGTCAGTCTGCCCGGTGATAATGTTGTGAGATGGACACCGTTGAAAAAATTTCCGGACGAGCTGGAAAACAATTTCAACACGTGGTACCAACAAGAACATCCGCCCCCAATTACGATTCCCATGGGGTACGCAGCTGGTTTCCGCATTAGAGATCCGGCGGGCAAGGCGTGGTTCACACGTCTCCATGAGCCTCTTAAAGAGTTAGACCGAGATGTATATTCTTGTGACTTCATTTTCATATTTCTGAAATTTCCATATTTCTGATTTCATTATCTCTAACTTATTTTTGCATGCGTACATCATGTCGAGGCGTGTCTGGACCTGATACAGCGGAAAATGGAAGCACATCCAGAATGCTTTACACCGTATACGGTCATTGCCTACTTTGATTTATCCTCCTTTTGCGGCCAGGGTCATGTAGATCAGGGAAAGACGCCAGACACAACGGACATTCCAGACTTTGTGATTCAGTACGCCAAGCAATGGGATGAAAACACCGTGATATACATTCCCTAGGCCATTAGTCATGCTCACTGGGCAGCTATCCAAGTGTCTATTCCCGAATGGAAGATTTTGGTGTTTGATTTTCTGTCGGGGACGAAGTATAAGGTTGATGTGATGAGAAACATCAAAGCATAAGGTGTTTCGTTTAGGAGAGTGTTGGAGACGGATGCTCGTCTACGTCAACTCCCACAAATGGTTGATCCAGATAAGCCTCTTTTTGAGGTCAAAGTAGTAAGACCTGAATTCGTACCACAAATGCCAATTCCGTAAGTGTTATAAACTTCAAACTATTTATCATATTATACAGTTTACACTATTCATAGTATACAGGGGTGACTCTGGGGTATACACGGTCAAGTTCATTGAGCATTTTCTGCACAAAGAAAAGTTTACTCTGATCTAGCATGAGAATATGCCGTTGCTAAGAAAGAATTTTTGTGTGCAGCTATTTAATCAAATAGTAGTTATCTAGGTATTTTTGGTGTATGTTGTTTTGACAAACTTTGTGTAGGTATTTTTGGTGTATGTTATTTTTGGTATTTTTGGTGGATGTTGTTAGCTACTACTATTTTTGGTGTATGTTGTTTTAGTGAATATAATTTGTGTTGTGTTTTGATGAGTATTCAATCTAAAACCTTTTTGTTGAATTTACTTACGTCGTTTACTATATAACACTAATTAGACACACTACTTTCAATAATGGTTTGTAGACATTCAATATCACTTATATTCAACTTAATCAAATTCAAGTCAATAATGCTTCTATATATAAAGTTTAATATAGTAATTCATTCAATATCAACTTAGATAAGAACTTAAAATGCATTATAGACATTCAAACTTAAGGAATATGAATTTCTCTACGTTTAAACGTAGAGAACCTACGTCCAAACATAAGGAATGCATTCTCTACGTCCAAACGTAAGGAATGATGATTTCTCTACGTTTAAAATGCATTTCTTTACGTTTGGAAGTGGTAGATAGCAATTAAGGTTGTTGTACAGGTACTTGTTCAATATACACCACATGAACGAGCCATTTATCTCATTCCTTCAAAGTCTTTCAAGTTAGTTTCAATTTTCTAACCACTTCTTCATCTTTCAAGTCCATTTTTAAACGTAGTGAAGCAATTGGATAATGATCGTTTCCATAAAGTTCTTGGTGGCTGTTTCACAACAAGTTTGGTATGTCGTTATTAATTAATTTACATTTATATCACTTATATTATGATTGAACAAACGTGATATGTTTCATTTTTCATAACAAACGTGATATGTTTCATTTTTCATAGACACTACCTCCTAGCATACGCTAATAGGTTGAACGACATGCCGAGGAACCTAGATAGGGCCGTGCTCAAAAGACGATTAAGGGACATGGGAAGTGAGGGTTGGAGCCGCAGACAATGGAGTTCTTCATTTATTTGGGGGGAGTGAGGGTTGGAGCCGCGTGTTTATAAAAAAAAGGGTAAACAATGGAGTTCTTCATTTCCCACGGGTGTATGGAGATTTGGGGAAGGCTTGGGAGGAGTATGTGGCCAGATCATGACTTGAATGATCCGGGGGATATGAGGATGTGTTTATAGTGTTTGAACACAGAGGGGATTTCACTTTCGACACTATTGTGCTGGATCACACTTCTTGTGAGAAGACTTTTTCTAAGTCCGAGAGTGAAGAAGATGATGCAGATGATGATGTAGGTGGTAACCAAAATCCCCGTTTTCAGACGTCGCTGGCAAACTGGGTATTTTCACATGGTTATTATGTGGTGAGATATTTAAAATATTTTTAGTTGTTTTTCTTGTTTTATATTTTTTCCTCATTGTACTTTGAAACAATATTTAAATTTGTTTGTGATTTGTAGAATATTCCAATGGCATTTGCTAGAACAAACGACATATTGCGAAACAAGACCGTGGAACAACGAATTGCCACAGGGGAATCATGGCCTGCTAGAATTGTTGCAGTTTGCCAAAAAGTTCGTTTAAGCGGGTTGAATGATTTCATTACGGACAATGACCTAAATGTTGGAGATGAATGCACCTTTGAAGTCATTGATCAACCTAGAGAAAATAACGTCGTGTTTAATGTGGTGATTACTAAATATTGAAGAGCATTTATTTCAATGTATCATTACTCTTTATTTTTATGTTTGTAAGCCCCGTATGTAAGCCAACGTATCATTACTCTTTCTTTTTTTGTTTGTAAGCCACGTATGCTTTTACTACTTATCATTTCCTATCGACTATTTTTTCTTCGACAGTTACACAACAACTGTTCGTTTTACAGAGGTAGTGTAATACAAGACAAACTTGAATCAGAAAAGGCATAACTTAATACAATCATTACTACAATCAATTAATAACTTAATACAATCCATTAATACGTTACACAATAACGAACGATCCATTCTAATATCACCATAACAAAACAATGACTTGCTACCGGTATTGCGTGCAACTAGCTCTGTTATGCCCCGGATGTTTGCAGTTACTACATACATTCTGATGGACTGGACGTTCCCATTCAGAAGGGATTCTAGTGGTATTAATTCTACCTCTTCTTGGAGCTCCACTGGCATCAGGCGCATATCTCATATTAGGCACTCCGACTTTCATGTTTCATACCGCCTCCGGAACATCCCAATCCTCCATGTTAGAAGTGGATATATGCTACCCATGTAAATCTCCTTGAAACATTTAGCTCTATAATACGGCGAATAGAGTTCAGGTGGACTAATTCAGCGTGTTGCTGTGGCTGTTATAGCATGCGTGCACGGTATTTCCATTTTCTAAAAATAACCGCAATAATAAGTCCTTTCCCGTAGATTTACCACCCCATGAAGCAAGTTATTTCCATGAACCTCAAACTCGTCGGGGTTAATATGCTTAACCCTGAACTTCCTTCTAGCAGTAATATTCAAAGCCACTATTTCATCGATATCCGGTGCTAACACTGTCGCACAATCAAGCGCCTTTTGTCGTCTTTCATTATACCATCTCTGTAGTGTAGCTCTAATGAATTCCAAGAGGCTAGGAACGGGCCAACGACTAGCTCCTCTAATCGCAAAGTTGAAACTTTCAGCGTAATTGCTTGTCATTAAGGCATATCTTTTCCCAGGAAATTCGGCACGCGCCCACCGTTCAGCACCTATTTCTTCTAGTTTTAGATATGCGCCAAGACATTGTGCCTTGATCAAGGCATACTTTTGGAGAAATTCAGCCTTCGAGAATGCATAGGCTGCTTGATAGAATGTCTCTTCACAAAAACCGTAATCCTTCCATTTTTTTGTTAGATTGCCCTTTAAATGATGATAACAAACACCGTGATATGCATCGGGAAATACCTGACCAACCGCATTTCTAATAGCCTTGTGTTTGTCAGATATAAAGCTCAAATTATCATCATGGATACCTCCAATGGCCACCCTCAATTGTCTCATGAAATACCCCCATGAATCATTGCACTCTTTTTCAGCAATACCGAAGGCTACAGGGAATAGGTGGTCACCGGCATCTACAGCAACAACAATAAATAGTTGCCCTGAGAAATGGGTTTTCAGATGAGTGGCGTCCACACACAAAATAGGTCGACAATACTTAAACCCATGACGACTTGCTCCCAAAGACATGAAACAACTACCGAACCTTCCCAGATTATCAAGCTGAAAGTCAACATAGGTCCCTTTATTGGCCTCACGCAACATCCACAAGTACGAGGGTAACGCATTGTAACACTCCGTCGGTGAACCTCGATCTAACCATCATTCTCATCATCTCGTGAGCTCGGTATGCTTGGTCATAAGTCACCTGTACACTTAAGTTGTGACATGTCCTCCATAATATGTCTGGGTTTATACTCATTGCCGAGTTCTTCCATTTTCT
The DNA here is from genome assembly GCA_036785695.1 of Gentiana straminea. Taxonomy (NCBI): domain Eukaryota; kingdom Viridiplantae; phylum Streptophyta; class Magnoliopsida; order Gentianales; family Gentianaceae; genus Gentiana; species Gentiana straminea. The sequence goes on from JAVUPR010000282.1 coordinate 650,488, forward strand.
GACTTAGCAGACTCACAATAACAATAGGTGTTGCTTGCCGATTGTCATTATCCACATTCTGAGAGGCACAAGTATGCACATCATTCAACGTTGTGATCGAAAATGTACGTGAGACATTTGTATTCACCTTCACCATTTTTGCCCTTACATACCATTTGCATGTATCGTTAAGACATTTGTAATACAAGCAACGTGTGTCCGACCTACCCAAGCTCATCTGAAAATTATTGGCAACCGCATATGCTTTTATTTTCAAATTAAAATTTTCTTTCGAATCATATTTCTTCCCAACGAACAATTCGTTCACGTCATTCATATGTAACGTACCGGTGGATAAACACTTCGGTAAATCATCATCTTCAAATGTGAGAATCCTCCATGAATAATTTTCTCGTACACTTGGCCTAGCATTTGCACCCTGATTATTGTTGTCATCCCTGCCGATTTGATCGGTTTGAATATGAGGTGCAAACGGAGAAGCCAAAAAACTACTGACTGATCAACCAAACAAATTATATGGCTGTTGGATAGGTGGAGCACGACTACTTGAAGGTTGGTTAGGAGGATACTGAAATGGATGGTGTAATTGGCTATTTATAACATTATAACTTTGAGGACTGAATTCAAACGGAGAAGAATATTCACCAACCACTTCAACACGAACATGACTACTTGAAGGTTGATTTGAAAGATTATGACTTGGTCTGACTAGTTGATACCGAAACGGTTGGTCCGAAGCTTCACCAAGCCTTTGTGTAGAAACATGGTTTTCAAACCCACTACATCCATACTGTTGCTCGAACGGATTAAAATTTGGATCTCTAGCAAGTTCTTGTACCGGAGAAGGGAAATTTCCAAGAATATAATCCGAATTATTGTTATCATCCGGGACATTGCAATCTTGATTTAAACAATGCCATCTTCCTCAATTATCGGTTCATTGTTTGCCTCCACTGGTGTGGCATTCACAAAAAAAATTACATTTTTACTGTCAGAGGCCGCTTCGATGTAACCATTTAGTGTCTCGTCGTCGAAGATATCATCAGGTGGTATATTCCCCACACTACCATAAGTAAACAAAGCTTTTATGCCGACCTTTGAATCAGACCGATCAATACCAAGCCTCAAATGCAATTTATCCAATAACGCATTCAATCTTATTTTCTTTGGGACAAATAATGAGAACATCGATCCATTTACATGATTCCACCGGTTATAGAGAGGATCGTACGTAAATTCTCCGTTGAACGAGACGACAATCATAGTGTTGCGATTATCTGTTTAAAAAAAATCCAATTCATGTCATTATTAACTAATTCAATATCAACTTAGATAATAACTTAAATTGCATTATAGACATTCAATATAGTAATTCAAAAACCTACATAAACAAATTTATCACAAATAGAAACAAAACATACTTACACTAAACCCTACTAAATAAACCCTAAAGAATAACACTAAGAAAAGACTTAAACACAATACGTAGATGTATAAACATTACATAAACAACCTACTTAAAACACACATTTCGGTTAAATACGTATCATTACTACAATATAAATAACATAATCACTACTTAAAACACACATTTCGGTTAAATAAATATCATTACTTACACTAAACCCTAATAATTAAACCCTAAGAAAAGACTTAAACACACTACTTAGATGTATAAACATTACATAAGCAACCTACTTAAAACACACATTTCGGTTTTATACATATCATTACTACAATATAAATAACATAATCACTACTTAAAACACACATTTCGGTTAAATAAATATCATTACTTACACTAAACCCTAGTAATTAATCCCTAAAAAAAGACTTAAACACACTACTTAGATGTATAAACATTACATAAACAACCTACTTAAAACACACATTTCGGTTTTATACATATGATTACTACAATATAAATAACATAATCACATTGAGCACTTGAATTAAGACAAATTACATAGCAAAAACTTACCCATTTGAGCACTTGAATGATGAAGAAATGGACTTGAAAGATGAAGAAGTGGTTAGCAAATTGAGATTAACTTGAAAAAATTTGAAGGAATGAGAGAATGGCTCGTTCATGTGGTGTATATTGAACAAGTACCTGCCTTAATTGACATCTACAACTTCCAAACGGTAATTGCCATCTACTACAAGTTTCTTACGTTTAAACGTAAGGATCTTTACGTTTAAACGTAAGGATCCTTACGTTTACACGTAAAGAATGTATGTTGAGTGCTTTTTTGTATCAGATGGCATTTGAATTTCCTTACGTTTGAACGTAAGAATCCTTACGTTTACCTGATTTTCCATGTCAGAAAAGGCATGACCTGATTTGCAAGTGTCAGGCCTGACACAACCTGATTTTTCAATTTCTGTTGTACCAAACATACCGAAATCCTGCATAAACCTCACGATACAATACTAATAGATAATTCAACATGAAAACAAAAAGGAAACCCGATTGGAACTCCCCATTTACCTTAACTTTTCATAAAAACTTGGCTCGAGTGGTAAGTGACTTGAGAATGCGTTACCGGTTTGATTGTCTTCCGAGTCGTCATGTTGAAAGAGTTCTTGGTCAAGCCTTACCCCTAAGTAAGAGTCAGACTCTACAGGCACGACCCATGCCGAACTCCAGATTAGTCGGAACAGTGGGTTCCGGATACCGAGGCTTTAAGGGAAAAAAAAAAAGCTAGATTGAAGTTCCAAATCCCCTACTACGATCAACCCTTTGATTCATATCACTGATTAACAATCTATGAGTACAACAGTATCTATAACATCTAAAATGCTAGGAACACCTCAAGAAAACTCCTAGAATCTTAAAGGGCTAAAATGGTTACCTTATGGATTTTGACGAAACTTCTACCAGAAGAATTCTTTCTTCGCGGTGATCACATTTCCTACTTTGATATGAAAATCAAATGTTGGATTAGGTAGGAAGATGGAGATTCTCTTTTGCTCACTTTCTATTTCTCCCAGAAAATAGTAGAACTGCTCATAATTTTTTGCTGAAAATGAACGCACAAGGGAAGGGTAATCCTAATTAATTAATTGAGAAATAAATAATAGTAGTAGGATATTAAATGACATACCAAATTACCATAATGTCCCTAATTAGAAAATCAGGCGAGGCGTTGCAAGTCTATTAATGAGTATCCAGTAGTTTTACGGTGGTCCTGGACCAAATTTTTAGACCACCATGTCATCACTTTAAAAAAATATGATTGGGTGTTTGTTTTTATACATAAGGGTCCACTATAATTCTCTCAAATCCTATTGGTTGGCCACACCATGTAAGATTTGGTCCTCGACCATAATAAAATTTGTGATGAGCATCTTATCACCCTAAAGAGAATAATAATGATACATATCCACAAATATTAGGAGAACTAGATATAGTCTAAGATTATGACATACGCCTAACAGTGGTTTTATGATAATCCAACCTTATCACTAATCACAAATTCTAATTTTTTTGGTTTTCTTAAGGGGTAAACACTCTTTACCCTCTTGTGGTTTGCCTGTTATTGGAAACGTTAGCCGTCCTGTGGTTTATAAATATACTGTTTACCTCCTTGGGGTTTATTATAAACAGTCAATCAACAATTCAGGCAAATATTATCTCCGTTTTACCTTTGTCTTTCAATTTTCTAAAACACCTAACCCATTTTTCTCTTATATAAAATAAAAGAAGACAAACAGCTCTGAATAAGAAAGGCTGAAGGCCATGCGAGGAGGTTCTTCTCTTTTCCTCTATCACTCTCGAAAATCCCCAATTCTGATCCTGAAATGATTTTCAACAAATAATCAATCGACATTACAAAAGAAAAGTTAATGACAGTGGAATAAAAGACAATACCTCAATTGCATCCCGCTTTCAAGTCAGCACTTTCAAAAAGGGTAAAAAAAAATCAGATATTGATGCACATGAATGTCTGAAATGGCTTGATTCCAAGAACCCAGATTCAGTAGTCTATGTTTGCTTTGGAAGCATGGCTAACTTCAATGCTGCCCAATTACATGAACTTGCAATAGGTCTTGAAGAATCCGGCCAATAATTCATTTGGGTTGTGAGAACTTGTGTGGATGAAAAAGAGAATCAAAATGGTTCCCAGATGGATTTGAAAAAAGGGTTCAAGAAAACAATAAGGGATTAATCGTAAAAGGGTGGGCACCTCAGGTTCTAATTCTTGAATATGAAGCAGTTGGGGAATTTGTGAGTCACTGCGGTTGGAATTCGACGCTAGAGGGAATATGTGGACAGTAGCGATGGTGACTTGGCCATTATTTGCAGAGCAATTTTACAACGAGAAATTAGTGATGGAGATTTTGAGAACAGGGGTTTCTGTGGGTTCGCTGCAATGGAGTAGAGTGACGACGTCGGCGGTGGTCGTGAAAAGAGAAGCCATTGGCAAAACTGTCTACCGCCTGATGGCGGAGGAAGAAGGGGTCGCCATAAGAAACAGAGCAAAAGCTCACCATTTTTTTTTTGCTAATGGCTTCTCTTTTCACGACCATGAATGTCTGAAATCAGATATTGATGCACATGAATATCCAGTGACTGAACCAGGAAAAAATTTCGGGGTGGTCTTGGTATATAAACTGTAAAGCTAAAAAAAATCCGGAAAAAAAAAAAAATTTGTTCGTAGTGGGATTTGAACTTACAACCTAGAATTATGGAGACTTTAAAGGGTTTGTTCTTAAACCACTAGGATATAAGATTTTTTGTTCGAAAAACATACTAATATTAACACTACTACTACTGATAATAAAAATTTAGAGGGAGGATTGGGGCCATATATGTGGGGGCAAACATGTGGAATTTGGGGGGGGCAGACCACCCCGGGCATAGGGTGGGTCCGCCCCTGTGAATATCACAAAAAAAAGCTCACCATTTTTTTTATAACTTGGATCCCGTCCCTCCCTTTTAATAGACCCAAATTTCTTCAATTCCTCTCAAGTTGTCTAACAGTGGTATTAAGCGGAAAATTTCTTACATAAGAGCATCTCCAACGGCCTCCGGCAAAAAATACACCAAATCATCAATTTGCCGGGACTTTTACATCAAATTTTATCCGTCAAGTCCAATGGTTCTACATCAAATAAGAATATTCTTAGAATATTCCATCCTAAAAAACAAAAAAACCATCATCTTCCACAAAGAGAAGGAAAAAAAATAAAAAAAATAATGAACAGTAATTTCTTTGGGGGTCTCATTTAAAACAAACACCAAATTGCTGCCCAATTTGCTTGACCCTTGGAGCAAATTTTTACACCAAATTGCTGTTTTGATGGTGAATTCTCCCTCCCTTGGAGATGCTCTAAATGGAGTCACTTTCAGCAGTATTATGAAGGTCACAGGAATCGAGATCAGCAAATCTAAAATTCTCCGGAAAGTGCAGCCCTCATCGACAGTCGACTTTTTTGTTATAAGAGAAGTGGGTTAAGTGTTTTAGAAAATTGAAAGACAAGGGTAAAACGGAGATAACAATAAAATTGAGAATATTTCGTCGGAATATTCTATACTATTTGCCTGAATTGCTAATTGACTGTTTGTCCCAGGGAGGTAAAAATCTATTTTTAAACCACAGAGGGGTAAACGCTTCAATATGCAAACCACGATGAGGTAAAATGTGTTTACCCAATCATATAAGAACATGTAAAAATACTTAAATATGATTGGTTTCAAATAGACGGATAATATAAACATGATTTTGTTATTAGATTCTCAATGGTACCGTCTGTTACACCAACCTTCCTTATAAGGAAAATACAAGAAAGGATAAGGACACTTGTCAACCTTATACAGTAAGACTTGTTGCACTTATACAGTGACACTTGTACACAAGACATAAAACACTACAAGATACTTATTTCTTAACATCCCCCCACAAACTAAAGGTGGGGACAACAACCACATTGAGTTTGCTTCTGAAAAATTTCAACTGAGGTGCTGGTAAGGCCTTTGTTAGAACATCTGCAATTTGCATGGAAGATGGTACAAACTGAATTGAGAGTTGCTTGTCTAAAACCTGATTTCTGATGTAGTGGATGTCAACCTCTATGTGTTTAGTTCTTGCATGATACACCGGATTTTGAGCCAAGAAGGTAGCACTTAGATTATCACACCAAGCAATTGGTGTCACAGTCAGCCTGATTCCCATTTCTTGAAGTAACTGCTTAATCCAGAACATTTCTGAGGACAGATTGGCTAAGGACCTGTATTCAGATTCAGCACTTGATCTGGATACAACATTCTGTTTCTTGGAGCTCCAGGATACTAGTGAATTACCAATGTACACACAGTAACCTGCAAAAGGATTTTCTGTCTGATGGATAACAAGCCCAATCTGCATCACTGAACCCAGACATATGCATTTTTCCTCCAGATTTAAACATTATCCTATACTGTAAAGTAGCCTGAACATACCTCAATAATTTTTTGACAGGAGCCCGATGATCTTGTGTAGGACTTTTCATATACTGACTTAGGTAGTTGACTGAGTATGATATATCAGGCCTAGTACATGTTAAGTATTGTAGACCACCAATGGCACTTCTATAGATAGTAGGATTGATCAGAGGTTCACCTTGATCTGGTGACAGATGATGCCCAGGTGTCATGGGGATATCACAGGGCTTCAGATGTTCCAGCTGCAATTTTTGAGAAGTTGGGAAGCATAGTGGCCTTGTGAAAGGAACATACCATCTTCATTTCTATGAGCCTCCATGCCAAGAAAATGAGATACAGGGCCAAGATCTTTAAGGGCAAATCTTGAGTGCAGCATATTAATAAACTTCTGAATCAGAAACTGTGAATCTCCTATCACAAGAATGTCATCAACATACACTAAAACATATAACAGATGTTTGTCAGATTTGAGTAGGAAAATAGAGGAGTTATAAATAGATTGATGGAACCCTCGCTGCAACATCTGTGATCTGAATGCATTGAACCAGGCCATGGGTGCCTATTTAAGGCCATCCAGTGCCTTTTGTAATTTGCAAACATAGTGAGGTCTGGTCTTGTCCACAAACCCTTCAGGTTGATGCATATACACATCTTTTGACAAAGGACATTCAGAAAAGCATTATCTATGTCCACTTGCTGAATGTTACAGTTTAGATTCACAGCTAGGGCTAACACTACTCTGATTGTTGATGCCTTGGCAACTGGACTGAATGTTTCTGTGAAGTCGACTCCATAAGTTTGATGAAAGCCTTTTGCAACAAGTCTAGCCTTGTGCTTTAGAATGGTTCCATCAGGTTTCAATTTGAGTTTGAAAACCCACTTACTTCCTACAACATTCTGGTTTCTGGAAGGTGGAACCAAAATCCATGTGCCATTCTTATGTAATGCTTCAAATTCTGTGATCATGGCCTGTCTCCACTCAATATAGGTCAAAGCTTATGAAACTCTAGTTGATTCAGAAAGGTGATCAGGAAGCACATTTGATTGGATTTGAACAGAATAGGTCTTAGGTTTGTAAATACCACTTTTAGAACGGGTTTGCATAGGATGACCTTGAACTGGTGGTGGATAGGGTGCTGGTTCAGGGGTAGGAGATGATTCCACATCAGTATGTGATTGTGGTGAAGTTGGAGGTGTATTAGGGCTGTAATTTAGAATGTTTGTGGATCTAGGGTTGGAATTTGTGTCTGTACTGGACTGGTCTAGCTCTGAACCTTGTGTGTGCAGGTCAGGAATAGAAAAAAATTGGAGAAGAAGGTTGTACCTCTTGTTGTGTAGGACTTGAAGCGGGAGGATTCTGCTCTGCAATTCTTCCTTCATATGCACCAGTATCAGACTGTGGTTCTTGATTATGAGTTACAAACTCAGGAATTGGGAGATATAGTATAACAAGACTAGGATCAGTGTAGGTTTCTCTATGAGGGCCTTGTGAGAACCTTTCTTTAAAAGGGAACTCATTCTTAAAGTGACATTTCTAGTAAAATTTTACCTGATACATCTAGACACTTGTACCCTATATGATGAGGACTAATCCCTATGTAAGTGCACTTGCTAGTATGATATTTGAATTTGGTTGAATAGAAGGATATGGTATGAGGAAAGCAAGCACATCCAAAGACCTTGTAGAATTTATAATCAGGTTTCTTACTATATATAACCTCAAAGGGGATTTATTTTGCAAGACAGAAGTAGGTAGAGCGTTAATAACAATGACATCTTCAAGAAAATTGTCCCACCAAAATTTCAAAGGAAGAGATGCATGTGCCATTCGTGTAAGTTGTAATTCAACAATATGCCTATGTTTCCTCTCAGCTCTACCATTTTGTTGGTGAGAATGAGGACAGGGATGTCTAAACTCTATTCCTTGGTCTTTTAAGTAGTTTTACAAACTCCTATACTCCCCCCCACAGTCTGATTGCAAACACTTAATTTTCCTTTCAAACTGGTTTTCAACCATTTTTTTATACTACACAAAAGTAGGATAAACTTCAGATTTTGTTTTTAGAGGAAAGATCCAAGTGTATCTAGACCAGTCATCAAAGAAGTGCACATAATAAGAAAAACCAGAAGTGGACTTTACAAGAGCAGGTCCCCAAACATCAAAATGAATTAAGTCAAGAACATGAGAAGCATGAGATTCAGAATTAAAATAAGGTAGGGCATGGCCCTTACCATACTAACAAGCATCACAGAAGGTCAAATGATCATTCACATTAACATTACAAGATTGTAAGATCTGACTCAAAACTAGTCTAGATGGATGACCTAGCCTTCTATGCCATACATTAGGATCATTATTAGGATTGATAACACTTAGGAGAGCACTAAGTGAAGTAGGGACAGCCTGAGAAGTGGATTGCTTGATTTTGGAGTGAAGGGAGACCTCATTTGGCCCTTACCAGAATCTGATACAGTCCATCCTTGAGAATTCCTTGCAGCAGCAGTTTCCATGTTGTTTTGTCCTTCACATAACAAGAAAATGGAGTGAATTCAATGGTGACATGGTTATCATACAACAGTTTAGATAGACTGATTAGGTTCTCGGTAATAAGTGGTATATGTAAAATGTTCCTTAAGGCTAGAGTGGTATGTGGACAGTGTGTGGGAATGTGTGTGTGTCCAATACGCAAAATAGGCAACCTCTCACCATTTCCAATAGCTAAAGATTCAAAACCTGCATAACCTGAGCTTAAGTGTAGATTGTTCAGATCAGCAGTTAGGTGGTTTGATCCATGTACCAGGCAGGATCACTCACTGATTGAGGAGAGGCAACATATGCTGAAATAGGTTTTTGATCATTACCAGTGATGTTGCTTGGAGGAACAAAATCTTCTTCAAACCTATGCCAGCAGGAGGTAACAATATGACCAGTTTTACCACATAATTGACACACCATTTTGTTCCCTGTGTAGCCACCAAAGCCTCTACCACTACCACCTCTACCTCTGCCTCTACCACCCCTGCCAGTGCTTCTTCCTCTTCCACCAATATTTTGTTGCGGAGAGGACTTTCCACCATTGTTTCCATAATAAGTATTACCCCTCATTTGATGTCCTTGGACCAGATTAGCAGTAGGACCAGTACCATTGTATCTGGATATAAGCCTTTCATGAGTTATGAGCTGAGATTGAACATCCTGCCAGCTCAAAGAACCAACTCTGGAGGTGATATTGACCACTACAAATTCATAATCCATATCCAGGCCTCTTAATGTGGCTAGTATCAACTCTGATTTGGATATAGGATAACCAGCAGCAACCAGATTATCTGAATATGACTTCATCTAAGCAAGGTAATCACATATAGATTTTAATCCCTTGGAGGCTTTGGATAAGGCATCTTTGTATTCTAACATTCGAGATTCAAATCTACTATTAAACAAACTTTCAAGTGTTGTCCAGATTTCATGAGCAGTTCCACAACCAACGACTTCACTCAATGCCTGCTTAGTCATGGATCCTAGTAGCCATCCCATCAACAAATTATCCTTAGTAAGCCAGTCATCATTTAACATTTGAAACCCAGTGGTGTTATTGAATGAAGGAGAGGGGTTGAACATATGATCTTCCAGCTTATATCCTTTTATGATAGGAAGCACAGTGAATCTCCATAAAAGATAATTGTTCCTATCTAACTTGACAGTGCAGATCTGATTTAAGTTATTAGAGAACGGTGGATGCAGGGGTGAAGTTGGATTCGGACTTAAGGCTCCAAACAATGGAGGTGGAGGTATGGTGTTTCTTACATTCAAGTAAGGAGAGTCAGATCGTAAAAAGGATGAATTATTCTGAGACAGACCCGAGCTTAAGACAGGGATTCAGGTCACTATTCCATCGGAGAAGATTGGTAGGCCCATCCCCGGTGCTATAGATCCAAGTCTTGTGGTCTGCATGTAGCTTGTTGCATTCGATCCAGGGATTGGAATGGTTGTAATAGCAGGGTGAGGAGAATTTCTGTTGTTATCAGCATTGCCGGCAGCACCCAGTTCTGAGCTTTCCGGTGCCGGAGCAGCGGTGGTGGTAGCCATGAAAGACCTTAGGCTCCGATACCAAGATAGAAGGATAATAGAAACATGATTTTGTTATTAGATTCTCAATGGTACCGTCTGTTACACCAACCTTCCTTATAAGGAAAATACAAGGAAGGATAAGGACATTTGTCAACCTTATACAGTGACACTTGTTGTACTCATACAGTGACACTTGTACACAAGACATAAAACACTACAAGATACTTATTTCTTAACAATTTCAAACCATCAAATGTGGCCGGACCCCAATAAAATTTGCCAACGGATACAATATTCCGTACGTGAAACATCTCGATGTGAGTGAACTTTGGACATCTTGGAGGCATAAAGCGGAAAAAAATAATTTTGTACTGTAGTCATTAGTTTGAATTGAAAATAAACTCATCAATTAAAAAAATAAACTCGATTTCTCTCCACACAAAAAAAAAAAAAAAAAAAACAAAAAAACCAAAACAAAACAAACAAATACATGAATCTGAATTTTGTCCTTTTTTTTTGAAAAAAAAACAAGCTTTCTTCAGAGGTAGTTAAAACGGGCTAAGTCAATACCCGAACCTATAATCCTTGCAAGGTGGTGAAACGCTTTTCTGTAGCAAAAACACCACAATGCAAGGATGTGTTCTTGACTTTCTCTTTATTTATTTTACGTGTCTTCAGTCATCATGCATTATCAGACACTAATGAAGCTTTAATTCTTTCAACCGTGCATTTAACGAGGCTATTCACCGTGGCGACGGATCCAAGAGAAAGTTGTGCAGTTGGAACCGAATCAACCATTATCTGGAATGCAACCGTAACAAGTGATCCTCCAGAATTAACCCCATCGGGAAGAACAGCAAAACCAGATGGTAAGAGAGCTACATAATCGGGATCACCGCCATTTAAGACCACGTTCATAGCAACCATATCGACAGGGGCATAAATGACATAACACCCTGTTGAATCAATGGCACTCTCCTGCAATATCAGCATCATGTTGCTTTGGCTTGAGTTTCCACTCTGCTACATATGATTTTTCCCACAAGAAATACATATTACATTAATTAGTAATTTAAGAAAACAAATATATTCTGCATATATATGTTGGGAGCTAACACTAACTTGAAGCAAAGACACAGAATTCCCCGGATCACGACCATTAGCAATAATGTGTGCCATTTCTTGAACTAGGTCGCCATTTGACAGTATATCCCACTGCATGCCACCAAACACAAGAAAAAAAGAAAGAAATTTGTCACCTTTTAATAAGATATAATTTGTTGAGGCTCGCTCATATATGATATTGTAACGCCCCCAGACCCCGGGTCTGGTAGCGTAAATGAGTAATAAATAGTCCGGTCAACTGCTTAGATCGTCGTCCTCGAGTTGAAAGACTTTTATGTCTCACAATTATATAGGGGTGATCATTCACTTATTTTTATCGATGTGAGACTTTACCGATGTGGGACTTTACATTCTCCACCCATTATAAGGGACTGACGTCCTCGCCAGGACGGTCAAAACTGGTCCTGGATCGTCCCTACCAGAGGTAATTAGAGACCATCCTTACACCGTCTTCTTGTACGGTGCAGCGCATAGTTCCGTCTGATAGTCGGTTCTGAATACCATTCTGTAACGCTCCCAAACCTCGAGCCTGACAGCGCTAAATGAGTCATAAATGGTCCGGTCAACTACTTAAACCGCCGTCTTCGCTTGATCTAAAAAGACTAACACGAGTTGACAAGACCTTTATGCCTCACACTTATATGAGGGTGAGCAAGACATTATTTTACCAATGTGAGATTTTATACCTTTATGCCTCACACTTATATGAGGGTGAGCAAGACATTATTTTACTAATGTGAGATTTTATACGTACCTCACTCCTTGAGTTTTGGTCACGAAGAAAATCAAAAACCCGCTTGGTAGAAACTGGAATCCAAAAAGAAGTAGCTGCACTAAGCACAATCCCTGTCGGTCTGCCTGGTTCATCCATACTTTTCCTAGTCATGACCCTCACATCCACGTCATCACCGCCATTCCCCGATAAAGTTGTCCATGTATGTGCAGTTGAAGCACAAACGCCAGCACAAAAGCTCATTACCATTCTCTCTGCTAGTTTCATCATGCTTTTTCGTCCTTCAACACTTGTTATAACTACGTACCCAAAAAGAAAGAAATTATTCAAAATACTTACTTTTTTTTTTTTTTTTTTACATTATAAACGTTAGATCCTCGCGAAAAAGAATGAAAATGGCGTATATATATATATATATACCTCCAACATCTCCTGCTGGAATATTAATATTGTTTGCCATTGCACTTGCAAGTCTTTCACACTGCCTATCCAATGTATTCACCCAGCGTTTCGCCCCAAATGCAAGGCCTGAATCTACTAGGTTTTTATAGATGTTATGGTTATGGACGCCTCTGTCGTCTACTTCAACATGTTCTACCCACGTAACCTATATTTTTTACGTATAAAACAGATAACATGTTAATTAAGCAAGAATATTTCCAAATTGTTAATTAATAAATATTATATATATATATATACCTTTGAGTAACCATTAGGCAATTCTTGTATCAAACAGCCAGAAGGCCTTCTTCTACAACGTGGTGACACGGAACTTGCAGCAGGCTGCATATTATTATCCAAAGAAACATCTACAACAGCCCATGTCCCATCTGCAGGGTTAATTTGTTTACAGTATCTCACAAAATAGTTCTCGCGGGTTGGAACGAGAGGCGTAGGGACCTGAAAATCTGCAGTCATCTACAAGATTCAAAACTTATATATTAGCCCTATTCCCTCCTTTTTTTTTTCTAAAAATGTGACAATAATTAATTAAAGTAGTAATTAATTAATACAAGATTCTATAAGTATAATTTCCTGGCCAAATAATGAAGCAAGATCATAATTAAAGCAGTTAATTACCACTTGTAGAGCTCCATTATAGTTTCCAGCTGCCACGCCAGTAGACAAAACCTCTGTGGTCAATGCTCTTGAAACAATGTTGGAGAACATAGTTGACCACTGGTTCTGAGAAACAAAATATATATAATTAACATCACCAAATTGAAGTGATTACAATAAAGAATGAAAAAAGGGCTAGCACTAGTTTATTTAAATATTACCACATCCATAAGAACTTCAACAAGGTTAATGTAGCTTGTAATAACAACAGCGGATTCTCGAGAAGCTTCGGACTTCAATCCCGATATTGATTTAGGTCTAGAGAACACCCTCATATACTCATCTTCATTTAGTGTCTCAGAACTAATAGTGTTGTTATCTTTGTTAGGTATCCACAAGGGTTCTCCAGTTTGAGCCATTCTGATCAGTTCCTCCATTGCACTAACCGCTAACTCTATGATCATCGGTACCTCATCATGTCCGAAATTATTCCCCATTCCGACATCAAGTGATCCAGATGTTCCTGGAGGAAGGTCATGAGGATATGGCTTCCCGGCATACTTAGCAGCTATTCCGGATATTCGATAAATCTGAAAACGAAACAACCAATATATATATATATGTATGCAGTATATATATATTCATAGTGCATTCATTAATTAATTAGTTCAGACCTCTTCTCTCAAACGAGCATTCTGAAGCCGTAAATGTTGCTCATCATAGACATAGGACATATCAGCTGGACCTACACAATTGGGACAAGCTGCATTTCTGAGAGCCATTTTATACCGAAAGTTTTCTTCGCGAAGCTTTTCGTTCTCGTTCCTCAACTGTGAGTTCTCAAACCGTTCATACTGTGCCTGCCACCATGCATGCATGTACATTTAAGTTGATCAATCAATGTTCAAAAATATACTGTACGTTGTTTCCTTCTTGTGAAAGTGGTTATATAATTGGAGGGGAGGAGGGCAATCGGGAAAAAAAATATTCATAAACATTTTATAAACATTTAAAAAGCTAGACAAAATAAAATAGGTATGTCTAGAATAGATATTCGACCTTTATACGGTACCAAAAGAAATTGTGATTGACCTTCAAAATATTATAAATTGTAAAAATAATTGTTTATTAACCAAAAACATATAAACTTGATACGACGTATTATTTATTTAATTATTATAGAAATGAAAATCGTGTATTTTAACGTTTCCATTGAAAAAACCTTAAATAAAAAAATAAAAAAAATTAGGTTCATGAGTGTCGGGGAGTGTCGACAGTGTGTCGGAAGCATGTCGAATATTTAAATTTTAAATAATATTAATTTAATTAGCCGACACGTGTCGGACACGGTGTCAGAGCATACCGTGTCGTGTTTTGTTTCGGACACGATGCACGGCGACCAAATTGAAATGTCGCTGCATCATTGCAGTAAAGTAATAACAATTTCCCGGCCCATTTCTTTTTTTTTTTTTTTTTTTTTTTTTTGGAATTTCCTTCCAGTTAGTTATCCGGTAATTATGTCATCATGTGCTAAGTCGCATGAATAATGAAAAAGGAAACATCCTATCGAAAAATATGTAACTAAGAGCGACAAAAATGTTTCAAAATTGCCATTTTGTTTAAGGAATCAAAATTACCATTTAAACACACAAAAACCAGCAAAGCAACAATTGAAAATTTCAATAATTGTGTCAAAGCTAGAAGAAAATTTCAATAATTGTGTCAACACTAGACGAATTTCAACATATACACAATATTAGATAAATAAGTCCAAATGTTGTTATACCCTCAAGTTGAATTACACTATATATACACACACGCGCACAAACACACATAATTGACCATATATACTTTAAAGACATTGTTATTGACATCATAGTCAATCTAATTTTAGGACACTAGTGAAATTCGATTTCCATAGAGTTGAATTTATGCATAAACTAGCTCGACTCTTAAGAGGTCGAATACTAATTTCAACATGTGGAAAGTTGAAAATTTTCCGAAGTGTGTTCTGAAAATAGATCGACTGTAGTACCATTAACAATGCCCATATTTTAATTATGCTAGTTGTCTTAGTCTTACATTTTAAAACCGAACCAATTTAAATCACTTTGATTCGGTTTTGATCGGCTTGGATTTTTATTATTAATATTAGTATTTTTGAGTGAATCTTAACAAGTATACAAATAGTAAAACAATAATAGCAATTAATTAAACAATATATTTATAAAGTAATCTTTATAGTATATGTGTAAAAATAAATTTGAATCTTAAAAAGAAACCCTCCTTGAATCTTCAATGTTTTTTTTAAAGATATATGAATCAAATAGGAAAATGAGTTTGGATATGGAAAAGATTAAGATGAAGATGAAATTGAAGATGAAGAAGATGAAGATGAAAATGAAGACATGGATGAAGATTATTGTACCTTTAGGAAATATTGAAAGTTTGGAGTAGATGTATTATTAGAGTGTGGTGCATGTGTAAGAATGACAATAACACAATTAGTGTCGGGGTGCCATCAAATAGTATCAAAAATATTCAATTTATTGTGGTCGCAATGCAAGTTTGGAGTGTTTGGTGTGGTGCACAAGTAGATTAGGCGAGTTTACGATGAAAAGGCCCTAAAATAAATACATCAAAATCTAAATAAAAAGCAATAGTCTGGTAGAATAAAAATAAAAAGCGAGAAATGCTAGTAAATTTCATTTTACAACGCAATAAATGAATTATAGTAAAAATTTCAACGAGGCTTTACTATGGTGCTAATAGCTGAGGCCTGAGGACTAAGAAATCTTAGGTTCAATCTTTCTTTGTGGTAAAATTTGTGTGTGCGTTTATAATTGTAATATTGTCTCTGTAAAAAAAAAATAATGATAAAAATCTAGGCCCAACATTATATAATATGAAAATAAAAATGGCTCCCTTGAATTTATGCTCATAATAAAGAGCTCAACACTAGATCCATATAAACGAGTGGATTTGATACAATTTGCGTAACGCCCCGTTCCCAAACGTTTCGATTTCCGGATAAGGACTCGGTGTCCGTGAACGGGGCGTTACCTCGGTGTCCGGGAACGAGGCGTTACAATTTAAATTATCATCCTTCCTAAAACCTTAAGTTGATGCGAAGGTAGATAATTATTTGTCTTTTATTTCATTTATGTTGCTTTGGTAGATGAGAGTTGATAATTTACTTTAGTTTGAGCTTAATTTGGCTTAGGCTTTTCAATTTCTTGGATGTAATAATGACTACTCCCTCCGTTCCGAAACATCTAAGACAGTTGTCAAAAACACGTTTATTAAGAATGTGATTTAATGATATGACTTTAAAGATACAATGACTAAAAAATCTCTATGATACAATTAATGCAGTCTTCTTTTTAACTTCTTACCTAGTATTAAATAAGGTTAAGTAGGAAAATTAACAATAAATGCTGCTTTGGAAAATGTTCTGCCTCAGTTATATTGGAATAAAACTTTTAGGTAGGCAACTGCCTCAGTTATTTTGGAACGAAGGGAGTAGATTTTCGTACTTTATTTCAGTTGAATGTTGTTTTCAAAACATCATTTACTTTTCTCGTTAGTTGTATCGATATTGATTGTCGTTTAAGTTTTCTGTGTCATTTCAATTTCTGCTTTTAACTTCGACGTGTAAACGTAATGCTTACGTATATAATTGATTTAAATATATTAAATTATATACGGCCGGACATTCATTTCCGGATAAGGACATAATATCCGGAACGGGACGTCACACAAATCCGGTGTGAAAAGACCTTCAATTTTTTTTTTTTGTTTTGAATAGAGCTACTCCTTAATTACCTTTTTTTAATGGAGCTACTCCTTAACTACTGATGTTACCAATTTCAATGTATAAGTAATGAGAAAACTAAACTAAATCGATGAATCATCAATAGTTAATTAGATGTGATGAGGTAAATTATATGAATCATCAATAGTTAATTATCCAATCTTGACACGTGGAGATAGTGACAATAAATTATATGTGTGATGAGGTAAATTAAATTGAGCAATCATCAATATCTTGATAATCAAATATATATTATGAGGATAAAATTTTAAAAGTAAATAAATGCATATATAGGCCAAATAATGTTTCCAAATTATTCAATGATCGAATGCACAAATTAAAGGATTTGAAGCTACAATTACGGGAGGAAATTAAGTACTAATACTAGTATTAAGTTACCTTAATTTGAGTGCGCTTGTTTTGAAACCAAAATTTGATTTGCGAAGGCTCTAATTTTAATCGACGCCCTAGATCCCTCCTTTGTTTTTCATCTGGATGTGGGCATTCTTTGAAGAACCTACCGTGACACAAAGAATTAAATCAAAATTTCTATACATCCGCTCAAAAAAATAATTTCTATACAAATAACATATGTTAATAAATTATTTTTTTGTCTTTATTTGCACTATAACGAATTTACCTTATACCACACTACTTGTGGACCAAAAGAGAATCGAACATCCGAGTGTCGATTATGATTCGACAGTGTGAGGAGTCGATATAGCCTATAACATTCGACTTTCACATGATCAATTTTATGAAAAAGTTGTAATGCCCATATAGGTGTGTGACAACGAGTAGATTAATTGTGATGGGAATAAAGACCCCTATTTTTATTGTATCATAAAATTAAATTTGTAATAAAAAATAAAAGAGAATTTGTAAGCTTTAAAAAAAAAAAAAAAGAGTAAGAAAAATTCAATGGAAAAAATGAAACTAGAATTGCATACGTACGCTTCCATTTCTTGAATCTGATGCGGTGTGTGGCGGTGATAAACTTTCTTTTTGGGTCGTTGATGATCTTCATCATCAGAAGGAGCCTCCATATTATTCCTCCTTATTTGATGACTACCATCAAATAAACTTGACTGAAACATCTTTCACAAGGCTTTTTTTTAATTAATTTCTATTCTGCAAAACCAAAGCAAAATTAAACAGACCGAGGTTATAAATAACACAATCTCAAAAAGAATATATATATATAAGGGAAAAAAATAATAACGCGCATAAATGGAGGGATACATATCTTGTCAAAATCAATTCTATTATATTAGTGAATAAAGTTTGAAAAACATATTAAATGGTAAAAAAAATTAATGGTCTCAGTGTACTGAACGGGTGCCTTGGACATTGAACCTTGTTTTTTTGCCGGGACGATATTTCGCACTAAATGATCGCTTTTGACTTAAATTTAGCAAGAAAAAAATCAACCAAATCAATGGATATAATTACTGTTTTTTAATATTAATATCTTCCGTATAAGGTAATGTGGAAGAACAAAGATTCTTTTTTTTTTTTTAGGGTGAAGTTTGATTTGAACATCTTAATTGTTAAATAAAATGTGTCAAAAAAATTTGTTAAAAAAATTGTTAAATAAAAAACATGGTAGAAAAGTTCGTTAAAAAAAGGGATAAACTTTCTTGTTTTTTTTTATTTTTTTTTATACTTTTTTGGAAAAAACTTTCTTGTTTTCAAAAGTGCCAAATACCGTTTTCAAGCTCATATGACTAGATCCTTTTTTTTATGTCGTACCGCGCGTCATACACCGATACTTCTACCGCGCCAGAGCTAAAGGAGGCACGCGCATACCACTCGCACTCTAAGAGTGGATTAGTTGAGTGGCTAGACTGAGATTTGAGATGAATCACTAAACTAAAGAAAGTAGGAAAAAACCATGCTTTCAGAGAAGTGGTGGTCCGAATCTTATCTGACCTGCAAGAATAACCGACTAAGCCGTGCTATAAGGGGTCATTCTCCAAACGGGACGGGGAAAAGCCTGACGGTTGTTTAAGTAGGTTGGGTGACAGATCGGCCATAGGAGTACTCCAGGATATAAACCAGGGAAACAAAAGTGGACGACGATGCCGCCTCCTCTTTCGAACATAGAAAAGGTTTTCCACTCATAATGCTTGACTTCGAATAAAAAATTATCTTTAATTTACTCTGCCCAACACATGCAGCACCCGTTCTATTGAAATGGTTCGTTAGTAGAGATGTTCCCACAAGTGCCCCTTCTTCCATTGGTACTATAATCCCTATTCCTATCTCTTAATTCCCTCGTTTGGTCTATCTACATTCAAGGAAATTCATACGCTCCACGGACGGAGCAAAAAGTGGAGTCTTGGTCAGAGCAAGCCGCCCTATTCTATTATCAGACATAATTGGGAGAAGCTCATCCGAAACTAGAGCTAGAAACGACTTATTTTGTTTCGTTCCCGTTCTTCATTTCCTTCTTCTAGAATCGAATCTGGTGACTATTGGTATGTTTAGTCAGGCGGCGGCCGTTAGGTCACCTATTTTGAGTTATGGACACACAAGGCCAAAACATGTGTGCCGGGCATGCGACTCATCAACCTACTAGCAATGGGGGAGAAAACATAGCATGTCGCAATAAAAGCTTGATTCGAGGCGTCAGCAAAACACTGCCGTCTGTTTGTAGAAAGCTCGACTAGCGAGAAAAAGTAAGCGGAAGCCCCAAGACCATGTCATCAACGTTCTTTACTGTTGGTAATCATCCAAAAACTGTCTCCAACCGTCTTTGAATCTGGATGTTGAAGTAATCAAGTTGTTGACCGCATAGTCGATTTTGCTGTTGGAGATGGAGTTCTACAAAACCTCATTTCCGCTAAAGGAAGTAGGCACTGGCAGCCCATGGGAGAGGATTAGAAGAAACATTCCTTCTACTTAAGAAATTGACTGACTTTTAATTGTGAACTATGTCACGAAAAGCAACATATTTTCAATTTAATACGACGAATAAGATGTGGTGGAGCCAAATATATCAAAACGGGATGCACATACGGCGCTAAAATTATAAATTACTTAAGTTTTACCTATAAAAAAACATTTACAAAACCGTTAAAAAAAATACGCGTAAAAAAATTTATGGACCACACTAAACAAAAATCTTGCGTCCGCCCCTGCGAATTAGTTCAGAATCATAATTGCATGAAAGACCGTTAAAGCGTCAATTAGACTATATAGAGTTATAAGAGGTAAGAAAAAATTAACGGGTACTTTTGGTTGTTGCGGTAACTGGCAAGGGAAAAATAAGATTTGTTTATTTAATTTGTTCGTTAAGGTAACTCGTTTCTTTTTGTGGAAGGTAACTCCTGTTGGGTTGTTAGTTTTATGTGAATTAATTAATAAAGATCAAAGATCAGATTCAACAGCAAAAGATCAAATCCAAAATATACAACCAAGTACGAAGCAGTCCAGGCCCATAATCAAGGTGAATACAAAGTCCAAATAAGATCAGAATCAAGGCAAAGCCCACCAGAACATGTAATCCGAAATAATATGTGGATTAGACATTCTGTCAAACACCTACAAGGCATGGACTCCTCTACCACAAGATAAGCACACATGTTTGAGTTTTTGAACATGATAAATCAGATAATACCTGCAGCACAAGATAATGGTGAAGTTAATCAGCAAGCATCAGTCCCTCTTGAATCAAACTCTAACAAATCAGCACCTGGACGAGTTTAGTGATCAGAAACATTAGAGTTTATCTATTTCCAAGCATTCTGAAGTTTGAATTAATATGTTTATCTCTTGCATTTGTAATCTCGATAAAATAGAGCTAGAACATCTCTACTATAAAGCAGAAATTGTAACAAGAAAAATAACGAAGAAATATACAGAAAAGTTCAGTCTTTACCTTATTCTTCTGTTTTTCACATGGTATCAGAGCTATTGGTTCTCTAACCACTACAAAAACACATCATGACATCCTTATCTCTAAACGTTGGAAGTTTCATCTCTCTCAAACTTACATAAAAAAACTATCCCTTATGGAGGGAGCAGGCCCTAGCCCTAGCAGAAAGCCAAGATCTCACAGGCCATCTCAACAATGAAACCCCTGCACCTGATCAGTTCATCATCTCTAGCACAGATGCTGCAAACAATGCATCAGCAGAAAAAACAACAAACCCTAAATACACAAAATGGAGAAAATCTGACAGACGGCTCCGGGGATGGCTCATTGGATCTCTATCAGAAGAGTCACTTGGTCTAGTTATAGGACTAGACTCTGCACAAGCTGTATGGGATGCCCTCAAGTGTGCTTATGCACAAGACTCACAAGAAAGAGAGTTCAATCTAAAGCAACAAATTACCTATATGAGGAAATAAGATGACAGGAGTATCACCGATCACATCCAATACTTTAAAGGACTCTGTGATAGTCTAGCAGCCATTGGCAAGCCTATCCCAGATCCAGAAAAGTATACTTCCTTCTTACTAGCCTTTGACCCCTGTATGAGACCTTTACTACCACAATGTTGAAACCCCCCAGGCCCACCTATATAGAACTTGTCTCACTCCTACAAAACTTCGATCAGAGAAGGACCTGGTTTTCAAACAGAGGACTAGACACTCAACCATTGTCACAAATGGCCTTTTATGGCCAAACTCAGCAACAACAGATTGGTGCAAATTCAGGAAACTCAAAATTCAACTCTACAGGTAGAGGATTTCAGGCTCAACAAACAAATTCAGGCAGAGGATTTCAAAATCGGCAAACCAATCAAGGCAGAGGATCAAACAATGTTTAAAAGGATGACCAGGGCAGAGAGGGATCAGTATAGGAATGCGACATGCCACCACTGTGGTGTCACATGACATGTTGCAAAGATCTGCTGGTGGAAGACTCAAATACAAGAAGACAACATACCTAAGGCCCTTTCAGCACTTACTCTGGATAATACTATAGCAGATACAGAATAGGTCATAGACACAGGAGCAACAAACCATATCACAGGTAATGGATCCATTTTACACAAAATTGCAAAATATGATGGCTCAGACTCAGTTTTAATTGGCAATGGAGAAAGGTTAAAAATTGAGGGAATATGAGAACTTCATATTTACACTAATACTGGTAAATCTCTGGTTATAACAGATGTAATCTTAGTCCCTCGCATGAAAAAAAATCTTATCTCTGTTAGCCAATTAACACTGCAACACTCAGCCATCTGTACTTTTACTAACAGTGAGTGTGTATTTAAAGAACAGACCACAGGACAGGTTCTAGTGAAGGGGCAACTTAAGGGAAGCCTCTATGTTATTCCCAGCAGATTGGAGGTGCACTTTTCTCAGAGGTTCAGATCCTGCTCACCTGAGTTGTGGCACCAAAGATTAGGCCACATACATTCCCCACTGTTCAATTATTAAAAAATAAAGGCCTCATTGAGGTCATAGGTCAAAATAAACAGGAACATCTCTATGAAAGTTGCCAACTTGGCAAACTTAGTAGATTTCCTTTCAGTCAATCAGAACATTCTAGCACTAGTAGCTTTGATTTAATTCATTGTGATTTATGGGGCCCAGCTCCTGTTGTTTCTTTAGGCAATTTTAAATATTAAGCAAGTTTGGTTGATGATTACACTAAGTATATGTGGTTGATACCTTTGAAACATAAATATGAGTTTGTTGATGTCTTTATTGCCTTTGAAAAGTATGTTCACACTCAGTTTAACAAGCAGATCAAAAGACTTCATACAGATGGGGGAAGGGAGTTCATAAACACTAAACTAGGAAACCACTTCACCAATCATGGCATTGTACACCTCATTTCCTGTCCCCACACACCACAACAATCTGGCGCTGTAGAAAGAAGACATAGAACCATTAGAGAATTAGGGATAACTATGTTATTCCACAGTAGAGCCCCCTTATATCTGTGGGTAGAGGCCTTTTCCACTGCAGCATACATCTTAAACAGGGTCCCTACATCTAGCCTTAAGTTCAATTCCCCATATTATACCTTGTTTAATTCCCCATATTATACCTTGTTTAATAAACAACCAGACTATGGCAGCCTTAGAGTCTTTGGTTCCAAGTGCTACCCCTATACCTAGGACACCAATAAACATAAATTTGAACCCAAAACTATACCCTGTGTTTTTATAGACTATAGTAATCAATAAAAAGGTTATAAATGCTTTCATCCTACTACTAGAAAAACCTTCATCTCTAGACATGTGTCCTTTGATGAATCTCAGTTCCCCTACCACACTAAGCCTACTACACCAAATATCCCATATATCACATGCATTTTTGATTACTGGATTCCTTCCCACAACTTTCAGACATCTACACCACGTCCAATTCCTGAACCAGATCCAAATCACAGTCACCAGTCTGAGTCTCCAAGCCCTCCACCTGTTCCCTGATGACGTAGATCAAGTGAAATTAAAATACTTGACCACCATAAACCAATACTAGCAAGAGGACTAGGTCCATCGTAGTATAGCTATAGCGAATCAAGGTCGATCCCACAGGGAACCAATTTGTGGATCATTTATATACAAACAATTAATTATTCACATCAAGGACACAAAGGCGGTCTACGACCAATGAAAGACAAGAAAGATAAAGGACACGACTCGACACAACACATAAACAACGTAATTAACCTCCCCAATTATTATGTTATCGTTTGGATCTAAAGATTCTATATAATTAAGCGATACTCGACAACTATTAACCCGATTCGTATCTATTTTATATTGGCTACGGGAGTCATCCCCTAAACTAGATCTAGCTCCGGGTAGGCCATCCAGATCACTATGCTACATCACGTGACTTCGCTTTTTAGGCCTCCATCTCATATGACTCACACTCTTACAAAACTAGGGATGCCGATATTAATCGTATTCCTCACCTAGGCAACATTCCTTTGTTCATGCGTACTTCCTAAGCGATCGCATCAGTCTCTGTCCCATTAACACTAACTTTTTAGGTATCATGTTAATCTACGATTTACGTATAACTAGGTGTCAACAATTCCCAAATACAGAACATATCTAGATCTCGCTGAAAGTCCCGGAAGATCAATTCATGAGCCGACCTAGGAGCCCTATATTGGTATTTCCTAATCATACGCTAATTAAAGCAGACGAGCAACATAGCCGTAGCCATACCTACTAAGATAATAAATTCTAGGTGGACAATCACACCATAAAGACGTGGCTAGATTGACGCGGCGAAAAACTAAATCTTAGCGTTTCTACATACGTAACGGATAAAATAGAGATTCATAAAGCAATTATATAGATCTACTAAAAACACGGTTGTCTATCATACCAAAGTCATCTATAGGTCACCGGATAACAGATCTGGGCGTGTGGATCCTTATAGACAAGGAATCCCCACTGCCTCATATCATATCCTTAGATCTACATCGTTCGGAGAAGAACGAACAACCTCAAACAATAAACAATAATTGGGGACTTAATTACAAAGAACTAAGAACAAATAAATACAAGAACTTACATTATTCCAGAACTTGCATAAAAACTGCTCTAATAAAAACTGAAGATTTAATTATGAATTGTGTGTATGTATTGAGGTGTAAAGAAGTGTGTGTGGCGTGTATATGCATGCCTTTATTTATAGGAGTTCAAGCTAATTAAGAGATATACATCAAAATATCAAAACAAATAGAGATAACTCTCGGCCGATCTCAAAATAAAATGCAAAATGCGCCCCCTTGGTGCGTCCCCCCTATTGGCGCCAATCTTGGATTGCCTTACTCCTCTTTTCGTGATTATCCGATCTTTATCTTGAATTTCCTTTGATTTATCTTGAGATTTAATTCTTCCATTTGTATTTATCCTCCAAAATTATCCAAATCTGCAAAATAGATATTTATCCTAAAATAAATCATATTTAAATAAAACGGATAAATATAATAAAAACGGATAAATACCGATTTATATAATAAAAACGGATAAACATCAAATTATATCTTATAAATGGATAAATACCAAATTATATAATATAAATCACATAACATTAAATAATACATATAAACATGCGATTTATCACAAAATATATATTATTAGTCTCGATTTAAGGTCAACGTTGATGACTTTTACGGGTATAATTTAACCGTCATCATTCCCCTTACCACTCACACTACTGCTAGTAATAGTCCCTCAACTTCAGACATCCCCACCACCCATAACCCATAATTATCTGAATCCTCATCATCCTCCACCTCACCTGCATCATCAAGCCCTGATGCAGCATCTTAATCACACATACATGGATCACCAGCCTCTGATGCTTCATCTGCCCTAAGTTCTCCAAATCCTCCATCTCCTATGCCCAGAATAGTCACCAGAGCTCAACATGGGACCTTCAAACCTAATCCCAAGTATGCCCTAAGTGTATCCTATGAAACCATTCCCAAAGAACCCAAAACTATTAAATCTGCCCTCAAGCATGAAGGATGGAAACAAGCCATGTTAGAAGAACTAGATGCTCTTTTCCAAAACAAAACTTGGCATCTAGTCCCCAGACAACCACACATGCATGTCATAGGCTGTAAGTGGGTTTTTAAAGCAAAACTAAAAGCTGAAGGAACCCTAGAAAGACTAAAATCCAGGTTAGTTTGCAAAGGTTACAGTCAAATAGATGGCCTAGATTATCATGAGACTTTCTCCCCAGTAGTGAGACCTAGCACCATAGAATGGTGCCGAGCATTGCCCTATCCTATGGCTGGGAAATTAAGCAACTAGATGTCAGTAATGCCTTTTTACATGGCAATATTGCAGAAACTATCTACATGGACCAACCTCCAGCTATGGTAAATCCTCACTATCCATCTCATGTATGTCAACTAGACAAGGCACTTTATGGGTTAAAACAGGCTCCAAGAGCCTGGTTTGACAGGTTTAGTACCTTTCTTCTTACCTCTAGTTTCACGTGTAGTTTCTCTGATCCTTCATTGTTTTATTGTCATTCTAACCTTGGCACTCTAGTGCTTCTCCTATATGTGGATGATATCCTTCTTACAGGATCCAATAGGTAGATGATTCAGACCTTTATCCACCTACTCAGCAAAGAATTCTCAATGAAAGACTTGGGACCAATACATCATTTTCTTGGAGTACAGGTTCAACAGACAACTACTGGCTTACATCTCAATCAAGCCCACTATGATACTACTATTCTAAAAAAAACAGGCATGGTAGATTGCAAACCCGTGAGGACACCTATGGACACCAAACTACAAGATGATCCAAACTCTCCACCATTGACAGACATTACATTCTACATAAGTCTTATTGGCTCCCTCCAGTATCTCACATTTACCAGACCAGACATCTCCTTTGCAGTCAATCACTTATCTCAATTCCTTCAAGCACCAACACAAGCTCACCTACATAGATGTCACAGGCTCCTAAGATTTGTCAAGGGCTCCCTCACACTTGGTGTTGCACTCTCAGCCTCACCAGATTTCAGACTCTATGCATTCTCAGACGCAGATTGGGCAGGATGCCCCCTCACCAAAAGATCAGTCACTGGCTATCGTACCTTCCTAGGTCCTAACATTATCTCATGGTGTGCAAAGAAGCAACCTACAGTTTCTAGGTCTAGCACTGAAGCAGAATACAGAGCTATGGCCCACACAGCAGCAGAGATTACATGGCTCACATATATACTTCAAGAACTAAAGATTCCTAAACCATCAGTCCCAGTACTTTATTGCGATAATCTCAGTGCTCTATACATGACTATCAACCCAGTTTTTCATGCAAGAAGTAAACATATTGAGTTAGACTATCATTATGTCAGGGAACAAGTAGCTCGAAGGCTTTTGGTCACTAAACATGTCCCAGCACATGGTCAGTTGGCAGATTTATTCACTAAACCTCTCCCCAAGATCCCATTCACTCAACTCAGACCCAAACTTGATCTAGCAGCCTCACCTAGCTAAGTCTGAGGGGGGGGAGGGGTAATAAAGATCAAAGATCAGATTCAACAGCAAAAGATCAAATCCAAAATATACAACCAAGTACGAAGCGGTCCAGGCCCATAATCAAGGTGAATACAAAGTCCAAATAAGATCGAATCTAGGCAAAGCCCACCGAACATGTAATCCGAAATAATATGTGGATTGACATTCGTCAAACACCTACAAGGCATGGACTCCTTTACCACAAGATAAGCACATATGTTTGAGTTTTTGAACATGATAAATCAGATAATACCTGCAGCACAAGATAATGGTGAAGTTAATCAGCAAGCATCAGTCCCCCTTGAATCAAACACTGACAAATCAGCACCTGGATGAGTTTAGTGATCAGAAACATTATAGTTTATCTATTTCCAAGCATTCTGAAGTTTGAATTAATATGTTTATCTCTTGCATTTGTAGTCTCGATAAAATAGAGCTAGAACATCTCTACTATAAAAACAGTGAATGACAGCAGCAATTGTAACAAGAAAAATAACGAAGAAATATACAGAAAAGTTCAGTCTTTACCTTAATTCTTCTGTTTTTAACATTAATTATTTATTATAGATTGTCGTAAATTAAATAGATTTTTGCCAAGAATGACATATTCACTAATAAATCAGGCTAACAGTACACACATGATTAATAAGGACAAAATTAATGTAGAGTTCCAATAATACCCCTATTTTATAATTATGGAAGGAGGAGTAAATAAAGGGAAGTAAATCCTGGAAATTAAAGGAGAAGTAATTATAGGAAATTGAATCTTCCTAAATCTTTTATCCAAATTTCGAAAAAAAACAGAGAAACACAATCATGAGTGTAATATCCCGACTTTTCGAAAAATGGCAGACGTGTCTTTTTGTGAAAAATGGAATATTATGTTTAATGATTTACGGATTTAAGTATTTTATATATATATATATATATATATATATATATATATATATATATATATATATATATATATATATATATATATAATCAAGGGTAATTAAAAGGTTTTAGTTATTATTTAAAAAGGATTTGATTAATAATTATAAAAGGAAAATATCCCTAATTTCTCATTAGACACTATATGGCAATTTTTTTGAGAATTAGATAAAGGGGCGTCGCAGAGGAATGGAGAAAAAGGGAGAAGAGGCTTCTCCAAAATTCTCACAAGATCTTTGATGGTTTTGAGAACGGAATAGAGATTCGGAATCGGCGGGAAAGGAGGATCGTTCTGATAGCAATAAGATGGAGTTTTACAAAGGTATGAGTTTTAGCCCTAATTATGGATCTATCATGGTTTGATCAAGTTTGGTGTGATATAAAGGTTTAATTCGTAGTCCTTTTGGTTTAGAAGCTTTTGATCATCAATTAATCTAAATATATTTGTGATCAAATAGGTGTTGAGTGAATCCGTTGAAAGCGCAGAAGATTTTCTGGAAGTTTGGATTTGGTTTTTGCTTGCTAAAAGGTAAGAGGATCTTCCTACAAGTTAATTTATGGTTTATTAGGTTTTATGTTAAGGTTTGTTATGATTTTATGTTAGAAATCACACCTTCGTGTTGCCTAAGGATTTAGAGTTGTTATTGTAGATACAATTCGTGTTTTTCTGAGTATTTTGATGTTGAACATGTTTGGATTTGAGTAGAGATCGTAAAAGTGCATAAAAAGCGTTTTTAGGGAGTTTTGTGTGCTCAATGTATGCACATTGACTAGCAATGTGCATACATTGCCAAGGCTGAATGTTGTTTCAGTTGGACAGGCTTTGGAGTGTGTGCACATTCCCCTGGAATGTGCACACACTGGCCGGGTTGAATGTATTTTTCACCCAATGTGCACACATTCCCCTGGGATGTGCGCATATTGCCCTTGTTTTTGATAAATAAGTTGTTTTAAGTTATGTTTGGGATTTTAAATGTTGTTTCATGATCATATAACCTTAATTAAGCATGAGCAAGCCTCGATTGAGCTTCCGATTCGTTTAGTTTCGGCACCGAATGTACTCTTAAAGGGAGTTGAAGTTCGGATCCGTCGGAAGGGCATGAAAGGGCTTGTGCTTTGATGAACTAGAGTTCATCAATGTCTTTGTAATTTGCTAGGCCTTGTCCATGTCTAGGAGTCAAAGTAAAAGAGCAGGAGATGTGAGGGAGCTTACTTGAAAACACTTAGGTGGCTAGCTAACAATAAAAAATAAACGTACTTGTGTAGCTAAAAGATTAAACATTAATCCATTCTTGGTAAGGCACAAGTCTATATCGCGATGTGTGGGTGTTCTGAAAGTAAATAACTCTGTAAGTCTTTGAGGCCCTACGTACGGAGGAACTTAACCCTGTAAGTCTGAGACCCTACGTATAGAGGGACTTCGCCGAACGTGTGCACTATCGGAGTCTACCAGAATAGGCTTCCATGGTTATTGGTGTGATCCACTAATATGTTGCACCCAGTTACTTCGTGGTGAGTAGCACCATGCGTAGTGCCCTTGAATTCTGATGTAATAAAGATAAGATAAGCTAGAAATGTGTAGTCACAACATGTTGATAGACATGAAGTGAACTCTAGATTGAGTCGGTCTCAGAAAGATAATTTATTAATTATAAAACTTGAATTGTAAACCTTAGTTAATTGGTAGCTTCTACCTCTTATTGAGTACTTTGTACTTACCTCAAACGCATTTTTTTCTATGTGTTTGGGGCAGAGAAGATGAACAGGTAGATCCGGAGTACGAAGAGGTCTTCGATGACGATGTTTAAAGGCGGCGAAGTTGAAGAGTTTTACTTATATTTTACTTTCATTTATACTTTAGATTTGTTCGGAAACTTTGTAATTCCCTTTTAGTACTTTTTGGAGGTTTTGTACGTTTTGGTTCGTTTGGCTTTCTAATGTAATAAATGTTACATTTTCTATCTTTAGTATGTCCAGTTCTCTTTGTTAGGTGTAGTGCCCGAAAGACAATTATCTAATTGTTTTCATGACAGAATTAATATTTCATCTTATTATATGCATGTATGCTTATAATTAAGACACTACTGAAAACCCTAAATACCTCGTTTATGTAATCACATAACTTAGTGTATGGCTATACACAAGAGGATTGAGTTAGTGAGATGTACTTAAAATTAACTTAGTCCATAGCGTTTATTAATCTGAGTACGGGTCTCAAGATTAATTTTCTAATAATGCGCCCAGAACACTTTAGGTGTGACAGTCTTATCCGGACTGTCGGTAATAGGGTACCTAGTGAGGCATTTATATATGATGATAATCATATAGGGGTGGACCGATTTGATTTGAGTTCTCGATATAATTCCGTGATCGAGAAGTCTAATCGAATCACAAGATGATCATATATAGATTAATCTCAATCCTAACGTGATCACATACAACTGCTTAGACTAGGGTAGAGTTTGATGTGTTAGTAAGGATCACTTCATAGTATGTGGTCCTACACTTCTCGTTGGCTCTATTCTGGAATGAGTGAGTAGTCTGTGCTGTCACAGATATGGAATCCATTCCTTCCCTCGGGAAGTAGACGGACGTTCCCTTATTTGTTAATCCTAGAAACTGACCGATGCACGCAGTTCATATTATATTAGTTATGAACTATTTTGGTCACTAGGGGGTTAATGGTAAATAATGATAAGAGGTTTCGAGAAGGGTTTACGGAGATATCCCGAATCGTAACGAACAATCTATGGAGGATTTATCCGTATGTAGTGATTATATCAGTGGACGCTTATCAACTCAAAGTTGAGTGTAAGTTTACATCTATATCAGCAGAATTCAGTTTTGGGTTTATGGTGGTGTAATCCCGGAATTAATAGATTGAATATAATTGTTCGGTCTGACGAATAATTTTATTAAATTTATTGTAGCTACTGAATATGGGTCCATGGTCCCCGACGTGGCTCCTAATATAGCATATACGTTTTCTCGTCGTTTCACCTCAATTAATATTAAATAGTTGGATTGGACTGTTTAATAGATATGTGGATTAATTGTTTAGTTGGACTAAATAATTAAATACATGGAAAAGACTTTTTTCGTGGACTCGGCCCAATGTGTATTAGGCGTGTCAAACCCTAATTATTTAGGGTTATGGCAAAAATTTTGGTAATTACATAATTAGAGAGAAATTAGTTTTCTTGGATAATTATTTGATATATGATCTAATTATTTATTTGTTAAATGATAAATCATGAAATATTACATAATATATTTATTTATCCTAATTTGTTTGGGATATATTATATATTTATCTTTCATTTTAAATAAGGATTAATTTAATAATTATCTGTTAATTATGAAATCCTTGGAGGACAAGGATTATTTTCATATATAAAGAGAGTTCTCCCAAGCCTTAAAGATAACACATATTTCGAAATACACATGCATGTATTGAGCTTGGAGATTTCGGCTCACATACTAGGGTTTGAGTTTTAGAAAAACTTCGAGTTTTTCTAAGGTAGCATATCGAGGAGGTCAAGTGGCTTGGATCACCATCCACCTGGTGTTGCTTGGAGATACACGTCGGAAGACGGTGGCATCTCAATTTGCATGGATCTTGGATTGAAGATTGTTCTTGGAGTTTATTCACCATAAACTGGTAAGCAATCTAACCCCCTCGTAGGTTAGATCTTTTATTTATGTATTTTGATTGACTATGATCTAGATCTTGTACTTTCCGCTGCGTAATCGGGTGGATATTGATCCATCCGGTGATATTACATCCTACACTCTTCACAGTAGCATTTATGGTGTTTTGCCGAGTCTTTTTAGCTTCCGTTTGCTAAACTCGATACGACGTAGTAGAGGCTTATGTGTAATATTGGATTTATTTAATATTATACATGCCGAGCGTTTTGTTTCCGGATTAGGACTCGGTATCCGAGAGCGGGGCGTTACAATTGGTATCAGAGCGAAGCGTCCTTGTTGTTCTAGGATTTCTTTCCTCTTAGATAAGATTTTTGTAGACCTTATTGAACCTTTCTGATCTCACTTGATCTTGGTGGTAAATCCTCGTAAGACTAAGAATCCTTAAACCATGGTTAAGTTGCACTAGGACCAAGTGAAGAGTTTCCGTAAGCGAAGGTTAGGTTGAGTTCTAAGCTCACATCTCTTATATGATCCCCTCGAGTTCGTTCCTAGGATCCTTAATAGAATTCCTCTCTTCTTTTGGAACTTTGAGACTTCCATCTCATGTTCTTTCTCTTGGAGGATTTAATATTTTTTTATTGTTAGGTTTGGTCCTAATCATTTCTTTTTGTAACTTGGTGCTGTGCAATACGAGCCAACGATTTTGTTCGCAGTTCTATATGCCTTGTAATATCATTTCTGAAATACCAAAAAAAAATCTGTAAATTTTCAGCCACTTAGAAAGGTGTCTTATCTACAACTTCTCTATTTTTCACCCAATGTGCACACATTCCCCTGGGATGTGCGCACATTGCCTCTGTTTTTGATAAATAAGTTGTTTTAAGCTATGTTTAGGATTCTAAATGTTGTTTCATGATTATATAACATTAATTAAGAATGAGCAGCCTCGATTGAGCTTCCGATTCATTTAGTTTCGGCACCGAATGTACTCTTAAAGGGAGTTGAAGTTCGGATCTGTCGGAAGGGCATGAAAGGGCTTGTGCTTTGATGAACTAGAGTTCATCAATGTCTGTGTAATTGCTAGGGCTTTTCCATGTCTAGGAGTCTAAGTAAGAGAGCAGGAGATGTGAGGGAGCTTACTTACACTTAGGTGGCTAGCTAAAAATCAAAAATAAATGTACTTGAGCATCTAAAAGATTAAACATCAATCCATTCTTGGTAAGGCACAAGTCTATATCACAATGTGTGGGCATTCTAAAAGTGAATAACTCTGTAAGTCTTTGAGGCCCTACGTACGGAGGAACTTAACCCAGTAAGCCTGAGACCCTACGTATGAAGGGACTTCGCCGAACGTGTGCACTATCAGAGTTTACCAGAATAGGATTCCGTGGTTATTGGTGTGATCCACTAATATGTTGCACCAAGTTACTTCGTGGTGAGTAGCACCATGCATAGTGCCCTTGAATGCTGATGTAACAGAGATAAGCTAAGCTAGAAACGTGTTGTCACAACATGTTGATGGACATGAAGTGAACCCTAGATTGAGTCGGTCTCAGAAAGATAATTTATTAATTATAAATCTTGAATTGTAAATCTTAGTTAATTTGTAGCTTCTACCTCTTATTGAGTACTTTGTACTTACCTCAAATGCATTGTTTTTGTATGTGTTTGGGGGAGAGAAGATGAACAGGTAGATCCCGAGTACGAGGAGGACTTCGATGACGATGTTTAAGGGCGCCGAAGTTGAAGAGTTTTACTTATATTTTGCTTTCATTTATACTTTAGATTTGTTCGGAAACTTTGTAATTCCCTTTTAGTACTTTTTGGAGGTTTCGTACGTTTTGGTTCGTTTGGTTTTCCAATGTAATATATGTTACATTTTCTATCTTTAGTATGTCTAGTTCTCTTCATAGTAGCATTTATGATGTTTTGCCGAGTCTTTTTAGCTTCCGTTTGCTAAACTCGATACGACGTAGTAGAGGCTTATGTGTAATTTTGGATTTATTTAATATTATACATGCCGAGCGTTTCGTTTTCGGACAAGGACTCGGTATCCGGGAGCGGGGTGTTACAATGAGTATGCATCGGTTACAACTATATATATATATATATATATATATATATATATATATATATATATATATATATATATATATATATATATATATATATTACGAGTGAAGAAACAATAACACGTGAGGTAATCTTGCAATAAGAATGATAATTTCCAACATATAGTAAAAGTTACAAGTGAAGTAACAGTAACACGTGAAGTAACAATGCAATAAGATTGGTAATTTCCAACATATAGTAAAAATTACGAGTGAAGTAACAATAACACATGAAGTAGCAATGTAATAAGAATGATCATTTCCAACATACAATAACAATTACGAGTGACTACTTCTTTGTATATTGGTTGTAACTATTTTTTTTGTACATGTTAATACATTTTTTATTGTGTTAATGTGTAACTATCTCTTTTTTATTGTAATTATATTTTATTGATTTTTATTATTTCTTTATATGTTATTACAATTTTTGGCACTGAGTACACTTTTTATGTGTAATTGCAAAATTTTGATGTGACTACATCTTATTTATCAGTAATTTCTTTTAATATTTTAGACCGTGGATTTAATTAGTCAAAGATATTTATGACCGCAATAAATTCAAATAATGATTCCCTCATTGATTGGAGCAGTTATGCCTATTTTCACACAAAAAAACATGGGTATTTCGGTCCATCTATTTTTATTTTGTCCTTTTTAATAATCCAAAATGAGAGATATTTTTGGATCCCTATTTTTGACATTTCATATCCTACTGGCCCCTTACCCTAAATTAAAAGAATTATAATCCCGTTTAAAAGTCATCTACTAAGGTTTAAGGAATCACAATTAATTTAAATACTAGGGAGGCGTACCGTGCGATGCACGGTGGGCCCTGTTTTTTAATTTGGTGCATGTATGTAAAGTGGCTGTTTTATTTATGTTATGTAGGTGACCAAATGAGATATATGTTGGTTGCTAAGCTGTATGTAATAGGTTTAATGTACATTGACAAAGTATTCATATATGTTATTACACACTTATGCAGCTTTCATTACGCCTTGCCGAGGTAACTTTAGAGCCAAAAACTTCGAATACCTTCTTCAACCTTGCTGCGGAGTTAATCTAGACCCCAAAACCCTATGGGCCTACATATTCATCCTTTCGCATATATATATATATATATATATATATATATATATATATATATATATATATATATATATATATATATCGACGACATGAAGGTGTACAAGAAGGAGGCGGGGTTAGTTTACATAGAATGGAGTCATGGTAAAACATTCCTAAGGCTGCAGTGATGTTGCAAAAGTTTATGATTGGGCTGGCAAGTTTATCCCGAATTGTGCTGCTGCGTTGGCGAAGGTTCTTTAGGGAATTCCAGCTTTTACTTTCTTCTTTGGGCTCGATTCTGTGGCATCACATGGTCTTTTGTCCTTCTTAACGCAGTCAGGTTCGGGTGTTTATTGTAGTGCTGTACTCACTCTGTTTCCCTCTTCTTTGTCTATAAAAAGCAAGGGAATGCATCATGTCATTGTCATTTATCATATTAAAATGATGGAAATCAAACAATCAATTTTCTTACATACTACTACAATATAAAGAAACTCACTCAGAAGTTCAGCTCACTATCTAAAATTCTAATTCTAATCTGCCACATTAGAAACAACAAGCTAAACCATGAACCAATGAAAGATAATCTTAATTCACGTTTGTTAAAGCAGGCTAAGAGAACAGAAACATAACAAAGCCAAATTGCAGGCCCCGCAAAGCCATAAGCACAGAAGGTGAACAACAACGCGGTAATATGGCAAAACCCACACCATGCTCTTTTTGTGAAGGATTATATTCAGTGTTGACACAATAAAATGGAGAAAAGAATCTTAAAGCAAATAAACTGTGCAAAACCAAAACCCACATTTGATCCAAAAGGAAAACTTCCCTTTTTTCAATTATCTTGAGGAGATGTTCTCATTCAGAAGAGGGAACACAATGGACCACAAAAAAATTGTCAATGCCAAAAGAGCTTTAAAAGAAACCACAAACACTAAATGAGCTCTTTTAGGTTTTACTACTGCAAACAAAATGAGATCTTTTATGTTTGCTTATAGTAAACTAAACATCATGTTCCACCGTTACAACCCACTTTTTAAAGCTTAGCAACATAGTGAAGCCGAGATGGGGAAAACCAAAGACATAATTTGAAAAACATTCAACAATATCCAAAACCAACCAAGTAAATTCTTAGCCTGCAAACACCAAGAAATTCAAAGCCATAGGAAAATGGAGAGAACTCAGTCGAACATCAATCATTTTATATTCTTCTTTAAACCTAGTAAGATAACATATCTTTGTCGTTTAGTTTAGCTTCTCTACAGAGATTTCATTCTATGTAGAATGCTGACAGAAAATAGAAACACATTCTATGAGCAAATAAGAAAGTAAAGTCTACAATTTTCAATCATCAACTCAAGCATCGACATTAAAAGTTCTCCTAAACCCAATACTATTGCATAATATCTCCAATGTTTAGCGGTAGCTACCAAGCTCATTAGGTTGTGTATAAAGTAATCTTTTAAGTTAAAGATATTTCAACGTAGGTAAATAGTTTTCTTAAGTGGACGCAAACATGAAAGCCACATATTAGAATGCAAAACTAAACACATCAACATGCATAGTAACAATAATCCTAACAAAGTCGGCAACTAATGTACACCTATTGTTCACATATAATCTGATGATGTAATGAGAAGTAAATTATGTATTCAATTAAAGAATATGAAAATTGAAAATGAATTTTACTTTTGCAAAAAATACTTGTTGAATTTTTCTTGTCTTACCTTGGAACAAGAAATGCTCCGGTTACACTCGTCAACTTTGGCTGTTGTAATTGCATAGTTTCAATGTCAACCTTTTTAACACAGTAAGAAACTTACTGCCAAATAGAGAGAAAAACAAAATACAAAGGAGAAGAACAGAGTAACCGTAGAGATAGAATAAAAATCAAGCAGAAGATAATGGAGTCAGAGAAACTGCCTAACCTTTAAAAAACAAAAGAAAAATTGCCTGGTATTCAGTTTCCAATCTTGGACTGACCGACGGACCTCCTCATGTTAAGGCGCATCGTTGGAAAAGATGACTCTTCAAAGAAAAACCACATTCTCCAATTCAAAACCACCATCCAGTGCATCAATATGTCTGTGACAGCAGAAACAAGGTAAGAAAAGATTAAAGGTACACAATCTGATTATCTCTTGAACTTCAGCATCCAAGCAAAAAGCTTTACTCCCAAGGCAAACATGTAGGGTAATAAGCACTAAAATATATATATATATTTTTTGGTAAAACGGGAAAAAAAACCTTATACTACATATACTGATAGAAGTCTGGCATTTTATGTATCCCATTTGAATGGCCAATATTATTTTCAACCAAGGAAAATACATAGCGATCAGTATCACAAGGTCCCAAGTTTGGATGAATCATCAAACCATACAAAAAGATAACCAGCTAACTGTATTTGCAAGTTTCCCTGCAAAAAGCTCCTATTGAAAATTTCACATATAACCACATTATGAAGCTACATTAGGAAAACCAAGAGCACTAAGCTTGAAAAATACAAGAATAACACGGTGTAAATAAACTCCATTTCCACACTTACTGGACTATGTCACTACGGTATCTCTAGTTTTCTTTCTAGCATCCATATTGTTTTCCCCCTTTGAAAAGTAGCAACCATATTGTCTGTAGGTGGAAAATAGCTCCCAGCAAAATATAGTTCTGTCGATGAATGGTATTCCATGAGCTAATACACCTTCATCTACAATATCTTCCCTTTTTCGTCCTTCAAAGAATTAGGTCCTTCTTCCAAAATATCTTCCATTTTCTGTCCTTCAAAGAACCTGTCTTTTGATCACCATCAACTGATCCACCACCCACATCATCATTTTAGAGGAAAATCAAAAGAAAAGCGTCAAATCAATCCATCTACAGAAGGTAGTGAAAAGCAAGGAAATCAGAAGGCACTTTTACCAGCCCTTCACAATGGCAGAAGAACGCAAACAATCTGTTTATTCTGTTAAAAGTCCAAATTGAAAGAAAAAATAAAGCAGTTGATTAGCTTTCTGGTAGTCTTCTTTAGTTTGTGCCATCTTGAGGCATGTAAACAGCAACACATGAGCTGTTTAAGATTTCTTTTATCCTTGTCGATACTCGGCGATCTGTTAACATTATCTCGATCTAATAACCCAAAAAAATTGCAATTGAGAACTAATAACTGAGAAATCATCAACAAAATATCCTAGAAAAAGTGTCTTCCACAATATTCATAACATAAAGGTAGGAATCAGAGTAGATAACTAATAAACCCTCAAAGGTATACACCAAAATCGAATCTTCTAGATGCAATTTTCATAGCAGAAAC
This sequence comes from Gentiana straminea, assembly GCA_036785695.1. Lineage (NCBI taxonomy): Eukaryota > Viridiplantae > Streptophyta > Magnoliopsida > Gentianales > Gentianaceae > Gentiana > Gentiana straminea. The sequence continues at coordinate 688,764 of JAVUPR010000282.1, forward strand.
TCGTATATCAATCAGAATCAGAGAATATACAAATGATGCCTTTAAAGTACAGTCTTGTCAAAGATTAGTTATTTTGTTACCTAGAAAAATCCACTAAAAAAAAGACTCCATCTTCATCGAATCCTGGAAAAAAAAAATGAAGACAAATTTTCTTTACATTGGGACGGAATGAACAATCTTTGAAATTGTGGAAATGCAATTTCAGTCATTATTTTCACTATAACGAACATAGATGCTGACTTGCTGTAATGCAAATCGACTAAATCAGGATTCAAGGAGTTCAACAAGTATCTCACCTTAGAAAAACAAATGAAATAAACATAGCTATCTCACCTTTAAGAGCTTCAATGAAAGATTTAATAACTGCTTGGATATCTTCTCTTTCATCGCAGATTCCCTGTCTATCCGACTAACACCAGGCATCTTCATCTTTGATTTCTCGTCTTCTGGATGATTTGCTGAGCTTTTGTTATGTAGGGCTCAAAAGAAAAGAAGATAGAGAGAAGAAAATATGGAGAAAAATTGGGGAAGAAGGCAATAAGTTCAACGTAAAGGAAGCATAAGCCTCAAAAAAATTCAACAATTCGTAACCCAGAACACCATTAGACGAAACAAAGGAAACATAAAAGAAGAAAAAAAAACGGAAATACCTACCGGAAAATGAGATTCGCCTGCCGGGAAAACCACAACACCTCCGTCACAGACACAGACTGATGACAAACCGATTGGGAAAGTAATATCCGTATAGGATGACAACACCCCACCATCTTGAACATTCCACTGATCTCCTTCGATGGAGAAGAAGCCCGATCATAGGCCCTTGCAGACGGTGGTGGAGGAGAGAAACGAAAGTGGGAAGTACACGTAGGTGGTTGACGTGGCCTTTTCTAGTGCTATTCCAGTCCTTAACCGGCAGTGCACCGAGTCAAACTGTAGTGCTAGTGTGGTGAGTCAGGTGTCGAATCCTCAGGGAAACGTGTGGTAATTCAGAGTGTGGTTAAACACCAAGAAACTGTTATTAACTCAATCTAAGTCGCAATTTTTCTTTTTCCTTTTTTGTAACCGTAAAACAGTAAATAAATGCATAAAACTAAACAGATATATATATAGATATAAATATATATAGAAATATATAAATACATATATATATATATATATATATATATATATATATATATATATATATATATATATATAGATATAAATGTATATAGGTACCAATACAATATATAGGATATAAATACTAGTAATATTATTAGAAACTAGCCAAGAATATGTCACGGAATCGGTATCTCTTTTTAGTAGAAATAGATGTGCTTGATCTTTCCTTATTTTAAGGTTAATCAATTATATATGAACCATTTGTACTCCTAAGCTAGAAAACTCCTCCTCACACGAGCGTATGAAATTGTCATATGCCAAAAGTCCTCTCGTCTAATGTCATCCTCAAGCTCGGGAACTCCGTTTTGTCATACGGCCGGTATTTTGAGTATTGCTCAATTAAACGGGTGATTTTTAACGTGATAATATTTTGAGTCAATTTTCAATAAGATTTGTTTTTCTAGGACAAATCGCCCCCGGGTAGGAAATAGGATTCCGTTTGTCAGACGGCCATTTTTACCCTCCGGTCTTTCTATTCATGATCGCGTATCCTAACTTCTCTGGTCAGTTCATCATTAGGTTACGATTCTTGTTAAATCGAGTAGCTAATTCAATTTTAACTTTTCCTTAAGCTCAAATAGAAAGAGATTCAGTATAATCGATTTTAATTCAGTTTTAACATAGTCATCATCTATTTCCCTAAAAAGATAAAACTAATTCAATTTCATATCTTGGCTAGATATAGAGTTAGCCTAATGTCATTATAACTAATATATAGATACTAATAACAACAAACAAACATAAATACATTAGAAAGTTACCAGATTACAATTGTAGCGTCAGAGCCGTATTCTCCGGAAATAGCAACTCCTTTAACAACAACGAGCCTTGATAATCCTCCTAAGTATTACAACGAGACTTATACTACATTATTATTTCGTCAGAGTGCCGTTTACGGTATTTACGAACTAGAAACTAACTAAAGATAAGATATATATATATATATATATATATATATATATATATATATATATATATATATATATATATATATATATATATATATATATATATATAAGAGGTACATATATATATTGGTACACTCCCAAATGCTTGCAAATGAGGAGTATTTATAGAGTGCAGGTAGTAGGCCGGCGCGTGCCGGGTCAGTACCGGCACGTGCCGGTGCTACAGTACATATTCTCTCCTGTCAGAGTCCATGTGCTGGTGGCAGAGAGATTCCGGCGTGTGCCGGTCACCTCCGGTGCGTGCCGAACTTTGGAAAATATCTGGCTTCGGTTTTCCACTGTTTCAATTTTAATTCTTCAGTTTTCCATCACACGTACCCTGAAACAGTCAAAAACACGAGCCACAGTAATTCTGACCACAAAATCATAAGTTTTATTAAATTTATAACGATAATATCTATTTATATCGATTTATGTTTTTATGAGTTTTTAGATATATTTTTATAGAATTTATACGATATTATCGTAAATACGATATAAAAAGTCATATAATATAGTTATATTTTTATCATACATCAACTACTCCCCACTTAGCTTTTGATCGTCCTCGAGCAAAATAAGCGATAATATATAAAATGTTATAATGCAAATAATATAGTTCTTCTAGACTAAATTTCTAACTTAGTAACGTATCTTTGTCAATATTATAATTATATTAATTTTATCTATCTAAGATTATTAAAAAGATAAAAAGTGTGTATAACTTTAATAAGTTAGTTATAAAAAAATTTCCAAATGAAATTCTACATGAATTACTTAATAAATATAAAATAAAATACTTAGAATATTTTTTTTTAATCGCCACTATATGAGACTTCGGAATGAAGGACTAAGTCAAGTAGTTGGCAAAATGGCTTATAATGTTCAGGCTCAGGGTGTTTGGCTAATCGAAAGGATAACAAAGGAAAATCAAAAGAAATAGAAGCAAGCCGTACGTGCTTACACCTTCACTTTTGATCAAAAATATCTTGATCAGTAACATCCGGACACTATTTTTCAAATTTTAATTCTACTAACCATATTATTTCTTTTCTTTTCTTTTCTTTTTTTTTTCTTTTCAGAATACTAACATATCCGAACTCATTACCATAATCGACTATCTTTCAAGCGTCATGAGGTGAGAACAAATACATCAGTACCTAACTATTCCAACTTTTTCTTTTTCTAGAAAATAACAGTTTTTGACAAAAGATTGCCTTCCAAATAATATTTATTCCAATCTCAGCATATACCACTACTGAATTTCGATGTCGTCACCGCTATCCATAAGCACATACTAAACTTGCGGGATTTCAAGGAAATGTAGACCATTTTAAGTTAAGGGTCGGTTTTATCTAGTTAATCATAATGGCTAATTTCGAGTGAGGTCTTGATCACTCTACAAGGCTGAGGTGGGGACAAAAATTGGAGATTACGTTCGGGTAGGCTTATTTGGCCAAAGTTAGTCAAAGTAATGCCAAAAATCTCATCATTCCTAATCTGATTCCAAATTCATACTTGTCTTTAAAAAGAAAATCATTCTAAAATTTCATTATAATTATAAGTAACTTTTGTCTAATTTCATAAAAAAAAAATATTTCATACTATTTATCTAGGTATACATACTTAAAATCTTGATAAAAATCTAAAATAGATATAAATAATATAGAAATAATATATCAAGATTACTTTACTTAATTAAAATTTTATTCTATCCAAATATACTATCCATATTATAATAATTATATATTCTTTCATTTATTTCCTTAAGAATAATTAAACTAAGTGCATCAGTAATTGATATATTAAATTCATTTTATTTACTAACCAATCTCTACTCCCCACTTACGAATTGGCATCGTCTCGATATGTAATGAGTAGTAAAAATTTGGTTTAGGAAATAAAATAAATTTTTATAACGGTTGAATATTTTATGTGTCATACAGACGAGCGTTTATATAATATATCATAAAAGAAAAAACATAAATTCAAAACAAGTAATTATATCACAAGATTAAAACTAGAAGAAAAATACAAATTACAAAAACTATTACGAACTTAAACTAGAAAAACTTAAACTAAGTTACACTAATTTATTATTAAACTAATGTAGTCTAAACTTATAGTCTTTCTGATACTAATTTATTTTTTTACTACTTTCATTATTATTTCTTCCTTTCTCACTATCAACATATCATCTAATTTTCTCCACTTGACGATCCTCCCGGAATATCAACTGGTAAAAGCCCAACCTGAGGAAGGCGAGCTGGAAAGTATTCATCTGTTGCTCTTTCCGGTACTCTAGCCAAACGAACACAAATTCTGGAAATCAGCCATGCAAACGGCATAGGCTGTCGGATCGGTCTTCTTCCAAATGCAAAACTAACAGCTGCTTTCTGAATCAATACTCCCCAATCTATAACAGCTCCACTCGTGATAGCATACAATAGTAACATTTAATCATCACTGATTTCCGAGAAATCATCAGTTGGATAAACTCGTGAATTGATGAAACGTTTCCATGTTCTTAAATGGGGAAGTAAAGCCGCCGTGGAGACATTTCTATCCCTATTAGAATGTTGGAATAAAACTTGATAAGATTCCGCACATTTGGTAATAACTCCTTCAGCAGTATCAAGTCTCCATTGAAACTCAAAATTTGGATGGTGATGTTTGGACTGGTGGTATAAAGAAAATTTGATTTATGAGGAAGTAAAAGGAACAACAACTCCTCTAACTGTAACAGACTGTGTTAATTCCACAGTACTAGCTTCCGAAAGTACAGAGTAAAACTCTCTTACCAACGTAACATTAATTCTACCTCTGGGCATACGACAAAAATACTCCCACCCATCTGCTTCCATCCTTATGAATGCCCAATTATCAACTTTTCGAAAATTTAGACCTTTTTCAATCAGCACCGGTGACTGGTTGAAATTGCTTACGAAAGGGTAGTGAACCGAGGCATACATGGAATTGTAAGGAACGGGGTGGAAAAACGGATAACCTGGATTAGGAAGTATGGAATTTGGGGTATGTGGAGGAGAATAACTATTAACTGACGAATGATCGGACATTTTATACGGTCTTTATAAGAAAACGAGAAACTTTATGCACTGAATTAGCAATTTGAGGATTGAGGCATCTGTTTCCTTATATAGAATTGACAGAAACAGATAGGAAACAACCTGAGGAAGGTCGGTAGTACACCAGACCGGTGCGGGCCGGGTTAGTACCGGCGTGCGCCGGTGCTACAGTGCCCGATCACAGATTATTGCATTTCAGGATGTTCTATCAGGTTCAATCAGTGTGTATGTATACATTTTTATCTAAAACATGGGTGAAAATGTCTAATAATACAGAAACAACGGAAAAAAACGTAAAACCTCGAAGTGCACTAACCACAGAGTGCATCAAACAGTCTAAAACAAAAAAAACCAACCATAGTATATCGTGACACATCAAAACATACGAAAAGTTTACTTAAACTACTCATCTTCATCATAATCCTCATCTACGTCAAAAGAAGAGTCGAAATGAGCTGAAAATGATCCAAACATACTAGAAGTAAAGTCAGTCCCTGAGACCGAGTCGTACCGAAATCATAGTTGAAGCTTGTTGTGGATCCGTTGACGTAGATGCTTGAAATGTAGCTTGAGTCCGCCTAGTTGTCATCGTCACCGAACTTTCCAATCCAAACGAGCCGAGACCCGCCGTCACATCCGCCACCGAAGTTACTCCTCCCATGCCCATGGATGCATCAAATGAACTCCGTAAACATACCACCCCGTCCTACGATGACGGCATATAGTTCGGAATAAACCGGTGGTGGAATAGGTGGAATCCAATCTCGGCATAGTGTATGGGTCAGCCGACTCGAGGATAACGAGTAGAAATTTCTGCATATCTGGGATCTATCTCACTGATGAAAGCTCTGTGGCCTCTTTGGCCAATCCTAAGATCCTCAGCCCACTTCCTATTCTGTTCACAAGCTAAAGCTATATTAGCATCAGTTCTAGCCTGAGCCTGAACTATATGTTGAAACATAGCCTCAATCTGCCTATTCTGGTTCTGAAGTGGCTACGGCTGTTGTGACTGCCTAGGAGCTCGAGATGCTGGAGTATGAATAGGAGATGGAGGTGGTGGTTGTTGTTGTTGCTGGCGATTTGGATTATTGTAATTGATTCTACCAGCAGGCAAGACAATTAGTTTTTGACCTATAAGTGGAACATAAGGAGACTCAATCCTATCAGATGGCAAAACTGGGACCTCAAAAGTAGTACACAAGGCTGAAATGAGATTAGGGAACGGCAGACGCCCCCCTCGAATTCGATTTTTAGCAAAATCACACGCCTTAGAAAAGATAAGTTTCCCCAAATTGATAGGAATGTCATTCACCATAGCCCAGGCAATAATAACGTCATCTCTACCATAAGCGCAAACATGAGTGGAAGGCGTTACATTATGGCCTAAGAATTGCTTAATTGCCCTTATGTCCCTAATACATCTTCCATATGCAAATCTATTATCTTTCCAAACACCGTGGGGTCAAAAGCTTGCGGGCCTCATATGCCTTAGCCCGAAGAGTAGCGGGATGGTTTAAGCCCCGGACGAGTATGATAATCATCCTCATCGGGTATATCGGGCAATCCATAAAATGCGTTTATCATAATCGGAATGAGAAAGTAACATTAACACTCCTAAGAGGAATATAAGTCAATTCCTCAACAATAATTTGGATCATAAGTTGATAGAACCGAGTAAAACTCAGCTACCATAGTGGTATTAATGTTATCAGTTCTTTCCATGGCTATTTCCATCCATTCTCTATCAGCAAAAATATCCTTTACCTCATTTCCTAATGAATCAAAGTCGATACCCCTTTCCAACCGGATTCGCATTTACCGAAATACTCATTATATGCTTGCTTAGCCTCGGGACTAGCGAGTGTTCTCAAAAGAAAAGGTTTTTTCTAAATCAGTCAACGGTCTTGGTTCTATAACCGGTACTACATCGGGGATATCTGGCTTTCTTTTCTTAGGGTTTCTCCTAGATGATGAGGCCATCTACGATAATGGTATGACAAAATAACAACAAAAACAACAACAAACACAAATAAGTACTTAGACCAAAATTTTAAAAAAATTAAATAAAAAAAAAACTAAAAGCTTGATAAAAATTGAAATGATTGATATATGTATATATATATATATATATATATATATATATATATATATGTATATATATATATATATATTGTTACCGTATAGAGCTAGAAAGTGTAGATAGTTGCCGGAATAGGTGGTGGCCGCCGGAAATGTGTTGAAAAAAAAGAGAGAGCTTTACTTGCAAAATCTATCCTTTTATGCAATGGGGATGAATTTATGTAGTGGAATGGAAGAGAAGATGATTAATTAAGTAGTTTGGGATAGAAAAATTGCCGAAAAGTGATGAAATTTTTGAAGAGGGGAAAAGGGGTGGGGCGGCTTTTTGGGTTGAAGAAATGAAGAAGATGAAGATGATGGAATTGTGATGTTCTTTTAGGTTATAAAGCTAATGAATCGAACCGAACTATTATCGACTCGAATCGTTAGTAATTACTCGATTCTCATTTTTTTTGGTGTAATAATTTAAATTATATCATAGAAATATTTTTATAAAAGTCATAAAATTATTTCATGATAAAATAAATTATTACAATTTTTTATAAAAGCTTAAAAAAATATTTTTGGTATGATAATCCTTAATTATATCATATAAATCATATATATGATATAAAAATAAGTTTTATCATAAATTTTTTTTTTGAAATCTTAAAATTATATGAAAAAAAAAATAAACTTAATCTAATTCTACTCCCATCATTCTTAAATCTTCAAGATTTCTATAATAACGGTCCATTAACCTAATTCCTAGAAATGATGCGTTTGGATTCTCTCTTTGTTGTCCATCGAGATTTTCGGATAACCACCTAGTCGTTCCCATCTTAATTACATTCAAACATTCATCCTGGGATTTGGTTGTGCTGTCTCCACATTTTCCATTATGTTCACTTTTTCCACAGATTTTACATCTCGTTAGAAATCTTGCCCTTCTCTTTATAGCACTTCTCGATTTTCCATTACAAAGATCTCTTTCTCTGATTTCGCGTATCAGCTCCTTGTTCAAATTAAAAACTAAGGCTTCTATTCTAAAGGCAACATCTTTATGTAAACCTAATTTTAAAAGTAAAATAAAAACTTCTATTATATCTATGAAAGGCATTCCAGTTCTTTAACGTCTATCCGGTAAAAAGACGAAACTAATTAAATTTCATATTAAAAAGTGAATTAAAAAGATAGTACCCGTAATCGGCTGAGTTTAGAATTCCTGCTTCCTTAATCCGTTGGAGGGTCGTTAAGCAATAATATTTCTTCTGTTTGAGGTATCCCTTCAGTTTCCACGAATAATTTTACCCTGTGGCCATTAGCTATGAAAGTTGTTTTTCCATCAGTTAGTTCAACAGCTCCAGACTTATAGACTTTAGTTACGTCATATGGACTCGTCCATCTAGATTTAAGCTTTCCGGAAACAACTTTAAACGTGAATTGTATAAAAGTACTCGATCACCTACATGGAACTCACGACTATAGATTTTCTTATCATGGAAAGCTTTCGTGCGTTCCTTGTAGATTCGAGCATTTTCATAAGAATCGAGTCGAAATTCTTCCAGTTCTGTTAACTGAAGTAACCTATGATCACCAACAGCTTTAGGATCAAAATTTAGGAATTTAATAGCCCATAAAGCTCGGTGTTCTAATTCAACTGGGAGATGGTGATGTATAACATTTATATGATAAAAATTACGATGTTTTATATACATTATCGACTCTTTTTATATAAAATATAAGTAATTATAACGATAATCTTATAAAATATTAATAGTTATGAATAAATCTAAATATTATAAAAATCAAGTAAAAATGATAAAAAGTTATAAGTTTTGTACCGGGTTAATAACCGGAGTGTCGTGTCAGATTTACGTGGGTATTTTTGGTATTTTATTTACAGATCTTAGGTAAACCAAGACCCCGAGTGACGACACTTTTTTGGAGTAAAATCATATCTTTTGAAGGAATTAAGGAAGTGCCACGAGTTTTAAAGTTCAAGTGGATCAATGGTTCGTGACACCATATTAAGTTATATTTTCGACGAACAAATGGCCCATCAAAAAGGCATTTTCTGAAGAAAAGTCCTTCAGGGAAGTTGTAGATCTTCTCAAGAGCTTTCCAACGCATCTTGAATTATGTCATTTGGAGATCCAGAGCTCAAGTTATGATTTTATCAAGTTTCAGATCAAGTTTGGAAAAAATCTATCCGGATCGATCCGGAATTACCTCGGATCGATCCGAAGAGACATGATGATTACCCAGCATGTGGCCCTGCAGAGAAATCCAGGGGATAAGATTTTTTATTCCCGGATCGATCCGGCCCTTTCTCGGATCGATCCGGCTTGGAAAAATCTGCCTATAAATAGAGCAGCATTGCAGGCACATAGGAGGGTACCAAATATATTTTCTTTACCTCTTTTTATTAGTAGTAGGTATGTATATAGGCCTTATGCCATAAATAAAGTAGTATCGTTATAATGCTCGAGAAATTATCAGAAGATCAATGTTGTTGAAGTCGTTGTAGCATCCGGAAGAATACAGCTTCTGATTCAATTGTTGTAATCGGGTAAAATTTCTAAAGTATTTCTGTTTGTTATGTTTGTTTTTATTTTCGTATAATGTTAGTAGGCTAAATCTAATAACTAGCCAAAGTTATGTAATCGTTTTATTTCGATCTTTTCGGTAAAGGAATGTTGTCTAAGTAAAATTGACTAAAATTGAGATAATTGAATCTTTTTCTATTGATAAAGTTCGATTCGAAAGAATTCATAATCTAATTATGAATTGACGCTCGAGATTAGGTTATGAACTCGTTAATAGAAAAACCGGAGGGTAAAATTGGCCGAGTGAATAACGTGACAACGGAACCCAGTTTCCTACCCGGGGGCAGATTTGTCCTAAAAAGATGAATCTTATTGAAATTTGTACTCGAGATCGTAATAATGTTAAATCATCAGTTTAATTGAAACTTAAACCGGAAAGTTGAATCGCCCGGCCTTGACAACCGGAGCCTTTAAATAAAATTGACCGTTTGACGAACGGAATGACTCCTTTTTATTCAGAGGTAGAATCGTACTCGGGACTGTTCGGAAAAACCGTAACGGTTGTGGATCTTGGACTGATGACAATGGACATATGACAATTTCGTACGCTTATGTGAGGAGGAATTGTTAACCTCAGGAGTGCACCGTTTCATTTACTCAATTGAACCTAATATAAAAGGAAAGATCGAGCACATTCCATTCACTGAAAAGATCGTATAAATCAATTATATAAACTTTGGCTAGTTCTCTAATAATATATTTGGCATCTATATATTTATATCTATATATATATTCTGCAACTTATGCACATCTATATATATTTATATATCTATATATATTATATTAGAATAACTTTTAAATTACGTATTTATTTTATGTTGACTAGAATAGTAGTGATCTGTGTTATAAAATTGCGGTTTAGATCGAGTTAATAACAGCTATTTGGTGTTTAACCACACGTAAAAGAAGTTATCAAGTTCCCTGTGGATACGATACTCTGACTCACCATACTAGCACTACAGTTTGACCCGATACACTGTCGGTTAAGGACTGGTATTAGCACTAGAAAAGGCCACGTCAGCTTTCTGGCGCCGTTGCCGGGGACAACGCTAACTTTTTTTTTTGTGTCTATGGTTACTACTTGTATTAGCTCAAAATTCTCGAGAATAAGTCAACACTTTTCTTATCTCATTTCTATTTTTATTTTCGTCGGTACTTACCTTATAGGTAAGTTACCAATTTTTACTACTATTAATTTCGTGTTATTTTCTATTTTCGTTAGTTGATGACCAGAAGTGGTAAGGCCCCACTCACTCCTTATAAGCACGACATAAACACTTACGAAAGGCGAGTTAAGAGTAGAGAGAAAACGTGGTCATACTAGTCGGGAAATCGACGAATCATCTTCAAACGAAATACGAGAATGGTGAAATCGGTGATGAAACACACGAACAAGGGCTGGAACATGCTCAGGGCATGGACAAAACCCGTTAACCTTAATAATCAAAATAATAATAATAATAGAAATAATCAAAATCGGAACCGAATAATCGTAACAACCCGGTAAACCCAAGGCCTATACGTGACCAAACCATAAGAAGAAATCGGACTAATAATCCCATACTTTTACCTAATGAAGGAGCGAATAATTTCGAGATTAAATCTCATCTTTTTGGTTTAATTGACGCAAGAGCCCAATTCTAGGAGAAGATGATGAAGATCCGCATCATCACCTCTATCTTTTTGAAGAAGCGTGCAATACGGCCAAAAGTCAAGGCGCTCACAAGGAATTAACAAGGATGACTATGTTTCCTTTTTCTCTAAAAGGACGAGCCCGAGATTGGTTTATGTCCCTTCCACATCATTCACTTACAAGTTGGGAGGAGATTCAAACCGAATTTACGAAACAATATTTCACTCTGGACGGAATTTGGAATTAAAAGTCGAGGTTGCTAACTTTAGACAAGGATGCGAAGAAACGCTCGGGAATGCCGGGAAAGATTTAAAAAATTGTTAAGAGCTTGTCCCGATCTTGGTTATTCCTTAGATATGCAAATTCAACTTTTTTGTCGTAAATTAAGAAAAGATTCACGTCCGATGTAGATCATGCATGTGGTGGTTCTTTAATGATGAGTGAAGCTCAATTAGTTTACGATGCTATAGAAAAGATTTCCAAAAATAACGAGAATGTGGGAAACCGGTTCTAGCACCGGAAAAGTAGCTTTTGCGGGGAGAATGTACGTCTAATACGGAAGTTCTAGCACATTTAGAAAATTTAAGTAGGAAATTTGATGACCTACAATCGAGCAAAAACCAAAGTTCAGAAAATAGTACGCCAACTGAATACTCTATTCAGGATAAAATGCCATTAGGGATCGAAGAACCAACAGGATACTCCAGAGAGGAGGTGAGTTTTCTTCAGCAGCATAGGAATTTAAACAATGCTTACTCAAACTCGTTTAATGCTATTAGAAGAGATCACCCTACTTATCGATGGTCTGAAAACCCTAGTAAGCAAGGACAACCGCCATATCCAGTTCTATATAGGAACATGAATAATAATCAAGTTTATCAAGAAAACACGTCTAATCGAATTTACAATCATTACCTAGATCCTATCCTCAACATACCACTCAAAGTATACCGGTAACTCAAAGTTCAACTCGGCTACTTGAGAAGGAGTTGAAAAATGGGAAAAACTAATGGAAAATATGATGGGTGTAGTATCTACTCAAGCTAAAAATATAGAAACGATGGTGACTTCTATTGGTACAGATCACTAAGGACATGAGTTCAATGAAAACATCTATGAGTGGACATGATACCGGGACGAGAACGATAGAAGCCTCATTAAGGAATATGGAAGATCATTTGAGTAGGGAAGGTGAACGTAATAACGACGAGACCCCAGGGAGGATTACCAAGTAACACCGAAAGGAACCCAAGAGAGGTAAATGTTGTAGTTACGAGAAGTAGGAAGCTCGGTGGAAGTAATGGAGTTGAAAACTTTGGGAATAATGAAGTAGAAGATGACTTAGATGGTAAGAATGATAAAATTAAAGATGAACTTGAATTTACGGATGAGGAAGAAGAAATTATAGAAAATTTCTTGAAAAGAAATAAAAGTTCGGAACCCGAAAGTGAAAGGGAAAATTGGGTAAAAATCCCTAGGATTACGAAAGATCCCATGGATAAAGATTTAAGGACTTTATTTAAGGAACATGTTAGAATGGAAGATAATGAAAACAAGGATGAGAAACGGGAAGAAGCGAAGGAATCTAAAGTAGAGATTGATTCGGGGAACAATTTAAAAGAAAAAATTCAAGAACCGAAACATGGCAACCGAGTAATACTCGAAGGTTTAAGGAAAAAGGAAAAGAGAAACCGACAAAGGAGCCAAAGGTCATAGATTTAGAATCTTTACCTTACCCTCCTAAAGATCAAATCAAAAAGGCAAAAACTGATAAGAAGTATGCTCGTTTCCTTGACACTTTAGGTCATATTCAAGTTAATATCCCTGTTATTGAAGCTCTGATTAACATACCTGCCTATGGAAAATTTCTGAAAGAAATTCTGTCAAACAAGAAAAAATTAGAGGAATATGAGAATATATGCCTAAATGAAGAATGTTCCGCAGTTTTGCAGCATAAGTTACCACCTAAATTGAAAGATCCTGGTAGTTTTACCATTCCGTGTGAAATTGGAGGATTTCTGTTTAAGAAGGTCTTATGTGATCTAGGAGCGAGTATAAATCTAATGTCTTATGAGGATTATAAAAAGCTAGGCATAGGAAAGCTTACTAAGACTGAAATGACTCTGCAAATGGCAGATAGATCGATTAAGTACCCTAAAGGAATTATTAAGGACGTATTGGTTAAAGTAGACAAATTCTATTTTCCAGTAGATTTTGTAGTTATGGAAATGGAAGATGGCTATTCAGCACCTCTTATTCTAGGTCGTCCATTTCTAGCTACAGGAAGAACTTTAATCGATGTTCAGAAAGGAGAATTAATTTTGAGAGTCAATGAAGATGAAGTTGCTTTCAATATTTTCAAAGCTATGAATCATCCATCATCAGAATCGTGTTCTTTTATAGAAGATGTTCATTCTGTCTACGACAATCAGTTACCAACTTTTGAAGACAGATTAGAAGAATGCTTAACTCTGTCTATCTATAAAGAAGATGAACAAGACATTGAAATGAAAGAGATAATTCTTTCTTTAGATACAGAAAGTTTTACCTTTAAGCCACCATGGCATAAGTATTTGGAATTAGAACTAGAAGGACCAATTCTTAAATCATCAATAGAAGATCCGCCAAAGAACCTGGAATTGAAACCGTTACCTTTAAATCTGAAATATGCTTTTCTTGAAACTAATAATCTATTACCGATTATTATTTCATCGGCTTTAATCGAACAACAAGAAGATCAATCGCTTAGAATGTTGAAAAAGCATAAGAAAGCTTTTGGATGGACGATTGCCGATATTCGAGGTATTAGCCACGAGATTTGCGTTCATAAGATAATTCGAAGGAAGATGCTAAGCCTTGTATTCAACCGCAACGCCGCCTCAACCCAAATTTGCAGCTAATTGTTAAGAAAGAGGTCATTAAACTATTAGAAATGGGAATAATTTTCCCCATATCAGATAGTGAATGGGTAAGTCCAACTCAAGTGGTACCAAAGAAAGGAGGTTTCACAGTGAAAGAGAATGATAGGAATGAATGGATTCCAACAAGAGAAATTACAGGCTATCGAATGTGCATTGATTTTAGGAAACTAAATGATCATACTAAGAAAGATCATCATCCACTTCCATTCATAGTTCAAATGTTGGAACGTTTAAGTGGTCATAAATATTACTGTTTCTTAGATGGTTATTCAGGTTATTTACAGATTTTTATTGCAGCGGGAGATAGGGAAAAGACTACTTTCACTTGTCCTTATGGAACTTTTGCGTATAAAAGAATGCCGTTTGGTTTATGTAATGCTCCTGCTACGTTTCAAAGATGTATGATGGCTATATTTTCCGATATGGTTGAGAAATTCTTAGAAATTTTTATGGACGACTTTAGTGTTTACGGAGATTCTTTTGGTAAATGTTTGTCGCACTTAGAAAGAGTGTTACAACGCTGTGAGGATACCAATTTAGTTTTAAATTGGGAAAAATGTCATTTAATGGTATCAGAAGGAATTGTCCTAGGCCATAGAATCTCTGAAATAGGAATTGAAGTTGATAAAGCCAAGGTGGAAGTGATTGAAAAATTACCACCACCTGTTAATCTAAGGACTCTAATGGTATTAGAGTTTTTAGATTAATTGGTGGAGGTAATTTTTCAATTACTTCGACTTTAGCTTTGTCAACTTCGATACCTACTTCAGAGATTCTATGACCTAGAACAATTCCTCCTGATACCATTAAGTGACATTTTTCCCAGTTTAGCACTAAATTGGTATCTTCACAGCGTTGCAATACTCGTTCTAAATGCGATAAGCATTCATCGAAAGAATCTCCATAAACACTAAAGTCATCCATAAATATTTCTAAGAATTTCTCGACCATGTCAGAAAATATTGCCATCATACATCTTTGAAATGTAGCTGGTGCATTACATAAACCAAATGGCATTTGTTTATAAGCAAAAGTTCCATAGGGACAAGTGAAAGTAGTTTTTTCTCTATCTCCTGCTGCAATGAATATTTGTAAGTAGCCCTGAATAACCATCTAGAAACAAGATAATATTTATGTCCACTTAATCGTTCCAACATCCGTACGATGAATGGAAGTGGATGATGATCTTTCTTAGTATGATCATTCAGTTTCCGAAAATCAATACACATTCGATATCCTGTAATTTCCCTTGTCGGAATCCATTCGTTTTTATCATTTTCCTTTACCGTGAAACCTCCTTTCTTTGGTACCACTTGAGTCGGACTTACCCATTCACTATCTGATATGGGAAAGATTATCCCCATTTCTAATAGCTTAATAACCTCTTTCTTAACAATGGTTTGCAAATTTGGGTTGAGGCGGCGTTGTGGCTGAATACAAGGTTTAGCTCCTTCATTTAGAATGATCTTATGAACGCATATCTCAGGGCTAATTCCTTGAATATCTGCCACTGTCCATCCAAATGCTTTCTTATGTTTTCTTAACATTCTAAGTAATTGATCTTCCTGTTCATTAGTTAAGGTTGATGAAATAATAATCGGTAGTAGATTATTATTTTCCAGAAAAACATATTTCAGATTAAAAGGAAGTGTTCTCAATTCCAGATTCCTTGGTGGATCTTCAACTGAAGGTTTTAGAACTGGTTCTTCTAGTTCTAATTCCAAATATTGATGCCATGGATGCTTAGAAAATAGTCCCTTATTAAGATAAAGGATTACTTCTCTCATTTCAGTATCATTTTCATCTTCTTTATAGATAGATAATGCCAAACATTCTTCTAGTCTATCTTCATAATCTTGCAATTGGTCATCACAGAATGTAGATATCTCATCTATAAAAGAACATGATTCTGGTGATTTGTATGGATGGTTCATAGCCTTAAAGATATTGAAAGCAACTTCGTCTTCATTAACTCTTAGTATTAGTTCTCCTTTTTGAACATCGATTAACGTTCTTCCTGTAGCTAGAAATGGACGACCTAGAATAATTGGCGCTGAATATCCTTCTTCCATTTCCATTATTACAAAATCCACTGGGAAGTAAAATTTGTCAATCTTAACCAATACGTCCTCGATGACTCCCTTAGGATGTTTAATCGATCTATCTGCCATTTGAAGAGTCATTTCAGTATTTGTAAGCTCTCCTATACCCAGTTTCTTATAATCCTCCAATTTCACATGGAATAGTAAAACTACCAGGATCTTTCAATTTAGGTGGTTATCTATGTTGTAAAATTGCAGAACATTCTTCATTGAGGCAAATATTCTCATATTCTTCTAATTTTTTCTTGTTTGATAAAATATCTTTCAGAAACTTTCCATAGGTAGGCATATTGACTAACGCTTCTATAACAGGAATATTGACATGAATATGACGAAAAGTATCAAGGAAACGAGCATACTTCTTATCGGTTTTTATTTTTTTAATTTGATCTTTAGGTGGGTAAGGTAAAGATTCCAAATCTATAACCTTTGGTTCTGAAGTTAATTTCTCTTTTTCTTTTTCCTTAAATCTTTGATCATTACTTGGTCGCCATATTTCACTATCTTGAGATTTTTTCTTTGAAACATCCCCTGTGTCAATCTTTCCTTTTTCAGGTATTGGCAAATCTTCCTTCTTTTCTTCAGTATTACTCTCTCTAACATGTTCCTTAAATAAGGTTCTTAGGTCTTTATCCATTGGATCTTTTAGAATCCTAGGATTTTTGACCCATTCTTCATTCTTAATTTCAGGTTCAACATTACTATTCTGTCTTAAGAAATCTTCAATAATTTCTTCTTCCTCATTAGTAAATTCAAGTTCGTCCTTTTCCTTTATAAAGTCTCCATTTAAATCATTTTCTACTTCATTATTCCCACAGAGTTTTCTACTTCTGGTAACAACAGCGTTCACCTCTCTCGGGTTTCTTTCAGTATTACTTGGTAATCCTCCTGGAGGTCTACTGTTTTTACGTTCTCCTTCTCTACTCAAATGATCTTCCATATTCCTTATTGATGCTTCTATAGTTCTCATTCCGGTATCATGTCCACTCATGGATGTTTTCAACGTACTCATATCCTTAGTGACTGTACCTATAGAAGTTATCATTGTTTCCATATTTTGAGCTTGAGTAGATACTACACCCATCATATTTTCCATTAGTTTCTCCCATTTATCAATTCCTTCAAAGTTGAGTTGAACTTTGGGTGACCGGTATACTACGAGTGGTGTGTTGAGGATAGGATCCGGGTAATGATTGTAAATTCGATTAGAAGTATCTCCTTGATAAACTTGATTATTAGATGAATTCCTATATGGAACCTCGGATATGGCGGTTGGCCTTGCTTACTAGGGTTTTCGGACCAACGAAAAGTAGGGTGATCTCTTTTAATAGCATTAAACGAGTTTGAATACGCGTTGTTCAAATTCCTATCTTCGTTGAAGAAAACTTACCTCCTCTCTTGAATATCCCGTTGGTTCTTCAACTCCTAATGGCATATTATCCTGATTTGAGTATTCAGTGGGTATACTATTTTCTGAACTCAGATTTTTGTTTGATTGTAGGCCATCAAATTTCCTACTCAAATTCTCCAAGTGTGCTAGAACTTCTGTATTAGATGTACATTCTCCTGCAAATGCTACTTTTCGGGTGCTAGAACCGGTTTCCCACATTCGATTATTTTTGGAAATCTTTTCTATAGCATCGTAAACTAATTGGGCTTCACTCATCATTAAAGAACCACCACATGCATGATCTACATCTGCACGTGAGTCTTTCCTTAGTTTACGACTAGAAAAGTTGGATTTGCATATCTAAGGAATAACCATGATCGGGACAAGCTCTTAATAGCTTCTTAAATCTTTCCCAAGCATTCCCAAGTGTTTCTTCAGATCCTTGTCTAAAATTAGCAATTTCGACCTTTAATTCCAAATTTCTACCAGGAGTAAAATACTGCTTTAAGAACTCGGTTTGAACCTCCTCCCAACTTGTCAACGAATGATGTGGGAGTGACATAAACCAATCTCGTGCTCTTCCTTTTAAAGAAAAAGGAAACATAGACATCCTCGTTAATTCACGATGAGCACCTTGACTTTTGGCTGTATTACACAGTTCTTCGAAAAGATAGAGATGATGATGCGGGTCTTCATCATCTTCTCCTAGAAATTGGGCTCTTCTCCTAGAAATTGGGCTCTTGTTTCAATTAAACCAAAAAGATGAGATTTTATTTCGAAATTATTCGCTCCTTCATTAGGTAAAAGAATTGGATTATTAGTCTGATTTCTCCTTACGGTTTGATCACAGATAGGTCTCGGGTTTGGTAGGTTAGGATTATTATGATTATTATGGTTCCGATTCTGATTATTTCTATTATTAGGATTCTGGTTATTTTGGTTATTAGGGTGTTGTCCATGCCCTTGAGCATGTTCTAGCCCTTGTTCAGGTGTTTCATCACTGGTTTCGGCCATTCTCGTTTCTCGATTTGATGATGATTCGTCAGGATTTCCCTGACTAGTATGACTACGTTTACTCTCTACTCTTAACTGCCTTTCGTAAGTAGTTATTTCAGGATTATAAGGAGTGAGTGGGGCCTTACCGCTTCTGGTCATCAACTATCGAAAATAGAAAATAACACGAAATTGATAGTAGTAAAAATTGGTAACTTACCTATAAGGTAAGTACCAACGAAAAATAAAAAGAAATGTGACAAGAAGAGTGTTGACTTATCCTCGATAATTTTGAGCTAATACAAGTAGAAACCATTCGAACACAATGAATTAGCGTCATTCCCCGGCAACGGCGCCAGAAAGCTGACGTGGCCTTTTCTAGTGCTATTCCAGTCCTTAACCGGCAGTGTACCGAGTCAAACTGTAGTGCTAGTGTGGTGAGTCAGGTGTCGAATCCTCAGGGAAACGTGTGGTAATTCAGAGTGTGGTTAAACACCAAGAAGCTGTTATTAACTCAATCTAAGTCGCAATTTTTCTTTTTCCTTTTTAGTAACCGTAAAACGGTAAATAAATGCATAAAACTAAAAGATATATATAGATATAAATATATATAGAAATATATAGAAATATATATATATATATATATATATATATATATATATATATATATATATATATATATATATATATATATATATATATATATATATATATATATATATATGTACCAATACAATATATAGGATATAAATACTAGTAATATTATTAGAAACTAGCCAAGAATATGTCACTGAATCAGTATCTCTTTTTAGTAGAAATAGATATGCTTGATCTTTCCTTATTTTAAGGTTAATCAATTATATATGAACCGGTGTACTCCTAAGCTAGACAACTCCTCCTCACACGAGCGTATGAAATTGTCATATGCCAAAAGTCCTCTGTCTAATGTCATCCTCAAGCTCGGGAACTCCGTTTTGTCATACGGCCGGTATTTTGAGTATTGCTCAATTAAACAGGTGATTTTTAACGTGATAATATCTTGAGTCAATTTTCAATAATATTTGTTTTTCTAGGACAAATTTGCCCCCGGGTAGGAAATAGGATTCCGTTTGTCAGACGGCCATTTTTACCCTCCGGTCTTTCTATTCATGATCGCGTATCCTAACTTCTCTGGTCAGTTCATCATTAGGTTACGATTCTTGTTAAATCGAGTAGCTAATTCAATTTTAACTTTTCCTTAAGCGCAAATAGAAAGAGATTCAGTATAATCGATTTTAATTCAGTTTTAACATAGTCATCATCTATTTCCCTAAAAAGATAAAACTAATTCAATTTCATATATTGGATAGATATAGAGTTAGCCTAATGTCATTATAACTAATATATAGATACTAATAACAACAAACACACATAAATACATTAGAAAGTTACCAGATTACAATTGTAGCGTCAGAGCCGTATTCTCCGGAAATAGCAACTCCTTTAACAACAACGAGCCTTGATAATCCTCCTAAGTATTACAACGAGACTTATACTACATTATTATTTCGTCAGAGTGCCGTTTACGGTATTTACAGAACTAGAAACTAACTAAAGATAAGATAGATATATATATAAGAGGTATATATATATATTGGTACACTCCCAAATGCTTGCAAATGAGGAGTATTTATAGAGTGCAGGTAGTAGGCCGGCGCGTGCCGGGTCAGTACCGGCGCGTGCCGGTGCTACAGTACATATTCTCTCCTGTCAGAGTCCATGTGCTGGTGGCAGAGAGATTCCGGCGTGTGCCGGTCACCTCCGGTGCGTGCCGAACTTTGGAAAATATCTGGCTTCGGTTTTCCACTGTTTCGATTTTAATTCTTCAGTTTTCCATCACACGTACCCTGAAACAGTCAAAAACACGAGCCACAGTAATTCTGACCACAAAATCATAAGTTTTATTAAATTTATAACGATAATATCTATTTATATCGATTTATGTTTTTATGCGTTTTTAGATATATTTTTATAGAATTTATACGATATAAAAAGTCATATAATATAGTTATATTTTTATCATACATCAGTGGTACGTGTGAGGATTGCAATCAATCTGTGTTACGGCGTAGTTTTACCTATTCTGGGTTTAAAAAAAAAGGCTAAAAAAAACAGGAAGAGGACAAAATAGTAGTTCCTAGGATGCATATTTAAATGGGAAATTTATAGAAAGTTACAATCCCCACCGCGGAATAGTGCCCCCACACGTCTTCGTCGACGTTGTTTTGCGACCGGCAGACCGAGGGCTAACTATCGAGACTTTGGACTTTCCGGGCATAGACTTTGTGAAATGGTTCATACATGTTTGTTGCCAGGAGCAACAAGATCAAGTTGGTAAACATGGCTATACACAAGATGATTGAGTTAGTGAGATGTACTTAAAATTAACTTAGTCCGTAGAGTTTATTAATCTGAGTACGGGTCTCAAGATTAATTTGCTAGTAATGCACCTAGAACACTTTAGGTGTGACAGTCTTATCCGGACTGTCGGTAATAGGGTACTAGTGGGGCATTTATATATGATGATAATCATATAGGGCTGGACCGATTTTATTTGAGTTATCGATATAATTCCGTGATCGAGAAGTCTTATCGAATCACAAGATGATCGTATATGGATTAATCTCAATCCTGACGTGATCACAGACAACTGCTTAGACTAGGGTAGAGTTTGATGTGTTAGTAAGGATCACTTCGTAGTATGTGGTCCGACACTTCTCGTTGGCTCTATTCTGGAATGAGTGAGTAGTCTGTGCTGTCACAAATATGGAATACATTCCTTCCCTCGGGAAGTAGACAGACAGTTCCCATATTTGTTAATCCTAGAAACTGGCCGATGTGCGCAGTTCATATTATATTAGTTATGAACTATTTAGGGGGTTAATGGTAAATAAGGATAAGAGGTTTCGAGAAGGGTTTACGGAGATATCCCGAATCGTAACGAACAGTCTATGGAGGATTTATCCGTATGTAGTGATTATATCAGTGGACGCTTATCGACTCAAAGTTGAGTGTAAGTTTACATCTATATCAGCAGAGTTCAGTTTCAGGTTTATGGTGGTGTAATCCCGGAATAGATTGAATATAATTGTTCGGTCTGACGAATAATTTTATTAAATTTAATGTAGCTACTGAATATGGGTCCATGGTCCCCGACGTGGCTCCTAATATAGCATATACGTTTTCTCGTCGTTTCACCTCAATTAATATTAAATAGTTGGATTGGACTGTTTAATATATATGTGGATTAATTGTTTAGTTGGACAAAATAATTAAATACATAGAAAAGACTTTTTTCGTGGACTCGGCCCAATGTGTATTAGGAGTGTCAAACCCTAATTATTTAGGGTTATGGCCAAAATTTTTGTAATTAAATAATTAGAGAGAAATTAGTTTTCTTGGATAATTATTTGATATATGATTTAATTATTTATTTGTTAAGTGATAAATCAAGAAATATTAGATAATATATTTATTTATCCTAATTTGTTTGGGATATATTATATATTTATCTTTTATTTTAAATAAGGATTAATTTAATAATTATCTGTTTATTATTAAATCCTTGGAGGACAAGGATTACTCTCCTATATAAAGAAAGTTCTCCCAAGCCTTAAGGATAACACATATTTCGAAATACACATGCAGGTATTGAGCTTGGAGATTTCGGCTCACATACTAGGGTTTGAGTTTTAGAAAAACTTCGAGTTTTTCTAAGGTAGCATATCAAGGAGGTCAAGCGGCTTGGATCACCATCCACCTGGTGTTGCTTGGAGATACACGTCGAAAGACGGTGGCATCTCAATTTGCATGGATCTTGGATTGAAGATTGTTCTTGGAGTTTATTCAGCATAAACTGTTAAGCAATCTAATCCCCTCGTAAGTTAGATCTTTTATTTTATGTATTTTGATTGACTATGATCTAGATCTTGTACTTTCCGCTGCGTAATCGGGTGGATCTTGATCCATCCGGTGATATTACATCCTACACTCTTAACAGTAGCATTTATGGTGTTTTGCCGAGTCTTTTTAGCTTATGTTTGCTAAACTTGATACGATGTAGTAGAGGCTTACGTGTAATATTGGATTTATTTAATATTATACATGCCGAGCGTTTTGTTTCCGGATAAGGACTCGGTATCCGGGAGCGGGGCGTTACAGTTGGTATCAGAGCGAAGCGTCCTTGTTGTTCAAGGCTTTCTTTCCTCTAAGATAAGATTTTTGTAGACCTTGTTGAACCTTTATGATCTCACTTGATCTTGGTGGTAAATCCTCGTAAGACTAAGAATCCTTAAACCGTGGTTAAGTTGCACTAAGACCAAGTGAAGAGTTTCCATAAGCGAATGTTAGGTTGAGTTCTAAGCTCACATCTCTTATGTGATCCCCCTCGAGTTCGTTCCTAGGATCCTTAATAGAATTCCTCTCTCCTTTTGGAACTTTCAGACTTCCCTCTCACGTTCTTTCTCTTGGAGGATTTAATATTTTTTTTATTGTTACGTTTGGTCCTAATCATTTCTTTTTGTAACTTGGTGCTGTGCAATACGAGTCAACGATTTTGTTCGCATTTCTCTATGCCTTGTAATATCATTTCTGAAATACCAAAAAAAAAATCTGTCAATTTTCAGGCACTTAGAAGGGTGTCTTATCTACAACTTCTCTCTTTACATCAACTCAGTTTTCAATTTGGATTGTTCATAAATTTCTTGACAAGGATGAGCACTATGTTCAGAAAATTATGCAGCGGTACGTACTCTTACTTATCAAACTATTTTGAATAGCTAAACACCTTCAAATGACTTGGATTTATGATATGTTGTAGAAAACATCCTGCACTAAATTTTTTGTTTTGGAACGAAGTGCAAATTTTTTTTGTTTGAGCACAATCTGCAACACACGTCAGTTTGTGAAATCCTGAAAATTTTTGACAGCTTATAACAATAGATGAAAAGAATTATTTTGACCGACCTATGGCTTCATAATTTTTTATTGATTTTTTTAGCATCATATGTAAAACTTATATACTTACAGATTTTATCTTTGCCTTTTGTTCAAAATCAGTTCGGTTTGTTTTGTGCAAATCAATTATTTCATGGCTTATGTATGCACCAAAATTTCTCAAAACCATTTATGTCCTTTGGTCAAGAAAGAATACATGCCTTTCTTTCACCCTAGAAGTTTGGTAGGTAGAGACTATGTGTTGTTCTAGTGCTCAACAAGAAGCGAGTGGTTTGGTTCAAAACAGTTGGGATTCGGTTGGAACATGTTGATCCGTTTCAAAATTAGGTACCCCACCCACCTCATTGTTCGTAAGAACAACCTCAAGGATCCCTTGGTTATAACAACAACTTTGGATAGAGTAATCAAGGTTTCTAGGGTGTTACTACAAGTTTTTGGTTGTGTTAGAATCTACCGTGGAAAGAGTAAAGTTAGAGTTTAGAATTCTACGGACCATAAAGTGATTCTTGGTATAGGTCGGCTATTCAAGAATTTTGTCTACTTGGACTGTTGAACTATGAAAGTGTTTTTCTTAAGAAAGGAAGACGAGTACAAGATTGGTTAGTGCGGTTTAGTGGTTCAGGAGTGTTTGGTTAGTCGGTTTCATGTGCAAGGGTTTGGGACAGTTTTGGGTGAGTGTGCGATGTTTGAACCGTTTGGGCATTAGTAAAGTTTTGGTTCGGTGGTTTGCAAGACCGGTTAGTTATTGTCAGTAGGAAACAAGTGAAGCTTTGGTTTGTTTTGTGTTGAAGAGAGAGTGCTAAGGAAGGTCAATGGTTAGAGCACACTTGAGTTTCGAGGACGAAACTCCTTTTAAGGTGGAAGGAATGTGATATCCCGACTTTTCGAAAAAGGGCCGACGTGTCTTTTTGCGAAAAATGGAATATTATGTTTAATAATTTACGGATTTAAGTATGTATATATATATATTTCAGATAAATATATATATTTAAGGGTAATTAAAAGGATTTAGTTATTATTTAAAAAGGATTTGATTAATAACTATAAAAGGAAAATATCCCCTAATTTCTCATTAGACACTATACGGCAAATTTTCTGAGAATAGAGAAAGGGGCAACGCAGAGGAATGGAGAAAAATGGAGAAGAGGCTTCTCCAAATTTCTCACAAGATCTTTGATGGTTTTGAGAACGGAATAGAGATTCGGAATCAGCAGGAAAGGAGGATCGTTCTGATAGCAAAAGATGGAGTTTTACAAAAGTATGAGTTTTAGCCCTAATTATGGATCTATCATGGTTTGATCAAGTTTGGTGTGATATAAAGGTTTAATTCGTAGTCCTTTTGGTTTAGAAGCTTTTGATCATCAATTAATCTAAGTATAATTGTGATCAAATAGGTGTTGAGTGAATCTGTTAAAAGTGCAGCAGATTTTCTGGAAGTTTGGATTTGGTTTTTGCTTGCTAAAAGGTAAGAGGATCTTCCTACAAGTTAGTTTATGGTTTATTAGGTTTTATGTTAAGGGTTGATATGATTTTATGTTAGAAATCACACCTTCGTGTTGCATAAGGATTTAGAGTTGTTATTGAAGATAAAAGTCATGTTTTTCTGAGTATTTTGATGTTGAACATGTATGGATTTGTGTAAAGACCGTAAAAGTGCATAAAAAATGTGTTTAGGGAGTTTTGTGCATTCAATGTGCGCACATTGACTAGCAATGTGCACACATTGCCAATGCTGAATGTTGTTTCAGTTAGACAGGCTCTGGAGCGGAATGTGCACACACTGGCCGGGCTGAATGTATTTTTCACCCAATGTGCACACACTCCCCTGGGATGTGCGCACATTGCCTCTGTTTTTGATAAATAAGTTGTTTTGAGCTATGTTTGGGATTTTAAATGTTGTTTCATGATTATATAACATTAATTAAGAATGAGCAAGCCTCGATTGAGCTTCTGATTCATTTAGTTTCGGCACCGAATGTACTCTTAAAGGGAGTTGAAGTTTGGATCCGTCGGAAGGGCATGAAAGGGCTTGTGCTTTGATGAACTAGAGTTCATCAATGTCTGTGTAATTGCTAGGCCTTGTCCATGTCTAGGAGTCTAAGTAAGAGAGCAGGAGATGTGAGGGAGCTTACTCACACTTAGGTGGCTAGCTAAAAATAAAAAATAAATGTACTTGAGCAGCTAAAAGATTAAACATCAATCCATTCTTGGTAAGGCACAAGTCTATATCGCGATGTGTGGGCATTCTAAAAGTGAATAACTCTGTAAGTCTTTGAGGCCCTACGTACGGAGGAACTTAACCCCGTAAACCTGAGACCCTACGTATGAAGGGACTTCGCCGAACGTGTGCACTATCGGAGTTTACCAGAATAGGATTCTGTGGTTATTGGTGTGATCCACTAATATGTTGCACCAAGTTACTTCGTGGTGAGTAGCACCATGCGTAGTGCCCTTGAATGCTGATGTAACAGAGATAAGCTAAGCTAGAAACGTGTAGTCACAACATGTTGATGGACATGAAGTGAACCCTAGATTGAGTCGGTCTCAGAAAGATAATTTATTAATTATAAATCTTGAATTGCAAAGCTTAGTTAATTTGTAGCTTCTACCTCTTATTGAGTACTTTGTACTTACCTCAAATGCATTGTTTTTCTATGTGTTTGGGGGAGAGAAGATGAACAGGTAGATCCCGAGTACGAGGAGGACTTCGATGACGATGTTTAAGGGCGCCGAAGTTGAAGAGTTTTACTTATATTTTGCTTTCATTTATACTTTAGATTTGTTCGGGAACTTTGTAATTCCCTTTTAGTACTTTTTGGAGGTTTCGTACGTTTTGGTTCGTTTGGTTTTCCAATGTAATAAATGTTACATTTTCTATCTTTAGTATGTCCAGTTCTCTTCATAGTAGCATTTATGATGTTTTGCCGAGTCTTTTTAGCTTCCGTTTGCTAAACTCGATACGACGTAGTAGAGGTTTATGTGTAATTTTGGATTTATTTAATATTATACATGCCGAGCGTTTCGTTTTCGGACAAGGACTCGGTATCCGGGAGCGGGGCGTTACAATGAGTATGCATCGGTTACAACTATATATATATATATATATATATATATATATATATATATATATATATATATATATATATATATATATATTACGAGTGAAGAAACAATAACACGTGAGGTAATCATGCAATTAGAATGATAATTTCCAACATATAGTAAAAGTTACAAGTGAAGTAACAGTAACACGTGAAGTAACAATGCACTAAGATTGGTAATTTCCAACATATAGTAAAAATTACGAGTGAAGTAACAGTAACACGTGAAGTAGCAATGTAATAAGAATGATCATTTCCAACATACATTAACAATTACGAGTGACTACTTCTTTGTATATTGGTTGTAACAATTCTTTTGTACATGTTAATACATTTTTTATAGTGTTAATGTGTAAGTAGCTTTTTTTATTGTAATTATATTTTATTGATTTTTATTATTTCTTTATATGTTATTACAATTTTTGGCACTGAGTACACTTTTTATGTGTAATTGCAAAATTTTGATGTGACTACATCTTTTTATTCAGTAATTTCTTTTAATATTTTAGACCGTGGATTTAGTTAGTCAAAGATATTTATGACCGCAATAAATTCAAATAATGATTCCCGCATTGATTGGAGCAGTTATGCCTATTTGCACACAAAAAAACATGGGTATTTCGGTCCATCTATTTTTATTTTGTCCTTTTTAATAATCCAAAATGAGAGATATTTTTGGATCCCTATTTTTGACATTTCATATCCTACTGGCCCCTTACCCTAAATTAAAAGAATTATAATCCCGTTTAAAAGTCATCTACTAAGGTTTAAGGAATCACAATTAATTTAAATACTAGGGAGGCGTACCGTGCGTTGCACGGTGGGTCCTATTTTTTTATTTGGTGCATGTATGTAAAGTGGCTGTTTTATTTATGTTATGTAGGTGACCAAATGAGATATATGTTGGTTGCAAAGCTGTATGTAATAGGTTTAATGTACATTGACAAAGTATTTATATATGTTATTACACACTTATGCAGCTTTCATTCTGCCTTGCTGAGGTAACTTTAGAGCCAAAAACTTCAGAATACCTTCTTCAGCCTTGCTGAAGTTAATCTAGACCCCAAAACCCTATGGGCCTACATATTCATCCTTTACGCATATATATATATATATATATATATATATATATATTGTTAGGAAATCTACGGGAACGCAAGCGGAATTCAAAATTTTATTTACTATCAACCCAAGATCGACTTCGTTTAAGCAATAAACAAATAAGCTAAAGACGGTGGTTACCTTGGTTGATCTAAAAGATCGACGCTTTGACTGTCTAAGGAGAGTAGTTCTGCATAGAGCCGCTCAAGTGTTCGGCCTCTACCGCTAGTCCACACGAACAGCCCGCCGGAATCCCATCATGGATTGCTATTGGAAAAAACTCCGGTTGCTAGACCGGCCCTTTTCCCCTCTCTCCAACTCTCTATAAGATACTCTCTATTTTACCCAAGAACTATTAGTTCTTGGAATTGTGTTGTACAAAAGAGCTTGACACCCACTTCCTTTTTATAGGCAAAGTGGCGCCCCAAATATGAGTGGAGAAGAAGAAAACCTTTTCCCAATAAAATAAGGAAAATATAATTGATTGATTTATCTCATTTATTATAATATCTTATATTAAATAAATCTAGGATATTGTCAATATCTTATATTGAATATTTCCAAGAT
Organism: Gentiana straminea; assembly: GCA_036785695.1. Lineage (NCBI taxonomy): Eukaryota > Viridiplantae > Streptophyta > Magnoliopsida > Gentianales > Gentianaceae > Gentiana > Gentiana straminea. The sequence continues at coordinate 717,428 of JAVUPR010000282.1, forward strand.
ATTATCAATATATAATATTGAATATCTTTATCTTATTACCATAAATCAATTTACACATGTATATATATATATATATATATATATATATATATATATATATATATATATATTAATATCTAATATTAATATATGGCAATACCATTAATTAAATAGATTTTTGTCCAGAAGGACAAAATTATCAAAAAATCGGGATAGAAGGACACTGTAATTTAATCAGGACAAAAGTAAAAATTATGAAGTAACAAATATGAAGTAACAAATGTAGAATAAAGTAAATATGAAGTAACAATTGTGAAACATAAAGTAACATTAACACGTGAAGTAACAATTGTGATTTTTGTCCTTTATAATTATGAAAATGTTACTTTTGTCCTTCCAGACCCTTTTATTAATTTTTTTGTCCTTGTGGCCCCTTCCCCCTTAATTAAATTGCACAATCCAAGTGTATCTTATACACTTCAATGTGGCGCCCCATATAGCCAAATATTGGCTTCTGGAATATTCTTTAATTAATATAATATTATTGATATCTTGTATTTAATTTATTCATAATAAATAAATACCACCATATAAATTTACCACTATAACCTTTATAGTCTCGAGATAAACTTTCCTTATTTGGTTATCATCTATAACCACATTTTAGTCCGGCTAGATGTTCATATGTGTGTGACCCGATAGGCTTCCGAATATGTTGGCCGTAGACACAAAGTGCAAATTACGAAAATGCCCTTCATACCTAACGATCACGGGATAGCGTCTAGCAACACACCGTGACCCCCAATCATCGGAAGAGTCAAATGCAATGACTACTACCTTTCATGTGAAACAGTTACCGTGTAACTTACAATCCTATCGCTGTAATAATATCCATACGGTCGTACGTCGAGTGTCAAACATTAACGACCGTATCTTATAATCTGGATATCAAGCTCTCTCGAAGTAACACATTTACTCCCACTTTGCAAAGATTCACGAGAGCTAGACATTCCTTATAAGAAGGCCATTTCGGATATTCGATCGCAATCATAGGATACGCGATTCCCGGACGACCAATCATGTATACTCCGCATGCTTCAGTATCACACCCAATCACTACCGCATGATCACCCCATGTCAAGGGGAAACCTCAATAGTGTCAAAGCATGACAATCCACACCGTGATGCCATGAAGACTCCGGTCTGAAGGATAATTACACAACCGCCACATAGAGTGACACTTATCCGTGTAAGTGGGTCAGTCTAACGTATGCATTCTCTAATACACGTACACGTACATTCTAAGTGTCTCTACACTTCGATAGACAAGATCTATCCCTGCCCTTAAAGATAGAAGACATCTAGTACATGCTAGCCTGTTCATACTATCAATGCCCTGTTTAATACTACATCAGCCTAGAGACATTCAAGTATCAAACTTATTAAAGTGATTAGAGATCTCATCAACCATAATCGCCTCTCATGGTTTCTCTATCACAGTTTAATACTAAGGACGTTATCATATAACAATTCATAATTGGTTCTTTAAAAGAACGTATATATGACAACAGAAAAGCCATTTTATATATGTATAAACATAAAGAAATAGTAGAACCAATCACTCGTACACACACACGTACACACAAGACCAAATTGAAAGAAAAAATAAAGCAGTTGATTAGCTTTCTAGTAGTCTTCTTTAGTTTGTGCCATCTTGAGGCATGTAAACAGCAACACATGAGCTGTTTAAGATTTCTTTTATCCTTGTCGATACTCGGCGATCTGTTAACATTATCTTGATCTAATAACCCAAAAAAAATTCAATTGAGAACTAATAACTGAGAAATCATCAACAAAATATCGTAGAAAAAGTGTCTTCCACAATATTCATAACATAAAGGTAGGAATCAGAGTAGATAACTAACAAACCCTCAAAGGTATACACCAAAATCGAATCTTCTAGATGCAATTTTCATAACAGAAACTCGTATATCAATCAGAAACAGAGAATATACAAATGATGCCTTTAAAGTCCAGTCTTGTCAAAGATTAGTTATTTTGTTACCCAGAAAAATCCACTAAAAAAAAAGACTCAATCTTCATCGAATCCTGGAAAAAAAAATATGAAGACAAATTTTCTTTACATTGGGACGGAATGAACAATCTTTGAAATAGTTGAAATGCAATTTAAGTCATTATTTTCACTATAACGAACATAGATGTTGACTTGCTGTAATACAAATCGACTAAATCAGGATTCAAGGAGTTCAACAAGTATCTAACCGTAGAAAAACAAATGAAATAAACATAGCTATCTCACCTTTAAGAGCTTCAATGAAAGATTTAATAACTGCTTGGATATCTTCTCTTTCATCGCAGATTCCCTGTCTATCCGACTAACACCAGGCATCTTCATCTTTGATTTCTCGTCTTCTGGATGATTTGCTGAGCTTTTGTTATGTAGGGCTCAAAAGAAAAGAAGATAGAGAGAAGAAAATACGGAGAAAAATTGGGGAAGAAGGCAATAAGTTCAACGTAAAGGAAGCATAAGCCCCAAAAAAATTCAACAATTTGTAACCCATAACACCATTAGACGAAACAAAGGAAGCATAAAAGAAGAAAAAAAACGGAAATACCCACCGGAAAATGAGATTCGCCTGCCGGGAAAACCACAACACCTCCCTCACAGACACAGACTGATGACAAACCGACTGGGAAAGTAATATCCGTATAGGATGACAACACCCCACCATCTTGAACATTCCACTGCTCTCCTTCGGTGGAGAAGAAGCCCGATCATAGGCCCTTGCAGACGGTGGTGGAGGCGAGAAACGAAAGTGGGAAGTACACGTAGGTGGTACGTGTGAGGATTGCAATCAATCTGTGTTACGGCGTCGTTTTACCTATTCTGGGTTTATAAAAAAAAAAAGGCTAAAACAAAAACAGGAATAGGACAAAATAGTAGTTCCTAGAATGCATATTTAATAAGTGAACCTAATATACGATAAGGTGTGAACCTTAAATTAATGTGTGTGTATATACGGAATGTTAAAATTTTTTGTTTTTTTTTTTGTCACAGATACGAAATATGGAATGTTATTTCTTGCTAAGTCAAAATACCAAAACATTATAAAAAAACATAAGAATTATGGTAACCTTTGGCTCTGTTAGTTACCACTTATTACTTCTTCTTTTTTTTGAGGGGAACTTATTACATTTTTTAGCAACACTTATTACTTAATATTAATAAATTACTAGTGATAATTACATTCACAAGTATGCATCTATATTTCTTGACAGTTTTTAATTGATGAAATTATTAATTAATAAAGTATGTGGCAACATTTTTTTTTGGTTTATGTTTTTCTATCTATTAAATTTACTGAAGCATTAACTTTTATCTAAATTAACTTTTATCTATATTAATATCACAAAATTTTTATCTACTCTTATTATATATTTCATATCTACAACCACAATTATATCAATATTCGGGGTTCGTCCATCACAATTGTAAATTTGAAACCGTTAAGATATATGTCCATATTTATATTTCGAGTAAAAAACCGTCAATTAACCCGTTTCTTCCAATTGACCCGACCCAAACCCGGGTCATTAAACGTGCAACAGTAAAAAAAAATTTAAATAAATAAATCTCGCAACTTATCTCCAACGGTTACATACACCTGCCACAAAAAACAGCCATCATTAAACGTGCATCGAAGAAAAAAAAACATAAAAATAAAAATCCCCCGCCTTATCTCCACGGTTACATATCTTGCAAAAAAAATAGGAAACAAACTGCAACACAATCCCACTTATTATCCTAACTGCACCACACACCCATTATCTACATTTACTTTACTGGCGAAATTTCTCAACATATTAACCAACCCACTATATACACATTACACTCCCATTACACTCCAATTACACTCCAATACATACATCCGCATGTGCTCTCCAATACACAACCTCATTCACAATTCTACCTCTCTCTCTTTGAACATTTCTTTATATTCATTTTGCTGCAATACACATTTCCAGCAATACACATTTGTTGTCTCTCAAAACCACAATCCACAAAGCAATCCAGGAGCAGGTAAGCAATTTTTTGGTTCTTCAACATTCATTTTCTTTTTCATAAATGGCCGGCTCATGATCAACAGTGTACAATACACATTCACAGGCACCTACAACAGTTCTTCCAAAATCAGACTTCAACAAGAGGCTCACGATACAGTTCTTCCAAAATCAGACTTCAAGAAGAGGCTCACCATACTATTTCCTAAAACACACAGGTAAGTATTTCAAGATCTTTTCTATCATTTTCACATTAGTGTATAGATATTAGGAAATCATTTTCCTATTCTTTTAAACCTACGGTTCTAAACACTATATTTATATTTTCGAGTAAAAAGCGTCAATTAACCCGCTTCTTCCAATTGACCCGACCCAAACTCGGGTCATTAAACGTGCAACAGTAAAATAAAAAAATTAAATAAATAAATTAATCTCGCAACTTATCTCCAACGGTTACATACAACTGCCACAAAAAACGCCCATCATTAAACGTGGATCGAATAAAATAAAATACATAAAAATAAAAATCCCCCGCCTTATCTCCACGGTTACAAATCTTGCAAAAAAAAATAGGAAACAAACTGCTACACAATCCCACTTATTATCATAACTGCAACACACGCCCATACATTTGCCTTACTGGTGAAATTTCTCAACATATTAACCAACCCACTATATACACATTGCACTCCCATTACACTCCAATACATACATCCACATGTGCTCGCCAATACACAACCTCATTCACACTTCTACCTCTCTTTTTGAACATTTCTTTATATTCATTTTGATGCAATACACATTTCCAGCAATACACATTTGTTGTCTCTCCAAAACACAATCCACGAAGCAATCCAGCAGCAGGTAAGCAGTTTTTTGGTCAACATTCCTTTTCTTCTTCATAAATGGCCGGCTCGTGATCAACATCGTACAATACACATTCCACAGGCACCTACACAGTTCTTCCAAAATTAGATTTCAACAAGAGGCTCACAATACAGTTCTTCCAAAATCCGACTTCAAGAAGAGGCTCACCATACTATTTCCTAAAACACACAGGTAAGTATTTCACGATATTTTCTATCATTTTCACATTAGTGTATAGATATTAGGAAATCATTTTACTATTCTTTTAAACCTACGGTTCTATACATCATAGCCTACAAAACCAACAATCAACTTTAAAACCAACAATCAGCAACACTGTTAAGTAGTAATGCAATAAAATAGTTATAAGTAGTAACCCTTTGCCACATTTTAACTGTTAACACATTGTTAAAAACAGTGAATTAACACATCATTCAACCAATTGATTCTAAAAAACAAGCAGGTAAGTATTTCACAATCTTTTCACAATTTATTGTATAATTTTTTACATCAGTCTATAGATATTAGGAAATAATTTTACTATTCTTTTAAACCTAGGTTCCTATACATCCTAGCCTACAACACCAACATTCAACTTTAAAACCAACAATCAACAACATTGTTAAGTAGTAATTCAATAAAACAGTTATAAGTAGTAACCTCACATCATTGAACCAATTGGTTCTCAGAGTTTGTTATGACCGGAAATTAACAAAATCATTTTAGCACCGATTAAGCACATAACAGGCTCAGATAAAAAACCAGATTTGAACAATCAGAGAGATTGGATCTAAAAAAAGACTAAGGCTTGGATCTTTCGAATTAAAGCATGCAGTCACTTTTCATAATACAATTTACACATATTAGAGTTTAGATGGAAGAGAGACTCTTAAAATAAAAATGTTCAAAAGAAAACTTCCCTAATTTGGCATAATCTTCACGATATAGGTTGGTTGATGTTGATAGAATCATAGGCCTCAGAAAAAGCTCATCATCGGCCTTAGAGAGGGTTTTCAGCATTAATATCGAAGCTTTACTTTCAGGAGCTCTGCCTTCTAAACAGCAATAGTTTCAATCACAGCAATAGCTTTTTTGGGCATCACGGGAGAGCCATGGATACCTTTTCTCTCCACTTGACATTGGTACTTTTCTCTCCACTTTTTATTTCAACAACTATTTTCAATAATTATTGTTGGACTTTCATATTATTAAATTTTACACAATTACAGGGAGATGGCCATCGCACTTTCGAGGATCATTTGAAACGTTGCGAAGGAGCACGCTACACGTTCATTGTACACGCTTCTTCAACGCTACAGTTTACAACACCACTAAAAGTTGCTTATGTTTTGAAAGTAAATTGGTTTGATACATGCACTCAGGCTTTCAAACTTAAACGTGAACAAAACATCACCTCATGTAAGACGTTTAATCTCCTTTATATATAGATTTTTGAATTTTTTTTTCTCATTTTTCTTTCACATGCTCACATATTTTCTTTTACTTTTTCTATTCCAGATGTTAAGTAAACTTTATTGGGATGGTTGTTGTGCAATTTCACGAATAATTTTCATGAACTTACGCTACTTTTCATTCTCATTAATATGACAGATGTCTACACTTTTATATTCCATTCATGCCATCTTTTTTTTTTGGTTATTTTTGTTTCACTTACAAAGCTCTTAAATTACTACAATATCTACAAATTTCTACATACACATATATCATTGTAAATATTTCATTCATGCCATTTTTTATTATTATTTTGGTTTCACTTAAATAGCTCTTAAATTACTATAGTATCTACAAATTTCTACATACACATATATGAAATCATGTATAATTCAAAGTATTTGGCAACTTAAACATAACATATCAACAAGTACTTAAATGTGTATTGATTGACTATGATTTTCGGTACCCCATGACAACAACAATCATGCTAATCATCGACAAAAACAATCATGCTAATTACCATACATCCGTGCATCGCACGATTTTTCCTATTAGTATATATATATATATATATATATATATATATATATATATATATTGAAAGGATTAATATTTCAAATTTTCAGCTCAATTTTTTTCTTTCGAATTTGAGACTTCCAAACTTTTGACATTATATTTCACACAACTAAAACTCTTAATACACAACAATTTTTTCCCCACATTTACCCTTTAAATTTAGGTTTTTTTACACTCGATGATCCTAACTGAATTTCAAAAAGATTGTTAAAAGTATTCATGACTCAATTTTAGTCAGAAAGTCTTTCTAACCGGTATTTGGTATGAAAAACAATCAAAATTCTGACTCGAATTAAATCAGAATAATCATCATTTTCGGACTCAAATTGGGTTAGAATAATTTGCAAACTCGTTGATTTTGACTGAATTTTAGACATAATATTAAAAAATTTCTTGACTCGATTTTAGTCTGAAAGTATTTCTGACCGGTATTGGGTATGGAAAACATTCAAAATTCTGACTTAAATTGAATCAGTATAATGATCGTTTTTTTGAATCGAATTGGGTCATAATATTTGATGTGTGAAAGATGTTCCCTATTTATATCAGACTCTCACTCTCTACCCTTTCTCTCTCCTCCTATTAGATCCCTCGAGCTTTTCCCATCAGACTCTCGCCTCCGGCGCCAGCGGCTTTATGCTACCGGCGTCCACCTCTCTTTTTCCCTTCCACCTTTTATTCCTGTCTCTATTTTCTTCTTTTGTGTTTTCTCTTCCTCTTTTGAGTTCTTTTTTGTGGTGTACCGATCTGCCTCCTTGATTGTGCTCTGATGGTCGCCGGAGTTGTCGCATTTCTTATCCCTAATTTGGCTCCGGGCTTTCTGCGGCGGTAAGGTAGTTGTTTTCTTGTACGGGTTCCTGAAAGTCTCATTTACAGGCTTCTACCTGTATAGAGACAGCGGGTGGCACTCTGATGGTGATTGGGGGCGGTTTTGGCTGGGATCGTAGATCAGAAAACAGGGGTGCTGGCAGGATCTCGCCGGGCATGGATGGTTTCTTGTTCTTGCCCTGCATGTCGTTTCTTCTTCCTTCTTTTGTTTAGATCTGTGGGTTAGGGGTGTGTTTATTGTTTTGTCAAGTAATAGATTGGATTTGAGGATCACTGTCTGAGCAATCTTTCATATGAAGATTTTCTTCTTTTATCTGCTCAGCAGCTTTATCCCAATATTTTATTTGCCTTTGTAATGGTAGTTGTTGTCTTACCAGGTCTTGCTTTAGCTTGTTTTTCTTTTAGTCCGGCGATGTGCTAGTGGTGTCCGGTTGTTTTCTGGTTGTATTGTTTGGCGTTAGTCCGGTTGTTTTATTTCTATAAATTTTCGTTTAAAAAAAAAATTTAATGCTAAGCCAGGGAAAATACAATTACAACATTTTTTTTGTGGACTTACGTTCTTTGTTTTTTTTTAAGGGGAAAACAATATTATTAAAACAAGAAATCATCCGAAGCGGCTAGGCAAACACGTGCGGTGAAGAAGATCCCAACACTTACAACCAAGGATAGACAATCCTTCTTTCGCTAACAAGTGGGCAGGGGCATTCCCTTCCCTCTTAGTCCAAGAAAAGGAGACATGAGAAAAACAAGGCCCAAGGTAAGGACAATCCGCTATGATATTCCCAAGAGTGGATCTATCCTCAACTTCTTTAGAAAGTCGATGATGGACTAGGAGGGAGTCGCCCTAAAAAATGATGTCGAACTATCCCCATTGAATTGCCATGGTCATAGCATGATAGATGGCTAGAGCCTCTCCATAAAAAGAATCTGAACACAGTCCCAAGTTTTGAGATAAGGATTGAGCTATTTTTCCTTCATTGTTTCTGACGAGACCTCCTATTGCGAGGGGGTCATCCTTAAAAGCGGCATCCACATTAAACATTAGTGACCCAGAGGGAGGGCTTGCCAGCATGCCATGCTTGGCCCACATCTTAATCCAACATTTTGGGTTTGCATGGCATTGACATATTCGATAATTTCATTGTCTACTTGGGCTAAAATTTGGTGAACATGAATAGCCATTGATTCGAAAACCCAAGAACATCTTGATATCCATATGTACCATAGAAAATAGGTTACTTTTGCCACGGTTTGTTTATCCTCAGTTTGGAAAAGCAAATCAAAGAAATCAGTCATGCTTCCAATCGAAGATTCTGCCACTTCTTCTCTGTATCGAAATCCCCCCAAAGAGCTCTAGAAATGTGGCACTAAAATAGACAATGATAAACATTTTATTCCAAATCATGGCATACATGACATGTGCTGTCACCAATAGATCATTTAGAGAGATTCAAAGAAGTTAAGAGGACATACGTTCTTTGTTAACATCCAACATTGGAGAGAAATATGTGAATTAATCATTTGTTATAGACTGTCATGTTAAAGATCAAGCGCTTATCATTGCATTAAAACCAATTGGTGCCAGTAAAGGCGCTACTTAATTCCTTATCATTTTAAGAGTGTGGGCAATCTGTCTCAACACCCTCCTCAAGTGTTGGCAATCTGTCCCAACACCCCCCTCAAGTGTGGGCAATATGTCCCAGCACTTGCACAATTCTTTTTTTTAATTAATAATGTTCCAACCAGGGTTCAATCTCATGACATCTGGCTCTGCTACCATGTTGAAAATCAAGCGCTTACCGTTTTATTAAAACCAATTGGTGCCAGTAAAGGCGCTACTTTATTTCCACTCCCTTTGAACCCACCAATATTATCCAAGCCCTTAAACAACCCCAACAGAGGAATGCAATGCAAGAAGAATATGACACTTTGGTGCGTAATAATACTTAGGACCTCGTTCCCGCTGATCCTTCCTATAATGTTATTGGATCTAAGTAGATTTTTCGCTTAAAATGCAAACCCGTTGGTTCTATTGATTGGTTCAAGGCCCGGCTCGTGACAAAAAGATTTACCCAACACCCTGGTGTTGACTATTCGGGACCTACAGTCCTGTAGTTAAACCCCCCACTATTCATGTGGTTCTTTTGATTTCTCTAACGCATGGTTGGTCCTTGCGTCAACTTGATATTAACAATGCTTTTCTGCAATGAACACTACATGAGGATGTTTGTCTCTTTCAGCCCACTAGCTTTGTGGACTCGGCTCGTCCTCATCATGTTTGTTGGCTTCGAAAAGCCATCTACGTTTTGAAACAAGCCTCTTGGGCTTGGCATGATGAACTTAAAGGATTTCTATTATCGTGCCATTTCAAAAATTATCAAGCTGATGCATCTCTTTTTGTCTACAATTTTGGTGGCAATATTTTGTATGATTTAGTCTATGCCGATGATCTAATTGTTACATGTAACCAAAATGTTTCCTTGGAGTCCTTTATTACTCCCTTAAGGGCTCAATTTTCCCTCAAGGACCTTGGTTCGTTATCTTATATCCGTGTCGTTGAGGTGGTCCCTAACTCAACTGGCTATATTCTCTCTCAGCATCGCTATGCATCTGATTTGCTTACTAAACTTCAAATTGACCATGATAATTCTGTTTTTACTCCATTACCGGCTGACATATATTCCTTTACTACTCAGTCAAGTCACCCATTGGATGATCCTTCTCACTATCGTATGGTCGTCGGCAGTCTTCAGTATCTCACATTAACTCACCCCGACATTGCCTTTGTTGTCAAAAAAATTTCCCAGTTTATTGCATTGTCCGACTCGTGTTCATTAGGCTCATGTAAAACGATTTACTGCGTTATTTAGCTAGAACCGTTGCATATGACATTCAACTTCATCACCACTCACCCCTCACTCTTCATGCATTTTCTGACGCTGACTGGGTGGCAATAATGATGACTACTCTTCCACGAGTGCCTATATTATTTATCTTGGTCCGAATTCCATTTGATGGAGTTCTAAGAAACAAACCACTATTTCTCGCTCCTCTACCAAAGCCGAGCACAGATCTGTTGCAGCTATCACTGTTGAACTTAACTGGATTACCTTCCTGTTGCGTGATCTCAGCGTACCTAGCTCTCAGCATGTCGATATTACTGTGACAATCATGTCTTTCATTCTCGTATGAAGCATTTTGTGATTGATTACCATTTTATTCACAATCAAGTTCAGCACGACACTCTTCGAATGGCCCATGTTAATGCTCAGGATCAACTTGCCGACTGCCTCACCAAGTCTCTTCCTCATCCAACATTTCAACATCAACGTACCAAGTTAGGCCTCCTCCCTCGGCCAACTTGAAGGGTGGTAATAGCGTGTATATAGCAGTGTGAATGCATTAGTATGAATGCATTTATTGTAATATATTTTGTAGATATTATTTTATTAGTCTGTAATTAATCCATTATGTACTACATATGTACTATTGTTTAGACTATAGTAGCTACTATAGTCTAAACAACAGTACTTGTGGTATAAAGGAGTATGGAAAAAAACCCTCTCTTATACCACAAGTACTGTTGTTTAGACTATGGTAGCTACTATAGTATAAAAAATAGTACTTGTGGTATAAAGGAGAGGGATTTGTGTATATTTTCTCCAATTCAATTCTGATAGGTTGCTTCACAACATATAAGGTATGTAGAAATCTAGATATCATGTTCAATAATTAGGCACAATCTAAGATTCTGGAGTTTAAAAATGCCTTAACTAGGAATACTAAGGGTAATAAGTCTATGACATATTATCTTGTACAAATGGAGGGATATCCTATACCTAATGCTGAACTTGTATTAGCTACCCTGGGTACTGGGTAGGATGTCTGGAGAATATGAGTCAATGATTGTTAACATCACATCTTGGGTAAGGTCTTTGACTTGGCCTAAAGTTAAGGCACAACTCTTTACTCATGAGAGACATGTTTGTTGTGTTAATCCAGATCTCAATCTAAATCTGACTAGTCCAACTGCTAATGCTACATTTGTGAGACCCAATGTCCCGAGATAAGGTCTTGTTAGTGTTGGAAGAAGTGCCCGAAAGACAATTTATATAATTGTTTTTATAATTGATAAATGACAGATTTATTCTCATCTTATTATTTTCTTCGTGCTTTTAAGTAATACACTGCTGAAAACCCCAAGTCGAATCATATGTAGCCATATAACTTTGTGTGTGTCACGCATGAGGATTAAGTTTATGGTGATACACTTGAAATGTTAGTCCGTGGTGAACTTAATCAATGTCTGGAGTCTATTGATTAAACCACCATTAATGCGCCCAGAACACTTTATGGTGTGACCTCGATATTGGTTATCTAAGTGGGGCATTTATATATGATGTAGTCATATAGGACTGGTCCGATTTAATCTGCATTTCTCATATAATTCCGTGATTGAGAAATCTCATTAAATCACAAGATGATCATTAATGGATTAACCGTAATCCTGAAGTGATTACAGACTCCTACTTGTTTTAGGATAGGGTTTGATGTGTTCATTAAGAATCGCTAAGAGGCGCGGTCCGAATCACTTTCACGTTGGCACTATTCTGGAATGAGTGAGAAGTGTGTGTCTCACAGATATGGAATCCATTCCTTCCTGCGGGAAGTATAAAGACAATGCCCTTATTTGTTAATCCTAGAAACTGATCGATCCGCGGAGTTCGTATTGGTTATGAACTAATTGATCACTAGTGGGTTAATGGTAAATAAGGACAAGATGTATTGAAGAAGGTTTACGGAAATATTCCCGCTTCATTACGGATAGTCTATGGAGGGTTAGTTTATATGTAATGATTATATGAATGGACACTTATCGACTCGACTCGACGTTTTGAGAATAAGTTATATCTATAATCGATAGAGTTCAGTTTCGGATTTATGGTGGCGTAATTTCGGAATTAATAAGTTGAGTAGAAATATTATGTTCGATGAATATTTTATTCAATTTATTGTAGCTACTGGTATAGGTCCATGGTCCCCGGGTTGGCTCCTAATACGCGAGTGTTTTCTCATTTTGTGGAACCTCGAGAATAAATTAAATAGTTTGTCTATTTAATGAATATGCAATATTATTTATTTTGGTAAATAATATGTAAAATAGAAAATACATTTTCTATTAAAAATAATGACATGGTTGGCGCCATTTTGTGATAAAGTCGGGAAAATAAATTTTCCTAGATTATGTCACATGTGTAATTAATTAATTATCTATTTGTTGGATAATTAATGGAAAAATAAGAGATTGATTTTTTGGGAATTATCTATTATCTTTTGGAAAATATCTTTTTTTTATGGGAATAGATAATTGTGGTGTGAAAAGGATAACTCTCTTGGCTAGTTATTTTTCTATATAAAGAGAGTTCCTCCAAGCACAAAATAATCCATCAATTGCGCCACACTTGAAAATAAAGGAAGAAAAATTAGTTTCTTTCCTTAGTCATTTAGAGAAGATAAACCTAGGGTTTTCTTGTCCATATTCGAGGAGGTTCTAGGGCGAGGATCGACGTCCACCAGTCGTCGCTAGGAGATACAATCCGGAAGACTACGGCTTCTCCCTTTTGTCGATTTATCGTCTCTCTCCGGTTTGGGTAAATCTACTAACCTTCTTGTAGTTATTAATTATTTATGCGAATCGAATCGTGGTAAAATCACATGCGAATTTATTCATAGCTTCTGATGTGCTAGATCGAGTGTCTCGGTCGGTGCTGTGAATCAGATCTAACGATCCAATTATGGATCGGATCCGGATTCGGGTTTCTGTGTATCCAGCAGTTAGATCACAGATTCAAGCCATTGCTACTACTGCACCAGGAAGGGGTAGAGGCTCGGATGGTTACAGAGGTGGGAGAAGTAGAACGGAAACAAAACCGGTTGGTGCAGCAGAATTCTAACTTTTGATTTCCTTTTCACCGAGACCAACTTCGTAAAAACACTTAGAACAAGAAAGAAAAAGATAATGTATCATACCAGTTTGATCCAAAGGATCATCGCTTCATATTCTGTTGATGGTCTAAGCATGGAGCCGTCCAAGTGTTCGGCATTTAGCAATCCATAGGAACAACCACCGGAATCCTCCAAAGATTGCTACTCGGAAAGATCGACTACTCAATCGACTTTTTTTTTCCTCCAAAAAACTCCCTCTCAAGAACTCTTTCCTTTTTTCTCTTATGTATTGCAAGTATATTGTTGTGATAAAAAAAAGTTTGGAATCTCTTCCGTAATATAGAGGGTGTGGCGCCACTTTCATCTCTCAATTGACTTGGAATTACCTTCTTGACTGGGAGTTAAGAATAAGAAACCATTTTCCTATTAAAATAAGGATAAATGATATCAATCAAATAATTGATTGATTATGCCTTTGATTAATTGATTATATTTTTAATTAATGTCCAATACTAATTGATAATATTAATATTAGTTATTCATAATAAATAATACTTATATAATGAACACAATAACACATTGTCATTTTTTTAGGAAACTATAACACATTGTCGAAAGCATAATAAAATGAATATTTTGTTATCTCAATAACCGCAATTTAATTCTGGATATTTATCACATGTGTGTAACCTGATAGGATTAAGAACATGTTGGCAGTAAGTATAAAGTGTATTTAAAAAATACCATTCAAACTTAACGCTCGTAACTTGCATCTAGCAAATATGTCACGACTCCGAATCATCGGAAGAAGTCAAGTTCTATGAATACTGCCTTTCATATGAAACGGTTACATTGTAAATAGAATTAATCCTTTCGCCTACACAATATCCATACAGTTGTTACTTGAGTGTCGATACAACAACGACTATATCTTATAATCTGAATATTTTATTCTCTCAAAGCAACACATTAGTTCCTCTTTGCAAAGACTTTTAGGAATAAAACATTCCTTATAGGAAGTCCATTTCAAATATACATCCATATCATTATGAAACGCGGATCCCGGATGAACTACATAAATCCTACGCATTCTTCAATATCATAACCATTCACTACCACATGATCGCCTCGTGGCTAAGGGAAACCTCAATAGTGTTAAGAATGACAATCCACACTGCGATATTATGAAAACTCCGGCATGAGGATAATTCCACAACTGCCAGATACATGAGACACTTAATAAAGTAAGTGGGTCAATCTAACGTACGTATTCTCTAAGACACGTCCACGTACAAATTGTGCCCTCATACGGTAAGTTTGATTAATTTCCTAAATCGCCCTTATTATGTGTTAATTACATCTCACATTTTGTACAAACACTTTTATCCATCTCTTGCAGGGACACTATACACATAATATATGATTAATTTTAGCTCTATTGTAACGCCCCGTTCCCGGACACCGAGTCCTTATTCGGAAAAGGAACGTTCGGCACGTATAAAATAAAAATAAATTCACTTTATACGTAAGCCTCTACTACGTCGTATCAAAAATAAGCAAACGGAAGCAAAAGACTCGGGTATAAAAATTTCCAAAATCCAAGAATAGAAGTGAAATCTAAAGAAGGAAATGTAATTTATTACATTCAAGGAAAGTATGAAATCCAAAAGAAATGTAACGGTACTACAAGTCTCGAAAGACCAAAAGTCTAATATTTTCTAATGAAGAATAACAAAATAATAAAAGTAAAGTCTTCAATGAGGCGTCTTCAAACGTCATCATCGAACTCCTCCTCGTAAACATTATCAACCTGTTCGTCTTCTCATCCCCAAACACATAGAAAAACATGCATTTGAGGTAAGTACAACGTACTTAATAAGAAAGAGAAGCTATGACAACAGTTATAATTTATAAAGATAAGATAATTAAAAGTTTAGTTGATTATGTTTGACCGACTCAATCTAGAGTTCATCTCATGTCCATCAACATGAATTGACTAAACGTTTCTACTTAACTTATCTATGTTACAACCGCACTCAAGGGCACTACGCCTGATGTATATCCACCAGGAGATATCGATTGCGACATATTAGTGGATCACACCAATATCCACGGAGGCTTGACTAGGTAGGCTCCGATAGTACGCACACCTCAGCGGGAGTCCCTCCGTACTTAGGGTTTTGTTGACCTACGGAGTTCTTCCACCTTCAGAGGTAGCACACACATCGCGATATAGACTGGTGCCTATCCAAGAGAGACATGTTGTTTAATCTTTTACTAGTCAAGTACGTGTTTTATTAGGATGATTAACTAACCACCTATGTGTTTTCAATTAATCTCCCTCACCTTGACTACTCTCTTCCTAGACCCCTAGACATAGACGAGGCCTAGCAATTACACAGACATTGATGAATACTAATTCATCAAAGCACAAGCCTATCATGCTCTTCCGACGGATCCGAACTTCAACTCCCTTTAAGAGTACATTCGGTGTTTTAACTGAACGAATCAGAAGCTCAATTCAGGCTTGTTTATGTTATCCAATATTATCATATCATAAATTAAGGTTTAAAACAATTATAACATGATGATGAAACCTGAAACCAAACTAGAATGATAAAACCGTACAGACAAGGTAAAACAGGCCAGACGCCCGTTTGAACCCTATGGACGCCCGTCCGTAGTCGGACGCCCGTCCACTAAACCCCAAACGCCCGTCTGCCAAAAACAGCTACATCCTGAATCAAAAATCTCACCTTAGACGCCCGTCTGCCTATTGCAAACGCCCGTCTGGGCTACTAGGGTCTCGGACGCCCGTCTGCCTAATTCAGACGCCCGTCCGCCTGGGTTTTTCCCAAAACGCTAAATCTTCTAAACACGATTTCAAATCCGTTTCTGACCTAATTGGCATCGAATTAAACTCAGAAAAATGCAGAAAACATATCTAAACATCCCAAGGACACTTATGATCCTTAATCAATGAAAAACACATCTTTTACTAACATCTGCACGTCTTAAAACATGATCTACGCTTCATGAATCATAACTGAGATCATAGGAAGAGTTTCTTACCTAATTGCTGCACAAAACAGATCCAAACAGCCTCAGAAAATCTGCTGCAACTCCCAAACTCTGATGACCTAACGATGTGCTCCTCACAACGGTTCCAATTCTCTACTCTGATCTGCAAACGGTCAAGCTTTGCTTCAAAATTCTGAAAAACTAACCAAGCCCTAATTCTTCCTCTTGATTGCGCAGAGAAGGAGATGAAAAACTGATTTCTGATTTTTGTGTTTAGGTTATGGGATTATTGTGTGTTAATTTTCCCTTAAATACCAATTTCCCATAAATCCATTTTTCCTTAATTGCCCTTTAATTACCAAAATCAGAATAATCCCTTAATTACATATACATAATTTCGAAAACCACATACATAAAATCCATAAAATACTTAACTCCATTAAAAGGAAAGAAATAATAATATTTCGTTTTCGCAAAATGACACGTCTGCCCTTTCCCGAAAATCGGAATATTACATTCCTCCGTCCTTAAAAGGAGTTTCGTCCTCGAAACTAGAACATACCTGGTAAATTCACAAACTCTTGGAATTCACTGATCATGTCATCTTCAACTTCCCAAGTTGCCTCCTCGGGTGAATGATTACTCCACTGAACCAAAACCAACGGAATCATCCGTCTCTTTATCATCTTTTCCTTCCGGTCCAAAATCTTGATCGGTCTCTCATCATAAGCAAGATTGTCTTGTAGAATTTCCGGATCAACCGTAGTTTCAACATCATTCCTAGTCAGAAACTTCTTCAACATCGAGACGTGAAACACACTATGGACCCTTGACATCGATTCCGGTAACTTAAGCTTGTAAGCCAACGGTCCGATCCTTTCCAGAATTTCAAAAGGTCCAACGTACCTTGGACTTAGCTTTCCCTTTTGTCCAAAGCGTTTCACTCCCTTCATCGGTGAAGCTCGTAGATACACCCTATCACCGACTTCAAACTCAAGCGGTCTTCTTCTAACGTCTGCCCAACTTTTCTGCCTGTCCTGTGCTGTCTTCAAATTCTTCTTAACCAACTGAATCCTTTCCTTAGCTTGTTCAACCATTTCCGGCCCTGTAATCTGTCTTTCCCCGACTTCAACCCAAAACAACGGCGTTCTACACCTTCTTCCATACAACGCTTCGAACGGTGGCATGCCTATACTTGCGTGATAACTATTATTGTAGGCAAACTCTGCTACCGGTAGATAATCATCCCATGATCCACCTACTTCCAAAACACAAGCTCTTAGCATGTCCTCAAGTGTTTGGATGGTCCTCTCAGATTGTCCATCTGTCTGAGGATGAAAGGCCGTACTCAAATCCAACTTGGTTCCAAAGGCTTCTTGTAAACTCTTCCAAAACCGGCTGACGAATCGATTATCTCGATCCGAGACTATAGAGATAGGAACTTCGTGTAACTTCACTATATTATCCAAGTATAGTGTCGTCATCTTCTTCAAAGGCATATCAACCTTATACGGTAAGAAATGGGCGGACTTAGTCAGTCTATCCACGATTACCCAGATCGCATCATGTCCTCCCTTAGTCTTCGGTAAGCCGGTGATGAAATCCATCGTAATCTTATCCTACTTCCACTCGGGGATATCCAAGGGCTTAAGCATTCCTCCTGGTCTTCTATGCTCTGCCTTCACTTTCTGACAGATGTCACACTCTGCTACGAACTTGGCTATTTCCAACTTCATCGAGGGCCACCGAAACTTCTCCTTTAAGTCTCGATACATCTTGGTAGCACCTGGATGAACTGCAAAAGCAATCCTATGTGCCTCTTCCATGACTCTTTGTCTTAAGTCACCAACATTAGGCACACACAAACGATCCTGGTACCAAAGGTTTCCATTCTTGTCCAAGACATAACCCACTGTAGGTTTCTCTCTAGCAACTCGCTTCAAATCCACCAAAGCTGGGTCTTCATCTTGCTTTTCCTGAATGTCATCCATCAACTCAGATCTTGCTAACATCGGCGCCACAAACCGTCGATCCTCAATCTGATCAAACCTGCTGATTTCCAGCCCGTCTAAACTTTCTGCCACAACTTCGACGCTTGAAACTGCAAACACTGGTTTCCTGCTTAAAGCATCTGCCACTACGTTGGCTTTGCCTGGATGGTACTGGATATCCAAATCATAGTCCTTCACGAATTCTAGCCATCTCCGTTGTCTCATATTCAGATTCTCTTGTGTGAAGAAATACTTCAAACTCTTGTGATCGGTGAAGATCCTGGCCCTAACTCCATACAAGTAGTGCCTCCAAGTCTTTAATGCAAACACTACTGCTGCCAATTCTAAGTCATGTGTCGGGTAGTTCTTCTCATGCACCTTCAACTGCCTGGATGCATCACTTTCCCCCCTTGCATCAACACACAACCTAGACCCTGTCCCGAAGCATCTGTGTAGACATCGTAGTTATCAAAGATCTCCAGAACTGCCAACACTGGGGCCGTAGTCAACCTATCCTTCGGGGTATGAAAAGCAGTGTCACACTCGCTAGTCCATTCGAACTTCACATTCTTCTGTGTAAGCTTAGTGAGTGGAGTAGCTATCTTTGAAAAGTCTTGCACGAACTTCCTATAGTAGCCAGCCAAACCAAGAAAGCTCCTTACTTCCGAAACTGTAGTAGGTTTAGGCCAATTCTCAACTGCTTCTATCTTTGCTGGATCAACTTGGATGCCATCTCCAGAAATGACATGTCCCAAGAAACTGACTTGTTTCAACCAAAATTCACACTTTGAAAACTTAGCGAACAACTGGTTCTTCTTCAAGGTATCTAACACTATCCTTAAGTGTTCTTCATGTTCTTTCTCATCCTTAGAATACACTAGGATGTCGTCTATGAACACTATCACAAACTTATCCAAGTATGGCATGAAGACTCGCTGCATCAAATCCATAAATGCGGATGGAGCATTAGTGAGTCCAAAAGGCATAACCAAGAACTCATAATGTCCATACCTCGTACTAAAAGCCGTCTTCGGTATATCTGCCACCTTGATCTTCAACTGATGATATCTGGACCTAAGATCAATCTTAAAGAACACTTTCTTGTCTTGCAACTGATTGAACAGATCATCTATCCTCGGCAAGGGATACTTATTCTTGATGGTAAGGTTATTCAACGCCATGTAGTCGATACACATCCTCATGCTACCATCTTTCTTCTTCACGAACAAAACGGGGGCTCCCCAAGGCGAAGTACTGGGCTGAATTATATTCCTCTCAAGCATATCCTTAAGTTGAGCCTTCAACTCCTTTAATTCGGCCGGTGCCATCCTACAGGGTGCCTTAGCAACTGGTGCCGCTCCGGGTACCAACTTGATCTCAAACTCGATTTCCCTATCCGGCATGTTCCCTGGTAACTCTTCCAGAAATACCTCAGGGTACCCTCTCACTACCGGAGTTTCTTCTAGCTTAGGCTTCACTTGTCCCACATCCACTGCGTACAACAAGTAGCCTTCACAACCCTTCTGACAAGCTCTGACTGCCTTAACCGCTGAAATTATCGGATGTCGCTTCTTACTCGGCTTGTACACATTCCCCTGATAAGTCTTGTCTGATTTCCCGGGTACTTTAAAAGTCACTTTCTTCTCCCGAAAATCTAAGTGAACAAAATTCTCGGATAGCCAATCTATCCCAAGAATCACGTCAAAGTCTGAAAAGTCTAAAACCGTGAATTCACTCTTGCATCTATGAGGTCCAACTCGAACTTCCACTTGAGGTATCATCCTAGTTACCTTTGTTACCTTCCTTAACGGTGTAGTTATCTCCAAAGTGTTTCTTAAAGGTTCCGAGGGTAAACTCAACTTCTTAGCTACCTTGGTCGACACAAAAGTGTTAGACGCTCCCGTATCGAACAAAGCTCTGACCACTAGGTTATCTAGCATTATCGTACCTAGGATGCATATTCATTCATTTAAATAAAATTATAGCATGAATAAACGTGCCATAAAAATGTCTAAATAGAATAAATTAACAACAAGGTACCTGATATAACATCATCCTCTGGTTCTGCATCCCTAGCATCAGCTGCAAAAACTCGAACTGGTCGGCTTGGGCCGCTCCTACCGTTTCCTCGGCTCGTACTCCCTTTATTCCCCTTATTGGGACATTCTCTAGAAAAGTGCCCCGGTTCTCCGCAAAAGTAGCAACCGCCTGACCTAGCTCTGCACTCTCCTGAATGATGTCTATTGCACTTGGAACACAGAGGTGCACTGTTCGGGGCCTTAGCTGCCGGAGGAGCTGTTGTCTTTTTGACGTTCTGCTGCGGCGCTCCCCGATAATTTCCCTGACTAGTCCCAAAGTTTCGCTTGTTTCCAATCACAACAGTAGCCTTCTTCCTGAAGGTCTCAACCTCCAAGGCTTTAATCAGTAACTCTGCCGTATTCCTCGCTGTAAATCCCAACATACCTGACTGTATCTCATGTGCTAGTCCTTCCTTGTACAGTGCCATCTTCCTTTCTTCCACTTTCATGAGCTCGGGATAGAACCTTCCTAACTCATTAAACTTATTGGTATACTGAGATGCTTCAGTTTCAAAAACTGACTTGCCTTATCTGCCTGTACTGTTGCCGGAAAGTACTCATTATAGAACATAGCTTTGAAAGATTCCCAGTCGGTGACCTTGCCATTGCTACTCTGTATCGCATCTATCCATGCCTCAGCTGCACCCAAAAGAAAACTAACTGCTAACTGTGCCATCTCTGTCTCAGGCACATGAATGTTCCTGCATGCCTTCTCGAAGCTCCTTATCCATTCCTCGGCCTTTGAATGTTCGACGTTTCCGTAGAAGTTCTCAACCCGATTCCTTCTCAATCTTGTATACCAATCCACAGCCGGTGCTTGCTCAAATACCGGTCTCACTGGTGGGTAAACCGGAGGGTAACCAAAAGGCACTTGCTGCTGGTACTGCTGTTGCTATGGTGTGATTGTCCACCTAGAATTTCTTATCTTAGTAGGTATGGCTACGGCTGCGTTGCTCGTCTGGTTTAATTAGCGTATGATTAGAAAATACCAATATAGGGCTCCTAGGTCGGCTCATGAATTGATCTTCCGGGACTTTCAGCGAGATCTAGATCTGTTCTGTATTAGGGAATTGAGCTCATCTAGTTATACGTAAATCGTAGAATAACATGAGACCGTGCAGGTAATTGTTAATGGGACAGAGACTAATTCGATCACTTAGGAAGTACGCCTAACCACAGGAATGTTGCCTAAGTGAGGAATACGGTTAATATCGGCATCCCGAGTTTTGTAAGCGTGCGAGTTATATGAGATGGAGACCCAAAAGGTGAAGTCACGTAATGTAGCACAGTGATCTAGTGTCCTACCCGGAACTAAGTCAAGTTTACGGGATGACTGCCGTAGCCAATATAAAAGAAATACGAATCGGATTAATAGTTGTCGAGTCTAGCTTAATTATATAGAATCTCTAGATCCAAACGATAACATAATAATTGGGGAGGTTAATTACGTTGTGTTGTGTCGAGTCCTTTATCTTTCTTGTCTTTTGTTGGTCATAGACCGCTTCGTGTGCTTGGCATGAATGATTAATTGTTTGTATATAAATGATCCACAATTGGTTCCCTGTGGGATCGACCTTGATTCGCTATAGCTATACTACGATGGACCTAGTCCTCTTGCTAGTATTGGTTCATGATGGTCAAGTATTTTATATATCACTTGATCTCGTCATCAGTTATATCACATAAATAATCACAAAAGTAAATAAATGAGAAAAATAAACCACTGAGATGGACTGTTGGTACCACCGTATCTAATATATAAACTAAATAAATAAATAAACCCTACGTTCAAAAGGTTTACTAATTATCTATATGCAAAAACCGCCGCCACCGTGGGTATGTATATTTTCTGCTCCAAATCTTTAAACCCTTCTAGCTGAGTTGGTTGAAGCTCCTTCTTCCTTCATCACCACTCGAGTTCGATTCCCCTTTGTTTTTTTTCTCGGTCGTAAAATTTTTTTTTTTTTGATCGTTTAAATTTCTTTTTTTCGAACGCAAAAAAAAAAAAAAAAAAAAGATTTCCGAACAGGAAAGAAAAAGAAGAAAAAAAAATTGGAATTTTATACGTCAAGGAGATTCGAACTCGGGTCTACGCACAATTGAACCTATGACTTGACCACTATGCTACAGCTTTTATTCTTTAAAGTCTTTGTCCGAATTAATTAAATAGGACTTCGGCCGAAATAAAAAAATTGCAGAAAATTAAAATTGCAAAAATAAATTACATGATATCCTATACCCCAAAAAACGGGTTTACGATAGATCTAATGGTAAACAGATACCAACTCCAATCCACCTCGTCAACCAAAACATGCATTCAATCGCATTAAAACATTTTAAATTTTTTTTAAAAAAAATGTAATTTTATTCTATTCCACTCCTTATTAATTAATTATGCAAGCAAGATCGCAAAATCGCTTTAACCTCGCTCTGATACCACATGCTTCATATACAGAAACCCGAATCCGGATCCGATCCCTAATTGGATCTTGAGATCTGATTCACAGCACCAATCGAGACGCTCGATCATGCACAACGGAAGCTACGAATAAATTTGCATGCTATTTTACCACGATTTGATTCACACAAATAATTAATATAACTACGAGAAGGTCGTAGATTTACCAAAACGGAGAGGATAGTAAATCGATATAGAGGGAGAAGCCGTGATCTTCCGGATTGTATCTCCAAGCGACGACTGGTTGACGTCGATCCTCGCTGTAGAACCTCCTCGAATATGCACAAGAAAAACCCTAGGTTTTTCTTCTCTTAATGACTAAGGCATGAAACTAATTTTTCTTCCTTTTTATTTATTAAGTGGCGCCATTTTTGGTTGTATATTGTGTTAGGAGGAACTCTCTTAATATAGGAAAATAACTAGTCAAGAGAGAGTTATCATTTTCACACCACAATTACCTATTCCCATAAGGAAAAGATATTTGTCATAAAATAAGAGATAATTCTCAAAAAAATCAATCTCTTATTTTTCCATTAATTATCCAACAAAAAAATAATTAATTAATTACACATGTGACATAAACTAGAAAAATTTCTTTTCCCAGCTTTATCACAATATGGGGCGCCACCTTTATCATCATTTTTAATAGAAAATATCTTTTCTATTTTACATATTATATACTAAATAAATAATATTGCATATTCATTAAATAGACCAACTATTTAATTTATTATCGAAGTTCCATAAAACGAGAAAACACTCGCGTGTTAGGAGCCAACCCGGGGACCATGGACCTATAACCAGTAGCTAAAATAAATTGATTAAAATATTCATCGTAAAAAATATTCCTACTCAACTTATTAATTTCGGAATTACGCCACCATAAATCCGAAACTGAACTCTATCGATTATAGATATAACTTATTCTCAAAACGTCGAGTCGATAAGTGTCCATTGATATAATAATTACATATAAACTAACCTCCATAGACTATCCGTAAAGAAGCGGGATTATTTCCGTAAACCTTCTTCATTACATCTCATCTTTATTTACCATTAACCCACTAGTGATCAATTAATTCATAACCAATACGAACTCCCGGGATCGATCAGTTTCTAGGATTAACAAATAATGGGA
Source organism: Gentiana straminea (assembly GCA_036785695.1). NCBI lineage: Eukaryota > Viridiplantae > Streptophyta > Magnoliopsida > Gentianales > Gentianaceae > Gentiana > Gentiana straminea. The sequence goes on from JAVUPR010000282.1 coordinate 741,848, forward strand.
TTGTCTTTCTACTTCCCACAGGAAGGAATGGATTCCATATATGTGAGACACACACTTCTCACTCAATGCAGAATAGTTCCAATGTGAAAGTGATTCGGACCGCGCATCTTAGCGATCTTTAGCGAACACATCAAACCCTATCCTGAAACAAGTAGGAGTATGCAATCACATCAGGATTAATGTTAATCCATATATGATTATATTGTGATTTAATAAGATTTCTCAATCACGGAATTATGTGAGAAATGCATATTAAATCGGTCCAGTCCTATATGACTACATCATATATAAATGCCCCACTTAGATAACCAATACCGACGGTCCGGATAAGACTGTCACACCATAAAATGTTCTGGGCGCATTAATGGTGATTTAATCAATAGACCCCATACTTTGATTAACTTCACCACGGACTTACAGTTCAAGTGTATCACCATAAACTTAATCCTCGCGTGCGACACACACTAAATTATATGGCTACATGTGATATGACTCAGGGTTTTCAGTAGTGTATTACTTACAAGCACGAAGAAAGTAATAAGATGAGAATAAATATGTCATCTATTAACTCTAAAAACAATTACATAAATTGTTTTTCGAGCGCTACTTCCAACACTCGTGACTAGCTCCATGTAAACTTTGATCTCTATTTTGTTTCTCTTCTTCTTTGGTCTAGTATCCATATTTTCTGTTAGTCTTTTAACTGTTTGTTAAGATTAGTTTTTTGACTTCTTAAACCTGGCCCCGTAATGCTTTTTGCATTAATAAATTTTTTAGATTTAAATCTCCTTTGTGAGGAAATATGTTGTTGGTCACACTCACAGTTCTGACATGTTACATTTCACACACAACTCATAAGCCGCTATTATTTTCGTCCTTATCTGCTCTGTCCTCTTTTAATCCGTCTATTTCATGTCGTTGTGCTTTATATATCTAAATCATGTCTGTAAATGTTTATAGTCGTAAATTTCCACTTTTTCTATCTGTTGTCTTAGTTTAATGGACCTTTAGCCTCTCTGTATAGATGCATGCCTCAGATCTTGCTTATGGATTTAATCTAGTTGTATCTTCTAGAAACTTGTTCCTATGTTGACCCATGACTTCTATAAAGCCTTATATGTCTTTGTCTCACTACTCACACTATACACTTTGGCAGTCTTCTGTTTCAGACCAGTTCACCTTTTTTTAATACGTGATGTTAGTCCGCAATACAAGGCTTGTGAGAGTTCAGGGGGGGAGATGAATGAACTCTCTTCGATTTTGGATTTTCTAACTTTGAGATCAAATCTGGTCAGTAAGAGCAGACTAGCAAGTAGCTTGTCTGGTTTTACTGGCCTGATTATCTCTAAAAGTAAGTGAAGTGGAATAATGATATATTTCAAAATAATCCTTGAGCTTGGTTTCTAGTGTTGAGTAGTGTGATATAGAGTATGCAAGTACTGAATGTAAAGTGCTGAAAGTAAAGAAGATAAGAAATGTTATCGATCTTTGGAATGGCGTAATCTCCTATGTGACCGCTTCTCCCGTGACTCAGAAAGTATCACTATTGTACTCTGGACTAATACAATAGGTAAGTGTCATTGGCACCCCGCAGATGCCTCACACCCCGCAGATGCTTTACACCCCAAGTAGCCAATCCTTGACACCCCACAGATGCTTCAGTGGTCAACTTGCACGCAACTCATCTAGAGAACTTCCTTTCTCCAACAGCTTGCATGTCTTCTTCGTTGTTCCTTCACACCCCGCAGATGCTTCAACATGTTCTCCCTTTTCTTGAGAACTTGGTTGATGAGTAAAGTTGGTGCTGTATCAAATTAATGATACTAAGATGAGAGCTTTCAGCTGGATTTGACTTCGTAGATCTTGATTGTAACCCTTTTGATCAAGTAGATCACTTGATAGTTTTCGTTAAGCTTAGTTGTTGATCAGCTTGATTTCTAGATTTGGATTAGTAAGCTTCTGTGATGAAGATCTTGTTGAGAGATGATTTAGAATTTTCGATGCTTAGCTTTTCTTTTTAATTTTTCAACTCTCTCACTCTTCATGTTGTTCTTCTTCTTTTAATAGTCTTCATAGGGTAGGCATACCATTGAAGAATGAGTGTCTCTGATTGATTGTTGAGTTGTCCCTTGATATTTTGAAAATTGTCCCGTTCAGCTTTTTCACCGTTGGAGCCTTGTACTTGATGGCTTCTAGAAGACAAGTTTATAGCATCAAATGCTATATTTCCACTTGTATGATTCCGTAGCCGTTAGATCAAATGTTGATCTGATGGATGGTTACATGCCCTTTAATTTATCATATCGTATATCTTTTTAGTCACTTGAGAGCATTTAGAAGTCTCTGGTATGATTCTTTACTCGTCTGGATTCTTAACATTTAACTCGTCTGGTCTTCAATACTTTTACTGGTCTGCTCTTTGCTTTGCTTCCAGGTTTGCTTTGCCTCTGCTGATTCTGTCTTGGGTAGTCTTGATGGATGGACAAGAGTCTGGTCTTCTAGTCGTCTGGTCTTCTTGCCTTCGGGTCTTCGTGTCTATACTATCTTAGTATATGAATACAAAGACAAAGTCTGACTAATCCTATACAATTCGCATGTCAGACTACTAAGCATACTTATACTTGGTTTCTAAACCAACTATCTTGGTATCATCAAAACATCTAGTCTATGGGGACCTAACAAATTCCCCATTTTTTATGATGCCAAAACAAATAAGTAAAAGATAGATAAATTAAAGTTCAAGCATAAGTAAAGAAGTCAAAGAGAATTTGACTTGTGGAGGAAAGATAGATATTTTATAAATGAGAGGAGTCTGTTACAACATATTCAAAACATAAAAGGTACATATGGAATAAAAGCAAAACACTAGTATGGTCTTCTTTCAAGCTTCCTCCAGACTCTTGTCCATCTGTCATTTCTTGTTGCAAGAGCTTATAAAAACCGGATCCTCTTCCTCAGATCTTCACAAAAACTTCACAGTAGTAGCAAAACAACTTTCCTCCTTCAAAAAACTTTCCAATTATTCAAGTCAGATATTTACTTTTCCTTTAGCAGCAACAATATCATCTTTTCTATCTTCCCCCTTTTTGGCATTATCTAAAAGAGAGTTCACCAAAATTTGATTGAAGCCAGTTTGAGTGGCCATAAATGCATTGCGCGTTGCAGATGAGGAAGTGACAACTTCTTTTAATTTCCAGATCTATGCATCTGTCCCTGATGCACTTAAATCGACATGTGCCCCCAGTTGGCCCGCCAGTCGATCGATCTTTTGTGATGTGAAGTCATGTTAACTTCCAGATAGTTCATTGCTCAAATGAATTCCATCCAACACATTCTGATGTTGAGTGACCATGCATTGGTCAACCAAGTATTCTAGAGAAGTCCTCGTGCCGGTGACCAAATTTGCGACCTCATTCCTCAGCTCTGAGCCCTCTAAATTCAAATCCTGAATTTGTTTGGATAAAAATCCGAAGACTCTTCCATCTAGTTCTAGTTTAAATTCAAGATGAGATTGGATTTCATTAATGTCATATTGGATTTCCCATGCTACTTCCAGTAGACTAGGACCATTATTCTCTTCTGGTTGTGGGAAGGACTTTTTTCCCCCTGAGATTGTTGCCGCTATTGCTTATTTATTTCTTCTCCTTGTTCATTTCCATCAGCCTCTTCAGTGTCTTTAAACTGTTCAGTGTCCTCAGCAGGTTCTTTACCTTCTGCTGTGACATTTCCTCATATATCTCCATCATCATTATCATCACTATCATCACTTGTCTTTTTATAATTTTCTGGATCAACAACATCATCATCAGCATCATCATCCTCATTGTTTTCATCGTCTGAATTCTCTTCATGTGATTGTGAGAAACCAACTGATGTGATGTACAATAGTTTCCACGGATCAAACATATCTGCAAAACTTTCCTCTGAATGTACCTCTTCTGGATCTCGTCTGATCACACTTCTAAACCATTCTTCTTCCCTAGCCATTTCTTCTTGATTTTCCTGATTGTGGATAGCAATAGGGCTCACTTTCCATTTCATCCATCTGACCATTCTCATCTTTTGTTCATAGGTTGGGTTAGTGGGATCAACAGTGTATGGATCATGATAAGGAATTTGCTGAATGTTGGCTAATAACGGAGCACTAGTATGTTCTCTCATTGGACTAGTCTCTTCTGCATGTGGCTCGGTGGTTGGTGGATTTTCAGTGGTGGCTGGATCCTCCTCGGGAACCAAGGCTTCTATTTGCCCTTCTTGAACAATAGGAAAAATTTCAACTGATTCTGGTACCTTTCCAGATGTACCAAAGTTTTCTGATTGTGGGGTTGCTTTAGGGGCTGATTTCTTTATTATCTCCCTTAGAGATAAGGTATCTTGTTCATCATCATTGCTCTCATCATTTGATGAGGATAACTCAATAATTTGTGGGGGATTAAGAGTTTGAGTTGGTACCTGAGAAATGGGTGGTTCAGTTGAAGTTGAAATTGCAGTGGCTGCTTTCCTCATGTGCTCATCCATTGGCTTTGTTCTTTTGACATGTCTTGTGGAGGCAGATGCTTCTACTCCGGATGCCGAAGCCCGTCCCGGATCATTTTCTGGAGTTGGTGAAATAGGTGCTAAGACTGTTGTAATATTCCTTTTCTCATATTGAACCTTTAATCCCTCCTTTTTCTCACTCTAAGGTAAGAAGGAAATCTTTTCAAAAGGAACAGGAATGGATTTTATCATATTTATACCCAACCTTCCAAGAAGTACTTGAATTACAAATCCAAAGGATTTTGCGAAGTGAAAAGATCCATCCGCTCTCCTTCCATGAGAGTTCTCTGCATTCTTTTCTCTGATTAGTTGATCCAGCATTTTGTTGTAGATGTACGCTCCTCAGTTGAAACTTCTATTGTATGCACCACAAACAATAACCTAAATAATTTTTCCGTGAGAGTGATTTTCGTAGATGTACCTCCAGATAGGCCTCTGATGATCATGTCACTAAGAGTCCAAAAGTTCTTGTTCATCATCAGTGTGTTGCTTTTAATCTTGATCTCTGTAGTCTCATTCCATGCTATGATGTTGAAGAACTGTGTTCGATTTGTAATATGGATGAGATTGGCTTTTGCGGTCTCTCCATTCTCCAGATTCATCACACTATAGAATGTGTCCTTGTTGATGTGCACTACACTCACTTGCACATTTGTGAGGATTTCGTTACTTCTTCTATTGTAAACAACATTTTTTCAGAATTCCAAGATCTCCATGACTGTAATTTAGAGTTCGATAGTCAATAAGTCTATCAAGATTTGTTCTCCGAAAGTAGTTTAACGTGGATGCGGCGAATAGAGAATTGTCGGAGTTGGCTAAAAAATCATCCGAACTTGATCATGAACCATTTTGAATAACTGAGTATGGCCTTTTCTGGAGTGTATGCGGAGAAGATGAAGTTTTTCTTCGAAAAAGGGTTTCAAATTTTGAACCGGTATTGTGAAAGGGTTTTCATGGAGGGAAGTTATATAGACAATGGACAGTTGTGATATGAATGATCTGAGGATCATGTGAATCAAAGCACCGATCGTAGATCTTCTAGCCATAATGATGGTTTTTGGCTTCGAAGATTGCGATATGTCTATAACTACGCCACTTTATGGTAGTTTAGAGACGCAAACCGTCTCTTCAATGCTATCAGTATTGCAATCAATAGACGTCTGACGAATGCGCGTCTTCCACGTGTATGTTTTCATCGAAAAACCCCCAAAGATGTCATGTAACTCCTCGCATTACATGATTTAATGAACTGGTGGTCTGTTGTAACAATTCTTTGTAATAATAATTTGCTCATTAAAGTTGTAACACTTTTCATCTTCAATGAGATTTGATTTATCATGGTACCTCCTCGTCAAAATATTTTTTTTTGTCTAATTGACTTGATTTATAACCCTGAGTCGTCTGCTTGAGAGTCTGTGTCCATTAATCGTCTGGTTTGTCTTCAGACATCAAATGTTTGATTACCAGATCTTTTAGAATCCATTATTAATTTAAGAAATCTTTAAACAAAGTGACTAATACAAACATGATAAGGGTTAAGTGCATTGGTTAATTTCATATGATTACATGGACTATGAAAGGTTCATTAGTCCAAGAAGACTTCTTAATTCTGTGAATTTATTCTCAATGTGAGGTTTGGTGAATATATCTGCCATTTGATTGTTTGTTTTGATGTAGACCAATCTCAAATCCCCATTTTCCACATGATCAAGTATGAAGTGAAGTCTGATATCAATATGCTTTGTCTTTGAATGTTGGAGTGGATTTTCTGATATTGATATAGCACTTGTATTGTCACATATGATTGGAATCATTTTTCTTCAATACCATAGTCTCTGAGTTGTTGCCTTATCCATAAGACTTGTGCACAACAACTTCCAGAAGCTACATATTTAGCTTCAGCTGTAGATGTTGCAATAGACGTCCGTTTCTTGCTAAACCAAGATAATAACCTGTTTCCTAGCATTTGACAGGTAACAAATGTACTTTTTCTTTCCACTTTGCAACCTGCATAGTCTGCATCTGTATATCCAACTAAAGTAAAATCACCTTCTCTTGGATAAAATAATCCCAAGTCAACTGTATCCTTGAGATATTTAAACATCCTTTTAGCAGCAGCTGTGTGACTTTATTTTGGATCTGATTAAAATCTTGCACATACTCCAACAACAAATGATATATCTGGTTTGCTTGCAGTAAGATATAACAATGAGCCTATCAGACCTCTATATTTGGTTTGATCCACACTTTTTCCATTGATGTCTTTGTCTATGTGTAGAGTTGTGATAGCAAAATACTTAACCACTAACTTTTACTGACAGAGTATCGGGTCAACGGGAGCATAGTGGTCACAAGGTCGAATCCACAGGGAGTAATGTCTAAGTACCAAAGCTGACGTCGAACTTAGTTCATGCCAAAATATGGTGGAAAGATATTATACTAATGCAGAAGTAAAGATTATACTAATGGTTGTACTTCTAGATATTAAAAGGTATAGCCGAACTATGATCCCACGAGCTACTTTTACCCCTAAGGAAGGACTTGACAATGAGCGTGTCTTAACCGACCTACCTATCCAATGTAGTTTAACGACATCCACGGGTGCCAACTCCTAATTCTAGTGATTAGACTGAACAACTCGATCTAACCACCCTATGTGAAGCTAACCGACTCTCTCTTTAGAAAACTGATTATCCTAACATGATTAAGGTATAGAGCTGCTGAAACAACGATGACAAACCTCTGTATTGGAAACGGACCTAACAACTAGACCGAATCTACGCAACGATCCTAAAACCCCTTATCCCACTTCTCACCGCAAAATACATCTATAAGTATGATGTGTGTGACAGTGAACTAGGTGATCAATCTAATTCAAAGATGTTAAAATAAGTTTTAGGACATGGATTAATCGTTTAAACATAATATTACGGACTACACAACTCTCCATCTCATTCCCCTTAGGGATTTCGCTCGCTTTCACATAATTCGGCTACACAACTAATTAGCTACTCATGATTATGCTAATGACGGAATAAAGAAAGGGAAACATGCTAGAAATAATAAAAGAGAAATAATTCATTACCATATAACCGCAGAAAATCTAATCCAGAAAAGTATGAAGAAATAATTGCACCAAAAAGTTGAATCTTTTGTTCTTGGAAAGTAAATCTAAGCTATAACAAGTGTGTAGAATCAAAGGATGTAATCTATGGCATCAAAGGATTGAAGGGTGATCAAGCTACACTAAAATCGCACCAAAATTGCCTAAGAAGAGTCTAAAGTCATCCAAGAATAATCAAGGGCTGAATAAGCTGCATATTTATAGTGTAGGGTAAAAATCTGCTTCTATCGGTCTCAAACGCCACTTTGCATCCTTTCAAACGCTAGTTTGCATGGAAATCTTGATGATATTAGGGTTTCGTCTTCAGTGAACTAGCCTTTGCCTTGCCTTGAACACCAGTTCATGGATCGTGCCTTGAGGGACAAACGCCAGTTTGAGGTACTTGGACGCTCGTTTGTCTTGTATGAACTTCCTTGAGTCGGGCTGAACCCATCCAAACGCTAGTTTGGGGGTAATTTGGACGCTCGGTTGTCCAAAACTCTAACTTTCATTATTTGATGCCAACTCTGTGAACGCCAGTTTGCATTGGCCAAATGCCAGTTTGAGGTAGGCTTGAGTCAAACGCCAGTTTGAGGTAGGGTAAACGCCAGTTTGCCTTGATTTCACTCCAAACTTGACTTTTCCTCACTTTCATGCTACTTTCGTGCCACGAACATGTCTCTCATTCATATCATCACCTCCCGGGTTCTCGAGTCACCTAAGTCCTGCAATAACATATACGAACAAACACCACGCATAATTCCGCAAGACAAAAGTGCTCAGAAAAGAGTTAAATATCGTTAAAAAGGCGAGTTTACTATCGATATTACCAGTTTAACTCCCCGTGCATATAACTCTCGATATTACTCTTAAACAGGTCTAGAACTACCCAAAACATACCAATAAAGTGATAAACGGGGGTTAAACTGCGCACCAAAGTACAATAAAGTTGACTCCCATGAAGTTGCTGACAAGGGAGTTGCAACTTTGGCACTTGATTCCATTCCATACTTTTTGATGAGATCTTTGATGTAGTTGCTCTGGTTGATGAAAATTCCATTCTCCAGTGGTTTGACTTGAAGCCCTAGAAAATAGTTAAGTTCTCCTATCATGCTCATTTGGAATTTACTCTTCATCAAATTGGAAAACTTCTCACATAGCTTGGAATTTTGACATCCAAAGATAATGTCATATACATATATTTGCACCAGTAGTCTACAGTCTTCATATTGAATTCTGAAAAATGTCTTGTCTATTGTCCCCTTCTTGAATCAATTTCCTACAAGGAACTTTGATAGTGTTTCATACCAAGCACTGGGTGCTTGTTTCAAACCATATAATGCTTTGTTGAGCTTGTATGCTTTATCCTCTTGTCATTTTATTTCAAATCCAGGTGGTTGTTGTACATAAACTCCCTCTTCAAGTAGTCCATTTAAGAAGGCTGATTTGACATCCATTTGATGTACTCTGAAGTTCTGATGAGCAGCATATGCTAAGAATAGTCTGGTTTTACTGGTCTGATTATTCTCTAAAAGTAAGTGCAGCGGAATAATGATATATTTCAAAATAAGCCTTGAGCTTGGTTTCCAGTGTAAAGTAGTGTGATATAGAGTATGCAAGTACTAGATGTAAAGTGCTGAAAGTACAGAAGACAAGAAATGTTATCGATCTTCGGAGTGGCGTAATCTCCTACGTGACCGCTTCTCCCGTGACTCAGACGGTATCACTATTGTACTCTAGACTAATATGATAGGTAAGTGTCCTTGACACCCCACAGATGCCTCACACCCCGCAGATGCTTCACACCCTAAGTAGCCAACCCTTGACACCCCGCAGATGCTTCAGTGTCTGAAGAACTTCCTTTCTCCAACAGCTCGTCTGCCTTCTTTGTTGTTCCTTCACACCCCACAGATGCTTCAACAAGTTTTACCTTTTCTTGAGAACTTGGTTGATGAGTAAAGTTGGTGCTGTATCAAATTAATGATACTAAGATGAGAGCTTTCAGCTGGATTTGACTTTGTAGATCTTGATTGCAACTCTCTTGATCAAGTAGATGACTTGATAGTTTTTGTTAAGCTCAATTGTTGATCTGCTTGATTTCTAGATTTGGATTAGTAAGCTTTTAAGATAAAGATCTTGTTATGATGATTTAAAATTTCCGATGCTTAGCATTTCTTTTTGATTCTTCAACTCTCTCACTCTTCATGTTGTTCTTCTTCATTTTTTATAGTCTTCGTACGGTAGGTGTACCGTTGAAGAATGAGTGGCTCTGATTAATTGCTGAGTTGTCCATTGATATTTTGAAAATCGTCCCGTTCAGCTTTTTAACCATTGAAGCCTTGTACTTGATGGCTTCTAGAAGATAACTTTATAGCATCAAATGCTATATTTCCCCCTGTATGATTTCATATCCGTTAGATCAAATGTTGATCAGATGGATGGCTACACGCCCTTTAATATGACACTTACCTCCTTAATATATATATCTCTTACCTCCTCCTAATATGACATATACAACTTTCCTAAAATGAATCTTAAAACAAAATGGCTCCTCCTTGTCTACTCCCTTCCCTCACTCAAACTTCTAGCTGGGGTCTTTTATTTTGTGTAACTTACATTCTTACCCCTTACCCCAATTCCCTAAACACATTTCTATTATACCATCCCCTTAAAGAAAACTGCTTAAAGAAAATTGTTTGTGAACTATATGCTATAGGCACCAATTGTCTATCAGTGTATATATTGTTGTGAAAATGTATCGATTTGCTTATTCTGAAAAATGTCATGAAGAAATTGCACAATTTGGAAAACATAAAGTTATCAAGAAGAACTTAAAATCTGCAACATTTATATTTATATAAACATATATTGCACACAATGAATCAAAACGCTAAAAATGAAAGTAAATCGAAAACTTATTCGTTAGACTGAGACGCGTAGTACGCTGTCCTTAAGACTTTATTGCCCCGATTAAATTCCCACGGTTATGGCAAGAAGTCTCCCAAGATACAACAGTCTTTTCCTTGTTCTGGTTACGGCACTTCAATGCGAACAGGCGGCGAACTGGTCCGGCCTTGATTTTGACTATGCAAATGAGTTTATGCAGAAAACATTTCTATTTGCTCTTGCAAAATTTCAGAATGCAGAAGTTTTATGCATGCTTCTATTTTCGTAGAGTTTCGATATGCAAAAACTATTTTTTTGTGTGTATTTCCATTCAAGGATGCTCCTTTATATAGGTAAAAATAATGTAGAGTAGTACCCTTTGAAAATTGGAAGTTAGGGAAGTTAGGAACTTAATTTTCGAGTTCAGTTCATGACCATTTCCAAAGGTAGCATGCGAACTGATGCTTCCGTTCATGTTCAAACTGAACTATTGCTTAAGAGTTCAATTTGAATTGTATTCAGAATTTTCCCCATTGAGTTGGCCCAAAAATATTAAACTGGACGGATCCAAGCCCAAGCCAAGGCCTAACAATGAACCACGAACCCCGAGCCCGAGCCCGAGCCGAGCCGCCGGACAGCGGCGGCGCGCGCGTGTGGATTCTGAATCAACATTCATCTACGTCTTCCCTCCTTCACAAAATTCTCTTGCCCCTCTGGGCTTGCCTTTTACTCTAACTGTCCACCTTATATGTAGAGAAAGTTAAAGTAAATTCTCCCGTGTGGGACAAATGAACACACATTGTTCATTAACACTCCACACATTTTACTTTACCTTTAGGCATTAATTTCTCATTCACCCATGATCGGAATAGAGTGATTCAAAAGCCTAACATCAACTACTATCTTAGTAGTTTCCCAAACCGTTTTTAGCTCCCAAAAATTCATTCCTTAACTCATCGAAATCCGGGCCTAAAGTTGACTATTCGTCACTTACACTTAAACCCATTTTGGAGCTAAAATGCCATAAAGTTCCAACATATATACCCCAACTATACATTAAACATGACCAAGTAAGAAAATGCAAACAAAATATCTTGGTCAAACACCACCTCAAACACAAACTCAACATCTCTCAAGAGCAAGTTCAAGTGCAGTCAAAGCTTCAAGGTGTGCACTGCTGCCTGAAGTTTGAAGAGTACATTAGGAGTTATAGTTTCAGTGTTTGAGTGATTTTTGAGTGTCATTTGTGAGGATTGAATTGTAAGTGTGTCCAAACTTTGTACTATATCACTTGAGTGTAATACTTGTATAAGCGATGAAGAGAGAGTGTTGTTGTTTGGGTTTCATCAAGTCCAAGAAGAGCTTGTCCTAAGTTGGTCTACACAGAAGGTTATGTGTGCTGGGAAGTAGCTGAAGGACTGGGTTGGTCACTGCTACGGTCTGCACCTTCATCCCTTCCATTCGAGTTGTAAGCTCCGGTAGGGTAAACTCTTGTACTAAACTTTGAAAAGTATATATTTGTAGTGTAGATTAAATTTTATACTTGAATATTCACTTAAAATTTCTATCTAGCATTAGCTTGGATTCAACACTTGGTTTGATTCAAGTATATAAACATTATGTTTTTGGCAGGAAGGACATATTTACTAATTAATCGGAATTGAAGGAAACTGAAAATTAATCAGGACAAAAACAATATAAACTTCCAACACTACCCTTTTTATTTATTTTTATAACAAATCTGAATATCCCTTTTTTTTCTTTCTTCTTCGTTCCATTCACAGCAACACCAGCGTGATTTTTTTTGCAACAATCGTTCCATTAACAGCTCCGACGGTGTTCCGATTAGCAGTGGCTGTGGAACATCAACGCCACTCCAATTCGAGGTAACACCACCACAACAACTCTGTTCTCCAACGATTTGATCCCTCCTTCAACTGTAACGATTTGATCTGTCCTTCAATTGCAAAAATCCGATCAAATCCGGCTGCTGCTTCACTGCTCCGTCCATGTCCAGCCGAGTCCAATTTCCGGCCAATTTACGACATTTTCCGGCCAAGAACGATTGAACGATTGGAGCAGATTGAACGCTATGAACGATTGGTTTCCGAATCAGATTGAACGATTTGGGGATTAGGGTTTGGGGAGGATAAAGAGGGGTGACGGTTGTGCTGCCGGAGCTGAACGATCAGATTTGAACGCCGGAGAGCAGGATGTAGTTTTTTTTTTTTGAAATTTTTTTGGATTTAGGGTTGTTACTATTAATTTTTTAACGGCACTACATTTTTTGATGTAATTTTATCTATTTTATGGGCTGTTACTACTTGTTTATTGCCCATTACTACATTTTACAGGGCTGTTACTATTTGTTTTTAGGCTGTTACTACATTTTCATTGGATGTTACGATATTTTACGGGACTGTTACTACTTGTTTTTAGACTGTTACTACTTTTCATTGGATGTTTCGACATTTTATGGGCTATTACCACTTGTTTCTTGGCTGTTACTATTTGTTTTCTTGGCTGTTACTACACTTTATCTAGAGTTACTACGTGTTCAATGTGTAAAAGAGTATTCTTGTCCATTTATTATGAATTTATCCTTTTTAATCACATAATATGGAGTAACGTCCTTCTTGACCCATTTATGATTTTTTTTTTGTCCTTCTCGCCCCTTCCCCCTATAAACATTTATTGGATTTGTTTTACTTGGATTGTTTTGTTTTGTCACCTTAGGATTTTGCATGCTAGTCTAAAACAAGATAAAATCTACTAAATCTACTAAGTGTTATCCTCACCTTAATCAACCAAACACGTAGGAAAATATTGTGCACGTTAGATAAACAACCTAATACATAAAATTTTATTGACTACAAACATGTTAAGCTAAGCTCAGATCACTTAAACAACTAGGATTTCTTTTAATTAGATAGACTTCCACATGTCTAATTAACTAAATAATATGTTAAACTCTATTTTAATTTAGAATAAAAAAAAAAGTCATAATTCTAGTAATTACTCTATTCAACCCCTCCAGAGTAATTTATTGCTCGTTACGATCCAACAACTGTTATCAAAGCAAAGTCAGTGGTTGTCTTGTTTTAGACTATTTGTGATCTTTTGTTGCTAACTGTGCTATCGGTTTAGTTCTATGTAGTTGTTTCTTTGTGTGCTTATCCTTATTGTTCTTATGTGTTGTTGTTTGCTGCATAATCTGCTCGTTAGTACAACTGTGCCCCAAGCCAGTTATTAGGTTCTCTTTCGCTTAGACCCAAATAATCTAAACTTAAAATCAGCCACTAACTCATATAATTATTTGCCTACATACATACAGGTGCACACACTTCACTCACTACACTTCTTTGACTTGTCACACAATCCACTTCTTGTCTCTATTTCATGGTTTATGAAGGTTCATCTAACTACATTGTAACCATTCTCCGGTTGTTAGATAAACTGCATTGTATCGGTACATTAGTCTCTCAGGTGCATCTCTCTTTGTTCTTTGCATCTATGTTGGATCGATATATGTGTGAATATCACTCTCGATAGGATGGGTGAATAGAGTGATGGGGAATTTTCAAGTCTTTTTCGATTTATCAAAGGAAACACCACAAGTACTAAATAAACAAGCACAAAAGAAAACTTATTTGGTTATTTGCTTGTGTGTTATATAACCTTAGAGATCAAAGTCTTGAGATTATTTTAACTTTGTGTGATCAAAAGTTGTATTCAATGATTACTTGTTGATTTTACACAAATGATCAAAAACTTAATCAAGTACTAAAGTTGTGATTATACTATAATATAAGTTAGTTTTATAGCAATTTTTATTGATTTGAAAGATTAAAGTGACAAAACTAAATTAACTTATCTATACATATAAGCACAGAGTGTGTGTGATGTATTTATTTTGGAGAACTGTATGTGGTATTATCAACAAGTTAATTAGGGATATATGACTTATTGACCAAATAAACAACTTAGTTTGCAATCAATTTGATTTATCACAATACTAATTCAAAACATGAATCAAAGCAAGTAGAGAAGTTTCAGTTTTGATCAAACAACAGTTCAGATAATGAGACTATTACAATCAAATACAATTCACTGTTCTTGACAGAAATCAATTACAAATGGGATATAATACAAAGCTGAGTACAAATAGTTCAGAAGACTTAAAGCGCAAACACTTCAAAAGTAGCTCATCTATCATACTGAAAAGAGTTAACCAGATCCTAATTTCTGAAAACACAGCTAAAACACAATTTCCCACTCAGACTGACTTAAGATCAGAGAGGTCTGATCAAGTTGAGTTTTAGCTTATATCCTCACCAGGCAGTTTCAAACTTATCATGCACCACATATTATCCTCGGTTATCGCTCCTTTTTCAAACATCCTTATCTATTCAACGTTACTCTGGAATACCATTTACTCCTCTCATACTTTCTCTCTACCCAAAATCTAAATTCTCCCATCTTCTAACCTTCATTCAGTAAACTAAAGAGAGCCTTTTTTTCTTTTCTCTCATCCATTTGAAGGAAATATTTCACTTTTATGATATCTGCAACACATCTGCCTCCATTTTGGTGTTGTCTGATAAAGGTATACCCGAATTCTGATGTTGTGAAGGTAGAGATATGAATAAAGGCATCTCCTTTGATGCCATTTATACTTGATGAGGTTGAAGATAACTTTCTGCTATGACCGATGATGCCAAAAATACAAATATTTCTACATCTCATGACTAGTTCATGGTAAACTCTAATCTCACTTTTGTTTGTCTTCTTTTTTGGTCAAGTATCCATATTTTCTGTCAGTGTTTGAACCGTTTCTTAAGCTTAGTTTTATGATTTTATACCCATCTAAGTAATACTTTCTCCAGTAATCAAGTTTTTTTTATATCTACATCTCCTTTGTGATGGTGCATATCTCGAGTTGTTTGTGTATGTCTGATGTTTGTCACAATTATGACCCATTACGTTTCACACACAACACATAAGCTACTATTATTTTTGTCCCTATCTGCTCGATCCTCTTTTGATCTGTCTATTTCCTTTCAATGTGCTTTCTATATCTAAATCGTGTCTGTAAGTGTTTATAGTCTTATATTTTATCTTTCCTTGTCTGTTACCCTAGTTGAATGGCATGCCTAATATCTTGCTTATGGCTCTAATCAGTTTGTATCTTCTGGAAACATGTTCCTATGTTGACCCATGACTTTCTGCAAAGCTTTTTCTGTCTTTGTCTCACTACTCACATTGTACACTTAGACAATCTTTTGTTTCAGATCCGTTCACCTTGTTTAACTTGTGATCTGTTTGACTTAACACAAGTAGCCATGGTTTGTTGCTTTGCCTTGTCTTTATCTTGTTTGAATAATTTTATGTCTTTAATCTTCTAGAAATCTAGTATCCTATCTGCTAAGTGTACAAAATCTATAACAAGAATGGTGATTTACATCACCTTAATCTCGGGTGGGTTGTTTGCAAAATTTTTCCTTGAAGGCGTGCACTTAAGTGAGTTCTTCAAGGACACTATTTTTAAATAAAATAATATATTATGTACTTTTAGTTAATCACCTTTTACATATGTATCACTCAATCCCTCTTAATATGACATATACATCTTTCCTAAAATGAATTCTAAAACCAAAGGCCCCTCCTTCCCTACTCTCTTCCCTCACTCAAACTTCTAGCTGGGGTCTTTTATTTTATGTAACTTACATTCTTACCTCTTATCCTAATTCCCTAAACAGTTTAATATTATACCATCTACAAGAGAAGATTGTTTGTGAACTATATGCTATAGACACTAGTTGTCTATCAGTGTATATATACCCCAACTATACATTAAACATGACCAAGTAAGCAAATGCAAAAAAAATATCTTTGTCAAACACCCCTTCAAACACAAACTCGACATCTTTCAAGTGCAAGTTCAAGTGCAGTCAAAGCTTCAAGGTGTTCACTGCTGCCTGGAGTTTGAAAAGTATATTAAGAGTTATAGTTTGAGTGTTTGAGAGATTTTTGAGTGTCATTTGTGAGGATTGAATTGTGAGTGAGGCTAGTCTTGGCACTTTATGACTTGAGTGTAATACTTGTATAAGTGAGGAAGAGAGTGATGATGTTCTAGTTTTTTGTTGTTTGGGTTTAATCAAGTCCAAGAGGAGCTGCTCTTAACTATGGTGGTGGTTCAACACACAAGGTTGTGTGTGTTGGGAAGTGTGCTGAAGGAATGGGCTGATCACTGCTGCGGTCTGCACCTTCATCCTTTCCATCTGAGTTGTAGGATCCGGTGGGGGTAAACTCTTGTACCAAACTTTGTAATAGTGTAGTTTTGTAGTATATCTTTAAGCGCTATTCTTGTATCATCATTTCAAGTGTTCTATCTAGGAATATCTTGGATTCAACACTTAGTTTGATTCAACTAAAACATTTCTTGGATTTGTTTTGCTCGGATGGTGTTTGTTGTCACCTTAGGATTTTACACGCTAGTCTAAAACAAGATAAAATCTACTAAGTGTTATCCTCACATTAATCAACCAAACACTTAGGCTAATATTGTGCATGTTAGATAAATAACCTAATACGTAAAATATGTATTGACTGCAAACATCTTAGGGTGAACTTAGATCACTTAGACAACTAGGATAACTTAGTTTTCTTTTAATTAGATAGACTTCCGCCTCACTAATTAATTAAAAACTAAGTTAAACTCCGTTTTTAATTTTGAATCGAAAAACAAGTCATAATTCTAGTGCTTACTATATTCACCCTCTCTAGAGTAATTTAGGGTGCGTTACGATCCAATAGTATAGTCCAAGTGTCCCTACACTTTGATAGATGAGATCAAACAATATCTTTAAAAGATATACGACATTCAACAAATGCTAGTATAACAGTAGTATTAATGTTTTATTTAATAATACATATGACTAGAGATATTTAAGAATTAAATCATTTAATGTGAGTCGATATATTGTCAACCATAATCACCTTTATGATTTATGTATCATGGTTTAATCCCAAGGACATTATTATATATACAATATTAAATTGGTTCGTTATACAAACAACAATAGAAATGTCATTTATCATATATGTATAAACATAAAAGCATAGTAGAAATGACCGCCTGGTTGCATTCGGTCCAACCCGACTGGGTTTGGGGCACTACACTAACAATAGAGGCAGAGGAGGAAGAAGAAAATATCAAAGCAACACCACTACTTGTCTTAGACCTACCTGTCAAATCTGCAACAAAACTAGGCATATTGCTACTAGTTGTTGGCATAGGTTTGACTCAGATTTTGGGCAGTCTCGAAGTAGTCTTGGTGAAAAACAAGTCTCAAATTACATGGCATCTCCTGAAATATTGCTGATGCAAGGCGGTATCTAGACAGTAGAGCTTTAAATCACATCACCTCAAATTTCAATAGCCTCAGCTTGAAGTAGGGTATGATGGTTCTGATGGTTTGATGATAGGCAACAATGAGAAACTTTAGATCTGTCATATTGACATACTCTTTATATCTATAATTCCTTCCTTTCTTTGCACTTATCAAATATCTTACAAGTTCCTAGAATAGCTAAAAACCGGTTAAGTATACCTAGACATGTGTTTGACAATCCTGTTTCTGTTGGATTCTGTGATACCAAATGTTTAATCGAGGATCAAGTTACCAAGAAAATTCTGCTGGAAGGAGTGCTTAGAGATGGCATGTACCAAGTCCAATATCCTAAGTCCATATATCATTCAAGCCAAGCCCGAGCTCACTTTCAATCCAAGGTGGAAGACAAGACCATGTCTAGTAGTTTTTCGGTTTATATGTCTAGTATTAGCCCTAGTTCCTAGTAGAAAATCGATGTGTATGTCATAGAAGAGTAGGGCATCCTTTTGACAAAACTTTACAGCTTGTCCTTAAGAATTGTAACATTTCTCTAATAAAAAAAACCCTCCTTTTGTGAGGCTTGTCTGTTTTGTAAACTTCATGCTATGCCTTTTTTGGTTTCTAAATCAAAAGAGCACAAACTTTAGAGCTAATTTACAAAGATCTATGTGGACCTTCCCCAGACTGGTCTGTATCGGGCTATTGATTATTCATTCACTTCATTAATGATTATGGAAGGTTCACCTGGATGTGTTCCTCTAAAACATAAATCTGATGTCTTATCAACCTTTATTAAGTTTAAAATTCTTGTTGAAAACCAATTTGAGACTAAAATTAAAATTGTGCAATCTAATTGGGCGTGAGTATAGATCTCTTGTTCCCATTTTAGAGAAACATGGTATCCTCTACACACAATGTCCATGTCCACATTTTCATGAGCAAAAAAGGAAGAGCTGAGAGAACACAAACATATCACTAGAAAATGACGACGAACAAAAACCAATGCATATCACTAGTAAATTGCAAAGTAACATTTGAAATTGAACAAGATGAAAAATCAGCGAATTCACATTAGCACAAATAGCACACTCCTTAAAAGTTCAGCCACTTTCTACTTTAAACATTGTGCTAATTAACATCCTCACACTTAAAAATACCTTCTTTGTCCCAATTTTTTTTTTTTTTTTTTTTTTTTTTTTTTTTGGTTCCCCTCCTATTTCTCACCATTAATTATATGTACACAAGAAATAAACATACATGTTAAAAAGGTTTATACAAGCTCTACACCTTCTTGCTTCCTCTTGAAGTTGTTGGGTCTTGTGTGACAAGAAAAATTGTCATAATTAATCGCGCCGTATTATAACTTATTGCCTTATGCTACTTCAATATTTATGGGTTTAACTTCAATTTTTAAAGTTTTAGTATTATCATCAACAAACTTAGTCTTGGATTTTGGCGCTCGTGCCGTCGATCTGGATGAAGATGGAGAACCGGACTTTGGAGAGGAAGTTGTTGTTGATCTAGTTTTCTTCCTCTTCTGCTTTGGCTTTGGGATATGAAGTGGCTCTGCTGAATTTGTGTCTTTCATGCAGTGTCCAGGTGCTTTTTGATTTACCATGGTTTCTACAAATATTTTACAACCAACAATTTAGATGGAGAAGAATAGCACAAGCAAAGTAACAGTATAGAATTTCATAGAATTTAAAACTGATGAAGAAAAAAATTGTCGCCAACTACCATCAATAAATAAACTAATAAATATATCAATCAGGGGAGTGGGCGTTTCGGTTAGGGTTTAACCGTTTTTTACTATGTGGTCTCATAATATCAAAACTGCCATAAATGGAATCAAAATATGGCAAGATACTAAAAGATGTAAAGAATCAAACCTTGTGATGACCAGGGAGAAAGAGATGAGCCATTACTTCCTATTGTTGTTGATGCATACTCTGGCCCTGTCTTGAATTCCCTCATCTTTATTTTTGAAAAAAAAAAATAATAAAAAAAAAAAAAAAACACAAAATTTTAGTTCCTATAAGAATATCAAACATATCGTCTTCATCTTGGATAGAGATTATGTAAATTCGTAAATATAGTATTTTTGTACGAATATATAGTATTTAAAACTGTAAAATAAAGAATTTGTTAAGAGTATCTGATGCAAATTCTATTGCGTACCCAAGTGGGAGCAGTACCGGAAGCGCCTTCCCAGCCGATGTGTGCAACATGCTTTACATCTGTTGGGCCTCCTATTTCAAGTTCTGCCTCCTTTTCAACTACATGTAACAAACAAACAAGAATTAATGATTGTCACAAGCACAAAACAAGTTTTCTTTTAACAATATGGAAGTATTAAAATAGATTGTCTAAGAATGAATGTTTACCAAAAATGTTGGATATATATTTACAGATTCCCTTTATTTTGGTTCCCATATTATAAACAACCAAAGACGCGATTCCACACTTGCCTGCTGCTGCAGCCTGCAAAGATCTAATCATACAATTTGGGAAAGAAGAAACGTCAAACACGAGCAACAAACAGGTCCCTTTTCCTAATTGGGACGCGATATTGATTAACTTCAAAGGACGAAACGAAGAGGCATGCAATGATTTTACCTTATAATTAAAGAAGAAATTGTAAGAAACAATGAGAAGGAGGATAATACAACATGCAATCTGCCTCTACTCTCCTTGCGGCTACATTCTCCATAGTCCTTCAAGACAAGATATATTTTCTGGATACATGCTATAACAACATATAAAGCATGCATTCATGAACCAACAAAATTTATGCCAAAATTAAAATTTCCAGGAAAATGCAAAAGAAAAGAATTTTTTTTTTTAAATTTTTTTAGTTCCTGTTGGAAACTACGTAATTGGCTTCAATGGCAGCTCAATATTTGTCTTGAAGGGTTAATGGAGAGAAAAGGTAGAGAGAAAGATGAGAAAGGAGGTGAAAATCATGACAGATGAGGCAAGAGACAATGAGAATAAGAGGTGGACAACCACTAAAAACTTCTCTAATTAAACAAAGGCGGATAGTAATTTTCTTATAATAGAGAATGTACAATATCTCTTTGACATTCAATTGAATTGAATCGATACTGTTTGTCATTTTTAAAATATTAATGCAAATTATTTTGGCCCATTATAATATATTTACCTTATCTAAAAAAACAATTATGATTTACTTCCACTACCTAATTTGAAAATGAACTCTTATTATACTTTTAATTATTTGGACATTCTTATTGGCACTACGATGAATTTACCGAGACATAATATTTCGGGTACAATTTCATTCGGGAGGTCAAGCTCTTTAGAGCGGAATTTAAAACTTAAATTCGACTATGGAAAAATCAAATTTCATTTTAGTGTCTCGAAACTAAATTTGATTTGGTGCATATAACGATGACCTAACTCTTTTGCTCAATTAGAATATCATTGCTTCGACTACATGTGTTCCTTAATAATAAAGAGGTGGTGGCCAGACAAAATAAGATTCAAAATGATGAAATATGACAAGAAAAAAGGACACTGGTTGAAAAGGACAAAAAAAACAGCACATGTAGAGAAACACCCTTATTTAATATAAAATATTTTTTTTTTATTTTACTTCCTAAAACTCGGATAAATATTTGCATTGATTTTTTTTTTCCTTTTTCTTCCTAAAAAATCTGGTGATCATAAATGTCAATTGACAGGTGAGATAACTCCCACCGGAAATCGTGATTTCATTAATCCACGGCTCTTGATTGTAACGCTGTAACTGCTTTTGATTCTACAGAATTTAAACAGCAAATAAGAGGGAAAAATTTCAGTGCGGCAATTTATGGGTCCTCCTATTCGAATTAAATATTTGCAGCAAGAACATCAAATTAATCAGATTCTGACGACAAAGAATTGGAGTGACCGGAGAAGATGGCGAAAGGCAGCGGGAAAAGCAGTAACATCGAGTAAGTGTCATTATTTTTTCGTAGACAACCATAAATCGTGAATTGTGTTGTTTAATTCCTTCTATCTTATTATAAAGGGTTTTTCGCCTTGGCAGTATTAAGAATTTGCTTGAATTGGGGTTGATTTTGAATTGAATTATGGTTGTATAAGAAATTCCTACTGATATCAATGATAGGATTTTCGATTGGGAAGTAGGATTTTCAATGATAGTAACTGTTTGTTAGCCCAAATCAATACTGTGTGAAATTGTATGAATGTGTTACTACATGCATGAGTGTGTAACTACATCTCATTTAAGTGTATTATGTGTTACTACGTCTCGGTGTATTTGGTGTATGAATTTGTTACCACGTGTATTGTGTGATGTGTTCGGTGTATGAATTTGTTACTACGTCTCAGTGTATTAAAACGATTAAGGATGTCTGCGTTGGACAATACAAAATGCACATGCCTCCAAACTTTACATACTTACATATTTACAAACTTTACATATTTAGTAACAAATTTGAACAAACTTTACATACATATTTACAGTTGTTAGTACATGATGGAAAAGAAGAGTGTTACTACATGTGTTACTACATGATGAAAAACACATGTTACTACATTATAGAAAAGATGTGTTACTACAAGTGTTGCTATGCTGTAAATTGATGTATGTCTTGAAACATTGTGGAGTCATAATATGAATGTGTTACTACGTGTATGAGTGTGTAACTATGTACCATTGTGAGGGTATCGTGTGTTACTACGTCCCAGTGTATTCGGTGTATGAATATGTTATTACGTTATATTGTGTACTGTTTAAGTGTATTCGGTGTATAAATGTGGTACTACGTCTCAGTGTATTAAAACGATTAAGGATGTCTGCATTGGACAATACTAAATGCACATGGCTAACATGCTTCCAAACAAATTTGAACAAAAGAGCTAGACATGTATAGTGATGTTACTACATGATGGACTTGACGAGTATTACTACAAGTGTTACTACATGTTGTCTAAATAATATATTTGTTGAAATATTTTGGAGGCATAATATGTTGCTGCTGCAACCATAATTCTCTTTTTATGCACTTTATGTTGAAAACAAAAAGAAGACTAAGTTTACTTAATGATAGCAAGTAAAATTACCTTGAAGAACATAACATTATGATTTCCAACATTTTCAAGTGAAATATTTGTTGTACTACATTTGGGTGTGGCTGCATTGATTTCGTTGCGTATAACGTGTGACCGGATTGATGTAACTACGTGTTGGCTGTTAGTGCATTTCGGTTGCACTGCATTGATGTTGTTGTGTGTTTACATGCTATTGAATGTTACTTCATATCATGATTTGTTAACGATTGAAGTAAATAAAACAGGAGTAGAGATCAATTCCGGTGCACGTTGATGTCAGTATATAACTTATATAATTCCATTTCAAAGTCGATAACAAAAAATCACAAGGGTGTCATGCAAAGAACGCCCTTCAGGCTATTATTCAATGCTTTGGACGAGGGGAAGATTTTGCTGGGAAAATAAGCAATGATATGTTGGATGAATTGATTAAAAGGTACGACAAGGTTGAAGAGAAGTTCAAGATTGGAGCTAACTACTACAAACCGTCAAGAATGGATGAATTGCCAACCAAACGCCTACAAAAAAAAATTTACCAACATCATAAGTGACAAAGTATAAATTGCATGGAACAATTGAAGCAAAACCTGAAATAAATCCTAACAAAAACATGATGTCTTTTACTGAAATACAACCCTATGGACACATTAATTTATTTTTTGTTGACACAATAAAGATGTTATTGCATTGTGAAATCTTCAAGAACAAAAATACAAACTCCACGGGTTGATCTTTTGAGGAACAATTTACGGATCCAAAATGATGTAACAGGCAAATAAAACATAAAACTACAAAAAAAAAACCGTCAAAATTGAATAAATTCAATTACGGATGAGACCTAAAACGAAATCCATGAAATCAATGAATGATCATACGTACCAGTAAAGATGAATACCTTCGGTCAACGGAATAGACAGATCACAAACACCGGAAAAAGTGACCAAAATTGAAAAAAGAATCGAGGTGAAATATGCTTGGAATGGAGAAACACACAAGTATGAATTAGAATTCTCTAGCAGCCAATATCGTATTGGAATATTTTTCTTCAAGCCTGTGCATAAATGAAAAGAGCCGTATGGAATGGAAGAAGGTGATTGTGTGCAATTCTGGTATGATTTTAATTAGGAATTTTATTTATTTATTTATTCAGATAAGTGGACCAAAAATGGGCATGAAAATCGGATGCAATATTCAATAGCATTGAATACAGCCCTGAAAAAAAAAAGCATTGAATACGAATACAGGAAAAAAAATTAAGAAATTAAATATTAAGGGTAATATTGGATATCCATTATTTTTTTCCTTTAGAACCAATGTATTTTTTTCTTGTCCTTTTTACCCAAATTAGATTAAAAGTGATCCTGCATAACCTTTTCCTATAATAATAATATTTTAACTGCACCATGTTTGTAAGAATTATCGTCTCTTTTAACAAAATGTATTTATGTCATTTGTTAAATGGTACCTTTTCTCTTTTATTTATTTTTTGTCCATTTTCACTACTAAAAGCAGTTTATACCGCATTTACAAAGGGCCAAATAAACTTTACAAAATGACACAAAATAGCTATTGTGTCGCTAAAAAATTTAGCGTCACCCGCCAGAAGCAAGCATGTGGCATAAATCTTTTGAAACACATTTCCTAGGATATTGGCTTTGTCCCATGCATCCTATATAGATAAGATGATGCTATGTTACGGTTTGAAAAATGATAAGAAGGGTTTTGTACCAACCCATAATGATATAGCTTTCTCTAAGAAACAGCAACCTCAGATCCCTGAGGAGCAAGAGAGCATTGGATATATTCCTTACGCATATACAGTTGGAAACCTGGTGTATGTAATGTTGTCTACTAAACCGGACAGCTGCTATGACATAGGATTGGTTAGTTGATTTCACTCAAATCCCGGCATGGAGCACTGAACGTCAATGAAGTGTCTCATCATGTATCTTAAGAGAACGAGAAATTATACGCTTGTGTATTCAAGTACGGACTTGAATATTGTTGGCTACACTCATTGTGACATTCAGTCGGATAAGCATGATCATAGGTCAATCTCGGGCTCAATGATTACACTTGGTGGTGGACCTGTAGTCTGGATAAGCGTTAAACAATCCATCGTCTCTCATTCGATTATTCAAGCCATATACATAGCAGCTTCTCAAGCATCTAAAGAGACATAATGGATTAAGAAGTTCCTTGCTGATAAGGAACTAATCCCAAATCTTGATAAACAGATACCACTTTATTGTGACAAAAATGGAGCGGTGTCGAATTCAAAGGAGCCTCACAACCATAAAAGGTCAAAGAATATAGAGAGAAAATACTATCTGATAAGATATATCATGCAGATGAGAGACATGACGGTCCTCAAGATCGTCTCAGCCGACTACCTTAGTAATACGTATACCAAGACACTGGCATATAATGTCTTTGAAAAGCACTTGGAGGGTATGTGATGTGATTCTCACCGAAGAAGGAGTAAATTATGTCCGGTACTTAGGTTATTGGGCTTATTAAGATTATTTAGAAGTCATTTATTTCATGTGCGGTTAATAAGGCCTAAGCCCATTAGGTGAGTGGCGCCATTTTGGACATTATTTGCATTTTATTTTCTTGGATTTTATGATTAATTTCTATGTGGGCCTAAGTGTTTCAAGAAAACTCATTAAGCCTTTTGGCTTAGTTATAGGTGCATTTAGCTAAGCAATTTATACCACATTGCTTAGTTATGTTATTTACTTGGAGTATGTAGCCTATATAGAGGCATTTGGGGTCATTGTAATCATATACAATAATTATTGAGTGGATTTATATTAATCTTTCAAGCTTTTTGTGAGTATTCTTTCGTAGAGTATTCGAAATCTGAACTTATCAAGGTTCTAAGCATATCTTAAGGCGTTCATATACCAAGGTTCTTAGAAACATATTATCTAAGGGTTGAGGTTATATCTAGGTTCTTAGTTACGGGTTAGCTAAGGGTCGCGGTGCTCGTTGTTTATTGATACTTTTACTCAGTCCTTAGGAAAATTCGGATATGATTCGTTTACGGATCACATCAGTTGGTATCAGAGCCAAGTTATAAAATTTATCAAATATCCCTCGTTTTGAAGTGTAAAGTTGCCATCTCTACTTTGATTCGATGCTGATTTGATTCTAAGCAATGCAGATCTATGTTCTATGAAGGCTCTTTTGAAGAATCGAAGCACTAAAGGTGATATCTTTCTATTTTTAAGTTGATATCGTACTGATATTTTGATTCGAACTTGATCTATGCCTTGACTTTCCGTTTGTGTTGTGATTTGCACAGCGTATCACCTAGAAACATGTGTAAAATGTGATGTTTGGTTTTATGGTTGTTTGAAGATTGGATCTTGAAGCAAAATCAGTCCAGATTTATGGAAGATCGAAGTGTTTCTGTTTCAATTGCTAGGAGTTCTCTCTTCTGTGGTTCAACTCCTCAAACCGGTGAATGTCCACCCGGTTTGCTCGGGTAAATTGGCTCAAACCATTCTTAGTGGGCTATTCGGTTCAGTCTAGGGTTTGCTAACCCGATGGTGACTGTGGTTTGAGTCAATTGCTGAGGGCATATGCCCTATGATGCCTAAATAAGTGATTAGACCATATTTCATCATAACCTTGGCCTAATCAATAGGTTGGTCAATAAATTCACCCATTAATTCAACCAAGTTTGTGTGTTGTCTGCTACTTGTTGTGTCATTGGTTGAGTGAATGGTTGAATCCAATCCAATGGTTATGTGTTAAACCAGAAATGTCAATTTCCTTTAGTTTGTTGGCCTGACAGCACTTAGAAGAGGATTACATGTTGATACACTCCTAACCATACTCAACTTGCCTTTGCCGGATATATCACATGTGCCTCATTTCGAAATTCAAATTCTGGTTTCACATTACTAGGATTTAGGGCTTTCTACCCCTTAAATCCTATAAATAGCCACTTATAGAATATGGATTGCATCAGTTGAATACATAGAAATCGAACATTTTCGGTCTTTCAAAAGTTCTTGGTTTCTTTGTGAGTAGTCTGAGAGTGTGGGTAGAGAGTTGAGTATCTTGAGAGATACTTGAACCGTGGAATGATCTGAAGCTATACTACTAGAGGAAAAGCAGTTCCAACTAGTTGTGAGGTTCGGGATCAGTAGTGGTCAGTTATGGTGTTCTTGTTGTTGTTTGAAGGTACACGGAATCTATCAATGTGGTTTTTAGTTTATGCCTTTGTTTTTCTATTATTGCTTATGTGTTTTGGTACTCAATTAGTTTTATTTATGCAATATCTTAATTGTGACTATGTTGTCCTGGTCATATCTTGTTCTAGTTGTTGTTCTAAGTGTGTGTAAAAGGACAAGCCAGAATCATCTCTAAAATTGAGAAACTCTCTTGCTAGAGAGGACCAGTTCAGTGGAAGACTGACCCTCAGTTTTTTGAGTCTTGATATGTTTGTTCTTGTACACACCATAATCAACTCTAGTGAAGATTTGATTGAGTGTCTGGTTTGAGAACCTGCTTGTTTGCCTGCTTGCTGTGTGAGTCCATTTTACATTCAGTGCTTAGATTCACAGAAAGATCAGAAGACAAAATATGTGCTCTAAGTGACTTGGCATGACGTACCAAGTTCACTGCCTTGTGGATAAGGCCTAACAAATTTTGGTTTCTCCTCTTAACTGTGTCTTGATCACCAAAGTGAAAAGGTTGTGGTAAACCTTAATTCAATCATCAGCTTGCAAGTTGTCTTAAAGATTCAGGATCTACTCCTTCATATGTCTAGCTTTTAATACCAGCACGCTGCCTTGGGAATAAGGCTCAGAAGACTGAACCTTTCACACTGTGCAAGGTTGTGCCCTTGAATCAAGGTTTGGCCTTGTATGTCTATTTTCCCTTTAAAATGTTGGGAAGTTTAGCTAGCATTCCCTGGTGAATTGCCTGCTGAACTTCTGCTCCTTATTTGTGAATCTTGTGATCTGCTGTCGTGTGGTATCTCTGCTGAAATCTGTACATGATCTCAAGATTGATGGACTTGAAGTTGCTCATGCTGTTTTTCATCCTTAGGGTTTAGGCGTGTTGCCTGTAGGAGCATTCAAACTTGATATAATAGGTATTGTCCTACTCGGTTGAGTGTGGAATTCCCTTGTATATCATAGTTGAGTTGCATTAGTTGAGTAGAGTCATCTAGGTGGTTTAGAGCTACTGATCTGTGTGTAATCAGACTCATAATCTGGTTTGATTTTCAAAATTTCATTCTGATAATCAGCCCAAGATTGAAGCTGAATGATCATCCTAGCTAGTCTTGGATTTTGTATGATGTAGTTTCCTTTCTAGGCTGAACTGTTTTGATTTGATTAATCTGTAATAAGAACTAGATCTGCATTTCAGCTGTCACTCTTGTAATTATCATCACTGTTTTGTAATCTGTTCAGACCCTACCTGATCTTGTAATAACTAAGATATGGTTTTGATTATATCTGTGCATTTGTTCTTATCATCTATCTTGTATTAACATATGCACTTCCAGATACACATATTGTGTTAATCTATTTAATTAAATCAGTGCTGTCACCTACAAAACCTTTTTGTTTGGAACCTAAATTGTTGAAGTTTGTAAAGAAACAAACGAAAAATGAAAGAGAATGCATAAATCTATTATTCAGTGAATAATCAACAAGTTAAGTTATAATGTTGCTGATCATGGGGTATTTATAGCTTGATACACCACATGAATCAGTTATAAGTAAGTTACAAATGGTTATAACAAACTCAAACTAAATAACCGTTTTTTGTATTCTGTTGATCTGGTGACTAACTCAGGAGACTGTTGAGTCTTCAGAGTTCAAATGACTTGCACTCAACACAACCTTCAGCACATATACAGTAACACCCCATCTCAAGATGAGAATGGTACATGAGCAGCTTCCTCTCAGCACTTTCTTTAGCTACTTGAACTTTGAAATATCTTTGAAATGCCCAATTTGTCCAACAAATATGAATAAATGAAATCCAAAGCTTTGCTGAGGATGTCAGCAACCTTTTCTTGGTAGTGACTGGAAGCAATTTGACTAGGCCACTCTTGAGTTTGTCTCTTACATTATGACAATCAATTTCATTGTGCTTTGTTCTTTCATGAAATACTGGATTATGAGCAATGTGCATAACACTAGCATTATCACAAAAAAAGTAATGCAGGCAGCTGAATAGGGATCTACAAATTCTGCAAAATGTAAACCAGCCATTGAAGTTCACAGACCGCATTGGCCATAGCCTTATATTCTTCTTCTGAAGAGCTCATTGATATAGTTGTCTATTTCTTAGCTTTCCAAGAAATGGGAGCATCTCCGTAGAACAGCATGTATCATGACACCGATCTTCTTGTTTTTGGACATCCAGCCCAATCACTGTCTCTAAACCCCTTTAAATGAAAGTTATTCTGGGCTGGAAAAAATACACCTTGCCCTGGATTGGACTTCAAATGTCTCAGCAATCTGTATGTAGCCTTCATGTGATTTTCAGTAGAAGTGTCTAAGAATTGACTCAATTGCTGAACTGCAAAAGCTATGTCTGGTCTTGTGAAAGTGAGAAAAATCAGTTTCCCTACCAGTGATCTGTATGCAGTATTACCTTCCAATAGTGGTGAATTCTCATGTTGTAAAGTCTGCTTGGACTCCATACATGTCTTGGCATGTTTGGCCCCCAAAAATTCATATTCTTCTGGAAGGTTTAGTGTGTATTTTCTTTGAGAAATAGAAATGCACGTAAGGGTTCTGACAGCCTCAATACCCAAGAAATATCTCAATTTTCTAAGGTCTTTGATTGTAAATTGTTGATGCAAGGCATCTTTGACTTGCTGAATCAATTGGTCATTAGGACTTGCTGCTATGATGTCATCTACATAGACTAGCAAAGCAATAAAAGATTGTTCTGAACCTTTGGTGAATAAACTATGATCGTGATTTGAGTGAACAAACTCTTGTGCCTCAAAGGATTCAGTAAACTTGCAATTCAACTGTCTTCTAGCTTGCTTTAGATCATACAAAGATTTTGTTAATATGTATACTTGATTTGGTTTGTCTATTGCAAAACCTGGTGATAGTTGCATATGTACTTCTTCATGTAGATCTCCATGCAGGAATGTTATGTTGTCATCCATCTGATGGAGATGCCAATTATTAGCTGTTGTTGATACAAGTAGAGACCTGGCAGTGGTAATTTTGACAACAGGGGAAAAATGTTTCTTGATAATTAATACCGTATGTCTGAGTATAGCCTTTTGCCACAAATTTGGCTTGCATCTTTCTATTGAACTATCAGGATTGTACTTGATTTTATACACCCATTTGCATCCAATAGACTTCTTTCCTGAGGGTAAACCAACTATCTCCCAAATATGAGTGGTCTGTAAAGCCTCAATCTGTTATTTCATGGCTTCTCTCCATTCATAATGCTTGATGGTTTGATTATAATTCTTAGGTTTCTTAATATAATCAATAGCATTAATGAATCTGGCATACTCTGCTGAAAGTTTCTCCAGATTCATCACCTCACTCAGCAGATATGGTGTTTGCTGAACTGCATGAGCCCCACCTTGGTAAAAGGTTGGTGTTTTCCTTGTCCTTGTGGACTTTCTCAACAGAGCAGGTGCAAGTGCAGGTGCTCGGATGACAGGAGATTGTCCTTCATTGGAAGCCTGAGATACAGCTGATCTTGTGTCTGGTTGGTATGCTGACTCATTCAGTCGATCATCAAAATTGTCCATAACTGGTAATGGTACTTGCATATCAGAGAGATGTCTGACCTTACCTAGAACCTATTGAAATAAAGTAAAAATGTCTCATGAAATTGAGTATTTTTAGCAACAAAGATATCTTTGTTTGTGATATCCAATAGAATAGCACCCTTGGAAGTGTTTGAGTTTATAAGGTAGACACAAGTCCTACACCTGGAATCAAATTTGGTCTTGTACTGCTGAAGTATACAAGAAAAAACTAAGCAACCAAACACTTGAACATAGAATGAACTGGTTTGGTGCCACGGACAACCTCATGAGGAGTGCTTTCCTTCAACAGTGGTGTAGGTGTTGGATTAATTGATTTCACAGCATGTAAAAGACAAAATCCCCAATACTCAATGGGTAAATTACTCTGGAATCTTAAACCTCTTGCAACATTCAACAGATGTTGATGTTTCCTTTCAACAATACCATTTTGCTCAGGTGTGCCGACACAGGATGTCTGATGCATGATACCCTGCTGAGCATGCTGAAACTCAGCTCCATTGTCAGATCCAATCACTTTAATATTTTTTTGAATTGAGTGGAAACAAATTTTACAAAAGATTTAACAAACTCGGATGCTTCAGATTTATTCCTCATGAGAAAAAGCCAAGTAAACCTAGAAAAATCATACACAATAGTTAGAAAATATTGTATCCATTTACAGTGTGTTGCCTTGAAGGCCCCCAAATATCCATATGAACAAGATCAAAAACAGCATGAACAATAGCAGTACTTAAGGGAAAAGGGTTTTTCTTCAACTTTGCCATAGGGCAGACATAACAAAGATCATGTTCACAAAATTTAACATTAGCAGACCGAGAGCTTATAATTTGCAATCTCTTATCTAGTATATGTCCTAATCTGTAGTTCCACAAGAGGGCATCATCTAGTCTATCAGACAAAGTATTATTTTCTACAACATTAACAGTAGAAATCACTGGTTGATCCATAACATAGAGTCCTCTTTGTAACTCAGCTGAACCAATCACTTTCTTGTTCTTGTCCTTCAAAACACATTTGTTAGCAGAAAAAACAGCTGGACCTTTGGAATAATTAATCAAAGAAGGTAAAGATGAAAGATTATACTTAAAAATAGGAATACAAAATACATCAAGTAAGACTTACAGAGAGTTCACTCTCAATTGTCCTATATGTGTGAAACATTATTCCCATTAGGTAATATCATCTTTATACCAGATGAATGTTTGGGATTACTTAACAAGTCTAATGAACCTACAATGTGATATGTGCTAGATATACAGAAACCCGAATCCGGATCTGATCCATAATTGGATCGTCAGATCTGTTTCACAGCACTAATCGAGATACTCGATCATGCACAGTGGAAGCTACGAATAAATTTGCATGCGATTTTACCACGATATGATTCACATAAATAATTAATATAACTATAAGAAGGTTGAAGATTTACCTTATTTAAGAGGAATATTAAATCGACAAATGGAGAAGCCATAGCCTTCCGGATTGTATCTCCAAGCGACGACTGGAGGACGTCGATCCTCGCCGTAGAATCTCCTCGAATATGTACAAGAAAAACCCTAGGTTTTTCTTCTCTTAATGACTAGAACAAGAAACTAATTTTTCTCTCCTTTTATTTGATGATGGGGCATTTTTTGTGTAATTATTGTGTTGGGAGGAACTCTCTTTATATAGGAAAATAACTATTCAAGAGAGTTATCATTTTCACACCACAATTACCTATTCCCACAAGGAAAAGATATTTGCCAAAAGATAAGAGATAATTCCCAAAAAAATCAATCTCTTATTTTTCCATTAATTATCCAATAAATAAATAATTAATTAATTACACGTGTGACATAATCTAGAAAAATTTCTTTTCCTAATTTATCACATGGGGAGCCACATTCTATGTCATTATCTTAATAGAAAATGTCTTTTCTATTTTACATATTATTTACCAAATAAATAATATTGTATATTCATTAAATAGACCAACTATTTAATTTATTTTTGAGGTTCCATAAAACAAGAAAAAACTCGCGTGTTAGGAGCCAAACCCGGGGACCATGGACCTATAACCAGTAGCTACAATAAATTGAATAAAATATTCATCGAACAGAATATTTCTACTCAACTTATTAATTCCGGAATTACGCCACCATAAATCCGAAACTGAACTCTATCGATTATAGATATAACTTATTCTCAAAACGTCGAGTCGATAAGTGTCCATTGATATAATCATTACATACAGACTAACCCTCCATAGACTATCCGTAACGAAGCGGGATTATTTCCGTAAACCTTCTTCATTACATCTTATCCTTATTTACCATTAACCCACTAGTGATCAATTAGTTCTAACCAATACAAACTCCGCAGATCGATCAGTTTCTAGGATTAACAAATAAGGGGATTGTCTTTCTACTTCCTGCCAGGTAGGAATGGATTCCATATCTGTGAGACACACACTTCTCACTCATTCCAGAATAGTGCCAATGTGAAAGTGATTCGGCCCACGCCTCTTAGCGATCCTTAAGGAACACATCAAACTCTATCCTAAAACTCGTAAGAGTATGCAATCACTTCAGGATTAAGGTTAATCAATATATGATCATCTTGTGATTTAATGAGATTTCTCAATCACGGAATTATATGAGAAATACAGATTAAATCGGTCCAGTCCTTTATGACAGCATCATAAATGACCCACTTAGATAACCAATATCGACGGTCCGGATAAGACGGTCACACCATAAAGTGTTCTGGGCGCATTAATGGTGGTTTAATCAATAGACCCCATACTTTGATTAAGTTCACCACGGACTAACAGTTCAAGTGTTTCACCATAAACTTAATCCTCATGTGTGACACACACTAAGTTATATGGCTACATATGATACGACTTGGGGTTTCAGCAGTGTATTAAATATAAGCACAAAACAAATAATAAGATGAGAATAAATCTATCATTTATTAATTATAAAAAAAAATTACATAAATTGTCTTTCGGGCGCTACTTCCAACAATCTCCCACTTGCCCGTAAGGACAAGCAACAATTGCCTTTCGGACACTACATCTAACAATCTCCCACTTGCCCGTAAAGACAAGCAACAATTGTTTTTAGATCACCACACCCTTATTCTATCTATCCACAACATTCTCCCACTTGTTCTAAAGCAGATGAGACATATCTCCCTAATTCATACCCGCCAAGCGCTTATCAGTGACACTAGATGTCACGCAACTTGGTAAACTGATCAGCTAGGTTGTCGGCTCGAGGCGATCTTTTAGGACCGAAATGTCGACTCTCTGCATGGTCTGTCTGATCAGGTGGTATTTACTTTCAATATGATTTTGACCTCTTGTGATTGCGAAGATCTTTTGCATAAGCTACCTCTCCACTGTTTTCACAGCAAAGTGATATCAACTTACGAGACCTGGAATCACTTACCGATTCAACAAAGAACTTCTCAAGCCACACAGCCTCTTTAGCTGCTCTGAAAGCTGCCATGTATTCGAATAACAGAGTCAAATTGGCAGTGCTGGATTGCTCTAAACTGTAGCTCCATCACAATGAGTAAACACTGAGCCTGAGATCAACTAACGATCATCCTTAATATGACTGTAACTCAGAATCAGTGTAGTCAATAATACTCAGGTATGCACCTGAATATAGACACATATTACTCCTCGTTCTTCAAAGGTACCTGAGGATGCACTATACTGCTACTCAACGTCTGAATCCAAGATTCGATTACAATTGACTTTTAATAATCTGACATTCTCTATCCAAAAGAGAACTTATCCCATTTTCTCTATATCTAAAGAATTGAGAGAATTATTCCGTGAGGGGTTGGATAGGAAACCTCTCGTTGAATTTTGCATACAAAAATGCATTATCATCTTAACCAATAAGATGCTTGGGATATTGCCAACAACTTGTTCTCATGAATTCGACCGAATCAAATTCTAAGAATATGGTCTACTTCTCTGATTCAGAGAATCTTTGGCTCGTCAGTACTTGACTTTAGATAACACACTCATGTTGCTTATAACTATTGCATTGTCACTTTTCATCAACACTAATGTCTACTACTTTACCAATATTGATTCTCTGGTCTACAAAAAACTCATCAATATTCTGGTCAAGCCCACATATTTCAAACATATGGCTTTTAATGACCTAGAGGTTTCCTTTAATCCACCGATGGATATAAGCATATGTCATTAGATTTAAGCTAAAACCTTTCTGTTCCGAATGAATTCAAGCTCATTTGTTCGGCAAGAAAGTTTCAGGACATCACCTCTGGTAATCTTCATGCTTTCCATGGAGTCAAGCAAGGCTAAATGGTGAGAGAGTTCAGGGCATCACCCCAATTGAACTATCTACTTCTCAGGGAATTATCCCTAGACCACTTGGCTTTGCTTAGAAAGATAAACTTTCTCATTCATTCGACTCTTTTCCACGTAGATCCAATTACTCCTATTGGGCCTGAGACACTAAGGTGGTTCTACAAGATTGTGAATAGAACTGGAGCACCAAAACTCCATTTACAGGTTTTATGGCTTTAAACCAACCTCTTTTATCAGAATCCTATACAGTCCTTGTAAAAGACCATAGGTTATCAATTACCCCCAGCAGACTGTTAAGTCTGCATAATCACAGTGGGTCAATGGGTTAAACCATACTCCCACTGCATTTGGGTGGATTGATATTCTGATATAGTATAGTAGTATTTATCAGTGTAACCCCAACAACCAATGTTGGATGTGGTCTGATTAAATCAGATGGTAACTCCTTGAGTAATTGTACTTCAAGGTATAAGGTTGTTATTTAAACATTCTTTTAGAAAGGATGTAGCAGTGTAACCGTCACTATCCGATCTGAATAATCTTATAACCAACCTTTACTCATTGCAATCAGATATGTCACGAACAGTCACCATCTGAACGTGTATGTAAAATCTCCAGTCCTACCTTCAAGCACCAGTGCTAAATGCCTCTATTTGCGGAAGTGGAGTAAATGTACTTCACTCTTTATCCACAAATTCATAAGCACATTCTAGGTAGACTTCTCGGTATTACATAATAATGTAAGCCGTTATTTTGCAACTAATATATTAATTGAGTTAAGCAGTGTAATGTAGCATATCAATAACTATACAAGACAATACATGGTTTATCCTTTCAGTGAAATCGTTTCACTCAGAGGTAGACCAAGCATCAGTGCCAAATACTATGCTATAGCCTGTATCTGAGCATGGAATACTCATTTCTCTAGTAATATCAGAGATACCTCTCAATATTCAGATAAGCTAATCGGCGTTTCGAGTAGTCGTCAGACAAAATGACTACCACTCAAAAGCTCCCACTAGCTTGTGTCCTCCATAAGACCCCGAAGATCAATATGAACAAGTTGTGATACTTCTTCAGCTCCATTACCCTTTCCTAATTGAATGGTTACTTAGTCATTTTTCCTTTGAGCTAGTGTTCTTAGACTAGAAGATGGGAATCACCCTTAGCTAGTCTTCAGATCTTATCTTTAGGATATATGCACTAACTAATAGATGTTGAAGGATCGTTTATCTAAATACGGAAACCATTTGTCTTAATAGCTTATGATGTGTTACATATACCTTTTCAGCATTACTTAGTGGTTCTGACTTTATCAGACAAAAGTCTGAGTCTCAGGATCGTATACAAATGTCATATTCACTTTTTTTGAGGCAACTATATTATCGATTTGAAAGTGATTCCATTCGTCCCAACAAATCTGAAAACAGAAATTAAATTTCTGCGATATTCAAGGATTAAAATGCGAAATTTCTTTCCTTATATCACTCCCACTATGTTAGCTGAAATAACTGCCCGTTGTCTACTCTTCATCATGAATGTCCAGCTACCTTGTTCTAACAACAGAACTTTAGCTTACGAGTCAAATTACTCGGTTAAGAAAGTCTCTAAGGATTCATAGGCTAGTGATCCGAAATTACTTTCCTTCTCATTTACTTTCTTTTATTAATATTTTGGTTTAACCTTTAACTTATTTAGTTTTGATGACTTACACTTGTAGACATTTACCTTCCCATTATCAACTTTCTTTAAAGGAAATGGCCGTTAACTAGCAGTTCATTTGAGTAGCCACTACTTGTGAACTGTGGGATGTCTTAGTGAGATTGATACCAAATCATTCTTGTCATCTTTCAACTAATTTCGTTTGTCTCTCATTCAACACGAGTGACAGTAGTGACATACTTATTAATGTCACTTAAGTTTGAAGGCTCAAGAGGAGAATCCTCTTCCGAAAATTAATTGCATTTTCGATTGACAAGTTCAACGTTCTTGTTAATTTTCCACTTTTACGAAGTCATCATCAGTCAATTTATCGTGTTTAGCAGTTTAGATACCTTGAGATGATATGTAGTTGCGAAAATAAATTTTGACAGAAATATAAATCAAATAAAAACCACAACAAATAATGATTTTAGGAATTATAAATGTGATGTCATGCATGCAGTTTATCCTACCATTCCAAGGATTTAATCTCACACCTCAGTGCCGCCGACGGGTAGGTCAAAGAGGTGACGATTAAATTGAGACAATATCTCTCAACAATTAACTGAGAATCAGACATCCCGATTTAATTGTTGATTACCTTCCTTTTTAAGCCAAGATATTTCCAAAAATACCTTTTAGAGTGTGACCTACTGTTTCAGATTTTTAAGTAGACCCCGAGTATGCTGCCGAAGGGTAGGTCAGTGACCCGACGAGTACTCAAAATCCTATCCTTTCGGAAACCAAGCCTTGAATTTTGATAGTGGTGAAAAGGCCATCCGAAGGGGGCCGAAATCAAAGCGGCACGAGGCGTCACCATTCTCTCATAGTGCTTGTGTTAACAGTAGAGGCCGAGGGGTCGCTTGTCACCTTCCCCGCTCCCACTCGTTGTTTTGAAAATTAGGTAGTCTCTTTAGGATTTCAGAATTTTCTAATAATCCAAAAACAGTAGATCATGAATATTTTAATTTAATCCTCCCACTAGTTCATCAGTTCTAAATACCGTCTAACTAGTGTCACTATATCCACGATCCTCCAATATTATGGAATAAAGTTCCTTTGTGTAGACACTGTACAAATAAAATTCACAAAGAATTTTATAATCCTAATATATTAGGACTTATGAATTTCCCACCAAATCGAAAAACAATAAATCACAAATTTAAAGCTCACACTAGTTTATCGGTTCCAAATACCGTATAACTAGTGACACTATATTCATGATTTCTAATTTGTCGATTATTTAGAAATCTCTTGTGTAGTCACTACACAACAAAAAATTCACCAATGAATTTTAAAGTCCTAATTTTATCATGATAAAAATTTAGGATCTCAGAATTTTCCAATAATCGAAAATAATAAATCATGAAAAGCAATCACCAACTTATCGGTTCCAAATACCGTCTAGTTGGTATCCAATTTTTCATGATTTTCCAATTTTTTTATTATCAAAATTCTAGTTTATGTAGACACTACATAATTAAATCCTCAAAGAATTTTAGATCCAAAAATTAAATTTACCCCGTAATTTTTTTTTTCTATCAAGTGAATTTTATATCCCGATAAAATTCTATTTCCTCTAATTAATTTAATTTATTGTGAATCTAAATTAATTATTGTTTTCATACATGTCTAATTAATGTCAATATTAATTTTCTACATGTATGCATATGCTAGGAGTGGAATTCATGAATATGATGCACGACATGGTTATATCACATAAATAATCATACAAGAAAATTAATACGAAAAATAAACCACTGAGATGGACCATTGGTACCCCTTATCTAATCTATAAAATAAATAAACCCTAAGCATAGAATAAAAATTACAAGTCTTCAATGTCCAACCGCCACCGCCCAGTATTTTAATTTTCTGCTCCGTTTTCTGAACAAAAGTGCTCTAGCCGAGTTGGTAAAGATCCTTTTTCCTTCATCTTCATTACCCGAGTTCGATCCCCTTCCCTTTTTTTTCGATTCGGTTTTTTTCGGTTTTTTTTTTTTTTTTTTTTTTTTTATTTTTGTTTGAAGAGGAAAAAAAACGAACAGGTTAAAAAAAATTCAAAATTGATCTGGCCAGGGGGATTCGAACTCAGGTCTACAGTTTGATGATTAAGTGCCTTGACCACTGCGCCGGCTTCCAGGTTTAATGAAAAAATGCATCCCATTAAATAAATAGGTGTCTGCCGATTTAAAATAAATTTTAAATAGCAGAAAATTAATTGTAAAAATAAATTACATGATATCCTACACCCAAAAACCGGGTTTACAATAGATCTAACGGTAAACAGGTACCAACCACAATCCATCTCGTCAACCAAAACTTTCAATCGCATAAAAAAAAATTAAAGATGCAATTTTATTCTATTACACTCATTATTAAAATATTATGCAATCAAGATCGCAAAATCGCTTTAACTGGCTCCGATACCACATGCTAGATATACAGAAACCCGAATCCGGATCTGATCCATAATTGGATCGTCAGATCTGATTCACAGCACCGATCGAGACACTCGATCATGCACAGCAAAAGCTACGAATAAATTCGCATGCGATTTTACCATAATATGATTCACATAAATAATTAATATAACTATAAAAAGGTTGAAGATTTACCTTATTTAAGAGGAATAGTAAATCGACAGATGGAGAAGCCGCAGCCTTCCGGATTGGATCTCTTAGCGACGACTTGTGGACGTCGATCCTCGCCGTAGAACCTCCTCGAATATGCACAAGGTTTTTCTTCTCTTAATAACTAGAACAAGAAACTAATTTTTCTCTCCTTTTATTTGATGATGGAACAATTTTATGTGTAATTATTGTGTTGGGAGGAACCCTGTTTATATAGGAAAATAATTAGTCAAGAGAGTTATCATTTTCACACCACAATTCCTTATTCCCACAAGGAAAAGATATTTGCCAAAAGATAAGAGATAATTCCCAAAAAATCAATCCTGATTGATGAAGAGTGAGTTTATATTATTCAAATACTTTATTTTGCTAGGTGTAGGGTGATTCCTATCTCCCAGTCAAAGGAACACTGTCTCAAAGGAACAATGCCTAAGTTTCCTTTCAATCAGGAAAGGGTAATAGATTTAAAGAAGTAACATAGCTTGTTCATAACAACCTTCGGGGTCATATGAAAGGTACAAGCTAGTGGGAGTTTTTTGAAGTAGTGACATCTTGTCTGACAACTATTCAAGACTCCGGTAAGTTTATCCAAAATATTTGGAGGAAATCTCTGATTTCACCAGAGATAGAGTATTCCATACTCAGAAATAGGTTATTGCGTAGTCTTCAGGACTGATGCTCGGCCTGCCTCCCAGTGAAATGTTTTCACTAAGGGATACACCATAAATTTTCCTTATATAGTTATTGATGTGCTACGATACGCTGCTGAACTCATTTAAGATATTGGTTGCAAAATAACGGTTGTAATGAAAAACCGAGAAGTCTACCTAAAAGATGCATATGCATTTGTGGATAAGGAGTGAATTCGGTTCACCCCACTTCCGTAAATATAGACATTTAGCATTTAGTGCTTGAAGGTAGGACTGGAAATTTTGCGTACACGTTCAGGTCGTGAAATATCTTAATGCATTGAGTAAAGGTTGGTTATAAAACTCGTAAAATCAGATAATGACGGTTATACTGTCAAACTCGGTCCGATAGAGTCTATAAATAACAACCTTAGATCTTGAAGTATTTGTACTCAAGATGTTACTAACTGATTTGTTCAGTCCACATCCAACACCGGCAGTTGGTGATAACACTAATAAGAACTACTAAAGTAGATCAGTATATCAATCCACCCTGAACGCAGTGGGAGTATGGTTTGTCCATTACCCATTTCAAGACCTTAACGGTCTATAGGGTAAATTGATGACCTATAGTCCTTTGTGGGCTGTGTAGGATCCTGATCATAGAGGTTGGTTTAAAAGCCATAACCCTGTGAATGGAGTTTGATACTCTAGTTCTGTTGGAACTCTTGTAGAACCACCTGAGTATCTCAGGCCCAGTGGGAGTAATTGGAACTACACGGAGAAGATTCGAATGAATAGGAACATTTAACTTTCAACGCAAAGCTGAGTAATTTAGGGGTGATTCCTTAAAAGGTAGAGAGTTAACCAGACCGTGATCTCTCTTACTACTCAGTCTTGCTTGATTTCGTCAGAAAGCGGGAAATAGAGGTGATTCCCTAAGACTTCCTTGCCGAACAACGGAATCTGAATTCATTCAGAACATAAGGGTTTTAGCTTAGAACAAATAACGGATTCGTTACAAAGCAGAAAATAGGGGTGATTCACTAAGACCTTTTTGCGAGACTAACGGTATTTTAATTTATTCAGAAAGAACCTTTGGCAGGATGCCTGCCATAGCTTATATCCTTTGGGGATTAAAGCAAACCTAGGTCATTTCAAAGTCATATATTTTAATATGAGGACTTGACCAGAATGTTGATAAATCTTTGGTAGACTGGGAATCAACATTAGTAAAGTAGTATGTAGATTAGTGTTTATGAATGGTAACACTGAAACAGTTGGAAACGACATGGGTGTGTTATCTGAAGTCAGAGTCTGACATGCCATCGGGATTCATTCTAAAGGATTTGATTCGCTCAAATTCACGAGAATCGATCATTGGAAATCCCATCCATTCACCTGGTTAAGATATTCTTGCATTTATGCAGCATTCAACGATGTAGTCTACCCTACCTCTCAGGAATGGTTATCTAAACCTGACGATGAATACCATATGGGATGTTTAGTGAATCCTCAAGTATCTTCGGGAGAATGAGGAATAATATGCTAGTATATTCAGGTGCAAACTAGAATATAAGTGATGACACTGATTCTGACTTTAGGTCAGATGAAGGATGATCGTTAAGTCGATTTCGTCCTCATTGTTGAATCAAAGGCATATTGAAATTGTACCACCTGATTAGATGGAAATGTGATGTTTCGATCCCAAAGATTGACTCAAGCCGCCAACCTACCTGATCAGTGTACCAAGTCACATGGTGTTCAGTTTTAAGTACGCGCCGGGTCACTGACCTATCCTACGGCGGCATACTCCGGTCGTACTTGGAAACGTGAATTACTTGGATGCGCTTGGAGGGTATGAATCTTAGGGACATGTCTCACTTGTTTTGAGCAAGTGGGAGAATGTTGTAGATATAGAAATAAAGTGTGTGCTCTAAAACAATTAATCCACTTGCCTTTCGTGCAAGTGGGAGATTGCTAGGTGTAGTGCCCGAAAGACAATTATGTAATTATTTTAGGACAGAATTAATAATTCATCTTATTATATGCATGTGTGCTTATAATTAAGACACTACTGAAAACCCTAAGTACATCGTTTATGTAATCACATAACTCAGTGTATGGCTATACACAAGAGGATTGAGTTAGTGATGTACTTAAAATTAACTTAGTCCGTAGCGTTTATTAATCTGAGTACGGGTCTCATGATTAATTTGCAATTAATGCGCCCAAAACACTTTAGGTGTGACAGTCTTATCCGGACTGTCGGTAATAGGGTACCTAGTGGGGCATTTATATATGATGATAATCATATAGGGCTGGACCGATTTGATTTGAGTTCTCGATATAATTCCGTAATCGAGAAGTCTTATCGAATCACAAGATGATCATATATGGATTAATCTTAATCCTGAGGTGATCACATACGACTGCTTAGACTAGGGCGAGTTTGATGTGTTAGTAAGGATCACTTCGAAGTATGTGGTCCAACACTTCTCGTTGGCTCTATTCTGGGATGAGTGAGTGGTCTGTGCTATCACAGATATGGAATCCATTCCTTCCCTCGGGAAATAGACAGACAGTTCCCTTATTTGTTGACCCTAGAAATTGATCGATCGGCCGAGTTCATATTATATTGGATATGAACTAATTGATCACTAGGGGTTAATGGTAAATAAGGATAATATGTTTCGAGAAGGGTTTACGGAAATATCCCGAATCGAAGTGAACAGTCTACGGAGGATTTATCCGTATGTAATCATTATATCAGTGGACGCTTTCAACTCATAAATTGAGTGTAAGTTATCTATATTCGATAGAGTTCAGTTTCGGGTTTATGGTGGTGTAATCCCGGAATTAAAAGGTTGGATATAATTATTCTGTCTGATGAATAATTTTATTCGATTTATTGTAGCTACTTAATATGGGTCCATGGTCCCCGACGTGGCTCCTAATATAGCATATAGGTTTCTCGTCGTTGCACC
The DNA here is from genome assembly GCA_036785695.1 of Gentiana straminea. Classification (NCBI taxonomy): domain Eukaryota; kingdom Viridiplantae; phylum Streptophyta; class Magnoliopsida; order Gentianales; family Gentianaceae; genus Gentiana; species Gentiana straminea. The sequence continues at coordinate 784,918 of JAVUPR010000282.1, forward strand.
TCAATTATAATTAAATAGTTGGATTGGACTATTTAATTGATATGTGAATTAATTGTTTAGTTGGACTAAATAATTAAATACACGGAAAAGACATTTTTCGTGGACTCGGCCCAAATTAGTGTGTTGACCTTTTGACCTAATTGGTCAAATATAGAAATGTGCGTGTGAACCTTTTTTTTTAATAAGGGTGGCGCAAATTTGATGTTAATAATTATTAAGGAATTAGTTTTCTTGGATAATTATTTGACATGTGATTTATCTTTTATTTGTTAAATGATAATTCATGGAATATTAGATAATAATATGATTTATTCTAATTTGTTTGGGATAATTATTTTATTTATCTTTTATTTGGAAAAGGATTATTATAATTGATTTTGTATTAATTAAATAAATCCTTGGAGGACAAGGATTACTCTCCTATATAACGAGAGTTCTCCCAAGCCTTTTGACACAAAAAAAAATATCACGCCTATTTCATAACAATATAGCTTGGAATTTTCGGCTATAGTTCTTTGGGTTTCGAGTTGAATAATCTCCAGGATTGTTCCGGTAGCATATCAAGGAGGTCCGGCGGCGGGAAACACCATCCACTTGGTGTTGCTGGGAGACACACGTTGGAAGGCTGTGGCTGCTCAATACACGTGTTCTTGGAGCCTTTTTGTTCTTGGAGTTAAGCACCATAAAAAGGTAGGCTCCTAAACCCCCTTGTAGATTTAGATCTTTAATTTATGTTCTTTGTTTCGTTTAGATCTAGATCTGACGCTTCCGCTGCGTAATCGGGTCAATCTATGGTTGATCCGACGATATTACATCTAACATATTTCTCTTATACTCCATAGTACGACACCTTAATCTGTTGTTCATTATAGGATTTGACCTATGATATTGCGTGTATAGGAGGATCTACTCAAGGAAGATGAATCTGGAATTACCAATAGACTCCTTAAACCAACCCTCATTGTAGGCATTGATCTGAAAGTCACAACTCACAATGGTATGTTTTATGTTTACATATATGGTAAACTTATACTTGCAATTATGGCTCAGTAAACGTTGTCTCTGTTTTTTTTTTTGCTTGCGTTCTGCAGGTTTGTCACTGACAACCGGTTTTAATCCTTACTTCATGATCAATCCTCCACTCCATGAAAATGAACCTATGATTGCCTGTTAATTTCTATGTGTTGACTTACATCTTCTTAAAACAGATAACCTAATGGATTTATAGAGGTGTGTGAATCAAGTTTTATAAACTTAGGCATGCCTTATTACTAAAAAAAATTGATGTAGGTACAATGAACATACTCAGGAGATTGCACTGCTAATTCAAGAAGAAGCTTACAAATCAACTGACATCCTCCTTCCACCCCTAGCTGCTGCAGACATTGTTCCAATCAAAGATGTTACATCATCAATGGAGAAGGTATGCAACACATCTGTTACTGTGTTTTTTTTTTTAGTTGTACATCCAAAATCTAAATAGTTGATTTGTATTTGCCTTTATAGTTGCAGGCTGCATGGATTGCAGCAACTATTCATCTAATGCCGGCCACAAGACAGGCTCTGGTATATAGTTTCTGATAAATGCAAGAAAACCGTCAACCTTCCACTAGGCTGGAACCTTACATGCATGTATTGCAACAAAGAAATGAATGTTGAACCACGGTAAACTATAAATCACTTCTTTGTGCCATAATGACATACAATCAAATAAAGAAATGTCCTTCACACGATTCTACCTATATTTGTGCAGGTGTCATGTACATGTCTTCCTCAATGATAAATCTGCAACACTTTTTGCCACACATTTTTCATCAACTGCAGAAAATTTTATCGGTTTCACTGCTGCTCAGCTTGTGGAAGCTGATGAGAAGGTACTTAAAAATTACAATGATTGTGATGTTATATATATGTGCAGTTTAATATGGTAACAAACAGAAAAGCTGCACCTGAATATGTCTTCTACTTAATTGATCAACAAACATTTATCATACAGAAATGGAAATGAGATGACTGGTAATCAATTAAAAAAATGTTGGCATGATAATAAATATATGCCTATTTTACATCACACAAGCCTAGAGTGTAAATTACAAAGCACTTAAAATTTTCTGCTCATGTTTCTTAACTGTTGTGCCTTCTTTTTTTATATATTGCCCTTTATGTGCTTTTGTTTAATGTACTCATATCACATGAACCAACTCAGTTATGTTTTCTTTGCCCCATTCATTATATATATCAGTATTTCTTTTAATCAAATGTATTCGTGTTTGTAGAATGCACCATTGACTGATGAGATTGCAAGGAAAATAGACAAGAAGTCAGTTGTGTGCTTTCGTAAGTATTATGACAACAATTTCAGAAATAAAGCTGAAAGGACGTACTCGGTTGTGAAATTGTACACCGAAGAAGGACTCAATCATGCAGCAACACATTCATCTTCCAATCTGACTGTAAATGAAATTGAACCAAGCTTGCAGTTTTCTCCTTCTATGGATGCTGAAAATGAAAAGCAGCTGTTTAGCCCATCAACCAAGAAATTAATAGAAGAAATAGCACTTACAGCTGCTATGGATAAGGGAACCATGCTGCCATGTCCCCCAACAAAAAGGGGAATTGTATTTACTGCCATTTCTGGTGAAAACCAAGATATGCTCCTTTCTCAGGTGGTTCCATCTCCTGCAGAAGAAACTGATGCACCACCTCTTGGCAGTGAAAGTCCAGTAAAAAAACTTAAGAACAAACAGGCTGAGGAGCAGTCAAGCCACTAAATGGTGTTTCTTTCTTTTGACGCCATGCCAAGTAGCCCATATATTATGTGTGTAAGTTTTAACTATTTTAAATAATGAAAACACTTGCATATTATGGCCATTAATTGTGCATCTAATGACAGTTAATGGTTTTGGATAATATGTCGAGTTCTTGGTTTATGAAGTAAAAGCCTGTTAGAACTTATTTTGCTTTAGCTTTTGGGATCAGACATTATGAACGATCATGTAATATTTTGACGGCTTTGTAGCTTTTCTGGGGCAAATCAGCTTTATGTAATATATATGCATGGCTTTTATTTGTTTTCTTGGCCTTTATATATATGTATGCCTTACTCTTATACTATTGATGTTCGCATTTATTCATGTCGTATTTGGAGCTTACATGTAATGTTTACATATCAAAGATCTAATATTAGTTACAAGTACACTTAAATATCACATAAAATAGAGATTCTTTGGAATGGGCATGCCGTGCCTTGCACGGCATACTCTACTACTAGTTGTACTATTAGATTCTGGAAATCAAAATTGCACGGACAAAATTGAAAACTAATTTTTTGTAGAATTCAGATGACTAATGTTATAAATAGTTTAAACAATTTCAGCACTTAAACAATTCAGTTACTTAACATATTCATATTTCAGATTTCAAACTTCAAACTTCAGTTTTAACAAACGACCCCTTAGTCTTTAGGAGAAGAAAACCTAGGGTTTTTCTTAAGCATATCCGAGGAGTTTTGAATACGCGAAGTTCACCGGTCGTGGCTTGGAGATACAACTCGGAAGGTCAAAGCATCTCTTTGGATAGGTAAAACTCGTAACTTTCTTATTTGTTTTTTATTAATTAATCGTTTTTGTAATTAATTTATCGTGAAATCCATCAAATGAATTTTTGAATTTGTGGTTCCGCTGTTGATTTGTTCAGATCGAGATCATGTTGAATCAGTACGAATCTGATTTAAAACGGAGCACCGATGAAGCGGCGGTCATATCGCATATGCGGTTGCATTGACGCAAAATCAACAGCACTGCCGCATAAACGGTACACACGGATCCGTACGGATCATATTTTCGGGTCAAAATCGGATTCATATAAGTCCAACAACTTGATCTTGCTAAAACTTTTGACTACGTGGAATAGATGGGGCTAGTTACAATGTGACACGAATAAAATGGGCTTCCTATGCCAGGCAATTTAATCTCTTTAATAATGTATTAATTGTATGCGGCTTCTATCGGCACCACGATTACTCCTAGCACCTATAAATTACTTTTGAGACCAAATTGATTATTATTGTTATTATTTTACTTCATTCCCTATCTCATTGGGGGCAAAAACGAATCGACTCGACTGAAAGGAGAGGTACCAGCCCGTATGGTCTGCCAAGGACAGACTTATTCTTATTGATTTGCACTCTGAATCGCCTCATCTATCCTCCTGAGGAGAGGTTTGGTTCCAAACCCCGGTTCAAACAGGAGGAGTACGACATGCTAATGTACAAAAAAAATAACACAATTACTATTTATACCAAAAATTTTGAAAATGCAATTGAGTCCTTTGCTAATAAAAATGGACCAATTTAATCCTTTATCTATTACAATAATCATCATCAACACCATCCATCTCCACCACTCTTCTTCATCTCTTCCACCTTCCATAATCAAACACCTCCCATCATCATCTCCCTCTTACTCACCAAAACCACCACAGTTTCCTCCTTTAATTTCATCTTCAAAAGAAATGCTAATTTCCTATTATCAATCAATAATGCCGCCCCCTCCATTCCCTACCCCTTTATCTGAAAAACAAAACCCATCATCCATGCCGGAAAGCGCAGCTTCACCCTCTCCCACCGGAAAATCGCAGCCACCCTTCTCCATTCCCTACCCCTTCATCTGAAAAACGAAGCCCATCATCCCTTCCGGAAAATCTCAACTTCTCCATCTCCCAGTGGAAAATCGTAGCTCCTCCCCTCCCATCGGAAATCACAGCTCCTCCTCTCCCATCGGAAAATCACAGCTCCTCCCTCTCCTGCCGTTGGCGGGTTTTTTTTGTGTGGAAATTTTGACTTATAATTCAAGGTAGAAGAGAGATGGGTTTTACAATGGGAGGATTTACAGTATGATGGAGAGGTGTTGGGGCGGAATTATTGAGTGAGATGACAGGTGGAGGTGTTAATGGAAGGTGGAAGGTAGATGGGATGAAGGAGGGTGGAGATGAGTGCTACTATTTTCATATTTGGAGGGAGTTGCTCGTTTTTTTTTTCAGATCTGAGGAGGAGGCAGCGAGATGGTTGAGATGGTGGTAATGGTGGCTGCGTTTGCAGGTTGGGGAAATGATTTGAATGGTGGTGGTGTAGGGCTGAAGAAGGGGAGGGAGGGGGGCTGTTTTGCAGAGGTGTGGGGGGCAGCAGCCGGTAGGATGAGGAATTAGAATTTTTTTTAAAGATAAGAAAGGGAAAATTGTATTTTAAAAAGTTAAGGGCTAAATTGTAATAAGTTGAAAATTTATTATTTTGTGGTGCCACAATAGAAATTTTGTGGTGTGTTGAAATAAACGAAAAAAAATTTTTTTTTTTAAAAAGGGTGTCAATAGTTAATTCGTGGTGCCGATAGAAGTCGCATAATCGTATCTCCCATGTTGAATATCAAACCCTCGTTATTGGCAAACCAACAACTCCCTTCAATTGCCATGCCAATCCACGATATCCGTCAAGGAGATCTGCTATCTTCTTTTCAGTTCAATATTTGAGCAAACGTGTTAGGATCAAGCGTTTACCATTATGCTAAAACAATTGGTGTTAATAAGTGTGTTATTTTATTTCCTTATCATTTAAGAGTGTAGGCAATCAGTCCCAACAGACCCCCTCAAGTGTTGGCAATGTGTGGGCAATCTCTCCAACACCTCTCTCAAGTGTGGGCAATCTATCTCAACACTTGCACAATTTTTTTTTTAAAATAATGTTCCAACCAGGGTTCAATCTCATAACCTGTGACTCTGATACCATGTTAAAATCAAACGCTTACCGTTCTACTAAAATCAATTCGTGTTAATAAAGACGCTACTATTATTCATAAGGCATTCAAGAGTGTGAGCAATCTCTCCCAACAACTATATTCATAAGGCATTCAAGATCAAACGCTTACCGTTCTACTAAAACCAATTCGTGTTAATAAAGGCGCTACTATTATTCATAAGGCATTCATGAGTGTGAGCAATCTCTCCCAACAAAATGACTCTCTTCAATGCTACATCAGGCAACAACAACTATATTCTTAAACGAGTGTCATTTGGCAGAGGAAATTTCATTATAAAGCAATTTACTCTTCACAGACGATAGCCTCCTTTTTCTTGAAGCCCGTTCTCAGTCAGGTCAACATATGCGAGAGATTTTAACAAGGTATGAGGAACGTTCTAGTCAACTAATTAACTTGGATAAGTCATCTTAATTTATACTTCAATGCTAGTGTGCCAGAGGATATAAAAAGGGAAACTTGAATTTATATGCCTCTAAAGTTAAATATATCAATACTATTCCCCGTATGAAATGGTTTGGGAAATATGCTTCCTGCCCATTTGCGTGAGACATGCTCAAAATGTCTTTTTTTTTTTTTTTTTTTTTTTTGTTTTTGTTGATGTTGTTTTTTAGGATAAATAACAACAAATAAAATAAATAATAAAATGCTAATAAGATTATATTTGTTTTTGTTGTTGTTATTTTATTAATCAGTTTTATTAATAATTTTATTTTATTTGTTGGTGGTGAAATGATTGGTGAAAGAAATTATAACAAAATAATATAATTAATAAAATAATGATAATAACATAGTGAAGTGAATAAAATATTGAATTGAATCCTAAACCCAAACCCCAAACCAAACAAATGCGTGGGGTTCAGGGCCCTAGACCAATTTTACATACCGGTCCTTATTAATTTTGAATACATTTTTCTCTTTAAAAAATAGACAAATTGTATAGAAAATAATACATTCATTATAAATTAATAAACAACCATAACAAATTTTACACATTATTTTTAAACATCATTATTCAAGTATATTTAGAAGCAAAATCACTAATCAAAGTAAATATTAACTGGAAATCGGTACATATAATTAGTGCTGTTAAACGAACAGAGCCGCTCGTGAACAAACTCGTGTTCGGCTTGTTAGTGTTCGTGATCGTTTGCTCGTTTAGCTTAACGAGCCGAGCTCGAACATGATTGTAGGCTCGTTTGCTTGACGAACGAACACGAGCTTGGTTCGCGAACATGCTTATATAAATACATCAATTTACAGGAACACTGACTCAAAAGAGAATAATTCATTCATTTATCTAATAGAGCTTATAGATTGAATTTATATAATATTTAGATATTCTTATAGTAATTTTTGTTGTGTAATATATGTAATTTTAATGTATAACTTGTTATTTTTACATTTACGCTTTATGTTTTATATCTTAACGAACCGAACTCGAGCCGAATTCGAGCCAAACTCGAGGCAAAATACCAAAAATATGTTTAACGAGCCGAGCTCGAACACGAGCTCGAACATTTCATCTTTTAAACAAGTCGAGCTCGAACATAATTTTTTGTTCGTTTAACAAACGAACGAGCTCGAGTTCGAACCACCAATACTTGGCTCGGCTCGTTAACAGCTCTATATATAATCCAAAATCTATAACTAAAAGAAAATCTATAACCAATATCAACTCTGATTACACCACTGGAACAAATTCTTGAATCCGCCCCGGTTTATGTTTCTCAATAAAAAAAATGTGGTATGATGTTATAAACAATCATCAAAAATTAAAAAATTTCAAACATAACAAAGTCAAATTTCCCTTTAATATTTTCAGCCCCTCCTACAAAAGAAAAAACAACAATAACAAAAACAAAACAAAACACACAAACACACACACACAAAGAAAAAAAAAACATTTTGAGCATGTCTCACACAAATGGGCAGGAAGCATATTTTCCAAACCATTTCATACGGGGAATAGGATTGATATATTTAACTTTACAGGCATATAAATTCAAGTTTCCCTATAAAAATGGCGTTTCTTCTATTCTTGGAATACCAAATGGGCAGGGCAATGGAAAGTATTTAGGTCTTTTGTACATGACATGACGGGTACATCGAAAAAGGATGTCTTCAAGCATATTGCGGACATGATATGGAAGGAACTTAATTAGCTCCTAGAAAGATAAATATTTATCTCCAGCAGAAAAAGAAAATCTTATAAAGTCTCTGATCCAAACAATCCCGACTTAAGCCATGCAATGCTTACTTTTAGCAAAAGACCCTCATAAATAAATTAATATACTTGCAAAAGGGCGGATTCGAGGGTTCTATTGGGGCGATTATGAAAATAAAAAGAAAATTCATTGAAAGAAATGGGAGAGTTGTTGTCGTGAAAAAGGAGAACAGTGCCTCGGCTTTCTTTCTTGCCAAGCAATATTAGACACGTTGCCAGGAAACCGTCCTTCATATGTGTGGAAGAGCCTACTCAAGGGTCGTGACTTGGTAAAAAGAGGATTACGTGATGTATTGGCATATGAGAAAAGGTCAAGACATGGAGTGATCCGTGGCTGCCTCTCCAAAATCACTTCACGAGCTACTCACAAGTAACTTGGCTCGCTTACAACCCTAAAAGTGCTTAACGGATCACCTACAGTACCGTAGGAAACAGTGAATGTGCATAGCATCAAAACTACGTCGTTTTATGGCTTTAAACCTGCATTGTTTCCTATGGTACCGTAGGGGATCGGGCCTCCTAAAAGTGACCCTCATTTTAAAAAAGGCATAGGGAGATTCCAATTTTACCAAAGATGGGTGCAATGTCAAGGGTTTGTGGATGTTGTGATCAAAGAATAAAATAAGGAGAGTCTGAGGATAAAAAAATGCTTAAAGTGAATGAGAAATCGATTTTCAAGAACAGATTCGAAGCTCTACACACTAATAACCAAGCTACTTGTGGGGAAGAAATCGATAAACTAAAGAAAGATCTGCAAGAGGTCTATAAACAAGGGGAATGATTTTGGGCTTAAAAATCAAGAGCTGGGTACAAGAACATTGCTTTTGTTTAATGCCTATTTTTCTCAGAAGAGAAAGAACTCTACTAGATATGCATATCCTGGGTAGACAGACCGAGTTTAAACGGTGAACTTAGTCAGTCAGAGAAAATACAAGATCAACGTAAAGCTTCAACAAAAACGTGTAATCCACATAAATATTATCGATATAAGATTAAAGAACAAAATGGATTTTCAGCTATGACTTCCCTTCACTTTACTTGTAGCAACATTGCTTAGAGAGCTACGTTGAGAAGAAATAAAGAGGAAATAAGAAGTTAAGTAGAAGACAATAAGAAAAAGTAAAGAGGCAATAAATCCCATCCTTACTTAATTTTGATCAATAATGCTTTGCTTCTAAAACCAAAGAACCAAGAAAAAGTAAAGAGGCAAAAATGTGTGTGCTTGTATAGGCATAGATGAAGAAACAGAGTGACAATACGCCTAAATCCGGCAACAGGGAGTTGTTGCAAGCTACCATTGGAAAATTATAGGGTGCACAGTAAGCTTTTTTGTACAAAAAAGATAATGAACAAGAAGCATATAATCAAACAAACACTATTTTGTTAAGAATTTCTCAAGAGAGCTATATCAAATTCTTAAGCACATAAATGGGATACATGACCATCTCATCATCAAAGTTCAACAAAATGAAAAATAGGAAAAACATCCAGGGTCACTATCTCACTTCCAGGAGTAAATTAAAACTTAATCGTATGCCGAAAACTAGTGCAACTTTCTTACCCCGGAAATTATCGTATCTCATCACTCCCAGCTCGAAGGCCAATAAGCATGAATTCCATACCCTGTCTTCCAGTTATCCAAATAAATCACTTTCCGAACCGCCCAGAACGAAACAAACAGCACAAAAAGCATAATCACCCTCTGTACTTTTTTATTATTAGCAGAAGGAAGAGCATGAGTCACAAAAGCCAATAACAAGCCAACAATAGTATACAAGAACCCGATAGCGAATCCTTCAGCTCCCAACTGCATTCCAGAACCCTGATAAAAGAAAATCATCTGGCCAGGATTATTCCTATCTTCCAAAAACAATGGCATTTTCCTAATGATGTTATGCATTGTCCCGGATACGCTAAAGAAGTAGACAAAAACAGCACCAGCCATCCATATATGCTTGTCATGTAAAAATGTATTTCCAGAAAGAACCCTCTTGATCACAAACGGAGTCCAGACCAAAATCACCACGATCACAAACATCAATTGCTTCTTGGAAACCAACGGCGGCTGATAAATCGGCCCGATTTTGATCTTCGTTTTTGAATCTACGAATTCCGCCATCGATTCCGCAAGCCTTGAAAAATCGGAAGCTTCCATTTGAAAGGAATCTTTTTTCACATCAACGGCTGAACCGGGTACTAATTTGATGTGGGGTAGTGCATTGACCCCGAAAACAGCAAAAGAGGGCTGAGATTCTTGAAATTCGAGCTCTAAAAAGAACAGCTTAGAGTGAGAATCAGGTGGATTGTTGAGGTAAAACGATTTGGAGAGGAGAGAGTATTGGGCTTTGAGAGCGGGGAGGGAAAGCTCGGGTTTGGAGTGAAGCTGTTGAGCGTCAAAGAAGATGAGGAAAGAAAAAGGACGTGGTGAGGGAAGAGAAAGAATGCGTCTAAGGAGGGGATCATTAATGTGGATGACGCCGGTATCGGACTGGGATCGGAGGGATTGGAGGTGAGAAACTAGGTCTGTAGTAGGTTCATTGTTATCTTGGGATGCGGTGGCGAGGGGGTTGTAGTAGGCAGCGGCGATGAGGAATAAGAAGATAAGGGCGATCGGAGCTCCGGCATAGTGCGCCATTGTTTGTTGGCTGCAAGATCTGTATATTGATCGTACCTATTCGATTTTTCAGGGCAAAGACTTAAAATAGTCCGACGAATAGACTCTCCTCTCCACGTCAATACGACGACGTAATAATTTTATTTCATTTTCATTCTCGTTTCCTGCTCAGACTAGGGGCCGTTTCTATCAGTAGGACTTTAAGAGGGAATCGCTACTACGTGGCAGGATCGAACCACACGCTTTTTTCGAGGTGGAATACAGCGATGCCCGTGTGTGGAAATTGTATGATCCAGATCGTCGCGTAGACGATTCAAGAGGAAATTCATACGATAGAATTTTCCCAGACTACCCTAATAATAATTCAATTTCAGGGCATTTGATGTTAATTATTTGTACTTAGAGTATAAGCATTTTCAAAACAAAACGGGAAAAAAAAAAATTTGCTTTTATTTCTAACACAGACGAGGTTTAGAATTAGTCATGTGTCAAGTTGATATTTTATCTGGGTAGTGCTATCTAATTTTTTTATTAGGGTTAACAGAAGTCGGTTGTGAAACTCGAGTCTGGGAAGGATTCTCCGACACAGAATTCAAATGGACTGCTTAGCTTTATAGATCGGCCATGAGGAGTTGAAACACGGATTTAACCTCGTCCATTTTTGGTCAAGGCTCAAGATATCTAGCGCAATGTCTTAGAGCGGCTCTCTTATTATCAGCTGGGACGTCAAGGGCTCTCGCTCAGTCATCAGTATTCTTTGAATTTCTGAGTTCTCACTCGATCCCTGGTCTATAACCCTTTGCTCGACTGTTATATTTACCAGAGATATCTACTCCACTCTTGAGGCACCTCCGGAATTATTCCAGGCTCGTAATGTGCGGATAAGACATGTTCCTTATCTTCTTACAAATGTTGCAGGTTGACGGAGGTCAGACTGCACATCGCCGCGTGTCACCCCCACAATTACCAAACATTAAATAAAACCATAACATTAAGGGTCATGAGCCTCACTTTAAGCCTAAGGGCAGATCTAAACCCTAGGTGGGAGATCAGTCTGGCTCGCTTCTCAATCCACCGTAGGTCGGTCAGGACACAACGGAGCTGGGTTCAGTGCAGTTCGGGTCATAATGGCCTTGGGGGCTCGACACAGGTCGGCCAGAGCTACCCTTAGTAGATAGCCCACGTGCTGAATATAAAAGATAACTATGGAAAGAATCTCCAGCCATAAATGCTCTGATCCTATCATTCAAACATCGGGATTATCTCCTAAAATCAAGGGGATAAACACGGACAAATCCAATCCAACGATCCCAAGAACTACGAAGAGACTTGATTCCTGAACAATTACATAATACGTAGGCAACTAATCTCAGGCTCAGTCTAAAAAACACTCAAATCACCCCTCGTTCCATACTTTTTCCAGGGTTCAAAGTCTTGAATAAATTGTCACTAAAAAAATACGACCCAGATAATTAGATAGGCGAGATCCAGCATCGTCACACGTCACGTGCAACCTTTATGATTACAAGTGTTAATTATAGAGTTATTCAACCTCTATCAACTCCATTATAGCATGCATGAGACGGTTTTCCTTGACAATCACCCCGTGTTTGCTGATATAACGTCATCACACAATTTGTAACAACTATCTTCTTCAAGTAAGGTCTATATGTATCTCTCATTCCTTCAATGGTGAAAGGTACGGCCCCAACAACCCCTCTCTCCACACACGCTGGTAGTTAACCTTTTGACAGTCTGAAGCATCCCTGCTGCCTATGTGTGTTCACGGCGGGGTTCAAGAAAGCCGGCCAGTTTAATTATATAAATTCTTATTTCAGCTACATACAACAAAATCAGAAGCATCTACGAATCACCATCGAATGCAGCAGTTGATGCAAGAGAAAAACATAATCCAAACTGCATGAGAACTAAGATGGTGGAGTTTCTGCTTCAAAAGATCAATCAGAACGAGAATTCTGTGACAGAATTACATCATTCTATATATTTTCAATTATTTTAAGTAAACTGGCATGAAAACAAGTCACTATAGAAACAAATTAGACCAACAATGTACAGATTAAAAGAAACGGTGAATCTTCATTTGCAAGCAGAAAAAAATCTACGGCATCATCTCTTACAACTCCAGAGAATCAAGGTTCCTCTAAAAATCTTGGACAGCTAAAAATGGTACATGATCAGAGAAAAGCTCACCAAAGCCCGTGATTCATCTAAAACCCGAGATCAAACGTTTATATGTTGTCAGAACAGGCTTAAGCCCTACATTCAACATTTCATCATGCAAATTCATTGCTTTCCTTAAGTCATTTACATGACATAGCTCCTTTATCATGAATACAAAACTTTGTGAGTCCCACACTTTATGCAGTCTCATGTAGTCAAATATTTCTTCGGCACCATCAGGCTTATTACGTCTAAAGAGCAGACTTAGAAGTACATTGTATGCTTTCACATCAAAAGTTCCATTTAGTAGCTTCACTTTGTTATGCAATGCAACAGCTGCATCAACCTGTCCGTGCGAGCAGTAATGCTTCACCAAAGAGAAATAACAATAAGGATCAAGCAGAAACCCTCTATCTAGAATAATATTTAAGAGCTCTATAGCTTCAACCCACATAAACTTATCACATAAATGTCTAACGTATTTAGATAGTTCAGCCATGGAGGGATGAAAACCCTTTAGTATGATCTCTTTCAATATTTTTGTAACATCAAAAGAGGGCATCTGCTTGCAGAGAATCTTCACAAATACACTATAACAACTGTCTTTCAAGGCCAGCTTTTTATTAGAAACAATTGCATAAAGTTGAATAGCATCATGTATGCGGTTTTTGACACACAATGATCTGAGCATACACCCGTATGTAGCATCTTGCAATTCTACCTTCTCGTTGTGGGCTCTATCTAGATATAACCCTGCAGCATAAGTTTTCTCCAAATCAGAAAGCTTTTGAATAATAATATCATACTCCTTTCCAGAGACATGTACCGGAATGAATTTTTTCTCTATCATAGAACATAGTACCATTTCAATCACTTTAGCTTCTCCATATCTGCAAGCACCATCAAGAATTGAACTGTAACTACTAAAATTGGACTCAAGTTTCATATCATGCATTTTAGCTAGATAACCAAATGCAGCATCGAAATTGCCTCTTTCACTATAGCGTTCAATCAGCAAATTGTACAGTACGTTGCTATGGATTCCCCTGTCCAATATCCAAGCAATTTTCTCAAAGTTTCCATCTTTACAAAGCATTCTTGAGAGAATAGACCAAGTGAAGTGATTCTCTTGGACCCCGTTTCGGATCAATGAAGCATAAAAACACCAAGCCAATCTGATCTCATTCTTATCTTGCAACAAATTAAGCAGCACATTACAGCCGTGTAGAGAAACTACAACATGGCCCAATTCCTTAGCTTTATAATACACATCTAAAGCTTCCATAAACAAGCCCCTAAAGCAATAACTCTCAAGAACAGAACAAAACAAAGGAGAATAAACATTGAATTTTGCAGCTTTACATAATGAACTCACTATCTGAGTTGATGGGTACGCTTCGATTAATGAATCCAATATGGGTCTAGCAGCTTTGGATAGCCCGGACTCGAACAGAATACTGATCAATTTGCTCTGTGTTTTGAGGTCAGGTTTGAAATCAAGATTCTTATTTGCCCAATTAAAGAAGGCGAGAGAGATTAGAGGAGAAGTTTGTGTCCTTTGGAGGACTTGGAGGAAGAGAGATGGGGTTAATTTGGAAAGTTTAAGGTTAGTCTTGAGAATTGGGGTCCAGTATTCTGAGCGTCGTTGCAAGAGAACTGTGGAGAGTTGGGATACTAGTTGAGTCTGGTGGGAATGTAGTCTCCAGTTGACTGATGATGAAACTTTTGATTGAAAATGCTGAAGTAGAGAGAGGGATGTCTGTGTAGACGCATTTGGGCTCGGCGACATGAGGCAGATGTTTTGATGGTGTTCATTTAGGGTAAGAGTTTTAGACAACCAGACCCAGCAACCACCGTAGGGAGATTCAGCAGGAGAAAAATCATACAACTTGGATGACAGTCCAAGCTTACGGCAGACGATCCGATCCCCTGTTTTAGGGGAAGTTATTATGTGGTGAGGTATTTTTAGGTAAAATGACGGGTGAAACGATCAGAATTACACAGTTTAAATACAGAATATAATTGTGTGGTCTGTGTGTTGACACACGGTGTCTCCACACCGTGTGGAGACACCACACAATAACATCCCCTATTTTAGACACCACACCTGTTACACAATATATTTCTTATTGAGTAATGATAGAGGCACAACAAAAATTACACAATGAATGCCACAACATGATCTTCCATCCTTGATTTTGATGGGTGTTAATTGATTGTGATGTGGACCCATCAAAATCAATGATGAGAAATCATGTTGTGGCATCCGTTGTGTAATTTTTGTTGTGTATCTATCATTACTCTTTACTATTCTATAAAAATCCATTTTGATACACCCCCTTAGAGCAACCATAATGGTTTGCTCTCATTTTTAAATAGAGTATGACATTGCAGGCCACATGGCTTATTGTAAATGAATGAAAATTATAGATAAACTCTGTAGGTTAATTTTTGTGAAAAGACACTGAAATTGTTAAGAAAAATACAAACAAAATGGAAGTTGTCAACTGACTCTTCTATCTGTAGACAAATGAACTGATAAACAATGGAAAATAATATAAAAAAATTGTCTACAATATTCCTGTTATTTTCTCTTTATTTGTTGCCATTAATCTACTCCGACATATTTTGGATAGACAACCTCTCAAGTGCACCCATTAGGGTTGATCTTAGCTTTGTAAAATTTCAATTACGAACCTACAACCTTGGTGCCCCAATCCGAGGGGGGCGAGTGCCCCCTTAACCTTGGTGTACATCCGCCCCTGTGTCCACCGGTCCTTGTCTTTACTAGATCCTCTCTCATCCTCGCTTAGATTTTGTAGAATCTTTTTTACCATTTTGCTCAAGGTTTTGTATCCATAAATATGTTGTTGTAAACAATTGAGTGAATGAATTGCAGTTGTGCATTTTGCCAAGAGTGTTCTAACTTGGTATTAGAGCCACAATGGCCGGAACACCAGCTTCTGCAACAACGTCGTTGACCGGAGCTCCGGTCACTGCTGCAACCAGCAGTCCCAGTTTCTCTCTCGGCATTTTTTCCCCTTTATATGTTCCCTATTACGCAGCCACAACTTCTTTTCTTCCAAACACAAACCAAATCACCTCAACGCTTCCACCTCTACCTTCGATACTCACAAATTCAATCCCAAATCCTCAGCAGTCACAAACCTCCCGGTTTCCCAGTTCTGATGGAAACTTAAATCAGAGCTGCAATGTAAAGCTTGATCGATCAAATTACTTACTCTGGAAAGCGGTTGTTATACCCCTCGTCTAAGGTCATGGGCTTGATGGATTCTTGTTTGGTACAAAGGCAGCACCTCCAAAATCCATTGGATCTGTTCAAATTCAAATGCTTGGCATGCCACATATCAGCTGCTTATGAGCTGGTTGATGAGTTCAATGACTGAACTGAGAATGCACTGCTTGAAGTAATTGGTTGTTCTTCGTTTAATGAGGTATGGAACACTCTTGAAGTTTTGTTTAACAATAGATCTGAATCCCACATGCTCGAATATAAGACAACTCTCTCTAAGACTGAGAAAGGCTCCAAACTATGGTTGATTATCTGGCTCAGATGAAATCCTACTCCAATGGGCTCACAACAGCAGGTTACCCCATTTCAGTCTCAGAACTGAACTTAGCCACCTTAGAAGGACTGGACAGAGACTATGAATCAGTCATAGTTAATATCACCTCTAGGATTGGATCTTTGACTTGGCTAGAAGCCCGATCCCGGCTAATTACCCATGAGCGATTGTTGCCAAGATTCACACCCACTCCAACTCTTGATTTAGGAGGGCCTTCTGCCAATTTGGCTACTGATCGATCTTGACATGGTAGAGGACAGTCTAAACCCTAAGGCAATGGTAATTTTCCCAGCAATGGTGGAGGAAGATGAGGTTTCAGAGGTGGAAGAGGAAGAGGCCGTGGTGGTAGAGGCTATGTTAATCAAGGGAATGTTAGACTGACTTGTCAAGTCTGCAACAAAAAATTGGACATACTGCTATTGAATGCTACTATATATTGAACTCAAATTATTGTGGTCAGGGGAACAATGGAAATTATGGATCAAATACCATACATGGTTCTGGACATTTCCCAAATTATGCCTCATAGCCTGCTGCCTATTTTCCCTCACCAGATTCAGTCAGTGATGCTAGATGGTATGCTGATAGTGGAGCTACGCACCTGACACCACATCGCTGCTGATCTCAATAGCTTGCAGCTGAGTCAGGGGTATGATGGATCTGATGGTCTCACTATTTGCAATGGTAAAGAGTTTTCCCATAAAACACACATGTCACTTCTCAATTCAAACTTAAATCTAACCTAGCCTTTAACAATGTTTTGCATGTGCCACATATAGCTCAAAATCTCATAAGTGTTTTAAAACTCACCTATGATAATCATGTTATTATGGAATTTGACTTTAACTATTGTTTTGTGAAGGACAAGATCACACGGAAGGTTTTGTTGGAAGGAATGCTTAGATATGGCCTCTACCAGATGCAGTTTCCCCAGGAAGCAGTCAAGAACTCTCTCCACTCCAAAGCTAATCAAGGTCCTAATGTTTTGTGTCAATCTGTAATAACTCTGTCAGTCATAGACCTGAGTCTTTAGTCAGTAAAATTGAGTTTGTTAGTTTTGCCAATGTGTGGCATAGAAGATTGGGACATCCCTCTTATAATGTTTTAAGTCTGATTTTGAGTTTATGTAATGTTCCTTGCAATATAGAACTTGATTTCTGTGATGCATGTCAATTAGGTAAACATCATGTCTTACCTTACCTTACTTCTTTGTCAAAAAGTAATTATTGTCTTGATCTCATACATTCTGACCTCAAGGTCCTGCACCCATTATTACAACAAAAGGGTACATAAGTTTTATTGATGGTTTTAGTAGGTTTGTTTGGGTATACCCATTTTTTCATAAATTTGATGCTCATGAAGCCTTTATTCAGTTTAAGAGCCTTGTTGAAAAACAGTTTGAGAAGAATATCAAGTGTGTATAGACTGACTAAGGAGTTGTGTTCAGAACGTTTGAGTCCTATCTGAGAGATTCTGGAATATTTTTTAGACATCCATGTCCTTAAGCCCATGGACAGAATGGACGGATTGAGAGAAAGCACTAACACGTAGTAGAAGTTGGACTTACTCTTCTAGCTCAGGCTCAAATGCTATTACAATTCTGGTGGGAAGCATTCCAGTATGCTGCTCATCTCATAAAAAGACTTCCAACCCATGTTCTTCATCTCAAATCTCCTTATGAACATATATTGGTGTATAATATGTTCAGCAGGGTAGCTGAATATGTTCAGCAGGGTAGCTGACCCTGCTGAGTATAAGTCTACTGATGTTTCAGCAAGGTAACTGACCCTGCTGAATATTAGTCTGCTGATAATACTTCTACGTATTATTATTTTTAATGGAAAATTAGGGATAAGGACACAATCTGAAATATTTTTAAGTAACAGGACAACTACATATTTTTTATAGGGAGAAGGACAACTGCATAATTTTTATAGCAAGAAGGACAAACAGTGAATCCCGAAAATCAGTGAATCTCCCTAGTGAATCCCGAAATCAGTGAATTTCGATAGTGAATTTTGACAGTGAATCCCGAAAATTAGTGAATTTCGACGATGAATTTTGAAAAATAGTGAATTTCGACAGTGAATTTTGTCAGTGAATTTAAACAGTGAATTTCGAACACAAGTGAATTTCGACAGTGAATAAATAGTTTTGTCCTTTATGCAAAAGTTTCAAAAAACTGTCCTTCTACTCAATTGATGAAATATTTCTGTCCTTCTCCCTCATTCCCCCTATTTTTAATGTGTACAAATGTAACTTTATTACTTTTGATAGGATACTTGAGTATAACCACTCTATTATGTTTGTAACCACCCTATAAAGGATATCTAGGTCGTTATTACTTACTTTTTAGTTTATCTAGGAAAGTTACTTTTTCACTTTATGCTTTATAAGCATGCTTTGTATTTCACCTATTTATACCAACCTTATTGGGTTGAGTTTAATATAAGAGTTAATCTTTTTCTCTTAATCTTCTTCTTCTTCACTCTTTCTAAATTTCTTTATGGTAGCAGAGCCCTGAACTTATTTCAGGCAATCGATCTGTGTTCTTAAGTTCTGTTATCCCACAATGACAGATACTGAATCTACACCCTCATCTCTTTCCCTCTCATTCAATGGAGTTGATAATCCATCGCTCCAAATCACCTCTAAAAAATTGTCCGGACCAAATTATGTACCATGGTCTCAATCCGTCTACACTTATGTCTTGGGCGAGAGGAAAGAAAGGATACCTCACCGGATCCTCCATACCTCCCACCGACAAAAACTCAAAGGAGTTTGATACATGGGAAACCGAAGATGCCATTGTGAGATCTTGGCTTATGAATTCTATGATAGAAAAAATCGGCCCAACTTTCTATATGCAAAATCAGCTCTCGTATTTGGAAGAAACTAGAGTCCTTATACTCTAATGAAGGTAACTATGTTCAAGTTTATGGGCCGAAACTTAAGCTAAGGAATACCGTCCAAACCGGACAAACCAATTAATGAGTACTTCAATGCTCTAACCAATCGTGGGAAGAATATGATCAACTTACAATCAAGGAATGGAAATGCACGAGAAGATGCAGACATTCATAACAAGGAGGTGGAAAGAGATAGGTTACTAGACTTCCCGGGAGGTCTAGACACTACTTGGCGAAGCAAACAGAGAAAGAATTCTTGCCATATCCCCCTTCCCATCTATTAATGATGCCTTTAGTATTCGAGAAAGGAGGAGTGCGTAAGAGGAGTAATGCCTATCCCCGGAGGTATACCGCCAACTCCGGGAGGAGTAACATCGCTTTTTAAAGTTTCGAATCGATGTCGCTAATGCGCCTTATAACAAATACAAGAGGAGTGAGAATTGGGCCAATCTCCTATGTGATCACTGTAAGAAGAAAGGTCATCTTAAGGAAAAATGCTGGCCGTTGCACGGTAAACCACCCCATCTTCTCAAAAATCAGCAAGTAAAAACTGGTGATAGAGGCAATGAGCTGAATAAGGCTTATAGTGTTTCGAACGAGACAAGGGTTCTCGAAGAACGGATGAACACTCTCCGGATGATGTTCAAGCAAACTTCAACCACAAACCATCGCATCACCTCGTTGGAGCAACCGCATACGAAGGTCACAAATGGATTGTTGACTCGGTGCTACTAGCCATATGATTGGTGAATTTTCTGTTTTTGAAACTTTCACAAGTATTGATTCTCATCACCATGTTACTATAGCTGATGGTTCTTCAAAAAAAGTGTTAGGAAAAGGTAGAGTTAGACTTCAACCCAACATTACCCTAGAAAATGTCCTCTATGTTCCTAATCTCAATTGTAACCTTCTCTCTGTCAAACAGTTTTGTAAAGATAGAAAATGCTCAGCTAACTTTCTGGATACCCATTGTGAGTTTCAGGATCTGGAGTCTATGATGAAGATTGACAGTGCTAGGAGTACTAAGGGAGGTCTGTACCTGTTCCATAGCAAGCTCTTAGAGGAACCAAGAGGATTAGTGGCTAGTTTAGATTCTAAATGTAACAAAATTATTCATTTACATTTTAGACTAGGCCATCCTAATTTTGTGTACTTGAAAAAGTTGTATCCCTCCTTATTTTCTGGAGTTTGTATGGAAAATTTGAAATGTGAATTTTGCATTCTTGGTAAACAAACTAGAAATGTTTACAAATATGTTCCCTATACACCTACTGCACCTTTTGTTCTTGTCCACACCGATGTTTGGGGTCCATCTAGTGGTCTCAAACCTATCCAAAAAACCATGGTTTGTCACATTTATTGATGACCATTCCAGGACTTCATGGGTATATCTAATGAGCCAAAAATCGATGTTGCGCCCATATTCACAAACTTCTACAACTTTGTTGAAACTCGCTTAAAACCAAAATTCGATCCTAAGATCGACAACGGACCGAATATTTTAATTCTCAACTTTCTCCTTTCCTTACTGAAAAAGGAATTGTCCATCAATCCTCTTGTACAAACACACCCCAACAAAATGGGGTAGCTGAGAGGAAAAATCGACATCTCTTAGAGATTGCCAGAACCATGATCTTCACCTATAATGTTCCTGTTTTCTATTGGTGTCAAGCTGTTCTAACTGCCACTTACTTGATCAATAGAATGCCTTCTAGGATGTTGAAATTCAGGACCCCTATTGATGTCCTAAAAGGTATCTACCCTTGCACAAAACTTCTATCTGATATCTCTCTAAAGATATTTGGATGTCTTCGCTTTTATCCACAATCATAATCCCAACAGAGGAAAGCTTGATCCTAGGTCTGTTAAAACCATATTCCTTGGTTATTCTCCTACAAAAAAGGGGTATAAATGCTTTGACCCCAAAACACATAAAACCTACATCACCTTTGATGTTACCTTTATTGAGGATCAGCCTTTCTATTCCAAGTCTGAAACTAAACCCACTGAGCAAGACTTACTCACTGAAAATGCTATCACCCTGCCTATTATTGTTGATGCACCCATCATACCTAATGTCTCTCATATCCATCAACCTGAAAAGGAGGTTATTATTTACACCGAAAAAATTGGAGACCTGTGCCTGCTGAAACCCCTAATGATTCTCATATCCAGCCCATCCAACGACCTGATTACTCATCTACTTTACCTACTTCCTCTGAATCTCATACTGACCTTCCACCTCTCATTATTGAGCCTGAGCTGCCTATTGCCCTTAGAAAAGGTAGGAGAGAATGCACTCAACACCCTATTCAGAAATTTGTGGCCTATAGTAAAGTCTCACCTCCTTACCAAGCATTCTTGTCTAATATTGACTCTTATAGTATCCCTAAATCCATTGAACATGCCTTGAGTCATCCTAATTGGAAACATGTCGTTTTTGAAGAATCGTCGCTTTAGATAAAAATCATACTTGGGATTGTGTTCCTAAACCACAGGGAGTGAGACCAGTAGGGTGTAGATGGCTCTTTACCATCAAACACAACCCAGATGGTACCATTAACTGGTACAAGGCAAGGCTAGTTGCAAGGGGTTTTACACAAACTCAAGGAATATGTTTTGTCCTGTCATGTTGTACAGGATTCTTAGTGATCTCAATAGCAGATTGACTGTCACTGTATAGGCAAGTAGGAGTAGAAATAACAAGTCTTAGTTCCCTCATAAGTTTCTGTACCCATAATATTTCACACATACATTGAGATTGATAGACACTTTATCAAAGAGAAGATGATGAAGGGAGAGATTCTTCTATCTTATCTCAACTCCAAAAATCAAGTAGCTGATGTGTTCACCAAAAGTCTGCCTAGCACCTCCCTACTGAAGTGTATTGACAAGCTTGGTCTGCTAGATATCTACATCCCAGCTTGAGGAGGAGTATTGGTGTATAATATGTTCAGCAGGGTAGCTGAATATGTTCAGCAGGGTAGCTGACCCTGCTGAGTATAAGTCTACTGATGTTTTAGCAAGGTAACTGACCCTGCTGAATATTAGTCTGCTGATAATACTTCTACGTATTATTATTTTTAATGTGTACAAATGTAACTTTATTACTTTTGATAGGATACTTGAGTATAACCACTCTATTATGTTTGTAACCACCCTATAAAGGATATCTAGGTCGTTATTACTTACTTTTTAGTTTATCTAGGAAAGTTACTTTTTCACTTTATGCTTTATAAGCATGCTTTGTATTTCACCTATTTATACCAACCTTATTGGGTTGAGTTTAATATAAGAGTTAATCTTTTCTCTTAATCTTCTTCTTCTTCACTCTTTCTAAATTTCTTTAACATATCCTAAATCAAAAACCAAACTATAAGCTTCTTAGAACCTTTTGGGTCCCTAAAATGTATCTTGAGACTTCCAGCTGCAAGAGTTTTCTTAGCTTCTTTTGCAGATCTTCACAGCTTCTTATTCTCCTATTTAAGGTTGATTCTTACATTGTTTCCAACTTTCCATCAAGTAAATTTGACATCTGAGAATAACAAAATTTGTTAGGGTTTGAATGCTAATGCCACTTCCATAGTTCCACTACTAAGTGAGGTAAAGATTGTAAAAACATTGTTGTAATTAGAAAGAGGCCTTATTCTTGGAAGGATGTGAAAAACAATTAATTAAACGACGAAAATTATGTGTTTCGGATTATTACTTCTAAAACCTTGCTTCATTTGTTTAAGCACTGTGTAAGGAAATTATTGTCTATGCTGGTCTATAATGCAATTATTTCCTAGGTTATTAAAGCAGCACATTCCCAAACATCATTCCTTTGAAACATAATGTTCTGGTTACAAAAGACTCTTCATAAAAGAGTACAAACACTACTACACAATAAGATGGGAGCTTGGTTATTTGATCTTTCTACTTCCACCAACTCACCTATTTTACCTTCAACACTCCAAAAGACAAAATGAAAGATTTTTATATTCTACAGAAATCAAGCATCCACTGTCTCTTCACTCTCGGCAGCAGCAGCAAGGAGAAGTTCCGGGTGAGCGCTGCTGTTCCCTTCATTTAGAGTTCCATCAAGAGCATTTGGTTGTCCCAATGCCCGCAGTGCCAAGTGTGCAGCTTTTTGCCCTGATATCATCATCGCCCCGAAGGTTGGACCCTGCAAGACAAAGAAAAATGAAAATGAAAAGGTACTTCTAATGTGTTCTTTTAAGATTAGAAGGCATGTTAAAGGCGAAATTTAAGAGTCAGGCTCTGCAAATGCACGACTCGAGCCGAACTCCGGATTAGTGGAACCAGTGGGTTCCAGACACCGGGGGCTTTAAGCCAAAAAAAAGGTGAAATTTACCATTCTCGGGGCACCATCAATCTCTGCCACTTCCATGCCAGTGACGATCATGCCGGGGACAATCTCTCTAGTGAGTCTAACAATTGCATCCTCAGCAACATTCATATCAAGTGCCTTCATCCCCGGGACGCTATCAATCATTCCAATACTTTTAAGCCTTTTAACCCCGGTAGCTCCAAAAGGTCCATCATGCCCACATGAGCTCACCACCACTTTAGCCTCCATCACATTAGGATCCATGCAAGATTGTGTGTCGTGATTCATCGAAACCAGAGCCCAATTGGTCACAACACCAGAAACTCTCCCGCCTTTCACAATCAAATCCTCAGCAGCCACTGCATTGAACAGTTTCACGTTCGGCCTTGCCAAGAGTTTGCTCATGATTGTTGATGTGAACAAAGCTGCATGCTTTATCACCACATAGTCATCTTGCTCATCATACTCAATCTCAAGCTCATCCAAGAATTTATGGGCTGGCTTTCTGACAACCATTGCAGAGAATAGCTGTCCTCCTAGCCATGCCCCACCACCAGGGCTAACGGACTGCTCAATAATAGCGATGCGGATATTGGGATTCTTGCTGAGTTCATAGGCACATGAAAGCCCTGCAGACGTATCACGAGCCAGGAAAGAACTGAATATATCGATTACAAATCATAAAAACTGGATGAAGGGACGCACTATTCCTGTCATCTCCATTATGTTATGTCATAATTCATAAACTACATCCTTCTTGATATCTACACAAGTCACAAATTTTTTTTAATTGTGTTTATCCGTGCCTTCTTAGGTCTCCCTCACTTTTCGTTCAGGCTGAACAAACAAAATGTTTAATCTCCATAACATCCTATGCATTATGCAAAAGGAATGTATGCCAAATCTGTAATTGCAAAACAGTCGATCCGTCTGACTAGCAAAACAATTGCATACCAAAGGCTAGTTAACTCAATTTTTCACTCTATCCTTATCAAATTCACACTAAATGTTTGCATATAACGTCACTTGCATCTACACAAACCGTATGTTAAATTGATCAATCAAGACGCCTCCATTTATGAAAATTTCAGACTTGACAAACACTTCTCAAATTTTAACGAATTCATGGCGCGCACACATATATATGCGGTTCATCTCCCCCACATAAAGTAGATTAGCCAATTTACGGACACAAAAAGGGCTTAGCTTGAAAGCAAAAACACTGAGTGTGAGCTTAGCAGTTGATTCCTACCACTTATGGAAAATTAAATAGACAAACATTAAGAAGAAAAAAAAAGGCAAGTTCTGGCAGATACCTGCAGATCCAGCACCAACGACGACAACATCAGTGTCGGCGTAAGTAATCATGTCCATCATGTACCTTCGAGTCATTTCACGTGAAACGATTGATTCACGAATAGGTTGAAACGTGAAAGAGTCCAGGTTGTACTGTGGGGTGGCCGCGGACATGGTGACTGAGAAGTTCTGTGAGGCAGATTTGATGGGTTGGACCCGAGAGGAGATGGGTGCTCCATAGAAAGAAGATTTGTTCTCGAAGAGAGCTGGTTTAGCTGAAGAAATGGTGAAAGTTGCAGCCATGGATGCCATTTGGATAAGGAATTCTGACACTGGAAATCTTACTGATGATATATCCCAGGGGAAAAATGTCGGCAGATTGACGAAGTGGTGAGATGATTTCGATGATATTTATAAACGGTAGAGGCGAATTATGTCCAGGAAATATCGCACAGAAAGATCAAGAACGTGAGGTGAGCTGATTACGATTGAATTTGAACGGTTCACAAGGGTTCTGCACGGTCACATTTTTTTATTTATTTAATTTTTTATTTTTTTGAGAAAGCACGGTCACATTGAACAATCGGAAATGTTACTCCTTACCCCACCACAATAATGTCACTCCCTCAGTCCCTCCATTAGTATATTTAGGTGGGTTCTAAACATATCATAATTTTTATTAGCAAAAATGTTTTTTTATTGTTTTTTTCTACTTCTGGCATTATGTATATATTCTTGTTTTTTATTTTCGGCACCACACTATCGATAGTAAAATCATTGGACTAACGTTATTAAGAAGTGACACTTTTATAACTATAACGTCGATGTCACTGACGTTATTATTGAAAAGGAACGTCAGTGTCTCGATTTTTTTTTTCCAATAACAACGCCGGTGCCAATGAAGTTATTTTCATGAAAAATAATCGTGGTGTCCTGTTAAAGTAGTTGTCAAATGTTAGAGTGTTAGTGTGCCACGTGTCAAGCTTATCATTAGATTTGTTATTAGATTCTCTAGTACTAAATTCAGTTATCAATTCTGTGTACAAATACTATGTAATGCTGGCCAGAACATTTACTGAATGAATCATCAATTATCTTCTTCATTATGATAATATATTTCTAACTGAAGTAATTTTTCAGTGCTTGAAGTAAAAGAGTGTCAAATAGTAAAAAGTGTGGTGTCAATAAAACTTCATATATTTATTTATATTATGTTATAGAACTGAATAAATAAGAGAGAATACATTGTTTATAGTATAGATTACGGTGTTTATAGTGGAGATTACAGTGTCAACATGTTCACCTTCTGGTTTTCACCTTTTCTTCCAGCCTCCGGCGCCGGCGGCCGCGCCGGCGTCCATCCCTTCTTCCTTTTTTCTTTTTCCATCCTTCTGCATGTTTTGTGCTTTCTCTTTTGTCTCTATTTGTGTGTTAGATCTGGCTCTTTGGATTTCTTCCTCGTTGCTCCATTAGTCGCGGGAGTTGTCTCCTTTCTCATCTCTACTTTGGCTCCGGGCTCTCTGTGGCGGGGGAGGTAGTTTTTCTCTCGTGTGGTTCAAGCAGTCACTCTTCCGGGCTCTTTGCTGCACGATGGCAGCAGATGGCGTTCTGCGGCGGTTGGTGGCGGCGGAAGGGCTGAAGACCTCAGATTTGTTGTTTGGTTGGTGGTTTTTTTTTGGATTCTCTTGTCGGTTGATGTGATCCGTGACCGAATCAGATCCAAAAATTCCCGAGGACTTGACTGAAGGCACCAATAAATGAGCACCGTGACCCTTGGCTAACCCGTAGCCAAAAACCTTGGTATAATGGACACCCACAAGGTTCGCTCACAACCTTGATAAGTCCCGTTTGGAATCCACCAAACAACGGTGTTGGAATCCACCAAGCACCAAAGTGCGAAAATTCACCAAAGCTTAAAAGCTTCAAATATAATATATCAAAATTTGTCTGACTGTTACAATGACTCTATTTTCCTTTATATAGGCTACAGACTCCAAAACCAATTGCCAATTTAGCAATGTGGGACAAAAAAAACCATAAATAAAAAATAATAACAAAAATAAAAGACTAATTAATCAATGTGGGATAATAAAACATAACTAAAAATAAATAAAAGACTATAACTAAATTTAATAAAGTTTCTTCATTGGGAATCACATCATTCCCTCCCGGCTCCAAAAGGATTCGACCTCGAATCAAAAGGATGTCGTAAAACGCAGCAACAATGACAAAACAGGCCGAACCAACAATGAACACCAATGATATGTCTGGATCAAATACAAGGCGGACATACCACTTCAAATCAATGGCGCGGGATGATGTTGAACCAAACGTCGAAAATGCAACATCAAAGAAGTCATCTCGCATGCCAAAAACTTTGAGGAATCCCGGCAAAGTAGCAATATAATGAGAACGATTCACAGCCGGACAGACATCAACATTTTTAGAAAATGGATCAATGAAATGGTTCTCCTGTTTGCCACCAATTAAATGCTCTTCAGGAACCTGCAAAGAAGAGGAAATAGAACCCAAACAAGTGGTCGGCAAAGTAGGACCAACTTCCTCATGTGCCTCGATGTTCTCCACCACCTTTTCATCATCCTCGGTGATCGCCTCTGCCACGATCGACTCTTGAACTAACTCCGCCAATTCTACTCCAACAACCTCCTCCAATTTATCCACCTTCACTTCCTCATCCACAAATTTAGGTTTAGCTTCATCATCCATCTCCACCACTCTCATTTTTCTCAACCAATCGCTCATCATCACCGTTTTTCAACTTATCCTCTTGAATGTTAGCAATCTCTACGGTGGTCTCTACAATCTTCTTTGGGATATGAACATTCACCTGGTCTTAAATAGGTAATTTCTCACGTAAACTACGCATTTTCTGCCAAAAATGAGTGCAATCATAATAGTAATGATCACTCCCGTGACAATGACCGCAATAAACAGAAAACGGTCCTATAGGAGTTTTCTTAACAACATCCGTACCGCCACGGTTACCTCTACCGCCGCTTTTATCTTTACCACCACCACTTTCCGCTAACAGTTTCTGATATTCAACCCTTATCTCATCCGCTAATAACTGAATACGAGCATCACGAGAAGTATCCTCTCCCTTAGAGAACTCTTTCGACATTTTTCAAGATCTCCAGAATGACCAACAAAAATATTCGGCAATGATTTTTTTTTTGAATGTATTAGAATCACGGGTGTAATAAAAATCACAACTAGAATGTTAAACCCACGTAAATTAGGCTGCTATTTTTATTTTTTTTTATAAATTTTTTTATTTTTTTGGCCCAGTCTACAGAAACAAAAAGGACAAATCTGGTGCACAAAAGTCGACGCGGCTCAACTACAGATTCACGAAGGACCAGGATGATAATAATTTACAGGATTGGATGTTTTTTTTTTGTTAAGAGGAAAAAGACGCACAAAGAAAAAAAGAAAAAAAGAAAAAAAGGAAGAATTGGATCTGGAAAACTTTATTTTTTATATTGGCTGATGCAAATTGGATCAAAGGAACGAAATAAAATTTTTTTTTTTTTTGGGAAAAAGAATAACAAGAACAAGAACGAAAAAAATAATACACAGGATTTGATGATTTTTTTTTGGGGCTTTTGAGATTGGAAGGACAAAAACGCAGGTACAAAACGAAAGTGCTGGAATTAAAAAATAAATAAAAAAACAAGGGATATTTGGATAAAAATAAAAAAAAACAAGGGATATTTGGATACCGTAGTCTGTCTCTGATACCAATTGATGTGATCCGTGACCGAATCAGATCCGAAAATTCCCGAGGACTTGACTGAAGACACCAATAAATGAGCACCGTGACCCCCCTTGGCTAACCCGTAGCCAAAAACCTTGGTATAATGGACACCCACAAGGTTTTCGCATCACAACCTGATAAGTCCCGTTTGGAATCTACCAAACAACGGTGTTGGAATCCCCCAAGCACCAACGTGAGAAAACTCACCAAAGCTTAAAAGCTTCAAATATAATATATATTAAAATTTGTCTGACTGTTACAATGATTCTATTTGCCTTTATATATGCTACATACTCAAAAACCAATTGCCAATTTAGCAATGTGGGACAAAAAAAAACCATAAATAAAAAATAATAACAAAAATAAAAGACTAATTAATCAATGTGGGATAATAAAACATAACTAAAAATAAATAAAAGACTATAACTAAATTTAATAATGTTTCTTCATTGGGAATCACATCATCGGTCCTCCTCAGCAGCTTTGTCCCGCCTTTGTATACCAGATGCACAATGTTGGGCGGTGTTATTGGCGGTGTTATTGGCGGTGTTGGTGGTGGCTCCGGCGGTGTCCCGAGGGTCATTGGTGTTTGTTCTATTTTTTTCAATTTGTTTTTGTGTGTGTCAAGTAATAGATTGCTAAGGGAGCCATGTGTTTGAACCCATGTAATCATTTTGAGAATTTTCTTCTATGTTCAACACCCTCTTCCAATCTATTAATTGGCTTTGTTGTGATGCAAGCTTTGTTTTTCTGTGTTTTTTTGTTGTCTTTAGCTTAGTTTGTCCGGTTGTGTTCCGGCTTTGGCCGGTGGTGTCCGGATTTGTCTGGTCGTGTTTTGAAGGTGTCCGGCGTTTGTCTCTGTATTTACCGGCGTTAGTCCGGCTTTCAATAAAATCTTTCTTCTTCCGTAGATAAAAAAAGTGGAGATTACAGTGTGAATATAATAGAATAGATTAACCAAATAATCTATGTAAATCAATTTGAATAATAGATAACTATAATTTTGTATTTTATATCACTCCCTTTGGATATATATTATTCAACAACCAACAAAGATATGATATGCCTCATGAAAACCTTACTAAGAGAAAACTCAGTGGGAAAAAATCTTAGTATAGGAAAAAGAGTACAAATTTATTTTTGTTTGATTTACTCCCTTAAACTAAGCATTAACTTTGATCTTTCAACTGTCGCATCCCAATTCTCTTCACCAGTCTTTCAAATGTCGCAGTTGCAATGTCTTGGTAAATAAATCTGTCAGATTATCAGTTAATCGAATATGTTGCACATCGACCTCTGCATTCTCTTACAAGTCACAATTAAATGGACGAATTGATTTCTCTCGATCTGAGCTGCATAACGTATATGTCATGACTATAAACTTTGCTAGAAAAAACGCAGTGGGAAAAAACAAGACAATGAAAATAGTACATGTCATAAGCGTTTTTATGTGTTGCACCGACTGCATCGTTAAAAACCTTTAACTGAGAAAACTCTGTGGGAAAAACTTGGTTAAAGAGAAAAAGAGTACAATCATTGATTTTAAGACCACATCCACAAAGTATTTTTGTAGATGTCTCTCCCCCTAACGACTACGGTAATTCAAATGTACCCATTCCACTATTATAAGCACATTTATTCAAAACAAACGTAGGAATGATCTCAGTGAACAAATTTGTTAGATTGTCACTTGATCGTACTTTTGTAAATCTATCTATTCTAAAGTTCATGTAGATATTTAAATGTAGAGGCTAGAAACTGTCATTCTTACAACTCATTCTGCACACATGCAACACAATCAGCACTATAATCATAAAAACAATATTGGTGTAATACAATCGCAGTTTTCATGCATATATTTTCACTGTCACGCGTCGTATACTATAAATTCATGACATAAAGCATGAGTTACATATATATTCCTTCATAATATGAATCTCCTCAACTAGTCATATTGCATTTACCATTAATGTTAACGACCTTTACAACTTAACAATATGTATGTTGCGATTATCATATTATTTCATTTCTAGAATCCACCAAGGATTTTCATATAAATATTCATGTCCAACGACCCATAAATATGCGGTCATGACATATGAAAACTCATAGTTACTGCCAGATATATTAATTAGCGGAACATCACATTATCTATAATGGGAGAATATATTGAATCACTAACAAACAAAAAAAATTCAATTCAAAATCAACGTCATCTGCTTATTTCATTTTTTACCTAGTCTGAGTATTTCTGACACTCTACTATTGATTTAGGTACCGGATCCAGATATAATAATATCAATTAAAGAGGCAAATATGTTATCGACGACTATGATATTTCATTAAAAATTTCTCCTATAAAAGTCATTGCTAATACAATATTAGCATTAACCAATTCCTCATTAATGTATGGATTGGTTGTTCCGCAACCCCAGTATTTAATCATTTGATGCACGTGTAATTTTATTTTGGAGTTTTCGTCTTCAAAACGAATCTCTTTCATAGATTTTAATGAGTGACTATATATGAATTCATTTTCCATGGACTTTTATCTTTTAAACCGACCGGTCTTTTACGGTTCAGGTGTAGAGAAATATTATCAACCATATTTTTGAATTGGTACATTTATAAATAGTCACTCATTTGTTTTCAATAAAGACATCTGGAATGTTACTTGTTAAATACTACAAGTTAACTATTTCCTCTACTTTCAGTTCAATTTGACTGAAGCATTGAAGATCTTTTATATTTTATAAAATATCTCGGCATTATTTGATTCTAAGATGGGTCTATCTATCTTCATCAAAAACATGTTGTACCGAGCTATACATTGGTGCTCTTTTATTTGCTTCAAGCGATCTATACATTTAAAACATATTGGTTTCATTACATATCTAATTCTATGAGATGTTTGAAAACAATATCTCTCTTGCGCTTCATGCGTTTAATATACCACTATGTGATTTCAGATTCTTTAAGAATCGTTAAAATTATTTTTCACATCATATGTAGACAAATTACTAGAATTAGATATTGAACTTTTGGTTCATTTCTCCCTTTTTCTCGAAAAATATTTGATGTATGCGAAATGTGCTACCCTTCGTGGGTTTTATGCGAATAATATATGAACTCGTTGTTCATATATATCATTGTTTGTCATGAGATATATTATAATTGATTTTCCTCCTCTTAATCTCGGACAACACTCTAGTACAATCAATATCTAGAAAATTTGCAACAACCCGTGACATATTCAACCTTTCAAT
This sequence comes from Gentiana straminea, assembly GCA_036785695.1. Lineage (NCBI taxonomy): Eukaryota > Viridiplantae > Streptophyta > Magnoliopsida > Gentianales > Gentianaceae > Gentiana > Gentiana straminea. The sequence continues at coordinate 816,916 of JAVUPR010000282.1, forward strand.
GTGAGATCCTCGTATGCGGGTATCAACAAACTTCTTTAATATTTTTTGATTCATGGAGAAATATTATCTCATAGAAATATTATATCCTTTCTCACAATTAGTGATACAATATATCGAGTTACACCAATATTCTTGAATCACCAACCCAATTCTAATAGGATTGTCAAATAAAGAATGGTTTTAACCACAGTAACCAATATATTTAGAATCATCATATGCATCTTATATATTTAATATGGTCATATTCAAAGAGGTCAAGTATAAACAAAATTGTGGAAGTAAAACAATTTATCACTAATATGTTTTAATAATAACTTCAAGCAATGGCGGAACCAGGAAAAATTTTCGGGGTGGTCTTGGTATATAAACTGCAAAGCTAAAAAAATTCCGGGAAAAAAAATAAAAAAATGTTGGTAGTGGGATTTGAACTTACAACCTAAAATTATGGAGACTTTAAAGGGTTTGTTCTTAAACCACTAGGCTATAAGGTCTTTTGTTCAAGAAAAAGACACATAAAATACTAATATTAACACTACTACTACAATAATAAAAATTTGGGGGGGGGGGGGGGGGGGGGGCTTGGGACCATATGTGGGGGGGCTTGACATGACCATGGGGGGGGGGCTTGAGACCACCCCATGCATAGGGTGGGTCCGCCCCTGACTTCAAGTAAAATAAAAACATATTACAATTTCATTCAATCAAGTTTTTACGCACAATATAGCTCAAGATTCAATTAGATTGCAAAACCAAGAATAACTAAGTTGATTGATAATCTCATAATAATATAGTAATTCAAATGGCTAATACTTATGTACACTAATTCAAGACACTATACGATAAAATCACTTCTGGAGATTCCTTATTGCAACAAACTTTGACATTTTTAATTTACAATTAAAGTGTCAAACTAATTAATTAACAAGTGCAAAATCAATGGAGTAAATTAAAGGTTAGATCCACAAGCTCAAGTATAATATAGAGAAAAAACTCAAATCGCTAGATAATTCAATTACTGTATATATAAAAATGGTAATACCAATGAACACTATCGTATTCAAGAGTATATATGTACAAACAGGTCGTTAAACTATTTTAAAACAAAAGATCATAAACTCATAATTTATGTCTTAATAGAAACAATTATCAATCAGACTGTTCAAGTATACATAATCTTAGCTAATTGAGATAATCATTTGAAATTGTTGAAATTCTATGCTTATGTAAGGATGTTTATTTCAACTAAGAAAACCTATGGATATTGTCCAATGCAATTAGCATCGAAATACACATTTAAATTATTTTATTTAGCCAAAAGCGAAAACCAAAACGATCATGAAAATAAGTGGCTCATTTAATTTCTTATTTAAAGGACCACAACGCAAAAAAACCAAATCGATCATGAAAATAAATGACTCATTTTTATTTCTTACTTGAAGGATCAAAACGAGAAGTACTATGTACAATAAGCAGTAGCACACTTAAAATTGAAAATAGCATAAAGGATAATCGTAATAGCATAAATGATAAGCCGTTGTCAGTAGGCTTCATGTAGAGCAATTTTAACGAATAAGTGTTGGAAAATTGATGGTTAAAATGGAATATTTTAAATGATATGTCATATTGGGCCTATTGGGCTTAAGTGTGTGAATGGAAAGTGTTATGGAAAGGAAAAATAGGAAGAAGCTATTTCTCCCACATTGGTTGGAAGAAGGGAAAAGAGTCAATATTAATATGATGTTGTTTTAGTGTAGTTGAAATAAGAAACCAACATTATAAACGATCTCGCGCGCGCGAGGGGGGGGGGGGGCGGTGCAAATCCAATCCGGATTTCACCTTGGTTTACCCTTGGGCTTGTGCGTGTCCTGCGTACACGAATGCAGCTCGATTCGAAGGTTCACAGCCCGAGTAAGTTTTGCATTAATTTTATTTTTCAATGTTGAATCAACCTTGAATGATGCTAAGATGACTGCTCCTATTCCAACGTACATTCAATTAATTTTGAGACTGTTCTGTTCCATCATCTTTTCACTTCCTCTACTAGAGCCTATAAATTTTGCTAAATAAAAAAGAGATAGAGAAACAAACATATCGAAAAATCAGCAAAAAATCTTCTTCCTTCTGCCTTTCTTATGAAACTAGAGAGTTCAAGCAACAAAGTTCTTAAGCAGCTTAAAGCGTGGTGCATCTTGTCGCTGCTAACCGTTCTATCTTGGGAGACTAACGTTCCGTTGAAACTCCAAGCACTCGACGATGAGGGGACGAATTAGTCTTAAGGAAACTGTGTTCAACACAGGCTCGGTTCAGTTCATCTTGTTAATTTGTTTTCATTTTGCAATTGTAATTCGATTCAGTTGTGTTTTCGTTTTAATTGTAATTGTATTCTAGTCAATGTAATCAGATTGTGCCCTATCTTGCAACAATCTTAAGACTAATTTGTGTTTCTGTATCGGTGAGCCGAGGAAAGAATAATTCTGGTTCATTGACAGAATTAAAAACGAACAGTAAACTGTTGTTTACAAATCGAAGGCTCGTTTTCTGTTTCAAAACACAATTATAAACGGAGCAGAATTTTTCGTGGAGTAATCATACAGGATTCTCAAACGATTTGTTCAAGAATCAGGATAGAAACAAGTTCGAGATTGTTTTATATAATATAAACAATTTCGAGATCGTTTTATATTATTGAAAGAAATTTAATTGAAACAATTTCAAGATTGTTTTAATTAGTATAGTTCGGTTCACGAACGTTCTATACAGTATTCAAAGGAATTTAATCCTTGTGTGTTAAATTTCAGAAATGGCAACCAGTGAAGGACAAAATGGGGCTGATGATCAGACTCAAGCTTTGGTCCAGCATGTGCCGAATCGGGTTGTTGCTCCTCTGAATCAGCATGAGAGGCCTGGAAAATTCAATGGGCTCAATTTTAAGAAAGATGATGTTTTATCTCACAACATTGCGTTTGGCTAAATTCCTGACTAAGAATCCACCAACAACTGAAGGAGAGCCAAACCAAGATTTTATGTTTGTAATTGATGAATGGAAACAATCTGATTATCTTTGTAGACATTATATAATGAATTGTTTAGTTGACTCATTGTATGATGTATATTGTGAGAAAAAGAATGCAAAAGAATTGTGGGATGCATTAGATAAGAAATATAGAACTGAAGATGCAGGTACAAAGAAATTTGTAGTTGGCAGGTTCTTGGAATACAAGATGGTGGATTCTAGACCACTCATGGAACAAGGTGGAAGAATTTCGATTGATTCTTCATGAAATTCAAGCCGAAAAAATGGAGCTTAGTGAGACTTTTCAAGTCGCATGTGTAATTGAAAAATTACCTAACGGTTGGAAAGATTTCAAGAATTACCTTAAGCATAAGCGAAAGGAGATGAGCATGGAAGATCTTGTTGTTAGGCTTCGTATTGAAGATGACAATAAGAAGTCTGATAAAAGAGGAAACAATTATAATAATTTTCCAAGAGCTAATATGGTGGAACATGGCCAAAGCTCGAAGAAGAAGAACAAATTTGTGAAAGGGTCTAAGTCGGGACCAAAAGCTAAATTGGGACCGAAAGGTGGCATATCAAAACTAAGTTCCAAGGAAAATGTTTTAATTGTGACAAGATTGGTCACAAATCTGTTGACTGCAAGCTGCCAAAGAAGAAGGTTTTTAAAGCAAATATTGTTCAAGGTATGGAAGATATTGATCTTTGTGCTGTTGTGTCAGAGGTGAACATGGTGGATTCAAATCCAAGAGAATGGTGGGTAGACACAGGAGCTACAAAGCATGTGTGCTCCAACAGGGATGTGTTTACTAAGTTCGAGCCAGCTCAAGAGAATGAGACTTTATTCATGGGAAACTCGGCTACTTCTGCTATAGTTGGAAAAGGTGAAGTAATTCTCAAGATGACTTCTGGCTAGCATCTGACTCTGAAGAATGTGCTATATGTCCTAGATATGCATAAGAATCTGGTGTCTGGAGTGCTATTGAATAAAAATGGCTTCCATCTTGTTTTAGAGTCAGACAAGTTTACTTTGACTAAGAGTGGTATGTATGTCGGCAAGGGGTATGCATGTAATGGCATGGTGAAGCTGAATGTAATGGTTATTAAGCCAAACAATATTAATAATAATATTTCCGGTTTTGATTACTTGGTTGAGTCTCCTTACTTATGGCATGGTAGACTAGGACATGTTAATTACGATTCCCTGCGTAGATTAATAAATCTAAAACATATCCCCAAATTCGATATTGATAAGGAACATAAGTGTGAAACTTGTGTTGAAGCAAAATTAACAAGAGCGCCTTTTCAAAATGTTGAAAGAAATACGCAACCACTCGACTTGATACATAGAGACGTGTGTGATCTTAAAGTTGTGCAATCAAGAGGTGGAAATAAATATTTTATTACCTTTATCGATGATTGCACTAAGTATTGCTATGTATACTTGTTAAAAGGGAAATATGAAGAGATAGATAAATTTATTTTATTCATAAAAGAAGTTGAAAATCAACTCAGGAAAAAGATCAAAACACTCCGAAGTGATAGAGGTGGTGAATACTTGGCACCACTCAGTGACTTTTGTGCTGAACATGGGATTATACATGAAATAACCGCACCTTGGTCTCCACAGTCAAACGGAGTGGCTGAGAGGAAAAATCGAACATTGAAAGAAATGATGAATTCAATGTTGTTAAGTTCATGAGTGTCACAAAACTTGTGGGGGGAAGCTATCCTATCTAGCAATTATCTTTTGAATAAGATACCCCGAAAGAAACAAGAGAAAACTCCTTATGAACTATGGAAGGGTAAACCTCCTTATGAGCTCTTTATAAGCTCTATGCTTGGAAGCTTCTGGGACCTGTTCAAGAATGTATTGATCAACATATGGTGTATCTAACTAGTCCTGTCAACAAATGGGTATGGATTTTAGTTAATTCTGGTCAGTTTTCTGTTTCTTCTGCTTATAATGCCCTTAGAACCAAGAGAGCATCCCTGTTTGAATTAGGAGAAATCTGGAAGCCCTATATTCCTATCTGAATTGCTTTCTTTAACTGGAAACTCTATAATGGTTTGCTACCTTTTGCTGATCAGTTGCATAAGATGGGATTTTCTGGATCTTTTAAATGCTTAAACTGTTGTCATGAAGATAATATAGATCATGTTTTCTGGAGCTGTCCTAGGGCACATGAAGTTTGGAAATTCTTTCAAAATGCTCTTAATTATTATCCTGTTGTTGAAAATCTATAGGATGTTCAAAATTCTTGGAGACATACTAATATTAGGGGTGCCCTTGGCAAGGTAATTCGGATCCTCCATTCTCTGATCTTGTGGGGGCTTTGGAAAGATAGATGCAGTGTCTTGCATGAGACAACCATGGAAACCAATCAGATTATCAAGAATGTTGTTGCAGATCTGCAAGGCACTTGTCAGGTTATGAATCTCACCAAAAAAAACAGTGATGACTTAATTCTTGTTAACACAGGCCTTCTCAAAGATCTTGCTTCTAGGCCAAATAAGACTGCCATTACTGTCAAATGGGAAGCTCGACCTCTAGCACACTATAAGCTTAATACTGATGGCTCCTCCCTTCATAATCCGGGGCTTGCTGGAGGTGGTTTCATCATTCGTGATGAACACAACACTCTTATTTTTGTAGGTACTCGAGCATATGGTATTGCTACAAATTTTGAGGCTGAACTGAAGGCTCTTATTGATGGTATGCAGTAGTGCATTGATCTACAGCTGCAGAATATGGACATAGAATCTGACTCAAAACTGCTTGTTGAGATGATTCATGGAAAGTCCCAGCCTCCTTGGAGATATGTGACTGAGATTAATCTTCTGACTGAGAATTTGAACCAGAATAATTTCAAGATTAGGCATGTTTACAGAGAAGGAAATATGGCAGCAGATTTCTTGGCTAAGAAGGCTAGTACTTCCCAACAAAACAGTACAATTCACAGGGGGGAGGTTGATGGGGGCCTTAGAGCTATCCTACTTGAAGATTTGCTACAGTTGCCTCAAGATACCATTAATGGATAGCAACTTGCAGATGGTCATCATACTTGGAAGCAACCTTCAGTTTCTCTATGAGGGGTGCAAACCAGGTTGTATCTACATGCTCTGTGCCTATTTGTACTTTACTTTTATCTGTAGTTTATCTATTGATATGATTCCTGGGAGGATTAGAATGATCTCCAGTCACTGTGAAGGCTTCATCAATCCAAGATTTCAGTGGATCATTGCTAGGATTACAATTGGTAGCAGGCTTCATTTGAAAGGAAGTTGCAGCAGGTCAAGACAGAAGATAGCAGGAAAAAAGACTGATGGACATGGTTCTCCCATGCTTTACATGCTTAGCTTGAGGCTAGATAGGACTTATAGGTTTTTCAAAAGATGTCTCTGTTGTTTCCTTTTTGGTTGGGTGATTTTGCCAATGAGTCAAGGCCTGTACTCTTCCCCTAGCACTCGATTTTTCCCACCTTGAGTTTTTCGAACTAGGGGTCTAAGGAGGCGGGGTTGCTCACTGATGACATTATTGTAGTGAGGAGGCCATGGATGGCAACACTGTAATTTTCTCTGTTTTTTTAATAAAAATTATTACAGTTAAAAAAAAAGGAAGGGTAAACCTCCATCCTACAAATACTTGCGAGTGTGGGGGTGGCTTGCAAAAGTGCTCGTACCTACACCCAAAGTAGTAAAGATAGGATCAAAAACTGTTGATTGTATATTCATTGGATATGCACACACTAGTAGTGCTTATCAGTTTCTTGTGTATAAATCAGATAATCCTGAAATACACAAAAATACGATAATGGAATCAAGAAATGCATCATTCTTTGAGAATGTATTCTGGCTAAAACAAATGAACCTAGTTCATTAAAGCGTGTTCATGTTCAGGATCACCCTTCTGAACAAGTGAATGAGGAAGAGCCAACTGAGGTTGAGCCAAGAAGAAGTAAAAGGTCGAGGACTGAAAAAATTTTGGTAAAGATTTTATCACATATATGATAGAGACAGATCCTCAAAATTTCAAAGAGGCGACAACTTCTTCTGAAGGTCCAATGTGGAAAGAAGTAATAAATAGTGAAATAAATTCTATATTGCAAAATCATACATAGGAGTTAGCTGATCTACCTCCAGGATGTAAACACCTGGATCAAAGTGGATCTTTAAAAGGAAAATGAAACCTGATGGATCTATTGATATATATAAGGCCAGACTGGTAATAAAAGGTTCAGTAAAAAACAAGGTCTTGACTATTTTGATACATATTCTCCAGTAATGAGAATAACATCCATTAGGATGGTAGTTGCTATGGCCGCTTTGCGTAATTTACAAGTACAACAAATGGATGTCAAAACAGCTTTCTTAAATGGAGATTTAGATGAAGAAATCTACATGGAACAACCTAAGGGTTTTTCTAGCCCAGGACAAGATAAGAAAGTGTGTAAATTAGTTAAGTCTTTGTATGGCTTAAAACAAGCACCAAAACAATGACATGAGAAATTTGATCATGTTATGCTTGAAAAGGGTTTCAAAACCAATGAATGTGATAAATGCATTTACATGAAAGAAACAAAAGATGCCTATGCCATTTTGTGTCTTTACGTTGATGACATGCTTATTATTGGAAGCAATGATAAGATGATCAAATCTACCAAAGATATGTTAAATGCCAGATTTGAAATGAAAGATATGGGTTTAGCAGAGATGATACTGGGAATTAGAATTACAAGAAATTCTAATGGTCTCATTTTGAGTCAATCTAATTATATTGATAAAATCTTGGAAAAATTCAATAAAGATGATTCAAATGAAGCCAGAACTCCGATAGATCAGAGTCAGCCTTTGTTAAAGAATAAAGGTGAAAGTGTGTCTCAATTAGAGTACGCAAGGATTATTGGAAGTCTAATGTACTTAATGAGTTGTACTAGACCGGATATCTCTTATGCTGTTGGCAAGCTAAGCAGATATACTAGTAATCCGAGTAATGATCATTGGGAAGCTATAGTGAGGTTACTGAGATATTTAAGATATACTCGTAAGTATGGCCTTCACTATACAAGAGAACCTACTGTTATAGAAGGATATACTGATGCAAATTGGATATCAGATTCAAAGGATTCAAAATCAACAAGTGGTTTTGTATTCATATTAGGAGGTGGAGTTGTGTCTTGGAAATCTTCTAAACAAAGTGTGATAACCAAATCCATAATGGAATCTGAGTTTGTAGCTAGATAAATGTGGAGAAGAGGCAGAATGGTTGCATTAATTCCTAGAGGATGTTCCTCAATGGCCAAAACCTGTGCCTAGAATATGTATTCACTGTGATAGTCAATCTGCAATTGGACGAGGACAGAACAAAATGTATAATGATAAGTCAAGGCATATACACCGAAGACATAACTCCATTAGACAACTACTTTCTACTGGTATGATTACCTTAGACTATGTTAAGTTAGAGGATAATCTTGCGGATCCGCTAACCAAAGGGTTAAATAGAGAAGTAGTTGCGAAGTCATCAAGAGGAATGGGACTAAATCCCATGGAATAAACTTTTGTGAAGGAAAACCCTACCTTGTAGATTGAAGATCCCAAGATCTTGGTTCAAAGGGACAACCTAACTGCAAAAGTAGAGATCACTGTGAGGGGTTACCCTCCATCTCATTCCTAAGATGAAAAACAGTGAGAACGAGGAAAATCTTACCAGTAAAGCTTTTAATGATTTGTGTAAGAAGAATAATTCAAGAAATTCTGAATTATAGAATCACCTATGTGAGAGAGAAGAGGAGCTGCTTCAAAGAGAATTGTATAGGGCGCAATTCTTAAAAACTCTTACAGAACCAGGCAGATGTCCACGGTCAAAATGGACATAACCGCAAGAACTAAATGTTGCTAGGTAGATGCATTGTGGTAAATATGTCATCGTTTACATCAACAGCAGAATAGTTCAAGGACCTCGAGTCTACTAATCAGCTAGTAAAGTAAACATATCTTATCAAGGGAAGGTTAAAAGGGTCACACCTACCTATCCTATGCATTCATCTACCGATGAACTCTTTATGTCATTCTTAGAGCCTTTGCTAGGGTTTTACACAATTTCCATTCATGTGGGGGATTGTTGGAAAATTGATGGTTAAAATGGAATATTTTAAATGATATGTCATATTGGGCCTATTGGGCTTAAGTGTGTGAATGAAAAGTGTTATGGAAAGGAAAAATAGGAAGAAGCTTTTTCTCCCACATTGGTTGGAAGAAGGGAAAAGAGTCAATATTTATATGATGTTGTTTTAGTGTAGTTGGAATAAGAAACCAACATTATACACGATCTTGCGCGCGCAGAGGGGTGGGGGGGTGCAAATCCAATCCGGATTTCACCTTGGTTTACCCTTGGGCTTGTTCACAGTCCGAGTCAGTTTTGCATTAATTTTATTTTTCAATGCTGAATCAAACTTGAATGCTGCTAAGATGACTGCTCCTATTCCAACGTGATTTAGCTGAGGCTTTTGGCTTTTCCAGTTCTGCTACACTTATGACATTCAATTCATTTTGAGACTATTCTGTTCCATCATCTTTTCACTTCCTCTACTAGAGCCTATAAATTTTGCTGTATTTTGCTTCATCAAAAAGAGATAGAGAAAGAAACATATCGAAAAATCAGCAGAAAATCTTCTTCCTTCTGCCTTTCTTATGAAACTAGAGAGTTCAAGCAACAAAGTTCTTAAGCAGCTGAAAGCGTGGTGCATCTTGTCGCTGCTAACCGTTCTATCCTGGGAGACTAACGTTCCGTTGAAACTCCAAGCACTCGACGGTGAGGGGACGAATTAGTCTTAAGGAAACTGTGTTCAACACAGGGCTCGGTTCAGTTCATCTTGTTAATTCGTTTTTATTTTGCAATTGTAATTCGATTCTGTTGTGTTTTCATTTTAATTGTAATTGTATTCTAGTCAATGTAATCAGATTGTGCCCATCTTGCAACAATAAGTTTATGTTACGTCAACTAAATCGACAATTCTAAAAAATTTAAACATTAACCCGTAGGGTGCCTTTAAAGGTACCACACTATTTTTACCTGTGGCACCATATCTCTTTTAAAATTAGGTGTTTACCTTTGGCACCACATAGTATATTTTTAAATGATAATTTTACTCAATCTACCACACTACTTAAAAAGCCAAATATATTATTTCTAGGGTATTTTGACTATTGTCAATTTTTTCATTTAGGAATTAGTCCTTAAAATTATCTACATTAGTATATTTTTATTATTCTTCTTTTACAAAGATAAAATCCTATTTCAATAGACGTCTCTTTCCTAAAAAAATTAAAAAAAATCCACAACACAAGATGAAGAAGGCGTGTCCAAAAACAACTGAAAAGGCACTAATTGTTACAATCGAATCGGTTATCTTCTTTTTAAGTCCAGTTTGATAAGGGGATGATAGAAATTTGTGACATTTTTCAGTGTGGCCAAGAAGCAGAGCCAAACACTGCTGAGATGATAACTACATTGGTATGTGGCTAGAAATCAGAACTGATAGTTGAAGGGCTAGCAATCACGGCGCATCATATATGAGGAATACATGTATGCATTGTCCCAGATGAAATTGCTCGAAATGAATACAAAGATTCCGTGAGAAACCATAATGTGAGAATGCCTGAAATCGTCATAGGATTAAGTCAGGAGTTCTTGAAGGGTTTAATTAGCATTGATTTTCTGGTTGTTCAATGAGAGAAAGATGAATTTTCAAAGCTACTTGGGTAGAGGTGGCTCGAGCTTTGTCATCTTGGAGCAGTTGTAGCTTGGAAAAATGCAAACTTTTCTGGTTTCAAATGGAAGTGGATTCTTGATGGTGGATTCAATGTTGTGTAATCAATGGTGGGTTGTATTGTAATTATTTTGATAAGAGTGAAAATTTTATTTTTCAAGTGTGGTGTCCTAAGTATAAATGGCAATTTTGTAATTATATTGTGGTGCAATAAGTAGATATAAAAATCAATGTGGTGCCTAGAGTAGATTAATATGTGAAAATGTGGTGCCCAAGTAGATTTAATGTGGTGCCTTTTAAAGACACCCAACCCTTATCAAAAAATCTTTCTCTTCCATATATGACATGAAAAATTAATTTAAGCATTTGATGTCAAATCGTACAGTTTTTATGAGACATAAACAAAATCATCATCATTTATGAAAATCACCACTTTATTTATTACAATAAAAGCAAATAATAAACAACCTAATCCAAAGAGATATTATCATCACTACTATCACCGGCAACGGCGACTTTATTTAGATGAAATAATATAAAATTAAAAGAGAATTCCAAAATACACAATCAACCAAAGGAATCAAGCAAAAAGGACACAATCGAAGCCATCAAGTGGTGTTATTAAAGAAATCCGCAACTATAAATCCGCAACTTATAGTTTTGACATCAGTGACATATCAAAATCAAATTATCATTGTAATTCGTATGATCAATTAATTTATCACATCATTATCATTCTTATGATCAATAAAATATGTCTCAATAACTTTATCGGCCTATCTGCCCATTTATGTTCAAGAATATTTATCTGACCTATTTGGCCTTATGTGGTAAAGTTCAATAAGATGTTTTGTCGTACCGTATTCGACCAATGTCCTTCCATACCACATTGATTTTCTTTTCATTGTTATCATGATCCGACTTCGGTAGATCACTTCGTTTCTTGTCATTGTGATAGGTCACATATTTTCATTGTAATTCGTATGATCAATAAAATTTATCACATCATTATCATTCTTATGATCAATAAAATTTGTCTCAATAACTTTATCGGCCTATCTGGCCATTTATGTTCTAGAATACTTATCTGACCTATTTGGCCTTATGTGGTAAAGTTCAATAAGATGTTTTGCCGTACTGTATTCGACCAATGTCTTTCCATACCACATTGATTTTCTTTTCATTGTTATCATGATCCAACTTCGGTAGATCACTTCGTTTCTTGCTGCGATTGTCATTGAGATAGGTCACATATTTTCCACGACCGCATCCACGACCTAACTGCGATCTCCACCGCAACCACGTCCACGGCCAAAATTTGAAGATTGTGCTGCATTCACTTTAGGGAATGGAGTGGCACCAGTAGGACGGGACTCGTGATTTTTCATTAAAAACTCATTTTTTTTCCAGCCAACAGTAAACATGCAATGAGTTCAGAATATCTCTTAAAACCTTCTCTCGATTTGTTGCTACAAGAGCACATTATCAACTCATTATTTTTGTCAGCAAGGCGTAAACATGTAATGACACCAGAATATCTCTTAAAATATCTTCTCGATATTGTTGTTGCATGAGCACATTCAAGACATGAAAGTGGAAAAATTTCTAATATGTATAATTTGTCACTTTTTCACCACATAATTAATTTAAATTGTGATGAAAGTCTAATCTGTTACTTTCTCACCGCATAAATAATTTAATTTATGATGTAATCTTAAAAATAGTCAAATCATTTCCAGTGACAGTATTATAATCCTACAATCGCATGTTGAGCCAATTATGTCTGGTTTTTGGTAAAACGACTAACCGCAAGTGGTCGTACCTTTCTTTAAAACTGTTTTACAATTCATACGGATCTTTCTCCGTTAAATACTTATGTTCAATCTCTGGTTGAACCTATATTTCAAATGGTTCCACAATTCATACGGATCTTTTACCGTTAAATACTCATGTTCAATCCCTCGTCAAGATGATGACGGAGTAATATCATGGTCTTTGCACGATCTTGGTTTGTCTCAATATTGTTAATGATAACTATTTTACCGAGATCAATAGATTTCATGTTGAAGTTGTGAAATACAATGAAAACAAATGAGAGAACTCGAAATCAGTTACAATGCTACTGTTAATGGGGTATTCATAGCTTCATACATCACATGAATCAGTTATAAGTAAGTTACTAACAGTTATAACAGAATCTGACTAAATAACCGTATTCTGCCTATCATTCATCTGCTGACTAACTCAGCATGATGCTGAATCTTCAGAGCTTAGCTGATTTGCACTCAACAGACTTCCTTCAACACATATACTGTAACACCCCTTCAAGCTGAGAATGGTAGATGATCATCTTTGTTAGGAAATCTACGCGGGAACGCAGCGGAATTCACAAATTATTTCCTTTTAACCAGGATCGACTTCGTTTAAGCAATAAACAAAAAAGTAGTAGACGGCGGCTACCTTGCTTGATCTAAAAGATCGACGCTTTGACCGTCTACGGAGAGTAGTGATGCACGGAGCCGTCCAAGCGTTCGGCCTCTACCGGTGATCCACACGAACACCTTGCCGGAATCCCATCATGGATTGCTACTAGAAAAACTCGGTTGCTAGACCGACATTTTCTCTCTCTCAAAACTCTCTCTAAGAAGCTCTCTATTTTGGACAAGAACTATTAGCTCTTAGAATTGTGATGTACAAAAGAGCTAGCCAAACCCTCCTTTATATAGAGTATATGGCGCCACAGATGAATCCCAATCTGATTGGGAGAAGCTTTCTAGTAGATTGAGGAGAAAGAAAACATTTTCCTAATAAAATAAGGAAAATATATTTGATTGAATTATCTCATTTAATTTAATATCTTATATTAAATATTTCTAATATATTGTCAATATCTTATATTGAATATCTTTATCATATTATATTACCATAAATCAATTTACATATGTGTATATCTCACATATATATTATTGTATAATCTATATATCCAATATTAATAAATAATGCAATGTCATGATTGACTAAGTTGCCTGATTCACGTGTATCAACATATACACAAAAATATATATATATATATATATATATATATATATATATATATATATATATATATATATATATATATATATATATATATATATATATATATATATATATATATATATATATATATATTTATAAACAATTAGTCAACATGATTAATATAATATTATGATTCATTAATTTGCAAAATACATGTATATCAAATATATACACCCCTTCAAAAAAAAAATATATATATATACATAACTAATATATGTATATTTAATTAATCAACATAATTAATATCTTGTATTTATTTTATTCATAATAAATAAATACCACCGTATTAATTTATCACTATAACACTTTATAGTCGAGATAAAACTTTCCTTATTTGGTTATCGCTATAACCGCATTTTAATCCGGCTAGATGTTCTTATATGTGTGACCCGATAGTCTTCCGAATTTATTGGCCGTAGGCACAAAGTGCAAATTACGAAAATGCTCTTCATACCTAACGATCATGGAATAGCGTCTAGCAAAACACCGTGACCCCCAATCATCGGAAGAGTCAAATGCAATGACTACTACCTTTCATGTGAAACAGTTACCGTGTAAATAGAATCTTATCACTGTAATAATATCCATACGGTCGTTCGTCGAATGCCAAACATCAACGGCCGTATCTTATAATCCGGGTATCATTCTCTCTCGAAATAACTCATTTACTTCCACTTTGTAAAGATTCATGAGAGTAAGACATTCCTTATCCTTTCGGATATTCACCTCTAGTGATAGGGTACGCGATTCCCGGACGACCAAACATGTATACTCCGCATGCTTCAGTATCACACCCAATCACTACCGCATGATCGCCCCATGGCTAGGGGAAACCTCAATAGTGTCAACGCATGACAATCCACACCGTGATGCCATGTAGACTCCGGTCTCAGGATAATTACACAACCACCACATAGTGCGACACTTAATAAAGTGAGTGGGTCAGTCTAACTTACGCATTCTCAAATACACGTCCACGTACAGTCCAAGTGTCTCTACACTTCGATAGACTAGATCTATCCCTGCCCTTAGAGACAGAAGATATCTAATACATGCTAGCCTGTTTGTACTATCAATGCCCTATTTAATAGTACATAAGCCTAGAGACATTTAAGTATTAAACTTATTAAAGTGATTAGAGATCTCATCAACCATAATCGCCTATCATGGTTTCTGTGTCACAGTTTAATACTAAGGACGTTATCATATAACAATTCATAATTGGTTCTTTAAAAGAACAAATATATGACAACTGAAAAGTCATTTATTATATATGTATAATCGTAAAGAAATAGTAGAAATGATCCGACCCGGTCGGATCCGGTCCAACCCGATTGGGTTTAGGACACTATTTTAACAATCTACCACTTGGCCTAAAACCAATCACTCACACACATAAGACCAAGTTGAAACACAAGAATCACGCAATACTCGCAACCAGCCTTAGCCATGAACGGATCGCTATCCGTGGGGACTCAGACTATCTTTATATCATGCTCCAAATGACCAAGTCAAAAGGAACCGCCTCAACACACACATGAATCTCCGACGAGACCCTGGTCCTTGCTTCAAGCAATGAATCCATTTACTATATCAGCTATATAAAAAAGGTGGAAGAACCGTACAAGGTTCAGGAATGAACCTTATAGACTCATGTACTGCTCCTGTTGTGCCTCCAAGGGCACTACTGTGCTTTGGCTAAGTTGTAGAATTTTCAGTGACCTATAGCCAAGAACATTTCCAGCTCACTGTATCACTTAATGATGGTGACTGCAAACCCAGACTGTAGCTCCCATTCGCCTTTATAAGACTCAGGATATATGTCTTTATAACTATATTTATCTGATTCCAAGTTTTGATAAACTTGGAAACCATCCTTAACTTGTTTAAGGATGTTCTCGACATTCACCAAATTTACTTTCATACTTGCTCATGACTCTTCATGGACTATGAACATCTGGTATTACTTTTATGATGGTTCCTGTTGCAGTAGCAAAGGAAACCTTGCATAAGCATCATCTTTCACCTTATCTTTAGGACTAACGTCCTAACATAGATAGATATTGAGAACACCGGCTAGCAGTATCTCTTGTCGCGATCTATGATAAACCCTTTTAGCATCATATCTATATAGGTAAACTATAAACTAACATCAGTTAAATCTATCACTATAGATTCTTATTTCAAAAAATAAGAACTTCCAATTCAAGTGCTTTCGTAAAGACATTGAACTACCAAACATTAATTGACTGTGACATGGGGTGACAATTCCCTAGAGAGATATCCAATACCTTACTCAAAAATCGTAGCACACTCCCACTATCCCTCTTGCACATTGGGCATATCCCTTTTTTTGACTAAATCAAACTCCTTTGATTATCAAACAAAGAAATTGTCTAGAGAAACTTGTTTGAGTCTATAAATGGATCTCATGGGCTCACATATCATGTTATCGTTTATGAACATCGAGCTATTTGCCAACGTCTTCAACACTATCACATAGCCATGATACGAAGTTATAACAAGAATGGTCTGAATAGAACTAGGCTCAGCTGGCAGCATAAAGATAATTACAAGGTTTACACCCCTACCCTTCATCCGTCACTATAGCCTTATGGTAATCATATTACTATCCATGTTAGCCTTTCAGGGACATTCCCTCTAAGTAAGATAGACTAGGTTCACAACCTGGTCCACTGATGGAATCTAATTCAGATATTATGGCTCTTGGCCATATCTCTCAATCTTGCCTTTCAAACATTCCATCATAAGTCGTGAGATATTCATTTTTCAAGATGAACATACGAGCAGCCTTTTCAGGCTTGAGGTTATCCACAGACTTATAGAATATTTGTGTGCACTGAGCAATGTTCTACACCTCATCGCTATGCGGCATTGGCTCGTGTTCCGATGGTTGAATATCTCTTTGAGGTTCTCAAACTCTTTCGAGATCTAAATTTACTCCCACTGTTTCTTTTGGAAGGGACACTTCCTCTGGAAGACAGTGTGTTTGGAGACAAACAGTTTTTGCTCCGCGGGTAAGTAAATGATACCTAGCCTACTTGTTAAGTTATTCCAAAAATTTGCACATGTCATACTAAGCTCCAAGCCTTTCAGACATTGCCTGCATGCTAGAAGCACGACAACCCTAAATCATCGTCTAAGATGGATTTGATGTCATCGATTCCATATCTGATATGGAATTTATTCAACCTTTATTCTTTGGTACTCGATTAAGTATACGTATCGTATAAGGGCACTATCCCAAAACATGTAAGGGATACTTTGCATGGATTACGTCACACCTTTATCATATAAAGTGTTGTTTCTATTTTAGGAACACAATCTAATTGCGTATCCCAAAGATGGTATCCTTCAAGGGGGAATCTGATTCTATTTCAGACGACTTCTAAAACACCCTTCAGGTATTAATTTCTTCAATCCAATTGGAGATTAATTCCTAAGTAGCTCATCAATCTCATATTCGTACTAGCTTTTCGGGCATTCCGAATTGTTGTACTTTACCAAGTACATTCAACTATTTATAAAAATAGTCATAGAGATTAATAAACAATTTATTTATGGCATTAATTGTCATAAGCCAACAAACATTGGTATGTTTAGGCTTTAGACAACTTTCAATATTATATAACCTTTTCATAAAAGGGTATTTTAGTCATCGTTGGATAAGATAGGCATCACCCACATGATTCATAATCACGCGGTTCAGACATCATCAGAATGACTTTTGATTATTCGATTCTCTTCCATAGAGACTATATTTAGAGCAGCCACAAAATATCAAGGATAACAGCCATATAAACATTTAGTTGAGATTTCATCACATGTATCAACTATATAGGGACACCAATCTAGTATGTCAGATTCATTGACCGTTCAACTTTATCGGGATAACATTTATTCCTTACAATTGAATTTTTCCATTAAATCTAACATCTAACTGAAAATATGTTCTTAATAAGAACCGGAACATGATAACATTTATTTAGTTCCTTTATCAGTTTACTAGACGCAGAATACCAAACCGGAAATGTCGCAACGTTTGCTTCACTTTCGTATCTAAGTGTATTTCGTATTTAATCTTTCTAATTTAATCATATTCGTAATTAAGATATCATATATCTAAGAGTTGACTTGAATTTACATAGATTTATCTCAACATACTTACCTGAATTGAGACTTCTTTCTCTATTTAAGCACACGCCCTAAATTTCCCTTTTAATCGATCCTTCAAGCACTTGTAGAATATTTCTTAGTGTGGTTTTCATAAGACTTAAGAAAGATCACAAGAGCTATGTGTTTAATTTTCTTTCATAAAGAAAATCTAAAGTTTATTAAATAGTTATTTAACCTTTTGAATCGTATTCAAAACATTAACTATATAATTACTTTTAAGCAATGATTAAAGGATTAAGTCGATACTTAAATCTTACAATTTTGAAAACAACCTTTCCAAAATTTGTTGTTGTCATTATTATTCAATAATGTTTTGAATTAATCGTCATCATATGACAAAATGACCCATTGGACAACGTCGTATCCAATATATGATTAATTCGTTGAAACTTATTTCAAGTGATTTACCTGAGCTTCCGTTTTTCTTTTAATAATTAAAGTCTTGGAGCACTTCATCAAATATGTAGTCTCCCTATCTCCAACTACTATAACCGGTTGTGTCATTTTTATTTTAAAAGGATTAAAATTACTTAACCATACTTGAGAACGTTTCTCAAAAGGTAAGAACCATAATTTGGTTTTAACAATCGAGAATAAAACATAGAAATAAAGTTCGCTAAAACTGCAGCATAATAATAAAGATAAAAAAGTGTTGTTGTTTATACACGCAAAATTAAAAATGGTCTTTTGGTTTATGATTTTGCTCCTACTAGTCAACTACTCCCAATTAACTTTGTAGAATCATTCAAAAATTCTTTAGTGGCCAAGATCCCATTAAACTATCGTGACCCCCTGCTTTGGCTGGTGGGCCTAAAATAGTCTAATAGGTAGACAACCCTTTGTCAATCATATCTTATACGACTCTTGTTGTTTGACAAGTCAATCCTTTGACAATTTTCATCTTATGAAATAGTCAAACACTGTCCTCTAAAATTCAAACGACCCCGCTTTGGCTGGTGGCCGAGAGAATTCTTAGTCAAGTCATAACCCCAATATTCATAAGATATCTTACGATCATATTTCGATAATAACGATATACCCGAGGTAGGTCAACCCCCTGCTTTGGGTGATGAGTTGGATCCGAATAAGGGCTCTTCACCATCATTATAATATAGGGAGGCAATATTTTGACTTGATTTTTGTTGTTGAAATATTTATGTAAATTAATTCACTTAATTAATTGTAATTATGGTCTCATAAAAAATATATCTATCTCTATAGACATACATCCTACACATTTATCTAGATCGTGCCTAGTCATGCATCTATTGTATTATATAAAATAAATACAAGCACAAAATAAATAAATGCGTAAAGTAACCGGAATGATCATGGACTTTTCCTAGGTGCGGTTTCGAATACAAACTGACGAAACCGCGGGTCACAATCTAACGGTAGTTGCAACCGCCAATAGGATCTTTAAAGCTTCATTCTTCAATGGGATCTTTATTTTCGTCTTTCTTTGGTCTCCATCTTCCACTCCATTCTTGTTACATAAATTTTATCTAATAAAATAAATACACCCGCCGCACACGGGGGGGAGGTAACGGGAATGGGATAATGCAGAAAATAAACTAGGCCACGTTCTTCATAACGACCTAGGATAATTTTTAAACCAACGAAAAATAAATCATTCACTTCTATCTTATCGGTCGAGTCCATGATCAATCGGGGTCCATATAATCATATTATATCTACACAATATCTAATCCATACAATAACATCTTATGAAAAAGATAAAATTAAAAAACTAACGACTTGCGTCTCAGTTAATCGATTAACGTTTAATCTATTAAATAATTTTATCTAATCAATTAAATAATTAACATTTAATTAATTAATTGATTTTAATTGAAATAAAATTAACGGTTAATTTTAAACGATTTTAATTTTAATTTTAATCAAAATTAAAATTAAGTCCCTTTTGTTTCTTTCCTTTAATTCATAATCAAAAGGGATGCCTTTGGTATCCTAAACCAAAAGTCACCAACCTTGGCCCATTCCAAAATCTAAATTTTGAAAATGGCCTAGGCCTTGGTTTTTTCCAAAATCAAATATTTTGAAAAGGGCCTAGGCCTATTCCAAACAAAATTTGGAATGACTTAGATTATTTAAAGGCAAATCATATTACCATTTAATGTCATGTGGCATCCCAATGGTCCAAACTATTTGAACCATTAGTTAGCCACATGACACCAACTAAACAAAGAGATATCAATCACAATTATGAACCCTATTGAATCACAAAATATACAAAAAAAAAAAACGAGGACCACCGCATTATGCAAGCAGCCGCCAGCAGCCCAGAGGCCGCCACATCCGGTGATCACACGGTGGTGGTGCCGCCGCCGACCGGCCGTTAACCACCATTGCCGAACCCATTTTTTTCGTGTATATTTTGCGAATCAATAATCTTTCATCTTTTAATTACGTGATTTAAACGATAAAATTAACTACGTAAATTAACATGCTTATTGCTTAAGCTCGAAGCTCACTCCGATACCACTGTTAGGAAATCTATGCGGGAACGCAACGGAATTCAAAAATTATTTCCTCTTAACCAGGATCAACTTCGTTTAAGCAATAAACAAACAAGTAGTAGATGTCAGTTACCTTGCTTGATCTAAAAGATCGACGCTTCGACCGTCTACGGAGAGTAGTGATGCACGGAGCCGTCCAAGCGTTCGGCCTCTACCGGTAATCCACACGAACATCTTGCCGGAATCCCATCATGGATTGCTACCAGAAAACCCGGTTGCTAGACCGGCATTTTCTCTCTCTCAAAACTCTCTCTAAGAAGCTCTCTATTTTTCACAAGAACTATTAGCTCTTGGAATTGTGATGTATAAAAGAGCTAGCCAATCCCTCCTTCGTATAGAGTATATGGCGCCACAGATGACTCCCAATCTGATTGGGAGAAGCTTTCTAGTAGATTGAGGAGAAAAAACATTTTCCTAATAAAATAAGGAAAATATATTTGATTTAATTATTTCATTTAATTTAATATCTTATGTTAAATATTTCCAAGATATTGTTAATATCTTATATTGAATATTTTTATCTTATTATATTACCATAAATCAATTTACACATGTGTATATATCATATATATATTATATGTATAAATCTATATATCCAATATTAATAAATAATGCAATGTCATGATTCACGTGTATCAACATATACACAAAAATATGCGCCATATATATATCCATATATATATATATAATCAATTAGTCAACATGATTAATATAATACTATAATTAATTAATTAGCAATATACATGTACATAAAGCAGACAACAAATAATGATGCTCTAACATAAATGAAAGAATTTCTTTAATTAATCAAACAATTTAAATGATGTTCATTGGAAGCATATATTAATCGTAATGCAGTATAATCAATTAAAGTAAGATTAACATAAAATTATCATCTGAAATAAATGGCCCCGAAAAAAAATTTGATTGCATTGAGTTCCATCATTTAGCATCACCTATTTATTTATTTATTTTGAAACAATAAATAATAATAAATAAATAAACAAACAAATGACCAAACCTAATATAATATACTTGCCGCCGGCGTAAACATAACTAAAATTTTTATTTTAATTGATTATATTATCAGTAAGACACATCAACCCTAATTCGCATCCGCCACCGGCTGGCCATATGCTTCCTTACAACTTGCTGCTATAATCGCTGACTCAGGATTATCATCGACCCACAAAACTCATCGTTCAATCTAGACACAAAATAATTATTTGTTCCTTTCTCCTAGTCACTGCTGAACATGGTTTGCAGAATAAGATGACCGGATGATGTATGTATTGCCGGAATAAATCATGCGGATATTCATATTTCAGGGAGGGAACAACATGATGAAAATTTACTAAAGGTCAAAATGATTGAACGAGGACGGCAACTTAATGATACGAAACAAACAACAAATAATCCAATCAACTACAGATCGAGCAATTTTTATGTTGATTGTTCTTTTCAATCAACATGGATTAAAAGGTTTTACAAACATACGTTAATCAATTTAGGACGAAAACAAATACGAGCAAATTCTCAAATCAAATAACATTGAATAATAGGTTAGCTCGGATAACACATGTAAATTAAACAATAATTCAAATTACCTTAATAGCGGAAGAAATTATCAGGATCGTGTCCTACATTCATTGTTATTCGACTTCAGCTCCGTTGTTGTAGCCACCTTGATGAGGATTTCGATATCTCTCTCCTTGCCTACAACCGTGATGTGTTGGTTTCTTTCATAGACTTTATGATGGAATAAAGCATTGTTTTTATAGGTGGGGAGAGGGCCGAAATCCGAATGACCTAGGGTTTAGCTTTAATCTCGGCGTCCATCAAAGCCGAGTTTTAATCGGATTAAAACTCCTTTTAATTAACCAATAAATAATAGATAGCATATTTCCTAGGGAAAACGAATTTCCTATAAGACCACTATTACGGGGAAGGAAATTAATCGGGCTCAATAAAAGTCACGACATAATTTTATTACACCGTTAACAACTGCCACGCAAGTTTCGCTAAAAAAAGATGTGTTCATATCCCGGGCACTACGCAATCCGTGCCCCCCTGAAGTTTGGGTTGACAAATATTTTTCCAAGCTACTACATGCAAGCGACGACGCTTCTCGTCATGTCCCCAAAAAAAAGAACGAATTATTTTGTCAATTTCGAGTGTTACCGAGGCGGGCAATTTGACAGTTTGCATTTGATAGTAAGGGGTCGTGGAAAGAATCGTCTGAGACAGATTAGCACGGCCAGCTTTGGATAAAGTTTTTGCCTTCCAAGATTGTAGCTTCCCGCGGACTTTATCGATAATGCCTTGGAAATCCTCCTTTTTTACACGAGTGTGGTGCAAAGGTACGCCAAGATATTTCTGAAGACGAGTTGTGTGTGACATACCTAAGGCCCTCTCAATATCTAAAATGGTGTGTTCATGAGTGTTCGGGGACATGGTGAACCTTGACTTGGACACACTAATTTTCTGACCCGAGATGCTACAAAAACGAGTAAGAACCTGGTCGATGGCAGTGGCTTGGTCAACAGATGCTTCCGAGAACAGGAGTAGGTCATCTGCGAAGAAAATGTGGGATAGTTTTGGTCCACTTCGAGACATAGAAATCGGTTTCCAGTGACCATTAGTGGTCGATTGATGGATGAGACCACTTAATACCTGCATAACAAGGACAAAAAGATACGGAGCTAGCAGATCACCTTGCTTTAGCCCATGTGCCGGTTGGAAACCTTGCAGAGGTTGACCATTCCAAAGAATTTTAAGGGAAGTGCTCGAGAGTGAGTACAGGATAATATCGACAAGTGTATCTTCAAAACCCACAAGGCTAAGAATATGACAGAGGAAGTCCCAGTTAACTCTATCGTACGCTTTCTCAAGGTCAACTTTTATAACCATAATCCCTTTGTTTCCCTTTTTTGGTCGCATAGTATACAAGACTTCTTGAGCAACAATGATGTTGTCAGAAGTTTGTCTACCCGGTATGAAGGCGCTTTGACTATGGTCTGCAAGTTTGCCAATAATTAATCTCAACCGATCAGCAATGATCTTAGTGATGACTTTTTCCGTGACATTCGTTAAAGCAATGGGGCGCAATTGTGAAACCGTCTCCGGTGGATGCAATTTCGGAAGCAAAACAATGAAGGTCCGGTTCATTTCTGAGGGAAAACGTCGATCTTGAAAAGCTGAGTACCCATGTGGTGAGGGAGGGCCCGATAGTGTCCCAGTTCTGTTGATAAAAAAATAAAAAAAATAAGCAGGAAGTCATCCGGTCCCGGGGATTTAAGAGCCCCCATATCAAAAACTACCACTTTCACTTTATTGGAACTCATAGGTCGATTAAGGAGCCTTCTGTCCGCATGATTAATGATAGGCTCGAAGATACCGGTTGGCATGGGTGTTACTGGTTCCGCGGTATAAAGATCAACATAATATTGACGGACCATACCTGTAAGGGTCGTATGGTCATCAACCCAATTGCCCGCATTATCTTTTAATAGAGAATTAAGTTGTTTTTCCGTCTTCAATCCATTGCAGTCACGATTTTTGGTGCCAATAAGTCTCCTCATGAGATAATATATCATCATATTCGTGCAAGAGAGTTTTATTCAATTTTGTCAAAAAGTTTGAGGGGGCATATGATAAAAAGAGTTGAATCCCCGCAATCCTGAACTTGCATCGTTTTTTGCGATAAAAAATATTCATGAACACAGATTTATTCCACTCCTTAAGGCTAGTGCTGAGACTACTAAGTGCTCCGTGTAGATCATTGTCCATAACTTTCCAAGAGTCCCATAAAAAATTCTGAAAATCCGCATGTTTCAACCAACAAGCCTGAAAGCGGAACAGTTGTACAACACGGTCCTAAATATAAGAACTTTCCATGGATAGGAGAATGGGGTGGTGATCCGAGTGTACACGCGGTAAATGATAAATACAAGAATCCGGGAAAGTGTTCCACCATTTTCTGTTGCAAAGCCCCTGGTCAAGACGTTTTTCGATGGCTGTGGAAGAATTTATGGAGCTGGACCATGTGAAACGCGGGCAGTAAAAGGGTAGTTCAACAAGTTTGGCATTGTTTATTAGAGTGCACAGCCGTTGTACGGGTTGACCAGAGACCGGACGACCTCCACGCTTGTCCGAAGGGTGAATCACCTGATTCAAATCACCAACAATACACCATGTTACAAGAATAAAAGCAGAATTATGTTCGAACAAGTCCCAAAGCTCATCACGAATAGCCGGGGTTGGGGACGCGTAAGTAAAAGAAATAATCCACTTTACCATGCTGTGATAGGTAGCCGCCATTACCATAGTTTGATCTGTATGGAAAAGAGGCCAGAGATCAATGAGTGACGCATCCCAGAAGATCCACAGAACCTCACTCTATCCCCTAGCTTCCACCACAACCATATTTGTGAAATTTGATAGATGAAGAATACGATCCGTTTTGGAGCTCGGCGTTCTAGTTTCCATGAGAAAGAGTACCATTGGTTGATGTTCTTGAAGCATCGCTTTTAGATGACGGAAAAAGATGGGAGAACTAGCTCCGCGGCAATTCCAAGCTAGAATTTTCATTGGGAACCGAGTTGACCATTTGCAAAGTGCCCAAGGGCAGCAACACTTGGTGGAGTTGGTTCTGGCATAATATCGGAGACATTGATTTGCAGAGAAGTGTCCGGCGGGTTTGATTTAATATAAGCTGAATCATGTTTGCGTGCACCCTCCTCTGTGATAACAGCATCCACAACCATGGCTTCCTTTATAACATTGGTGATAATTTCCTTATGGCCAAGAGATGTCCATGGTGTATTTGTAATATCGATGAGGGGTTCTTGGGGGGTTCCTAAAAAGCGAGTTGGGAGAGGTAGGAACGATTCGATGCTAGGCACAACCATTTCTCTGCACTTTCTTTGGGGGAATGGTGCCTTGTCCAGGTTCAAGACACGAGAGGAACTCCCACGTCCTCTAGCTCGGCTATTATTGTTGCGATCACCACGTGTCACCTGACAAATAGGTGGTCTGGCGTTGAATTGAGGGATATTTTGGAATTGTTGCTGCAAAGTATTTACTGTGGTCTCAACTGGTGCTTCGTTTTGTTCATCGACAAGAATGGAGAAATGGTTAAGGTTTGGCCAATTTGCAGGAGCTACTTGGGGGGCTGAAGGAGTAGTGGCTTGCGCTGTAAAAGCTATTGATTCTGTGGGCATAGGGCCTGCTGTTTGTTTTGACGAATTTGTTGTGCCTCATTGGGTGGATGGTTTCCTTCTACGGTTCAAGGCGAGCATCCAGAGGACAAAAAGGCTAGCATCAGTGGGTAAATTTATGGTAATAGGAGGGGGTGGTTCGTGTGATGTATCCATATCTTTCATTTTTTGCGGGCAATACTCCGTTTTATGGCCATAAATTCCACACTCAAAACAGACCATGTGCAAACCTTCATATTCTATCTTATATATCTTCTCATTGAGCATTACCGCAACCGGGAGGGGTTTATTGAGCTCGACTTCAACACAAACCCGGGCGTACTTACCTCTTTGATTTTGAAGAGAAGTAGCATCCACTTTATTAGCAATGCCAATACAATTTCCCAAATGTAGCAGTGTTTCCGAACCCAAATTAAGGTGGACTGTATACTATCACTCGACGGGTGGAAGGAGGGTCTCCATTTGGAGATAATGATGTAGTGTTTTTGGATTTGCCATGGTCCATTTTCAAGAACAAAATCATAGTCTTTCTTGGATACAAAACAAACTATATAAAAGCCATCTTCTAAATCCGTGATCTCAATGTGCTTACCTCGTGCCCACATGTCTGTGAGTCGGCCTATGAGGGCCTTAAAGCTCACATTTCGCCTGAGAATTTTTATGATGAGAGCCCGACGCCATGGTTGCCAGAGATTCTTTTTAGTCTCCATGGGGAGTGAGACCTCATTCACCCCAGTAATGGTGATTGGGGATTTTGCTGCGGCTTGTTTGTGATAATGCTCGACGAATTCAAGTATGTCTTCTTCCGGTTCATCAGTGCCAGTATAAAGCTCGGGTGGTTCATCAGAGGAACGGAGGAGATCGGCCCCACCCTTGCGGTTCCACACAGATTCGCCAGATGGCAGGAGAGGCGGGTCTTCGGTTGCTCTCCTTTTCAGACAGGAAGCTGAACGGAGGAAGAGGTCTTGCTCCTCATCGGGAGCAGGATGAGACATTTGGATTAGCGGGAGGTGGTGGTTGGACGGAAGTTGCAGATGCGGCGGAGCTAACCCTCCAATTTTGCCTATAATTTTTTTAGTGTTTAACTGCATTGACAAACATGTCCTACATTTTCCTAAAAGGAAAAGGTTTTTTTTATAAGAATTAAATAAATATATATCTTATCTATATTATTTTATCTTATCTTATAGCTATCTATCTATATCTATAAGAAGCTATATAAGAAGCTAAGGAGGTATGCCCACATTGTTCCATGTGGCACCCTTCTTGGCTGACATGAGTCCCTTTTTTTTAAACCTTTGTGGTTTTTTTTTGTTTTTTTTATTTTATCAGGCGTGTACCGTAAGAAATTTGTGCAGAAAATGGGAGGAAAAAAAAACCGACGGATTTGAAGTTCTATTGTGTAGTGTACGATGGAAGATGGGCGAAGTTTAGCTATAAAATACATCAACATGTGTACTTTTTTTTCTTTATCAAATGTGTACCGTTAGTAGTTTTGGCACCCTCCTTGCCTGACACGTGTCCCCTTTTTTTTAATCAAGCGTGTACCGTTAGTAGTTTGTGCAGAAAAATGATAAAAAAAGGAAATGCCGACTGATTTGAAGTTCTACTGTGTAGTGTACGATGGAAGATGGGCCAAGTTTAGCTATAAAATACATCAACACGTGTACTTTTTTTTTCTTTATCAAATGTATACCGTTAGTAGTTTGTGCAAAAAAGGGAAGAAAAAAAAAGACCGACGGATTTGAAGTTCTGCTGTGTAGTGTACGATGGAATATGGATCAAGTTTAGCTATAAAATACATCAACACGTGTACTTTTTTTATCAAACGTGTACCGTTAGTAGTTTGTGCAGAAAAGGAGAAGCTAAAGAGGTATGCTCACATTGTGCCACGTGGCACCCTCATTGGCTGACACATGTCCCTTTTTTATTTTTTTAATCAAACGTTTATTGTTAGTAGTTTGTGCAGAAAAGGGAAAAAAAAAAGAAAAGACCGACGGATTTGAAGTTCTACTGTGTAGTGTACGATGGAAGATAGACCAAGTTTACCTATAAAATACATCAACACGTATACTTTTTTTTTCTTTATCAAATGTGTATCGTTAGTAGTTTGTGCAGGAAAGGGGAAAAAAAAAGTAAAGACCGTTTGACACGTGTTTATTTTTATCAAATGAATGAACACGAGATCAATGACATTTTCATTAATGATAAGAAAGAGAATGTTGTATAGAAAATGAGTGAAACACATTTTCAAACATATTAATGATCTGGAAGCTAAGACGTCTATTGAGATTTGCCCACATTGTACCACGTGACACCCTCCTTGCCTGACATGTATCCCTTTTTTTTTTAACCTTTGTGGTTTTTTTATTATTTTCTCAAGCGTGTACCGTTAGTAATTTGTGCAGAAAAGAGCATTTAAAAGAAAGACCGGCAGACTTGAAGTTCTACTGTGTAGTGTACAATGGAAGATGAACTAAGGTTAGCTATAAAATACATCAACATGTGTACTTTTTTTGGTTTATTAAATGTATACCGTTAGTAGTTTTGGCACCCTCCTTGACTGACACGTGTCCCCTTTTTTTTATATCAAACGTGTACCGTTAATAGTTTGTGCATAAAAGGAAAAAAAAAAGGAAAGTCCGACGGATTTGAAGTTCTACTGTGTAGTGTACGATGGAAGATGGGCCAAGTTTAGCTATAAAATACATCAACACGTGTATTTTTTTTCTTTATCAAATGTGTACTGTTAGTAGTTTATGCAGATGAGGGAAAAAAAAGAAGGAAAGACCGACGAATTTGAAGTTCTACTGTGTAGTGTACGATGGAATACGGACCAAGTTTAGCTATAAAAAACATAAACACGTGTATTATTTTTATCAAACGTATACCGTTAGTAGTTTATGCAGAAAAAGAGAAGCTAAAGAGGTATGCCCACATTGTGCCATGTGGCACCCTCCTTGGCTGACACATGTCCCTTTTTAATTTTTTTTAATCAAACGTTTACCGTTAGTAGTTTGTGCAGAAAAGGGAAAAAAGAAGAAGGAAAGACCGACGGATTTGAAGTTCTACTGTGTAGTGTACGTTGGAAGATGGACCAAGTTTAGATATAAAATACATCAACAAGTATACTTTTTTTTCCTTTATCAAATGTGTACTGTTAGTAGTTTGTACAGAAAATGAAGGGAAAAAAAAGGAAAGACCGTTTGGCACGTGTTTATTTTTCACCAAATGAATGAACACAAAATCAATGACCTTTTCATTAATGATAAGAAAGATAAATGTTGTATAGAAAATGAGTGAAACATATTTTCAAGCATATTAATGATCTGGAAGCTAAGGCATCCCGTGAGATTTGACCGTGTAGTTATGGTCCGCTTATTGTTTTTCTATAATGTTTCATTACGTAAAGTCGAAGCTAAATGGATCGACTTTATGACAATGTTCTCTGATACATCGTATTGTGGTTCATTTTGTAGGTGGAAACTCCTGATAGGGCTGGAAGAGAAGTGATTCACAATGTTCACGTCTCTAAAAAAAAGCTACCTTTTGCAGATAATGTGATATGTTTATGTTGCTCTATTTGTCTTGTGCCTTGAATTTGTTACGGTTTAAGCTTACGCGATTTATTTCAAGTTGGAGATCTATTCTTTGATATTATGGTTTGTGACGATTTATGTTGGGCCCTTACACGGCACGTGTACCGTTAGTAATTTATGAAAAAAAAGGAAAGACCGATGGATTTGAAGTTCTGCTGTGTAGTGTACGATGGAAGATGGGCCACGATTACTCTCGTTTTTTTTTTTTATCAAACCTTTGTGGCTCATTTTTTTCTTGAAATCAACCGTGTGCCATTAGTAGTTTGTTTTGAAAAGAAAAAAAAAAGGAAAGACCGCGGATTTCACGTTGTGCCGTGAAGTTTACGATGGAATATGAGTCAAGTTTAGCTATAAAATACAACCAAAAAATGTAGTAGAACAAATATCCGCGACACAAAAATAGTCACGGCGCGACTATTACTCTCGGCACCCTATAAATCATCGGTAGCTCCGACGTGCGTAACGTGGTGCCAAAAAAATTGTTTGGTTGTGTGTAAAATTAAATGAAAATTAATAAAAAAAATTGTGCCAATAGTAAAATGCTAGTGCCAATAGACCCTGTCTCTATTTATTCTGAGTTTACTTGAAGACTCATTTTTCATATTTGCTCTGACTAGCTATATTGAACTTATTGGTCGTGTAAGAATGTATGATGTATTTATGTTGCTTCTATCGGCACCACGAAATTACTCACGGCACCACGAAATAACTCACGGCGCCACGATTACTCACGGTGTCTTATAAATCACTCTTGACACCACATTAAATGTTTTTATTATTTTGAACAACATAACGTCGATGGAATTGATGGCCGTTTGTAGTACGAGCGTCACTAAAATTGACGTTGGAATACCAATCACTTTTTATATTTTTTAGACCGTTTAACACGTGGCTTTTTCCCACAAATGAATGAACACGAGATGCATGACGTATTCATTAATGATAAGAAAGAGAAATGCCGTATAGAAAATGAGTGAAACACATTTTCAAGCATATTAATGACCTAGAAGTTAAGTCGTCCCGGGAGATTTGACCGTGTAGTTATGGTCCGTTTATTGTTATTCAATAATGTTTCATTACATAAAGTCGAAGCTAAAGGGATCGACTTTATGACACTGTTCTCCGCTACATCATATTATGGTTTATTTTGAAGGTGGAAATTCCTGATAGGGCTATGACGATTCAAAAATCGTCTCCTTCTAATTTAGGGTTCTTACTCTTGGTGATAGCCTGGAGAAACTTTCAAAATATGAAGATTCAAACGAGGGTGACGATCCAGAAATCGTCAAAATAATACTCTAGGCTCGTTTCTTGATTACAACCTATGGACGCTTCAAGAACGCAGAAAAATGTTGATGGAGGGGGTAATTTAATTTGTTTTCAAACTGCACTTGATGATGATCAAACTGCCTACGTATCCAATGGTTCAATTGGAATCAAGTCTTCGTAGTTCCTTAGGGATTGTTTAGATAGAGGGGCTTATGCCCTAGGGTTTAGTGCGGCGTGTCTATGATGGACACTGATCAACGTGTTCCCTAAGGAAAAGATTATGTTCAATAAGTCTCCTTGATTTTAGGAGATAAATATGGTATTCAAATATTCGTATTAAATGATAGAGATTGGATCCTTTATGGCTCAGGATTCTTTCGTAGTTATCTGATTATTATACACGTGAGTGACAAGATTAAGGACGGGCCTTGGCCGACCCTAACCAGACTGTGGGAGCCAACCTATAGAGATTGGGAACGATGGCTGAGCTCCCCCTGTCACAAGATCGTACAAGTCAGGGAACTCATCCCGAACGCGCGATCGCCCAGGGTTCGGTCCAAAGTTAAGAAGCTGAAGGCGTCCAACCTACCAGAGGGTCGGACTCGGGTCCAGGGGTGAGGTTACGGGGCCGATAGCCGAGCCCCTAGGGACCGTTATCGGGAGGTCAAGTACAGTTTCTCTCTTTACCAGGTGCTGAGTCACTAAAAAGGGTGCCACGTGGGCAGGCCCATTTTCTAGCAGCATCATAAGCCCCCTAGATCCAGCCGATCCTAGGTTGGTCGGTTCGGATCTATCGAGGTGGTGGCTCGGCACGGACGCTCTAGGGTGCAAGTTTGTGAAATTAAATTGAAAATTGCCAGGTGTCAAGACTAGTTATGGCGCATAATAGCTATTTCAGGAAACAAAGCGTCACTGCCTATTTGAGGCCATTTTTCGAGGTTAGTGGGGGGTTACCCTCAGGCTCTATTAAATGTCATTTCGCTCGTGGTTACGTTTCCTTGGTATTACTTGGTAACCATCCTTATTAAGCCCCTCTTCTTTCTTTCTACGTATGTTCCTATATGTCTGATTTGTCTGAAGAGGAGCCACTTACTCCTAGGTCGGAAGCAATAATCAGGGAGTCTGGACCAGGTCTGTGATCGTTGAAGAGATTCCTTGGGTTCCTCCTCAACCATTACTCGTTACTCCTTCGTCGGCGCCATCGTCAAGTACTTTCGATCCTTCCTTTAGGTATAAGATTCAGAAGGCCACTCATGATATTATAGGGAGCCACGGGTTGTCCTCAGTTTTGATGCAAAGCAGTGTGGAGTATATCTGCTGAGAGTATGGAATAAACCGTGAAGAATTCACTCCCTTGCTTCCCGCGGAGCCTCGTCCCTTCGACTCACATCCTCCGGAGGGGTACTTCACCGCTTACGAGGCCCAGTTGAAAGCGGGTTTGAGGCTGCCGTTATGCCCTGCGTTAGTGGCAGGACTGCGGCATTACGGATTGGGTGCAGCTCAGCTAGCTCCCTCGGGAGTTAGGACCGTAATAGGTTTCGTTGTACTCTGCCGCATAGCCGATGTGCATTCTCTGTGGGCCTTTTCCGATCTTTCTATCGTCTATCCCAGAATCCGGGGCCGAGAGGATGGTACCACTTCTCTCGCCGATCGGGGGTTCCGGAAATGATGCTTGAGGGCCTTAAGTATAGCGCGTGGCAATGGCGCTTCTCTTTTGTTCGAGATCGTGGGGATTCTAAGCTGGAGCGTTGGAACACAAGCACCTTACAAAAGGACGAGTGCCCACGGCTTCCGGACTCTGCTAAGGTAGATGCCATTCAGAATGCAGGGGTTATTTTAAGATTACACGAGCTGACGTCCGAACTTATCGCCGCGGCACGGCTGGATGACGCAGGGCCTGATCCTTATCATCCTCTGGACGATGTCTGCCATGAATTGGGTAAGATCTGTTTCTATTCCGTACGCTGTATGATGTGTTAGTAATATCATCCGCAACGGAAGCGATTTAAGGATCTAGATCTACAAATTACACGTAATAAAATAACTAGATCTACTCTACAAGGGGGTTGTAGAACATACCTCTTGGATCTCAAAATCCAAGTTGAAGAACCGCAATAGAAAGAACGAACGAAGGTGTGAAGAGCACCACGATCTTCCGTACGTGTGATCCAAGCAACTCCCGGTGGAAGGAAATCCTCGACTCGAACCCTTCCGATATGCTACCCGGAAAATCTCCAAGATTTTCCCCTTAAACCCCTTGGCCGAATTTTATTCCTTCTTCTCTCTAAGAGGAGAAGTCGAATTTCATTGTGTGTTTAAAAGGCTTGGGAGAACTCTCTTTAAATAGGAGAGTAAAACTTAGCCTCCAAGGATTTAATAATTAATACAAAATCAATTATAATAATCCCATTAAATAAAAGATAATCCCATAATATTCTAGAACAAATCTAGAATAATATTTATCTTTATTTCTTACCATAAATATTTATCCAATAAATATTTTATGCACATGTCTTATTAAATCACAAGAAAACTAATTTCTTGTTCATTAAAATATGCATTGGCCGAAATTCATCATTGTGACCTAGTCACTATGAATTTTCGACTATGATACACAAATTGGGCCAAGATTATGAAAAATGTCTTTTCCACATATTTAATTATTTAGCCCAACTAATTTAATAGTCCACTAAACAATTAATTCACATATCGTTTTAATAAAGTCCAACAAGAACTAAATTAATATTATTAGAATTCGACGTCCGAGAATAGCTATGCTATATTAGGAGGCACGTCGGGGACCATGGACTAATAATCAGCGGCTCCGATAAATCAAATAAATAATTATCTTACGTCAGAATAATTATATTCGATAAATCAATCACAGGAATATGCCACCATAATCCCGTGACTGCACTCCTCCGATTATGAGATTATATTTATCACCTCACGAGAACAATAATAAGAGTCCATTGATATAATCATTACATATGGATTAATCCTCCATAGACTGTTCATTCTAAATCGGGAAGTTACCGTTAACCCTTTTTAGAACATCTTATCCTTATTTACCATTAACCCCCTAGTGATCAATTAATTCATACAACTCACTGGTAGCTAATCAGTGTAATATGAACTCCATGGATCGATCAGTTTCTAGGATTAACAAATAAGGGAAGCTGTCTATCTACTTCCGTAAATGGAAGGAATGGATTCCGTATCGTGATAACACGGACTACTCACTCAATCCGGTACAATGCCAAGATGGGGTAATTCGGACCACGGACTCGGTGTAATCCTTAACCGTCAAGTTAAACTTCATGCGATTCAAGCGGTTGGCGTGATCACCTCGGGATTAAGATATATCCATAAATATGATCATCCATTGATTCGATAAGACTTCTCGATTACGGAATTATATCGTGAACTCTAATCAAATCGGTCCGGCCCTATATGATATATCTATCATATATAAATGCCCCATTAGGTTCTCTTAACCGAAAGTCCGGATAAGACAATCACACCTATTGTGTTACGGGCGCATTAATAGCACGTTAAAGGAGAGACCCGATACTCTCGATTAACTTCACTACGGGCTAATTGTATTTTAAGTACATCTTCACTAACTCAATCCTCCCGTGTATATACCATACACTGAGTTAAGTGATTACACAAACGATATACTTAGGGTTTTCTGTAGTGTAATTACTATTGTCACATCGGTGAATATGAGAATAATAAATATGAATAATAATATCATTTCATTTATTAAATAAAACAATTACAAAATTGTCTTTCGGGCATCACACCTAACAATCTCCCACTTGCACGAAAGCATGTGATTAATTGTTTTAGAGCACACCCTATTATTTAAAATACAACAAACTACATCTCCCACTTGCTCTAAAGCAATGGAGACCCATCCCGTATTCTAGTACCCTTTAAGCATATCATAACCATTGCAGATGACAAAGTACACTCCGAGTGTGCCGTCGTAGGATAGGTCAGTGACTCGGGGAGCACCTATATCTAAATGTCATGGGTCTTAATGATTAGTCAGGTTGTCGGCTCGAGACGATCCGTAGATTCGAAACGTTACCGGTCCATCTAATCATGTGGTACTTAGTAAACAACGAGCCCGAGATCGACTTAACGATCATCCTCAATACGACTTAAAGTCAAAATCGGTGTATCACACATATCCAAGTTCACACATGAATATGTCCGCATATTATTCCTCGTTCTCTTCAAGATACTAAAGGACATACTAAACTTGCTTTGTTAACCGCCGAATCTAAGATTCGATCAAAGTTGACGTTCAATAAACGACCATCTCTTACTAGAAAGAGAATCTATCCCATTTCTCTTGATCCGAAGATTTAGAGAGTCATTTTCGAGGCATAGGGTAGAACTTCCTCGTTGAATGTTGCATACACGGATGCATCATCTTAACCAATAAGATGGATGGGAAACCGATGGTTGATTCTAATGAATTCGACCGAGTCAAACTCTTCAGAATGTTGTCCAAATCTCTATTGCAGAGAATTGTGGCATTGTCAGATTCTGACTTCAGATAACATACCCATGTTGATTCTAACTGGTGCAGTGTTATCCTTCACAAACACTAATATATGTATATATTTACTCTTGTACTAAAATTGATATCCAGTCTACAAAAGACTTATCAATATTCTGGTCAAATCCACATATTGTAGAAATATATGACTTCCAATGACCGAGAGGTTTGCTTTTTATCCACAAAGGACATAAGCCTTGACAGTCATCCTATCATAAGTTCATAAGGCAATACCCTTCTGTTTTGAATGAATCCAGACTCCGTTTGTTTGGCAAGAAAGTCTCAGGGAATCACCCCTATTTTCTTTTGAACGAAATCATGCAATACTAAGTGGTAAGAGAGTTCAAGGTCTGATTAACTCTCTACTTCTTAGGGAATTACCCTTAGACCACTCAATCTTTGCTCTGAAAGATAAACTTTCCCATTCATTCTACTCTTTTCCGTGTAGATCCAATTACTCCCCTTGGGCACTGAGACACTCGGGTGGTTCTACAAGAGCATGAACGAATTGGAGTTCCGAACTCCATTCACGGGGTTATGGCTATTAAACCAACCTCTATTATCGAATCCTATCTTGCTCACAAAAGAGCCATAGGTCATCAATCGATCATCAGACTACAAAGTCTGCAGAACCTGTAATGGGTAATGGATAAACCATACTCCCACTACATTCTGGGTGGATCGAAATTCTGATCTAGTTTAGTAGTATTTAGTGTTATCACCAACGACCGATGTTGGATGTGGTCTGATTTTAATCAGTTAGTAACTACCTTTAGTAAACGTACTTCAAGGTTCAAGGTTTTGCTGTTCATGGACTCTATCAGGAAGGATGCAACAGTATAACTGTCCCTTCCCGATTTCAAGAATCTAACCTTTATACTCAATAGGTTAAAAGATATATCACGAATGGTCATTGACCGAACGTATGCACGAAATTCCTAGTCTTACCTTCAAGCACCGTGTGCTAAATGCTTATATTTATGGAAGTGGGGTGAACCGAATCCACACCTTATCCATAAATTCCAAAGCATATTCTAGGTAGACTTCTCGGTCTTACATTTCAATGTAAACTGTTATTTCGCTTCCAATATCTTTATTGAGTTAAGCAGTGTATTGTAGCACATCCAAAACTATGTAAGGCAATTTAACGGTTTCTCACTTAGTGAGAACATGTCACAATGAGGCAGGCGAGCATCCGTCTCAAGGACTATGAATGGCCTATTCCGAGTATAGAATACTCTATCTCTATTGAAAACAGAGAAACCTCAAAATATTTTGGATAAACTTTCCGGAGTGTTTGAATAGTTATCAGACAAGAAGTCACTACTCGGAAGCTCCTACTAGCTTGTATCTTTCATCAGACCCCGAAGGTCGTCATGAACAAGCTGTGGTACTTCTTTATATCCATTATCCTTTCCCGATTGAAAGGAAACTTAGTCATTGAACCTTTGAGACAATCTAACCGGAGGCGGGAGAAAGGAATCACCCGAGCCGGTCTTCGGAGTCTTGTCTTTTAGGGACTATGCACTAACTATGGAATATGAAGATGCGTTTATCTAAATATAGAAACCAATTGCTTTTAATAGTTCTTAAGATGTGTTTTATATACATATTTCAGCAATTCTAAGTGGTTTTGACTTTATCAAACAAAAGTCCGAGTCTTGGATTCGTACTACAAATGGTATATTCACTTCTACATACGACAAACAAATTATCGAATATAAGGTAAATCCATTCGTTCCAACGAATCTTAAACGAGAAAATAATTTTTCCGCGATATCCAAGGATTGAATCCGAGATTCATTTCCTTATATCACTCCCACTATTCTAGCTAAAATTAAGCGCCGTTGTTTACTCTTTTAATCGTTAAATGCCTTGCTACCTTGTTCTTCCAAAGAACTTAGCTCGAGAAAATCTCCAAGGATTCATAGGTTGGTGATCCAAAATTACTTGTCCTTATCCTATGATTTTAGTTAATTAATTTTTCGGTTCAGCCTTAAAGTTTTCTCAATTTAGATGACTAACACTTTTAGACATATTCTCCCATTCTTGACTTTCCGTGAATGGAAACAGTCTTGAACCAGCGGTTCGTTTGAGTAGACACTACTCTTGAACCGTGGGATGTCTATTTCGAGTGTTACTCGTCGGGACTTCTCGGATTTTCTAATATACCAGAAAAAACAATAAATCATAACATTAAAGCTCCCACTAGTTTATCGGTTCCAAATACCGTCTAACGAGCAATGCTTTATTTTTATGATTTTCCGATTTTTTCGATTAGAAAATCTTTCGTACATAGTTCCAATGTTTCCAGAAAAACAATAAATCATAGAACTCCCACTAGTTCATCGATTCCAAATATCGTCCAACTAGCGACATTCCATGACTTTCCGGTTTTTCAATTAGAACGGTTACGTGTGTAGTCAGTTACACTTTTCTAATGTTCTAGAAAAACAACAAATCATAAAGCTCCCACTAGTTCATCGATTCCAAATATCGTCCAACTAGTAACACTTCATGATTTTCCGATTTTTCAATTAGAAAATTACTCGTGTAATTACTACACACTCAAAATTCACTAGAAGAATTTCAAAGTCCGAAATCACCTTTGATCAAACTAAGTTTGTCTTCCGTTTGACACAAATGACACTAGTGACATACCTATATGTCACTCTGGTTTTTAAAAGGCTTAAGAGAAAATATCTCTTTTGAAAATTAATTGCATTATCGATTAACTAGTTCAACGTCCTAGTTACTTTCCACTTTTTAACGAAGTCAATACTAGTCAATTATAAATTTTAAGCAATTTAGTAAGGGATATAATGCTGTAAATAAAATGACATATATTAATTCAAGTTAACACTACTATATTTTATTTTAGGAATTGTAAACTAAAATTAAGTCTACTCTACCATTCAAGGTTTTAACCTCGCATCTCGGTGCCGCCTTAGGGTAGGTCAAAGAGATGACGGTTAAATCGAGACAATCTCATCAATGAATAACTTGTGAGAATCAAACATCGAATCGAACATCCCTTTATTCATTGACTACCTTCCTTTTTTAGCCTAGATATTATCAAAAAATATCCTTGATGAGTGTGACCTACTATATCGGATCTCTTAGGTACGCCCCGAGTGTGCCGTCTTAGGATAGGTCGGTGACCCGACGAGTACCCGGAAATCCTATCCTTTCGGAGACCAAGCCATGAATGTTGATAGGGGTGAACACCATCCTTAGGGGACGAAATCAAAGCGCCTCGAGGCGTCACCCTTCTCTCACTTACTTGTAT
This sequence comes from Gentiana straminea, assembly GCA_036785695.1. NCBI lineage: Eukaryota > Viridiplantae > Streptophyta > Magnoliopsida > Gentianales > Gentianaceae > Gentiana > Gentiana straminea. The sequence goes on from JAVUPR010000282.1 coordinate 855,468, forward strand.
CTATAGTAGAGGCCGTGGGGTTGGGCATGTCGCCTCCCCCGCTCCCACTCAATATTTTGGAAGTGGTGGTGGGTTAACTAACCACGTCTTTTTGATGTTAACATAAAAGCACATCAAATCAAGGATTCCGAATGGTGTCGGTAACGTAGGCAAGCCTACCCGTCCTATTCGTTGGAACATATGTGACGGTCGGACGAAGTCGGGTCAAGAGAGCCCCGTTGAGATAAGAAGGAATCACCCTCCGCTCGCCGGTGTAGCTTAGTCTTGCCGGACCCCCGTGCATACATCACACTAGGAGGGTTAAGTCGGTCGAGCCTAGCTCAGTTGACCACCCAACCTATAGGCGAACCGTTTTTATCCAAGATTTATTGTTCTTTTACCATCATTCAATCTCGTAGACACTACGAATCGAAAACGTGATCTCGTTTGGGCTTTAAGGCGGTTCACCGAGAACACACACCGAAAGGCTTAACGATTTCATAACCCGTCCTCGGATCTTTAATTAGTTACTAAATTAATTAATTACCACGTATTAATTAAATTTCAACTAATTACGCGAGTTTGTATACATGCCTATTTTAATTACCAAAATTAAAATTCTACATGTATGCATGGAGTGGATTTATGATATGATGCATGTCATAGCGCAATTCCGATTTTATATCTATTTTATGATCAAACACATAAAAAATAAATTGCGGAAAATTTAAACACCGAGATGGATCGTTGGTACCCCGACTAACCTATTTTCTAAGGAAAAGTAAAAAATTAATCTAAGTCTTCAAATCTCGATCTTTGATCTTGATCTTGAGAAAAACTTCCGGATCTTGAAAATCGGTGAATTTCGACGGTGAATTTCCGATCTCGACACGATGACTGAACGAACGACGAGAGAGGAGGCGTAATATACCAATATATTTTAAAATATATCTATATTTAAATTGTTTTTAAAAAAATCTATATTATCAAATTGTTTTATAAAAACTTATTATTTTTTTTTTTTTTTATTAAAGGCTCTCGGCCAAGTTCAAAAGAAAAGGAAACTTTCTTTTTCTCTTCACGGCAAAACTTATCCAAAAAGAAACTTTAATTCTTTTTTTTTTTTTTTTTTTTGTATACGGCAAAAGGCCTTGCGGCCAAAGGAAAAAAAAAAAATTAGGTTACTAAAAAAAAATTGCTGCCGTGACCTAAAATTAAAAAAAAAAAAAAAATTAGGTTACCCTAAAAAAAATTTGCTGCCGCCGATGGAGAAAAAAAATAAAAATAAAAAAAATAAAAAAATTTAATTAAACAATTTGGCCTCCTCCCGTTTTTACGTAGCGATGATCTTCAACATGTGATCTTCAACACATCATCTTCGTCGTCTCGAACCCGGATCAAAATTAAAAAACAAAAGGTACTACCTTTTACATAATTTTCGAATTACATAATTAAATTACAAGTCTATCTTTCAATTGATGCTAATCAAAAGAGCTACAAAATAGATCTACGGGTAAACAACCAACCCCAATCCATCTCTTCAACCAAGACATTCATAACATAAAAAAATATATGCATGCATCGGCCCCAAAAAAAAAATTTTGGGACAAAAAAATCTACATGTTTACCACTCCTAGATCTAATATTTTATACGTATAAATATAGATCACCTTGGCGACTGATACCACTGTTAGTAATATCATCCGCAACGGAAGCGATTTAAGGATCTAGATCTATAAAATACACGTAATAAAATAACTAGATCTACTCTACAAGGGGGTTGTAGAACATACCTCTTGGATCTCAAAATCCAAGTTGAAGAACCGCAATAGAAAGAACGAACGAAGGTGTGAAGAGCACCACGATCTTCCGTACGTGTGATCCAAGCAACTCCCGGTGGAAGGAAATCCTCGTCTCGAATCCTTCCGATATGCTACCCGGAAAAATCTCCAAGATTTTCCCCTTAAACCCCTTGGCCGAATTTTTTCCTTCTTCTCTCTAAGAGGAGAAGTCGAAATTTCATTGTGTGTTTAAAAGGCTTGGGAGAACTCTCTTTATATAGGAGAGTAAAACTTAGCCTCCAAGGATTTAATAATTAATACAAAATCAATTATAATAATCCCATTAAATAAAAGATAATCCCATAATATTCTAGAACAAATCTAGAATAATATTTATCTTTATTTCTTACCATAAATATTTATCCAATAAATATTTTATGCGCGTATGTCTTATTAAATCACAAGAAAACTAATTTCTTGTTCATTAAAATATGCATTGGCCGAAATTCATCATTGTGACCTAGTCACTATGAATTTTCGACTATGATACACAAATTGGGCCAAGATTATGGAAAATGTCTTTTCCACATATTTAATTATTTAGCCCAACTAATTTAATAGTCCACTAAACAATTAATTCACATATCGTTTTAATAAAGTCCAACAAGAACTAAATTAATATTATTAGGATTCGACGTCCGAGAATAGCTATGCCATATTAGGAGGCACGTCGGGGACCATGGACTAATAATCAGCGGCTCCGATAAATCAAATAAATAATTATCTTACGAACGAATAATTATATTCGATAAATCAATCACGGGAATATGCCACCATAATCCCGTGACCGCACTCCTCCGATTATAAGATTATATTTATCACCTCACGAGAATAATAATAAGCGTCCATTGATATAATCATTACATATGGATTAATCCTCCATAATTTGTTCATTCTAAATCGGGAAGTTACCGTTAACCCTTTTTAGAACATCTTATCCTTATTTACCATTAACCCCCTAGTGATCAATTAATTCATACAACTCACTTTGGTAGCTAATCGGTGTAATATGAACTCCATGGATCGATCGGTTTCTAGGATTAACAAATAAGGGAAGCGTCTATCTACTTCCGTAAATGGAAGGAATGGATTCCGTATACGTGATAACACGGACTACTCACTCAATCCGGTACAATGCCAAGATGGGGTAATTCGGACCACGGACTCGGTGTAATCCTTAACCGTCAAGTCAAACTTCATGCGATTCAAGCAATTTATTGTGATCACCTCGGGATTAAGATATATCCATAAATATGATCATCCATTGATTCGATAAGACTTCTCGATTACGGAATTATATCGTGAACTCTAATCAAATCGGTCCGCCCTATATGATATATCTATCATATATAAATGCCCCATTAGGTTCTCTTAACCGAAAGTCCGGATAAGACAATCACACCTATTGTGTTACGGGGCGCATTAATAGCACGTTAAAGGAGAGACCCGATACTCTCGATTAACTTCACTACGGGCTAATTGTATTTTAAGTACATCTTCACTAACTCAATCCTCCCGTGTATATACCATACAACGAGTTAAGTGATTACATAAACGATATACTTAGGGTTTTCTGTAGTGTAATTACTATTGTCACATCGGTGAATATGAGAATAATAAATATGAATAATAATATCATTTCATTTATTAAATAAAACAATTACAAAATTGTCTTTCGGGCATCACACCTAACATGATGATGGTGTGTAACTTGTTTTCTTTCTTGTAGTGTGGACCTTGGCCGGGCTCTTAGCCCCCGATCCTGGAGTAGGGGTAGGGACCTCACCCACCAAGATGATCGAGACTATCGCTCCTGGAGGTCATCGTTCGACTACAAGGGTAGTGGGGTCACTCGTTGGACCCCGCGTGGCTAACCTATTGGCTGAGCTCGAGGATGACGTGCTGTAGGACCCTCCTCATTCTCCAAGGAATGTGTGTATTCCTACCATAATGGTGGACGATAGGGAGGAGGACGAAGATGAGGAGGAGGAGCCTGAGACTCCTCTAGTACGCCGATCCTCTCGTTCTAGGTCGGAAGATGTGTGTTCAGAGGATAGAAGGGAAAAGAGGTGCCGAGCTGTAACAGGGTTGGGCTCGGAAGATTGTGGTGATAATGGATCTGGAGTTCGGCACGAAGAGGTCAGGGCCGATCTCTCCGCCTCACATCATGCGGCCGACGAGGCACAGGATTTTTCTCAGATGCCCATCATGGATTTGACTGAAGCGGGCTTTGCGGTTATGAGACGGGTAATCCTATCTTTTCGTTCATCTAGTATCAACCTCATCTTGTCTGAGCTATCTTGACTATATGATGTGCTTTTTCAGGGGACAATCGTAGGTGAAGAGATCTTCTGTCGTTTGGTGAGCTCGGCTGCTGATCAGCTGAAAAGAGCTCTTGATCTGAAATTGAAAAATGACCGAATAAAAGAACTTCAAGAGCGCTTGCGGGTACAAGCGGAGCAGACCAAGGATTTACGATCCGAATACGAAGTTCGCCTTCAAGAGTTTATGACCGGACATTTGGAGAGAGAGGCCGAGCTAAGGGATCATGTCTTAAGACTTCGGGGAGAGCTTTCGTCCGCCGAGGCTTCCGACCAGGCTGTCAGTGATTACAAGTCGTCTCCTCGCCTGGTCGAATCTTCAAAGCGGTTGTTGAGTCCTGTCGTAAGGGCTATTTATACGCGGGGAGTTGATGATTGTCGGGCCCATCGCCCCGACCTTACAATTGATAGTTTGGCTCACCCTTTCCTGTATGCTCCTGACACCGAATTAGACTATTCTGTTCGGGTGCAAGAGTTTCAAGCAGGGGTGGATCTTGAAGCAAAGTACCCTCTGTGAGGATTACTCCTAATTATTGATTGTAGACTTTGTATTTTGTCAAGTTTTTAATGAAAATATTTGGTTTTATTGTTTAGTTGCTCTGTTTTGTTTGTTCTTTTATTTGTTTAGTAATATGGTAGCCCCCTAGTACGGCATGCCTATGATTATTCAGGGATGGTGTACTAGCGTGGTTGTGAATTTGATTGCGCAATCGGGTTGTGTCGAGATAGTGTGGGCAAGGCCAGTTGGGACTGACGACTTGCCTAAAAAGCGTGCGAGCAGGGCCAGGCTAGTGCTGACTTCTCAACGAGCAAGGCCAAATCGGACTGACGACTTGCCTAACATGCCGAACGTGCCATGTCAGACTGGCGCTAACTTCTCGAACGAGCAAGGCCAGATCGGACTGACGACTTGCCTAAAAAGAATAATCACAAAATCGTAACAAAATATTTTATAAATAAATGATAGCAATTTTATGGAAGAGTAATGGTACATAAATAACAACTAGGTCGAATCCGATCGCAGGGCACTTTTCATGGATAGAACCTTCTTAGGTTGTTGGCGTGCCAGCTTCTGGGGATGGTTTTCCCCTGAGAGTCTGCTAACGGATAAGCATCCTTTCCATGTACCTTTACCACTTTGTATGGTCCCTCCCAGTTTGGATCTAGCTTGCCTTCAGGGCCTTGTTTACTGACTTTGTTTTTAAGGAGGACCAGATCTCCCTCCCTGAAGTATGAGTGCTTCACTTTGTTGTCGTAGTATTGAGAGATTCTCTGCTTATACTGTGCCATTCGGATGAATGCTATGTCCCTATTTTCCTCTAGGTCGTCCTTGGCATGTTTGAGTTCTGCTTCCATATCTATTTTTTCATAAAGCTCAAGCCTTGGTGAGGGCAGTCCGATCTCGGCAGGTATGACGGACTCACTTCCACAAGCCAGGGATAAAGGTGTTTCTCATGTGGCTGAGTTTGGGGTTGTTCGGTACGCCCACATAATGTTTGGTAGATGCTCTACCCAACTCTCTCCTTCCTCTTCGAGCCTCTTCTTTAGGCCTACTTTGATCTGTCTATTTGTTTGTTCGACCTGTCCATTAGCTTGTGGATAGCCTACTGAGGTAAAATGCCGAGAAATTCCTAACTCTGCACACCAGGATCGGACACCTTTATCTTCGAACTGTGTTCCATTGTCTGATATCAAAGCCTTTGGAATTCCATATCTATAGACAATATTCTTCCAGATGAATTTCTGAATAACTTTTGCGGTGAATGTGGTGAGGGGCTCAGCTTCCACCCACTTAGTGAAATAGTCCACAGCTACTATAAGGAATCGGAAATTACCCAGGGCCCGGGGTAGTGGTCCGACAAGGTCGACCCCCCACTAGTCGAATGGCCAAGCCGCGACCAAGGGTGTCATCTGTTGTGAGGCTAGATGGGATACATTGCTATGTACTTGGCATGATCTGCACTCGCGGACAAGGTCTTCGGCATCTTGCTGCATGGTCGGCCAAAAGTAGCCGAATAGTCTGCATTTGCGTGCCAACGTCCGAGCTCCTGGATGGTTTCCACAGATTCCTAAATGAATTTCACGGAGTAGATAGTTCCCTTCTTCTTCGGTTGCGCATCTGAGCCAATGGGCGACGAAGGATTTCCTGTAAAGTATGTTGTCGAAAAGCGAGTACCTTGCGGCTCGGAATTTCATCCTTCTTGCCAAAGTTTTGTCTTCCGGTAGTATTTCATCGCGGAGGTAGGATACTATGGGATCCATCCATGTATCCTTCTGAGTAATGGGCTGAACTTCATGAGCGTCATAGCTTTCTTCCTGCAGTAGTTCTACCAATATCTTCTTACTATGTGTAAAGTTAGATGCTATCTTTGAAAGGGCGTCAGCCCGCCGGTTCTGAGATCGGAGAACTTACTCGATAAGGACGGTATGGAATGCTTTAAGCCGAGCGTTGGCCAAGGCTAGATATTTTTTCATAGGCTCTTCCTTGGCATCATATTCTCCTTTCACATGATTGACTATTAACTGGGAATCACTATATACATGTAAACACTTCGCTCCCAATTTAGCTGCCAGACTGAGTCCGGTGATCAGAGCTTCATATTCGGCCTCGTTATTGGTGGCCGGGAATCCGAACCGAAGGGCGTAGGGAAATTCTTCACCTTTTGGGCCGATGAGAAGGAGGCCCGCGCCTGCTCCGTCTTTGTTAAAGGCCCCATCAACGTATAACATCCAAGACTCGTCCTCGTTTCTTGATTGACGTTGTTCGATAATGATGGTTGTTTCCTCAGCAAGAAAGTCTGCTAATGCTTGTGCTTTGACAGCTGTTCGGGGGCGAAAGTCAAGGTCATACTCGGCCAGTTCTACTACCTATTTTGCCAAACGCCCCGACGTCTCTGGCCGGGATAAGATCTGTCGAAGAGGCTAGTCGGTAATCACAATTAATGAGTGCGCCTGAAAGTAAGGTCTTAGCTTCCGGGAGGCGTGTACAGGGATAGTGCTAGCTTTTCGGCATCGGAATATTTTGAAGGATGTAGGAGCTCAGATCTAAACGAATTAGATCTATGTGCAGCGGATGGATCACGACTCATACAACACAATACATGATTAAAGGACTTAAACTACTACAAGGGGGTTAAGATCATGTTACCAATATCGGGAAGAGACGCCTTGATCTTCCGATGTGTTCTCCAAACGGCGGTTGGTGGATACCCTTCTTGATATGAGAACCTCCTTGATATGCAACACCAAGAAAAACTCCAAGTTTTTCTTCAACCAGAACCCCAAGACAAGTAACAATTTTTTTTCTCTCTTTTAGTGTATAGGTCAAAATTTCCCTTTTTTCATTATGTCTTGGAAGAACTCTCTTTATATAGGAGAGTAAATCCTTGGCCTCCAAGTTTCTAATTAATTAAATAAATAATTAAAAAGAAATCACAATAAAGGATAATTCCATTTATAAAAGATTGTGATTAATCAATCAATCAATTACAAATCAATCATATTTTATTAATCATTAATCACACAAGAAAATCAAATCTTGCATTTAATTAAGTATGAGGCGCCATATACATTAGGTTTTAGGCCCACAGAAAATGTCTTTTCTGTGTATTATATTATTTAGCCCAACTAAATAATATACATGCATATCAATTAATTAGCCCAGCCAATGAATTATCACTGAGGCCCAAATAACAAGATTATTAGTCCGAATTACAGAAGCCACATCGGGGACCATGGACCTATAATCAGTAGCTCCAATAATTAATTATTCATCAAACAGAATAAGTAATTAATTATTAATTCCGGGATTACGCCACCATAAACCCGAAACCGAACTCTACCGATTATAGATGTATACTTATACTCAACCCATAGAGTGAATAAGCGTCCATTGATATAATCACTACATACGGATTAACCCTCCATGCATCGTCCATTCGAGAGGGAAGTCTCGTGAACCCGACTCAGAATATCTTATCATTATTTACCATTAACCCCTTAGTGATCAATTAGTTCACATATCTGACTAGTAGCCAATTAGTCTAAATATGAACTCGGCCGATCGATCACTTTCTTAGGGCTAACAAATAAGGGGACTGTCTCTCTACTTCCCGCAGGAAGGAATGGATTCCATGTCTGTGAAAATCAGAACTACTCACTCATCAGGAGATAGTGCCAATGGGAAGTGGATTGGAACACATATCTAAGTGAACCGTAACTAACACATCAAATACTACCCCGAGACAAGCAGCACCCTGTGATCACCTCAGGATTAAGGTTGATCCATATATGATCATCTAATGATTTAATAAGATTCCTCGATTACTGAATTATACCGAGAAATACATATTAAATCGGTCCAGTCAATCCTCTAACAGTTTAAGTATATTACCACAGTTTAAATACTAACAGTTTAAGTATATTACCACTAACTCAATCCTCACGTGTAATCCATACACTGAGTTAAGCGGTTACATACTGATATACTTAGGGTTTGCAGCAGTGTATTACTTTACAAGTACAAAGCAAGTAATAAGGTGAGATAAATTCTGTCATCCATTATTAAAAACAATTACATAAATTGTCTTTCGGGCACTACATCTAACATATTTGATCTCTGGGCCACGAAGGGCTTTTCTAACGTAAAAGATCGGTTTTTAGGTGCTATCCTGCTCCTTGACGAGGATCGCACTGATGGCTTCACCGCATGCTGCCATGTATATAAATAGGGTATCCCTGGTTGCGGTGATGTCAACGTGGGTAGTTCGGCTAGAAACGCTTTCAGATCTTCAAAGGCTTGCTGGCAACTTTCATCCCATTTGAACGGGTTAGCTTGCTTTAGAATCTTGAAAAAAGGCAGAGCTCGCTGAGCCGATTTCGACAGGAAGCGTCTGAGTGCAGCTATCCTTCCTGTTAACCTCTGTACTTCCTTGATGTTTCTGGGTGTCGGCATCGTCCTCAATGCGTCTACTTTGTCTGGGTTGGCTCTGATACCTTATTGTGATATCATGTAACCTAAGAAATTTCCGGTCCGAACCCCGAAGGTACACTTTTTGGGATTAAGCTTTATTTGTGAAGCTTTGAGCACCTCAAAAACCTCTCTCACGTCTGCTAAGTACTGCTCCAAGGATTTGCTCTCGATCAACAGGTCGTCCACATATACTTCCATACACTTCCCTATTTGATCTTTAAATGTTTTATTGACAACCCTTTGGTAGGTTGCTCCAGCATTTTTGAGGCCGAATGGCATGGTTCGGTAACAATATGTGATGAATGAGGTTTTTTCAGCATCACGGGGATCCATAACAATCTGATGATATCCTCTGTAAGCATCCAAAAAACCGAATATCCCAAAGCTTATAGTCGAATCCACCATTCGATCTATGCGGGGCAGGGGGTAAAAATCCTTTGGGCAAGCTTGGTTGAGGTCGGTAAAGTCTACACACATCCTCCAGCTGCCATCTGGTTTCTTTAATGGGACAGGGTTTGCCAGCCACTCGGAGTAACTCACTTCGTGAATGATGTTGGCTTGAAGTTGCTTAGTCACCTCTTTCCACACGGCGTCTATCCGTTCTTGGGCGAATTGTCTCTTTTTTTGTCGGACAGGCTTCCGAGCTGGATCAGCGTTTAGCTGGTGCATGGCCAGACTCGGGGATAATCCTGGCATCTCCTTCGTCATCCAGGCGAACACTTCCTTAAATTCCTTTAGCAGGGCTATTAGCCATTTCTTATGCGAGTCGGGAATCCATACTCCCACCTCGATGGTTCGATCGTCTCGGCCCTCCCACAGGAAAACTGCTTCTGTCTTGTCATCCGAGGACCAGGTTTCATCGCGTTCGGGTAGTAGCTCTTCAATGGAAACCGGGGCAGCTCCGAGGTCTTTGCCTGTTTCAGAAGTAACGCAGCTTCTTACCTGACACACATCGCCTATGATCTCTACGGGATTCCCATCAGCTAAGAACCTCAGGCTATTGTTGGCGAGGGATATAACGGCTTGTAAGCCGATCAACGGGGGCACCCCAACACTATATTATAAAGGGATGGAGCTTTCACCACCACATACTCAACTGGAAGAGTTCGGCCTAGAGGGGGCCGACCAAAGGTGGTCGAAAGGATGATAATACCCTCGGGATACACAGGAGTCTCGGCAAAGCCGAACAAAGGGGTAGTTGCTAGGGCTAATTCAAAGCTATCCAAACGCATTAAAAGAAAGGTAGAGTGGTACATGATACTAACCGCACTTCCGGTGTCAATACAGATGCGCCTTACCATATTTTGCTCCATCATGGCTTCGATCACAAGGCCACTGTTGCTGACTTCCATAGGAATGGGATCCACGGCGCTGTACACCACTTCCTTGACAAATCTTCACTTTTTCCAGGATGTTGGGGAATAGCCGCCGTGTTCTCCGAGGTTAATATTCACGCTCTTCATCTTCAGACAGGTTCCACAGACGAATTACTCACTAGCAAAAGAGGCCCTCATTCTAGCACCAATTGACGATTCAAAAATCATCTCCTTCTAATTTAGGGTTCTTACTCTTGGTGATAGCCTGGAGAAACTTTCAGAATATGAAGATTCAAACGAGGGTGATGATCTAGAAATCGTCAAAATAATACTCTAGACTCGTTTTCTTGATTACAACCTATGGACGCTTCAAGAACGCAGAAAAACGTTGATAGAGGGGGTGATTTAATTTGTTTTCAGACTGCACTTGATGATGATCAAACTGCGTACGTATCCAATGGTTCAATTGGAATCAAGTCTTCGTAGTTCCTTAGGTATTGTTTATATAAAGGGGCTTATGCCCTAGGGTTTAGTGCGGCGTGTCTATGATGGACACTGATCAACGTGTTCCCTAAGGAAAAGATTATGTTCAATAAGTCTCCTTGATTTTAGGAGATAAATATGGTATTCAAATATTCGTATTAAATGACAGAGATTGGAGCCTTTATGGCTCAGGATTCTTTCGTAGTTATCTGATTATTATACACGTGAGGGACAAGATTAGGGACGGGCCCTGGCCGACCCTAACCAGACTGTGGGAGCCGACCTACATAGATCGGGAACGATGGCCGAGCTCCCCCTGTCACAAGATCGTACAAGTCAGGGAACTCATCCCGAACGCGCGATCGGCCAGGGTTCGGTCCAAAGTTGAGAAGCTGAAGGCGTCGAACCTACCAGAGGGTCGGACTCGGGTCCAGGTGATGTGAATCAGGATCCATCATATATCTCACTTTTAAGTATTCTTATATTATTATCTAATTATTATTATAATACTATCCTCAAAATTAGCCGGCGATGTTACGGGGCCGATAGCCGAGCCCCCAGGGACCGTTATCGGGAAGTCAAGTACAATTTCTCTCTTTACCAGGTGCCGAGTCACTAAAAAGGGTGCCACGTGGGCATGCCCATTTTCTGGCAGCATCAGGCTGGAAGAGAAGTGATTCACAATCTTCACGTCTCTAAGAAAGAGCGGCCTCTTGCAGAGAATGTGATATGTGTCTATTGCTCTCTTTGTCTTGTGCCTTGAATTTGTTACGGTTTAAGCTTATGCTATTTATTTCACGTTAGGATCTATTCCTTGATATTATCATTGATAACGATTTATGTTGGGTCCACCGTGCCTTGCACGGCTCACGTTCACTAGTATATAAGAGCAACTCCAATGGTGCCCTTGAAACAACACCCGTTTTTTCTTCTCGGGTGAATTATAGCCACAGTGGGCCTTTCAACCATCCCAATAAATAAAATTCTCTACCCCTCCCTTGTTATATCAGGTGAAGGCAAAATGAAACTTTTGGGAAAAGATTATAAAAAAAAAGGAAATATATTGCAAGTAGGGTATATTTTCTTTAGATTTTTGTCCAGAAGGACAAAATTATCAAAAAATCGGGATTGAAGGACACTGTAATTTAATCAGGACAAAAGTAACAATTATGAAGTAACAAATATAAAGTAACAAATGTGGAATAAAGTAAATATGAAGTAACAATTGTGAAACACAAAGTAATATTAACACGTGAAGTAACAATTTTAAAGTAACAATTGTGATTTTTGTCCTTTATAATCATGAAAATGTTACTTTTGTCCTTTCAGACTCATTTATTAATTTTTTTGTCCTTGTGGCCCCTTCCCCCTATTTTCTTTTTATGTCAATTGATTAGAAAGAGAAAAGTTGTTTTTAAGGAGTGTATAGAGGTTGCTTATTGGAGTGAATTATTTTTTGGTTGTTGAAAAAGTGTAATTGAAAGGAAAACGATGTGTTTGTAGAGTGTAATTAAGGGTTACCGTTGGGGTTGCTCTAAGGCCCTGTTTGGATTGATTGATTTGAAGGGAAAGGAAATGATATGATTTGGATGGATTTAAATTTTGGTGTTTGGATTGTTTTAGTTTGATAAAAAGGAAAGGAGAGTAAGGAAGAAGGAAGGATAAGTTTCTTTAAAAATTGGGTGGTCTCGTTTCCTTCCAAAACATGTGAGAAACGGAAGGAAACAATACATTTTTCTTATAAATGTCTTGACAATCCGTGTATCTCTTTTCTTTTGTCATGCAGTTCGTACTAAACACTCAAAATGCTTCACAATCCCTCCTTCCCCTCTCCTTTCTTTTTTGTTACTATCTTTCCTTTTCCTTTCTATGTAAATCCTTCAATCCAAACGGAGCATAAATAAATAAAAACCCACCGCCTAAGTCCGTAATCCGCAAACCGCTATTAAACCAAACGGGTCCAGTCGTCTAATGTAACAAATTGGATACAGCGAACAGAGTCAGAAATCTCCTCAGCGACGAAGCCTAGAAAATTCTCTGCAAGCTCCGATCTCCTTCGCGTCGACAGTTTATCGAGCGCACGATGGTCTGTGAAAAATGTTAGTGCAACGCCTAGATGTTTCTGAGCATCAGTTTTTTTCGCGTATTCTTTCTTTTCGTTGAACCGAGTTTGCGATTTTTGATATTGGATGTTTTTTGCAGGTGAGAAGAAATTGTCAAAGGTAATAGTTCCGGACAAATGGAAGGATGGAGCTCGTAATGTTACTGAAGGCGGCGGCCGAAAGATCAACGAGAACAAGCTTCTGTCTAAGAAAAACAGGTTCAATTAGGGTTTCTCTATTTTTTTGACCTCCGTCGATCGTCTAATTTTTTGCATCGGAAAGAATATAATTTCTATATTTGTTTCATTGTTGGCTGGTAATTGTTAAAAACTTGTTTTTACATATTTTTGCTCGCTTGTGTTGCTCGTGTCCATTACACAAGTGCCATGGAACGGATGTTTTACCTATTTGGCGCACCTTGTTTGACCCCTTACTAGGTTTCTCTTTGATTTAGCCAAAAGGGTGTGGTGATAGCGTTTCTCACTGTTAGGATCAAACGTTTACCTTCCTTATATGTTCAAGGTGTGGGCAGTCTCTCACAACACTCTCCTTCATGTAGTGTTAATATATCTAGTGTTAATATATCTGGTTTTATGTGCTTATGACCTGTGGGGTTATATTTTCTCCCACTATTTAGTTTTTAAAGGTGTCTAGCATTGGGAAACAGTTAAATCTTTTCGATGTTAGATGCATGGAATGCATCCAGATGACAATGGAGGTTTTTTTTTTTTTTTTTTTTTTTTTGTGTGTGTGTGTGTGTGTTGCTGGTGTCCATTACACAAGTGCCATGGAACGGATGTTTTACCTATTTGGCGCACCTTGTTTGACCCCCTTACTAGGTTTCTCTTTGATTTAGCCAAAAGGGTGTGGTGATATCATTTCTCTCCTTCGTGTAGTGTTAAGATATCTGGTTTTATGTGCTTAAGACCTGTGGGGTTATATTGTCTCCCACTATTTAGTTTTTAAAGGCGTATAGCATTGGGAAACAGTTAAATCTTTGATGTTAGACGCATGGAATGCATCCAGATGACAATGGATTTTTTTTTGGGGTGCGCGTGTGTGTGTGGATATTTCCCCCATTGGACTAGGTTCTTGACTTGTCAGTTTTTGTGAAGTTATTCAACCATTATTCAACATGTGAGTCTTAAGCAAGACTAATATGATCGAGCTCGTGTAATCTTTATCTTTATAAGCTTGCTTGTTTATCTGTTTGTCTGATTGCGTTAGCTGATATACTAGTGTTAGTTTCTATGAAGCTGAACAAATTTGTAAACGATTATATAAATGCTCAAATCTGCTTTTGAATATGTCGGAGCCTTAAACCAGTCCATTTGAAGTTGCCCTTAAATCCGAAACTTTAACAAAGCTCAATCTTCTTTATTGTTGGAAGTTTAAATGATCTTGATCTCCACCTTTGCTGAAAGGCTGTCCCATCTACTCAACGATTCAGTAGATAAACAGCTGAACACAAATTTGAAGGATCGGGTTATAACTTGTGTACACCCGTATCCTGTTTTCTACACCTGCACTTTGAGAGCAGACTCGTTTATTACTTTTATTGACTTCATTATATCTCTGCTTGCTTTTTAAGGTGTGGCTTTTCTCTTTCTGTGTAGATGGACTCCTTATGGAAAAACCAAGTGTATGATTTGCAAACAGCAAGTACATCAAGATGGTAAATATTGCCATACATGCGCCTATAGCAAAGGTGAAGTATCTTTTACTTGGGTGTTGTTGTGGTAAAGCAGCCATTGCTATTATATAATAATAATATGGGGGTCTAACATGTTCTTATCATTTGTAGGAGTATGTGCCATGTGCGGTAAGCAAGTGCTGGACACCAAATTGTATAAACAAAGCAACGTGTGAAGAAGTTTATTTGGGCGTCTTTTATGTACTCTCTACTTGTCTACATTTACTAACTTTTCCCCAAATTGAATGAGGGCTCAAGCATTATCTTTTACTCTTGTAAGCATGCCAGATAGTAATCAATGACATTAGATTTCAATTTCAAGTATTCTGTTGTATTGTGTGGCTGGTTTAAGGGCACTTTCTTGGAAATTATTGTTCCTGTTTTTCCAAGAGCATTTTTACCACTGTTATGAACGAAAACTTGATGATAAATTCGAGTGTTCGAAAGAGGCGCGTGTACTTGGAAGATGGTCATGGTAAATTTTCATAATGGAGTGTGTTTATTGCATCACACCATATATGTATGTTCAAATGGCATTCATGTCTTTGGTATGATCAAACTCCCTGTGTTCGAACACTCCTCGAATATCGCTTAACAACAATGAAACATGTTCGCCTTAATATTTTTTGTTAGATTCGCCTTGATATTCGCTTAACAACAATGAAACTGAACATTGAGCATGCCTCGAAGATGAGGTATTTGAATTGTTGAAGTGCATTGACAATTCATGTTTATTGTAAAACAAGGGTTAGGTGTTTTCATTTTCTTCGATTATATATTTCATCGCCTTCGTAGTTTTATGTGTAATTTGTTCACATCGATGATGGTATCCGTTACACAAGATCGTATGCAACGATAAAAATACGACTCTAACAATACAACATATGCAGAAATTACAATTGTAGTAGTTTATATCCTCTGTTGAAGAAGCCATTGGAAAATGTCAGACTGTTTCAGGTATCAAGTATATAAAAAGCCTTTAGGGTATCCACAATGGTATCACCTCAAACTACTCTTTATTTGTCTCGTTTTATGTTCCAGTTACACTTTTTCAACATCCTATAAAAATTATACTCCAACAATCTATCTCTATACACACCTTTACCAACGTGTTTTTTTTTTTCTTTTCTTCCTTCTATCCAACTTACAAACCCAAGAGCTGTTGTCTCAAATGATTCACCCACTTCCGGGTCCGAATCAAAATTCTTCATTTCTGCTGTCAATTAAGCCCTCACCAATTCTACTACTTGGGTTTTGATCCTCCAGAATTTTTCAACACAAGAAAATTATTGAATTTACACAAGACTGCAACCTGTATGTTCTGGACTATTTTTCAATCCTCAACCAAATCTGAAGAAGAATCAAAGGTTTTTCAAGCAATTTGCGTCGGAAAACTAAATTGGGGTAAAAAAGGTTTTTTTTTTTTTACGGAAAAAAAGTTTTCTTTGATAGGAAATATTTTATAGTTCTTGCAGATCTCTTGGATGAATCACATAAAAACTCTGAAAAGGTAAATTTGAAACAGATGAAGGAGATGGTGTGGTGGGAGAGAGAAAGAAAAGGGACAGATGAAAGTGGTACTGCTCCTGTTAAGTGACCCTTCAAATTTACCGAGCCTGCTAGTTTTTATTAGGGATTGGGGGTGGGAAAGAGGTTCCATTGTGGAGACCAAGTGCTCCAATTCACCACCCTATATCAATTTTAGAGGCAGAGTAAAATCCACGACTTTGGCCACTCTTATACCCCATTTGTTTATCTGTGTCTGTCCAAATTTAACCGACTTTTAAAATAAATTGGAGAAAAGAAAAAAAAAAACGACACCGCAATGTGTCTGTCAACTTCACAACCATAAGATTATGCATCAAAAGCACAAGGCAGTAAGGCCAACATCTCGTTAATAATGCAACACTTCATAACCACAACAAGGAGTTCTTTAGAAAAGCTACATAATGCAGCGCCATCACAAGGTTTTGAAGGGTATAGATAGCAAGTACAAAAGTGGGAATAAACGATAATAACCTTTGAAAGTAAAAAAATTATAATTGAAACAAAGACAAACACCTTAATAGTAAGAATGTATACATGCAATAGTATAGATTTATGCATAAACACCAGTAGCTACTGGAAAAACTTCAGAATTAATACACAATTACATATATCAAAGGAATTCTCCAGTTTGTTGCAGCAGGGGGGGCAGCTGTTTAGAAACCATGAAGCTTGATGTTTTCCTTCTTCACAATACCAGCCTAATAAACGATTGATTGACAAAAGAAAACACCAATGATTAGTAAAAATGCAGTACGGGCTGTTTAGTATTTCAACCAACTTATTATTTATGCAAGGGAAGCTAAAATATGCACTCTCAATTGATGGATACCTCAACAAGGAATGTTGAAACATTCTTCCTCTGATCACCTTGAAGCTGGATAACCTATATCCGGAAAACAATCATTCAGACAAAAATTATTAGCTACAACAAATGGAAGAGGAATACAAAAACAGCAATCAATGAGACGTTGCTCTAGTGGTAAAAAAACACGCTAAGGCACTCCTGAAGACTACAGACTCGAGTCCCGTTGTGTGGATATTCCAAGTCCACGTATAGTTCGGCAGCAGCATTTGTCTTGCAAGGGACAGAAAACAAAGACAAAAAAGGTTTTACCTGGCCAAGTTCAGGATCCTGAACAACAGTACCATTGCAGCAAAACTCCTTCTTAAGGTCCTTGAGTATTTTGTTATAGCTGAATTCCTTCTTCAAACCCTGCACAGTTGTCAGGCTTTTCCTACCATTGCGCTGCTGTATGCGTATATGAACATATTCCTTTGTCCCCGCACCTGAGTTATCAGCATTTGCCTCGGCGAATGGATCTGATAATCATATAAGCAAATGGTTCACACTTCATATCATATCATGATAGACTAATTGAATTTACCCAAATCAGAAATTATGGCAGATGAAACCAGGTATTGGCACAAGGATAATTTGGTACATGTGAGAAATAATTGAAAATTATCATTCATTTGAGCATATTAGCATCAGTATATATACTTCACCAATCAACAACTAATCATCTGGTTAAGAGAGGTAACTTCTACTTATAATTCAACAGCAAGCAGCAGCCACTATTGATTAATATGTTCTAATTTCCCTACCTAACCATCTAATCAGAACAGACAATTGTAATGAAACAATTGATCTTGCCATTACATCTTGTCGTTCTTACTAGTGCATGTAACCAAGTTTCCTCCTGGGGGAGGTGCATATCATGTGGTACATCTTCTATCAGCTAACAACCCTCCATAATCAACATCATTGCATGTTTCCAATGTCATAATGTTCCTCTTTTTGAACGGGATACCGTTCTCAGGGTTACCTTTTAAGTATTGCAGAACTTTGTTAACAGCTTTAATGTGAGATTCTTAAGGATATAAACCTATTTACAACACATACAACAAATGAAATTGCCAAGCCTTGTATGTGCCAAGATAAGGTTCTTCCTCCAGGTTACAATGTAAGAAAGCGTTCTTAACATCATATTGTTGTAGTTTACACCGCAAATAACAAAAAGAACACATACTCTGTTCGTTTTTGCAACAACAGGAAAGGTCTCAAAGTAAGTGATTCCATAAGTAGTGTCCCCCTTGACAACTAGTCTTTCCTGGTACCATTCAACATGCTTTGTTCTTTTCAAGTGCTTCTATCTCGACTTACATATGCGGCATCCCTCCACTTCACTCTTAATGCCTCATCAGATAGATTGCTTGGAGCAGGTATTAAATGAAGGTTGTTTAAGAAGATTCAGTACGTAAGTGAGGTTTTGATAGGTCATAAATACTTATAATGGATGCTTGGTATTGATCCCCTCTCCAAGAGCAATTAGTAGTGCAGTATCATCAGGTTTTTTGTGTCACTGAAATGGGAAATATATCCAAGAGGGGAGGAAGTAACATAACAAGTTTAAACATCATGATGAGCAGGAAGTTGAATTTGTATTCGCCGAGAAACAAGTGCGTTCATCCTGTATTACACTTCCAGTGGTGGAGAGCAAAAATATTCTACATCAACTTTAACATATTGAGTGACATCTTGCTGTACACATATGGCACTAGAGAGGGTTCAAAAAATGATTTAAAGGATGTTCAGACTCAAACATATTTACTGGACTTTGAAACATCAGAGAGGTATATGTCATTCATTCAGCTCTGATACATTTCTCTTCATGAAGATGAGAGGATTGGAAATACGATTCGTCTTCTGTTAAATGTGACATCAGCAGACACGTGGAGTTTTCTGGTGGGGAAATGATAACACTTTTAACCTATCTGTGTATTAGAGTAATCAATGGAAACACGTCTAAAAGTCCTATGTTCTGAATAGGAATGTGAACAGAGCAACACACCAGGTATAATAAGAGAAATTCTTAAGAGTTTATGGGACTTTCTGAATCTAAGACATAGGTAGGAAGTCTGTTAACGAGATGAGTTGCAGTCAGTACGCCTCATCCCAATAGTTCTAAGGAGCATCTTTTTATGAAAAAACAATGCTCTTGTGACACTTACAAACTGACCTTTCTTTACGCTCTGCCACCCCATTTTGTTATGGGGAGCTAACGCAGAAAGATACATGAATAATACTGATAGAGATCGATTGAAATAGCATTAGGCAATCTCATTTCTAAACCACTTGATTTTCACACCGAATTGAGTCTTCTTAATCATACTGTATCAAGTGGGCATGATATATTTTTCAATAGACAAAGCCATGTTACCGAGTACAGTCATCAATAAAGGATACAAACTACCTAAACCCTGATACATTTGGTATAGTAGATGTTATGCATAAGAAAGAAAGTCAACGTGTTCTGTTATTACTCACGACAAGGAAGCTCTTTTTTACAAATTCACATTCATTACAGCGAATATATTCCAAACTAATACACAGTAGCAGCCCAAAAGATGGGACTGATTTTCTTAGGGCCTTGCTTCCTGTTAGTTATTCTTTTCCTTCTTTAATAAATTTTCTTCTAATTGGTCCATAAACCTACAAACTATATCAAAATGCACGGATCTTCATATCAGATACTTGAGAAAACCCAACGGGCACGCGGTCAAGATTCAATTCCCTTTTGAAACTAAGTTGTTTTAACTTTTAAGTGAGAAAAGGATTAACAGAAGACACTGCTCTTTGTTAGCACACTTTGACTTCATCATACACCCAACCAACAACAATAATGCATCTACCATCCACCAACCCGCATTTCCATATTTTTACACTAACAATTATTTGGAGGTAATCTTTTGCGTCTTTAAATAACTGAAGAAGATAACCCTCAAAGAAGTTTTGCATCTTCAAAGACATTTAGCATCTTCGCAGTAAATTGTTTTTTTTTTTTTTTTGTTTCTTACCCACTTTAATTATCTAGTTTTCTGATGTTTGTGGTTTGGTTTAGCAAGTAACTAGAGTCTAGAAGTGCCTGCTGACAAGATTCACATACAATTTCGTCCAACTTATGACTAGTAAATATAATAAAGTGGCTTGCAGTGGGAAAGTGTTTTTCGAGCTGTATCCACACATCAAAGCCAACAACTCATCAAAGATAAACACGCACCAGTTTTAATTGAGGTAATAAAGGACGAAGAAAATGTAGACAAGAAAGGATCTACAACAAAGAAGCACAAGGCTTTGACCCCTAACTTCAATTAAACAGGAACCAACACTATACCACAGTAATATAGTGAGAAAAATAAAGAATTAAGACAGCCTTCAAGACCAAGAAATACATTCGGAAAGATGCACATACCGAATGCGCTGGGAACTTCTAGGTCGAGCTCAGACATGAACCTTGCTGCATGATTGAAGAGGAGAGAAAATTAAAGAAGAAAGAAAGTTCAAAACAAGCATGCATTTACTTTTAAAAAAAAAATCTGAAAATTAATTGAACAAAAGAACAAACAAATAAAGCATAAAATTTCAGATATGAGATTTCAAGTACTATAAGGTGTAACAGAGAATATTTAAGACAATCCAGCCAGAACGTCCTCTTTCGCTTGCTACTTAGGTCAGTAGGGAATCCATTGCACCATAACCAAAAGAAGTATCACACCAAATACAAGTAGACACGAATACAGAATACTTGTAGCAAATGAGAACACCTGCACCTTTTTTTTATAGAATCTAGCAATATGACATTTTGCCTTTCATTAAGACACATTGAATGGAAGTAAAATGCAATTGAATGATCCATGACATTGAAGGTCATTCTAATTTTAGCAATAACAAACTCCTAAGATGCTAAATGATATGACAAAGGACCAAAATAGTCGATGCGAATAGCTTTGTAACATGTTACTTTGCTAATAAAAAATGTCAAACATCACTAAACACTCATGTTTATCACATGAAACCCAGAAGGGAGAAAGGCAAACAATACACTATAAAGCTTGGTGTGATAAGAAAATTCAATTGGCATTAGAAGAGTTTTACGGAAGTATGATTCTCCCAAGTGCATATATATGAGCCATAGTTTTGCTCGAATCGAAACACTAGAAAATAAGGCAAACAAAACTACTGATATTAACATTTAAAGGTCAACTTTTAGGCCAAACAAAGCCCAAATATCTTTCTTTTTTTTTCTAATTCAATTCGATCTGAAGTTATGTTCTTCGCCCCATCAAATCCAGTGAATACCCAAAACCAAGAATTAACACCGGTGATGAAAAAAAAAATATATATATATATGGCCAAACCGTTGCAATTCTCCTAAAGACAATACAGAAAAGGCAAACAAATAAATTATGGCACCAAGAATCTCCACACAAGACAATAATACAATTCCAATAAAGAACATGAGGGATTTAAATTTCGAGTAAGAGAAGCAAAAGATGGATGTTCCAAAGAAGAAAAACCAAAAAAAAAAAACCCTAATCTAACAACGCATGGATATCATCTCAACTGATATGATTGCTTTGTGTAACATATGAGGAGGCGAAATATTACAAGATAAAAATTACCTGAAACAGGAAATTAAACCGAATATGAAGCCTTCGCAGACAAGATTGAAATTGAATTCCAAGATAGCAACGAGAATAGAAAGAAGAAGACGAAGAGTACTTGCGGACTAGGGATTTTGCCTGTAATTTGTTGTTGTGTCTCAACGCCAGATTTCCGACCCCTTATAAAGGCGGAAAACGTAAAAAAGTAAAAACAGTTTCATCAACAAATTAAATTAAATATATATATATATATATGGGAATATGGTGAGGAAGGACAACTATTGATCTTATTTGGGTCATAAGGACACCCAATATGTTTGATGGGTGAGAAGGACAAAATTAAAGTAAACATCCTATTATACCCGCCCCTTCTTCGGCTTGCAGATGCTGGTCAACCTCTATTCGGATCTGCTCTGGGTTACTATTTGTTTCTCCCTGATCAACGCCCATATATTGCTCTAAAGTATACTGTTTAAATTCAAGATATGAATTCAATGATTTTCTTTTATGCTGTTTTGGTGAATCTTTTATATTTGCAGCTTTGCTTTATTTGGTCTTACATTAGAACATCAAGCCATGTGATTCCAGTGTGAAAAGGCTTGTAAATTTTTGTATTGCTGTCCCGGTTTTCTGCAATTTACAGTTTATGTTCTTCATTTTTCCTCATCTATCTTTCTTCGAATCTTGTAAAGATGATGCAAATTAACATGGTATAAGAGCTTCATACTCTGTTTTTGATCTAAAGATTTGAGTTTTTTTTTTTTTTTTTTTTTTTTTTTTTGAGGGATAAAGATTGAGTTCTAATCAATCTTTTCCATCTAGCAGTTACTATTTGTTTTTTTACTTTAGCTTAGGTTAAATGAAATTTTAACGTTACTACATTTTTTTATGTAACTTTATCTATTTTACGGGTTGTTACTACATTTACGGGGTTGATACGACTTGTTTTTTTGACTGTTACTACATTTTTTACGTAACTTTATATACTTTATCTATTTTACGAGGTTGTTACGGTTGTTACTATTTGTTTTTTTCGGGGTTGTTACTAATTTTACGTGTTGTTACTATTTGTTTTCGGGGTTCTTACTACATTTTATGGGGTGGTTACTAATTTTACGGGCTGTTACTACATTTTATGGGGTTTATACGACTTGTTTATTAATTGTTACTACATTTCACGGGGTTGATACGACTTGTTTTTCTCGGGGTTGTTAGTAATGTTACGAACTGTTACTACATTTTACGGGGTTGTTACTATTGATTTTTTAACGATACTACATTTTTTGATGTAACTTAATCTATTTTATGGGTTGTTACTAATTTTACGGGTTCTTACTACATTTTACGGGGTTGTTACTTTTTTTTTTTTGCGTTGTTACTAATTTTACGGGCTGTTACTAATTGAGATTTGCCAAATTACTGTTGCTGTTAGAATGTTATACGCCTATTAAAGAAAGAAAAAAAAAGTTCATATATTTTTAATATTAAGGGTGTTTTGGTACATCTACATGTTATTTGTCCTTCTCAACCATATAACTTTAAAACTGTTCTATCTACCCATTTCACATCTTATCTTGTCCTTTAGGCCCACCTCCCCTATATATATTTATATATTTTAAAAAGACAGGTAACAACTTTGGAATTTGGATTGACACTTGTACTTAGCTTGACTTTACATCAGAAGTAGATTTTTTTGTACTTCATCCGTAAGTCAATTTGAATTTTTCATAAAATTAATTATGTGTCATTAATACAATGGTTATATAGTACTTGTCTCTCAATATGTGTCATATACATTTACATATCTCATAATAACTGCACGTTTCGAAATATGAAATGAGTATAAAAACATTTATTAAGGAGGTGAGTTAATGCATTAAGTTTTACAATAAAATGACTAGAATGTCTTTAGATTTAATTAATGTGACCTTCTTTTTCATATCTCCTAGTATAATAATTAAGGGTAAATCAAGTAAAAACACAATAAATGTTGCATTGGAATTTGAACCGCCTCACATAAAATGGAACAAAACTTTTTGCCAACTGCCTCAGTTATTATGGAACGGAGGGAGTAGTTGCTAAGATAAGGATGTATTACCTCTGTTGGTTGAATGTCATAAATTTGATGGTTAATATCTAAAATGTACAATTGACTGTCATTAATGCAATACTACTTCCGTCCCACAATATAAGTCATCATATACTTTTGAATTTGTTCCACAATATAAGTCATTTTATACTATCAATGCAACATTTATTGCTCGTTTCTGTATCTTACTCCTAATTTATTATCAATCCAACCACTTTTCACCACTTAACAACTATTGCATTAATGATAATCAAGTGCCATTAACCTTCAAATTTATGACATTTAACAACTTTCTTAATCTGTGTGAAAACCTTATGATGACTTATATTATGGGACGGAAATAGTAGTTGTTAAGTAATGAAAAGTGGTTGGATTGATAATAAATTAGGGGTAAGATAGAGAAAAGATTAATAAATGTTGCATTGGTAATGTAAAATGACTTATATTGTGAGATAAAACAAAAAGTATAAGATGACTTATATTTTGGAACGGAAGGAAGTAATTGAAAAAAATGCATCAAATGTTTTATTGGCTTTTAAAATGAACATTATTTTGTAAGACAATTTTTTTTCCACAACATGGACAATTTTTCTGGGACAGGGGGAGTAAGTAAAATGTGAGTGAACGTATAATAAACGACGGTTAAAAGGAGAACATTTTAATAAATACTTCTTTGATATTTTTAAAAGAACTTATATTATGTGACAAACCATAAACCTAAATAGACTTGTATTTTGTATTTTTGGACGGAGGGAGTACTATATAGTGTTGCTCACAAATAACTTAAATTGCATAACAAATCTTGAAATTATCAGCTCTTTATTTATTATTAACGACTAATTGTCAAAAATATGTGTTCATTTTTATGTGATGTAGTATAATATTACGAGTCAATTTTAGCCCTGATCCGAGTTTGATACGAAACCGAATCCGAAACTAATTTATGTCTTTTAGAATGAAACTAATTTATTTCTAAGATTCACTAAATTAATGAGAAAAAAATTTCTAAAATAATGAAGTCTAAGGTAAGTCTAAATGAGTTAATAAGCATTAAGGATGTATTTTTCACTTTCAGGTAAAAGCTCAACCGAAGAGCCGGTGGGTTGTGGCCGCAGTTGCAGTTGGGGGATGTTGGGATCGTCTGCCGTGCGGTGCTGTAAGCCTGAAACGGTGTCGTTTCGGGCCGAAGCGGGCGCCGTTTTGATGTTTTTTTAAGCTCAGAACAAAACGGCGTCGTTTGTACCCAAAACGATACCGTTTTGCATCACATCACTGCAGCTGCTGTGATGATTTTACGACAAAGGATCGAGGTCCGTTGGGGGGGGGGGGGGGGGGGGGGGGAGGGTGTCTTTGATTCACATAACAGCAACAGAATCACAGGAGTTATTACCCTCCTTTCCTATAAATTTATATTATTTACCAGCAATTTATAGTCCAAAGATATTTTATACTTTATAAATTAAAATTAGTAATATTCTCCACCACCTAATCTTTGTGAAACCTCAACAAATATTGACAGAAGAAAGCAGTTTATGTGCAGATTAAATTGTTTAACAAGGGTTAGACTCTACTGACACGACCCAACCGAACTCCGAACTAGTCGGCCCCGCTGGTTTCGGATAACGGAGGCTTTAAGCAAAAAAAATGGTCGCAAAATAAATAGCCAACATCGCAAGTAGTACACAAAAAGCTTTACCCGGATATAAAAAAGAGAGAGATAACAGTGTTTTGATCGAGTAATACGACAATTCAATGCGTTGAAGCAATCTGTGAATACAGGATTGGTTTGAAGATTAGGCACGTCGTGTTTCTACAAATTACTTCCTGCTACATCATCATCATCATCGTCATCATCATCATCTGTCTCTTAGTTTGAGTAAATACAACAATAATATTATCAACCCTGTATGGCTGTGATGGATGTTGCAGCACATGAAAAAATGAAGGGTTGCTACTTCTGCTGTTATGTAATTGTCTTTTTTTTGTATCATGCCCTCTCTCTTGATGAAAGAATGTGTTTATAACTAATAAGCTGGAATGGATGTGTGCAAAACTGCTATTTCCTCTTTCAGAAAAAAGAATAAAGAAAAAAGAAAATAGTTATCTCCTTCGCTTCGATTCTTTTCGCATCTCTGCCCAGTAACTCTCCAGATTTGATCTCTCCCACAGACGTCTCTGGATAAGATCTTCCCTTGTTGATTCATCTGTGCAGTTAACAACCCATGATTTATTTTTACCAGAAAACCCAACCCACCAAAAAAAAAATTTTATCGCAAAATCGTTCGTTCTAGATGTCAAGAGCGTATTACACGGTGACGGTAGAACAACATACAAAAACATATACTTAAAACTAACAAAATTATAAATAATTTCTTTTTTAAACACTAGACACAAATGAGACCGAAAACAATCAGACATACCTACATCCCTCCATGCATCAGGAGGGACTCCCAGTGAGCTCTGTGTTAAATAAGAAGCATCTTCCAATGAATATGGTGCTTGTTTAACCTTGTACCTCAAGGACCAAGCCCCATACCACATCACTAGCTGCACATCATATACAAACAAGTAAACTTATCATGAAATTTATTAAGTTAATGGCATGCATCATTACAGAAAAAACTATTTCCTGTTATGACTGACCTTTATAATGGTATAAGGAAGAAGAATGAAACGAATCCCAAGAAGTCCCCAGACAGATGGCTTTTCAGCCCCCTTGATCTGTAGATCAAGCTCCTTGCTAAGGTCTTCATCTTCTATCCTTCTACTACAAAAATGAAACATATTACTTGTCAATTCAATGAAAATGACAACGAATGGGAGGAGGGTATAGACTTGGATTACACGCAATTTTCCAAAAGAATAATGTTAATCCGGGTTCACTTTTTCACTAATAAAGGATAATGTACATTTTAACAGTTGATCAATCAATTAGTCAGAAGATATCATGGGTATCTTTTTACCTCTAAAGGAAGGGTGCAAATGGACTGAACCTTATAACAACTCTTCAGGGTTCAAATTGTCCAAGGCTCATACTGAGATAAAATACTATCTCAATCTAAATCGAGATACATACAAACTTGTGAGTAGGCCCAATTATTATTACTTATTGTTTTCTGTCTTATTTCTCTTTCCTATTTTTATAATGAAAAAATTACTTTATAAGTTATAACCTTATAAAGACATCCTCCTTAGTTTATTTGACAAGTCTATCTATTCAAATAATGTATTTTATCTAAAAATTAAATAAAATAACTGTAAAAATTAAAATTAAACAAGGTCCTACTTGCCCGTTTGCCTCTTATTCTTCCTTCTGTCAATCACTCCTCCACTGCGTTCCAGCTCCAACGCTCTGAGCTTATTTTTGTAAGCTGGTGTCTTCTTTACCATGTCAATAGCCTGGCATGGAGTAAATGATATCATAAATACTTACAAGTGTGTGAATATCATTCTGTCTAATACCCTAAATAAAAAACTCTTTTTTGACCATGATATATATGAAAGTTAACTTCAACGTCTCCCACAATTTATTACCTGATTATACCTTGTCCACTGATTTAAATATTGAAATGCCGAAAGCACCAAAAGTAGACCCACAAGGACAGCACGGGGATCCTGTCACAAGAAAAAGGCAAGAAGTTAGCGACTGTGGGTAGAAACATACCACTTTCTATTACACGAAATGCTTATGTCACTAGTGGTAGCAGTAACGGGTGAATTGGTTTCTTAGCTTAGGTAAGGTTTGTCAAAATTAAACGGAATGGTTCTCACCGTTTTGTGACCGTAGTATGCCTGATAGTATCGAGCTGCATTGTAAAATACCTAGCAAAGAAGAATTACAAAGTTACAAGCCAGCAGCTGATGAGCAGTTATGTGATGATGATGAATCATAAAAGACATTATTAAAAGGTAAAATATGCGTCATAAAATTTCATAACCACACACAAGCACAGAGAGTACACTTAGGACCAAAACTAACAACATTATACAGCTAAATGTTCAAACAAAAGAATGCTACCGGCCTTTTCCTTGCCCAAGCATGCGACTTACCTAAATGGACATTGGACAACACGAAGAGTGCAAACAGAGGTAACTGAAAATGCTTCAAAAATAATTTTGCATGACCACAAAAGCAACAGGAATCGCAGGCGTGGAACATAATTTCATTCTGGTCCATCCTCCAACTCCCCCTCACCTTTCCCCGTGCCCCTAACACCAGCCATTATAGAATACAAGAGAAAAGTATCTGCCGGTTGTTCCACTAAAGAACATTCTGCTATAATGCAATAAACCAAGCGATTATATCATCCATGTATAGACCTGTTTGATAACACCAACTATCACTTCATCTAAACAAATTAAGTGGTAGTTACATTCAGACGTGATTGATAACTGTTTTGGACAATCACTTGATTTATTATATGAATCTGAATTTCCGCAACAAATTTTAAGTGATGACAGTATGTCCTAATGAAATGAGTGGTCATCTTTTTATGTTTCTTATTTATTAAATTTACTGAAACCTTATCTCTTGTATATTGTATATATTTCATATCAAAATATTGGCACCCACTCATATTACCTGTTTTTCAACTTCAATCATATTCAGCATTCAGATTCAAATCTCACAATTAAAGATTCAGAAATTAAATCATTTATATACATAAGATTTTTTTTACATCACATTTCAGACTTCAACTTTAACAAACGACCACTCAAAAGTTCCTAAAAATAAAACCCACGAAACTGCAAAGTGAGTAAAAGAAGGATCAGTAAACAAACTAAACGCCTTAAGTGAGAAACAGGGAAACTTCTCCAGAAGCAATAACAGCAAGAAAAAGAACTAGAAATGCTTAAGCCCCTACAATTCAAGAAAGGAAAGAAAGAAAAAGAGCACCAATAGTCAAAAGGAACAGCATGGAAAGGCAATTAAGGGTTTCAAAAGTAAAATTTCACTTAC
The DNA here is from genome assembly GCA_036785695.1 of Gentiana straminea. Classification (NCBI taxonomy): domain Eukaryota; kingdom Viridiplantae; phylum Streptophyta; class Magnoliopsida; order Gentianales; family Gentianaceae; genus Gentiana; species Gentiana straminea. The sequence continues at coordinate 884,217 of JAVUPR010000282.1, forward strand.
GTTCCTGTTATAAGATAAGGAAAAGGCTGAAGGATTAATATGGTCGTTAGGATAGAAGTCAAATAATGTTAAAAGATAGAGATAAGATTCTATGACTGTCGATAGGGTTACGTGATTAGATAAGGAAGTAGCATTATGATAGATGTCACTTGTTCCTTTATAATTATCACATATGCTTATCTCTTTGCGGCCAACTCAATATAATGAAAGGAAGGAAGAGGTTTCACAAGATAGTGATCCCACGTTCCTCTTTATCATGCGTGTTTTTCTAACCTGGTATCATAGCCATTTTGATGAGTGGTCTCAAATAAGAATTATGTCCGAGCGGAAGTTCATTACGTTTATAAGGCGAACCCTCATCCCCTCTTCATTTAGCTTTATACTTTTACCTTTCTTTTGATGCGCTTGAACCTTTTTATGATTTAACTACAACGCATCAATGTTGTGAAGAGAAAACGCAAAATCACCCATGAAGGCTTTCTGATAGTACCCTATACCATGGTGAATATGTGGTTCTCACCTTCCATATCCATCATCAACAACGGTATCCGCATAGGGATAGACATGCACCAAAATACTTAAAATCGTGAGTCCACTCTCTCCAATCTCTTGCTTTGGCACTAAAAGAAGTCAAGAAATCAAATACGAAGCTTTATCAGCTATTTCTGCTATGGAGAAGGTTGAGATTGTGGGAGAAGGTTTTGATTTCGGAACGAAAAGCAGCAGATTTCTTGACGAGGTTTTGCTCAAGTGAAGAGATGTGATTGGAGAGCTCTTTCCAGAGCAAAGAAAAAGCAAATCGACATCGGTGTAGTCTGCCTCTGGAACTCGACGAAAGATGGTGGCTGGGTCACATCACCAGGATCGGCCATTAAACCCATTTTGTTAGATTTACAATCAAAATATGATAAATGGAGGAAATGGCAGCCCGCAGAGATCTAACATGAAAAAAAAATCCATGGATTCCTACCCATCTTTAAAGATAATTGAAAGAACCAGAACTTCGAAGAATAGAAATGATAAAGCAAAACGGCTATGTGCAGTCATCTGGGAAGCTTTGTCAGACTACTGGCAAAAAAAAAAAGAGCCATGTTGGGACTGATGACTTGCATGGGAAAGAGTGAGCCATGAAGCAGCCACGAGCCAACGAGTCGCTAAGGAGCCGAAAGCCAAAATCCATGAGCCGAGAGCCTATAACCGGGAGCCAAAAGACGTGTCATCTTCTTTGTTGACTGCTCGAGTGAAACAACCTCTCTTAGTACACAAGTCAGGGGAGTCAGTATAGGAAGTTGGGCATGCATGACATCCAAGCGCCAACTTGAGGGGAGTGTTAGAAGATGAGGGAAAAGCTGAAGGATTAATATGGTAGTTACGATAGAATTCAAATAATGTTAAAAGCTAGAGATGAGACTCTGTTAGATTGTCGCTAGGGTTAAGTAATTAGATACAATAGAAGAAGAGTTATGATAGAATTCTACTTGTTTCTTTATAATTATATCTCTTTGTGATAAACCCAATATAGTGAATGAAAAGGAAGGAAAGGGGATCACAAGTTACTGATCCTACGCTTCTCTTTATCATGCCTATTTCCACCAGTGCTGATTTAAGTTAATCACCCAACTGAGGGTTTAATGGGTGGTCAACAGTCAAACAAACAGGAAGTTTTAGCTGATAAAGCTCGGTGAAGTTTATCACCCGACTTACAACTTATAAGTGAAATATACGACAAAGCTGCAAGTGAATAGTGCAAGCCAACTTAGTGGCTAGAAACAAGTTTCTTTGATAACACAAAAATCGTTAAGTATTAATCATGCAAAATATGATTACACAACAACCTTCATTGCTTTATCCCTTGATTCTTAAATCCCTTTCAACTCCTAAGACTTCACATTCAAACTCCTAAGACTCCATGCAAAATTTGAAGTATTTAACATAAAGAAAAAGTAGACATGTCAGAGGCATAAAGAACCAATGCTTGCTAATGTTCAAAAGAACTAACCTCGTACTCAGAAAAAAAAAAGAACTAACCTCTTCTGGATGGGCAATTGCATAATCATACTGTTCCCTCGTGGCTTCATCTTTTAAAATCTACAAGCACAAGAGTTTTCATTCCACATTAACCCAAAAAAAGTCTGTATACAGCTATAAAATATTATTATATCTATTCTCAAGCACAAGAAATTGCCGCCTTTCCAAATATATACCAAATGCAATTGCAACAGTGTCTACCATCACTATTTGAGCAATTAAGCCTGAAAATACACTCATTACTATTCTCTAGATTCAAAACTAACTTCATCAGCTAAAGGAAAGCATAGATCAGTTACCTCATAAGCATTAGCGATTTTGACGAATTTCTTTTTCGATTCCGGGTCTGGATTTTTATCTGGATGACTGAACAGAAGAGAAAAACGATAAATGAGGAAAAAGAACAAAATTTGATTGCAGTTATTTAAAAGAAAGCCGAAACCATTTAGCAAGAAGACAAAACTTACTGTTTGAGCGAGAGCTTATAATAAGCTTTCTTGATTTCAGACGCATTGGCAGTTTGAGAAACCCTAAGATATCAAATTAGTCATATAAGATAAGAAAAATGAGTGAATTCAACGGACAAACAAGAAGCAAATCATAATGAAAGTGGAAGTCGTACCCTAGGAGATCGTAGCAGTCGTCCTCGTCGCAGTAAATGGAGATCGACGGCGAGATCAGAAGGGACACCGTGAGCACAACTGCGGCGAATCGCCAGCAAATCGCAGCTGCTCCTGCTTGCGCCATCGGCCGTCGTCTGAGAAGTCAAAACGCCTCCACAAAAACACGCAGCAGAAGAGACGAAGATAAACCGAATGTTATGTTTAACCGAATTACCTTTTAGTCCTTCAAAGGATTTATGTAAATTTATTTTATTTTTTATTTTAATTTTAGGAGAATTATTCTAAAATACAAAAACATTTATGAAATTAGCATTAAGGACATGAACATTTTTTTTTAGTAAAAAAGGTAAACTGACTGTCAGAATGATAAAATTATCCCTCAAATCACTTGTATCGCTTTTTTAATCAGTTATATTTTTTAATTTATATTTTCAATCATCATAATTTTTTACCATAATTTAAAATTTTTCGTGATCTTTATTTTGATATCAATAATGATATCTTTCCGATATAATTTTGGAAATCATTTTTTTGTGATACCATGCGATATTACTATACGACACTATCATTAAACACTGTGATACCATGTGACATTACTATACGACACTACCATTTGATAATGTGATACTATAGATTGACACTATAACAAAAGTAACAAGACCATGTAACAGTACTGTTTGACACTATCACTTGACATTGTGATACACGTAACACTACTATTTTTTTAGAATTTAATGTGGGATTTTTTTTTTGCGGTGTTGCTTTTTTTTCCCAAAAGAATATGTGGTCAGTTTTTATTGTTATGTTTTTGTTTTTCTTTTATTATAACTTTTTAAGAAAAATGTGGTAGTTTTTTTAAGGGTAGAATTGTCTTAACGCAAGATGATTTGTCCTTTTACTAATAAAATTATGTGTTTGTCCTTTTTATTAATTTCATAAATTTTTTTTATCCTTTTTAACAATTTTCCCTTTAATTTTTTACATATAAGTCAAACACTTTTCTCAAAATAAATAAAAAATCACACGCTTTGCCCCAAATAAAGACTCCAAATAGGATATTTGTCCTCAGACCTCAACTTTGACCATTCGGTCAAGACACATCAGCATTCATCCCATGTTTCAATATCATTCTTTGGTTGGAAAAAATAATTTTTAGGGGTTTAGGCCCCGTCACGACTTTAGGATCCGGGATGTACACCTTCAAACTCTCGTGGCCCAACCTTGTGCCCCTTAAGTCTCTAGGAAAGATTCTGATCTTTCTTGCTATCAAGGTCTCTCAAACCTCAAGGCTCAAGAAACTTGTTTCATACAAAAGGCACAACCGTATATTAGATTTTAACAAAAATCAACAGCTTTACTGACATGACAACATTTTGGGTATGCTTACATCACCATTGGCATCCTCGCTCATATATAAACTCACATTCCTGCCATGGTGAACGATACACTCACTCCAAGTGTGAACTACGACATCTTGATTTCTCTTTTGGATACGTAATAAGTCACATTAGTGGTGCAACTATTTCATTTAATTCTTTTCTCCCGATTTTAACTGACATACATGTGGCTCAAAGCCTCTACGCTACAATAAGATGCATTATGTTCAAGAAACAACAACATGAATAACATTTTCCTCACGTAACAATTTCAGTGTTATCATTTGGCATTGGAATTATGGCTCTCAAAGCTCTTTGTTCTAGTTCATCAATGAGTACACAAGAAAAGTTCACATCTTTTTCCCAAATCCTAACTCTACTATGATTATTATCATTGAGGTTTTATAACATAGAAGATCTACAATAAACGGATAAAACGATTCTCAAAGAGAAAATATTCAAAATTACATTCTCCCCTAGCCTTTAGGATACAAAGGGTATTTATAGGCTCAAAAGTCTTCGATGACATGACCCAGATTCTCATAAGTTTTCGTCTCTCCAATAGTTGCGGCCATAGAGAAAATGTGTTGGAGCAATGCCCATCAGTTCATCATCATATCGAAGGACACTGTCCATGTTTGAGCAATTTTGTTCTCATGGACAATAACATACAACAATGCTTTAATAATACCCAAAACAGTAAAAACTTGGTTTCCATCACCTTGGCACTTCAACATTTTATATGTTTGCATAGCTTCCTGGAATGACTTCCCAACAGCTATCGATCCGGTACGATTATGTTCAACCACACATGAGACTTTAACGTTAGTCACAACAAGCCTCCGAATGGTATTGGAGCATGTTTTTGATACATGTCCAATTCGTAAGACTTGAAAGTTGTGTGATCCTGCAGCAGTGTAAGTGAATGTATTAATCTTCCCATGCTTCTATTATCCTTATGCAAGCCATCACCAAGTTGTCTCTTCAATGCTGGCTTAATTTCCTTAATAGGCTTAATCTTGAAAAAGTTATTGGCAATGATAGTTGTCACTAAACACACAATGATTCCCATAAAACTAACAAGGAAGGAACGACACTTTCCGGTAAAATATTGATCAATCCGAAACGATGAAATAAAAGCCACGACAAGACAAGAAAATGATGATTTTGCAAAGGGTCCAAAATGATCAGACTTCATTCTAGCAATATCTCCAATATCGAATCCTACCGTAAAGCCTTCAGCCACGGTTCTAGAGAGAAAATGCAGGACTCGAAATCAATATTAACTCATTGACCAACCAACCGATGCACACCAGTTGTATAGAGTAGATGTTTGCACGAAATCAGTTCCAAATTCCTAAAGCTCCATTCTACACAAGATTCTGCTGCAATATCCTTCATCAATTATGGATTCGTATCCTTCGGATGAGGCGTCAACTTAAGCTCATGAGCAAACTCCTTATTGACATGGCATTTTACAAAGCTTTATATCTGTCGAGAAATACATTTAGACCCCTCAACTCTACATCAGCCTTGGGAATCAAAGAAACAAGTGTGTTTGCTCTAAAAGAAACACCTCCAAGACCAAAATTGGTTGTCAACATTTCATCAACAAGGAGATCGACATCATACAAGACCAATTTTCGTGCATTCTTATGAGAAAAATATGCGTTTCCTCTAGTCAATAGGTTGGAATAAGATAAATAATTATTGAAGCCCCGACAACTAGATAAATGTATGCCTCCGCCCAGATTAAATAAGAATACATCCACTTCAGGATAATCTTTGAACAATAGCTGTAACAATGAGAAGTGAGTTACTTGTTCTTTCAAACATGAAGTGCTCCAAGTGGATTTATACACACAGGGATAAGACTCCAACAGCCTTGAAGAAAGGGGTATTGTGCAAGCCCAAGTGGATATTCCTTACTAACCGTAAAGCCCGTGCCAATAGGTAAATTTGGTGAGGTCTTTGGAGTTGGTTAGAACACCGTCTTCCTCAATATTCTCCTCACTATTTTCAGACTCTTGAATGTTTTTTGTCTCTCCAATAACTTCACCCGTATGAGCTTCTTCGTCTTCAGTATATGTGTCATTCGCAACCTTCAAAAAACCCTTCCATGGGTGCATCTTTTCCGTTGGTAATTGATCAATGAGTGCATCTCCTTCTAGTTCTTTCAGCATGCCAAAATTATCTTCTTTATCACCGATGATTTGTTCACCTACTGTAACATCAATGAGAGGTTTCCAATTCCGTTTGCCGATATCCGACTCAAGTGGAACTTTCATCGAACACTTGGTGAGTGTCAAACTCTCAACCTTTAGGTGCTCCACCATTGCCTTCCCTTCTTCCTTCTTGGCATCGACAGTTAAATATGGTTTTTTCAAAATGACAACTTCAGTTGTATACACTTTCTCTGATTCATTATGTTCATTTCTGGAGTTGCCATGTCCGATTCCAAAAAAGTGGGAATGATCCTGATCTTGCATGCCACTGTTATAGCTGTGTGAGTCAAAGGGGAATTTCGCCGAACAGTTGGTGTACGAGAATCTCTCAGCCATTAATTCCCTCACACGATCTCCAGTTACTTGGCTACTATTGTAAATTTGACTTGGACATTTCGTCGAACACACGGTGGTCATGAAAAGGTTTAGCAAGAGGTCTTTCATTTTTTGCCACGAGGAGACCTTTGCTTTCCAATTTTTAATTCAATCATGTTGCAAATACTGCCACCACCTCTCAGCTTCTCCGACGAGAGTATATGATGCTAATTTACACCGTGATTTATCCAGCAGTCGCATTTCTTCAAAGTAATACTCAATTTCATCAACCCAATCCAAAAAACCCTCAATGATTGGAGTGCCATCAAAGGTGGGTAAAATTGATCTATAATAGCTTCTCTTTCTTTCTTATATTGTGCTGTAATAACATCTATCAATCTTTGTTGTGGCAACACGAGGGAAACCTCGATCAGCCCGGTGACGATTGTACTCCGGTTGGTGTCTCGGCTTGATCATGGGTTGATCCGGTACGAGCGAATCAGCGTATTGTCCAAGCTTTGACGGAATATCCCGAAGGATCTTCGAATCCCTAACACCGTCATAAGTCCGGCTATCTACCCAGCTCATTTTAGTCATTAGTCATCCACGAGCAAAGGGAAAACCTAAACTTTGATACCAAATGATGTAGAAGATTTACAATAAACGGATAAAACGAGCCAATCCAAGCTCAAAAGAAAGTATCATTGTCAAAGTGAAAATATTCAAAATTACCTTCTCCCCTACCCTTTAGGATACTAAGGGTATTTATAGGCTCAAAAGCCCATTTAGCTAAGCATACCCATTAAAAATCCCACATGCTATCTACTTAATTTAGAACATTAATAAAATACTATTAATTAACTTGGATGTGCTACATCATTTTAACCATTAATGATGCCCCTTTAATGAAAATGGGTCTTCATGAATTAACATCTAAACCAAGGAAACGGTCGTGCACAGTGCAAAAAATATTTTTTGGTCCGGAATACCTCATACCAGCCGGAGCTAAGAATTACGGGTTGGTAAAAGGCATATGGATGAAGAATTTTATTTTTCTCAAAGTGTTTGTTGAGACATGAAGATTTGTTATGAGTTGTATTACGAGGTGTTCAATAAGTTGCAATTGTTCTGAACTCTTATCACCGCGGTGAAAAAACATAGCTATGGATTCCACTGGTGGACCCAGAAAGATTTCTCAATGAGGAGCAAATTTGAAGATCCAGTGTGGACATTAGTAGTGTTTTTACTTTTTCTAGCTCGAAGGCTCTCAAGGTCATGTATCAAATCTTCTAGGTATTAAGTTTTTCAAAGCTCCAATTTCTCTAGGGGTTCTCATAGATCTTAGTACTTCAAAGGGCTCTCATGTCTTTAAGACCACCATAAGCCTATGGACATCACACAAATGGTCCTCTTACCCTTACAACTATATATGTGGTTCAAAAGTACAAACCTTTGGTGGTTTAGTTAATGCCTTGAACTTCTTTTAAGGTTGCAGCACTAACCGAAGCATCTGGTGCATTAAAAGTGAAGTCTTTCCATTTTGAGGACAACCATGTAATCTTTTCTCTTTGATTCAAGCATCTGGTGTATATCAGCTTTACCTCTTACTCTCTCCTAAAAACCCGTCGTCCCTGATTTAGACAATGATGAAATCGATTTATGATTTATGATTCTTGTCTGAAATTGATGAAATCGATTGAGAAGTTTCCGATTTATGATTCATTTCAAACAATAAATATATATAATTAGTATGTGGTTATATATTAGTTATAAATGATGATTATTATATTTCGTTTCGCTGAATGTTGATGAAATCGAAGTATATCCTTGATATGTTCGACTTATGATTCATAAAATAAAGTTGATATAGTTCATGTATTGATTATAAATGATGATATGCCTGAACCGTAATCCACCCCGCAGGTCTTTATTCGGGTCCGTCCGGCCACCAGAATAGTGGATGAGGCCACCGGCCATCGTTGTCCACAAACTCGCTAGTCAATTTGGGACCACAAGCCCTCGGCCCCGCTTCTAAGCCTCAAGCCCCGCATGGGGTCATGAACGGATAAGGGGCCGACCTGCGGACCCATCAAGCGATTAAGCCCACCAGCATCCCGAGCCCACTATCAAGAGGAGCAAGCTACGGCGGGTAACAAGACAGAGACTAAGCAACAGACCAAGTGTAGTAGGCCCGCCCCATATCAGGACCACAAGATAGTCTTCAGCTTAGTTGGTGCCGCATCGTATGTAACTACATCATTTTGTCATTGGCTAAACCCTCATTGGTAGCTTGCCTATAAATAGAGGCTCAATGTAACCATTTACATACACAATTAATACAAAACTAAGACAAACTCTACCCAATTGCAAACTCTCTCTACTTTTATTTCGCACCACCACTTGCACCACCGTGAATACAGTATCAATGTATCACCACCGCATACCACCATTTTTACAATATCAAACAATCAGATATCCACTCATTTAACCATCACTAAAACACCGTGATAATTTCAACGTTATCAGTTGGCTCCGTTGTCGAGAACAAAGCAAGCTATCAGCTCACTCCGGTGTAAGGCACCGCAGCTTTCTTCATCATCTACGGCGGTGCTGCAAGGATCTTCATCACCTTCATCAAGTGTTGCAGCAGCTCATTGATTAAAGGCTCTCGGATTCGGCCTTTTCTCCAAGAAAACCTCACATTTGACGTCAAATACAAGTTAAACTTCATGATTCTTGTTCAAAATCTACGAGTTAGCATTTGAATCATCACCTCTCTCGTAAATTTTTAATCAAGAAACACGTCGGACCCGTTTCCTTCATTTTCGGCTAACGATTCAGTTTTGGAGCAATATTTTGGTTGTTTGGAGCCGTTTATTTGTTGAAAGGAGTAAGGACACACGATCTTGTTGAGTTTTCACTTGAGAAATCATCATTCTCATCATTTTCGTGTTAAGGACAAAATCCTTCAAGATGCTCGTTATTTTGGTGCAAGCATGTGATGTATTATTTTTATATGATTAAAAATATGTTATATTATCAACGAATTCTATGTAAAATATATGAAATTATGGTATAAATAGTATGAAATGTTAATCTTTATAGTTTAGAGTAGTTAGTAGTAAAAATAATAAAAAGTTGTAATTTTGTACCGATTTTAGTAAATCGGAGTGTCGTGTCAGATTTACGTGGGTATTTGTGATGTTTATTGCAGATTTATAACCCGAGACCCCGAGAATCGACATATTGAAGTATAATCATATCTCTGGAATGATTTAGAGAGTGCCACGAGCTTAAATGATCAATTGAATAGCTTAAGTGGACAAGTGGCCAACCAATTTGGTTGAATGATAATCGAGAAATGTCTTCGACAAACGAATGGCTCATCAAAATGACATTATCTGAAAAGGTGTTCTTCACGAAAGTTGTAGATTTTTCCGAAAGCTTTCCAATGCAATTTAAATTATGAAGATTGGAGGTCTACAACTTAAACAGTGATCAAGTGGCTAATCGATTTGGGTTAAGAAAAATCCCGTAAAAGCTTCGGAGGAACACGAGGTTGTCAAGAAGGCGTTATCTGAAGAAGAGTCCTTCATGAAAGTTGTAGAGTTTCTCGAGATCTTAATTTTGGCATTTCGTTTGCAAGTTTTGGAGGGCCAGAACTCGAGATATGAATTTTAGAAGTTTAATAATTATATATAAAAAATAATATCTCCACCGCACATGCCGGAGTGATCAAGTTAGTGGGGGTAATCATTATACCGGACCGATCCGGCTTAATCTCGGACCGGTCCGGCCCCTTCACCTTTGCCTATATAAGGAGATGAGCGAGAGAACGACCGGAGTGTACCAAATATATATACAATCTCATATATATATTCTCCCCTCTTCTCTCTTTTCTTTTCTTTTTTTTATTTTGTAGTTTGTAAATAAGGCCTTACGCCGTAATAATGTAGTTTTAGTATCGTTGTAATGCTCGGGAAAGTCTCGGAAGTTCGGTGTTGTAGAAGTCGTTGTAATGTCCGGAAGAATACAACTCGATTCGGACATTTGTAACCGGGTAACTTTTCTTAAGTATTTATGTTTGTTTTTATATTTTTCGTTGTTATAATGTTTTTAGGCTAAATATAATACTGGCCAAAACTATGTAATCGGTTTTATTTCGATCTTTTCGTTAAAGAAATGTTGTTAAGTTAAAATTATTAAAAATTGAGTTAATTGAATCTTTTTCTATTTTAATCGTATTCATATTGACATATTTAATCGATCTGAGGAATTCATAATCTAATTATGAATTGACGCCTCGTAGTCAGGATACGAAATAAAAGATAGAAAAACCGGAGGGTAAAATTGGCCGTGTGAATAACGTGATAACGGAATCCGATTTCCTACCCGGGGGTAAATTTGTTTTGGGAGAAATGAATTTTATTATAATTTGTACTCGAGATCGTAATAATGTTAAATCATCAGTTAAGCGAAACTTAAACCGGAAAGTTAAATCGTCCGGCTTTGACAACCGGAGCCTTTAAAATAAAATTGACCGTTTGACGAACGGAATGACTCATTTTTATCTAAGGGTAGATTTGTACTCGGGACCTGTTCAGAAAAACCGTAACGATTGTGGACCTTGGACTGATGCAATGGACATATGACAATTTCATACGCTCGTGTGAGGAGGAATTGTTTACCTCAGGAGTGCACCGTTTCATTTACTCAATTGGACCTAAAATAAAAAGGAGAGATCGAACACATTTCATTTAATCGAAAAGATCGTATAAACCAATTATATAAGTTTTGGCCGGTTCTCTAAAATTATACGTTTAATATATTGGTACCTATATATTTATATATATATATATATATACTTTGCAGTTTATGTACATCTATATATATTTATATATCTATATATATTATATTAGAATAACAATTAAATTACGTATTTATTTTATGTTAACTAGAATAGTAGTGATCTGTGTTATAAAATTGCGGTTTAGATCGAGTTAATAACAGCTCTTTGGTGTTTAACCACACAATAAAAGAATTACCAAGTTCCCTGTGGATACGATACTCTGACTCACCACACTAGCACCACAATTTGACCCGGTACACTGCCGGTTAGAATCGTTTAACCCGGGAAACGTTTGTCAGCTTTCTGGCACCGTTTTCAGGGAAAGGTTAGGCGGGGTCAGCTTTTTGGCGCCGTTGCCGGGGAAAGTCGCTAATTTCTTTTTTTTTGTGTCTATGGTTACTACTTGTATTAGCTCAAAATTCTCGAGAATAAGTCAACACTCTTCTTATCACATTTCTTTTTTATTTTTCGTTGGTACTTACTTTATAAGTAAGTTACCAATCTTTTTACCTTTATCTTTTTCGAGTTATCTTATATTTTCGTTAGTTGATGACCAGAAGCGGTAAGGCCCCACTCACTCCTTATAAGCCTGACATAAACACTTACGAAAGGCAGTTAAGAGTAGAGAGTAAACGCGGTCATACTAGTCAGGGAAATCCTGACCAAGAATCATCTTCTAATAAAAATACAAGAATGGCTGAAATCAGTAATGAAACACCTGAACAAGGGCTGGAACATGCTCTAGGGCATGGACAGAACCCTGTTAACCCTAATAATCAAAATAATAATAATAGAAATAATCAAAATCGGAACCAGAATAATCGTAACAATCCGCCAAACCCGAGACCTATCTGTGATCAAACCGTGAGAAGAAACCAGACTAATAATCCCATACTTTTACCTAATGAAGGAGCGAATAATTTCGAGATTAAATCTCATCTTTTTGGTTTAATTGACGCAAGAGCCCAATTCCTAGGAGAGGATGATGAAGATCCACATCATCATCTCTATCTTTTTGAAGAGCGTGCAATACGGCCAAAAGTCAAGGTGCTCATAAGGAATTAACGAGGATGACTATGTTTCCTTTTTCTTTAAAAGGACGAGCCCGAGATTGGTTTATGTCTCTTCCACATCATTCACTTACAAGTTGGGAGGAGATTCAAACTGAATTTCTGAAACAATATTTCACTCCTGGACGAAATTTGGAATTAAAAGTCGAGGTTGCTAACTTTAGACAAGGATCTGAAGAAACGCTCGGGAATGCGTGGGAAAGATTTAAAAAACTGTTAAGAGCTTGTCCCGATCATGGTTATTCCTTAGATATGCAAATTCAACTTTTCTGTCGTAAATTGAGAAAAGATTCACGTGCAGATGTAGATCATGCATGTGGTGGTTCGTTAATGATAAGTGAAGCTCAAACAGTTTACGATGCTATAGAAAAGATTTCCAAAAATAACAGAATGTGGGAAACCGGTTCTAGCACCAGAAAAGTAGCTTTTGCAGGAGAATGTACGTCTAACACGGAAGTTCTAGCACATTTAGAAAATTTGAGTAAGAAATTTGATGGCCTACAAAATAAGAACCAAAACTCAGAACATAGTACACCAACTGAATACTCAAATCAGGATAATATGCCATTAGGGAGTGAAGAACCAACAGGATATTCAAAAGAGGAGGTGAGTTTTCTTCAGCAGCATAGGAATTTGAACAATGCATACTCAAACTCGTTTAATGCTATTAGAAGAGATCACCCTACTTATCGATGGTCTGAAAACCCTAGTAAGCAAGGACAACCGCCATATCCAGTCTCATATAGGAATAATAATCAAGTTTATCAAGAAAATACATCTAATCAGAATTTACAATCATTACCTAGATCCTATCCTCAACATACCACTCAAAGTATACCGGTAACTCGAGTTCAACTCAACTGCGAAGGAGTTGAAAAATGGGAAAAATTAATGGAAAATATGATGGGTGTAGTATCTACTCAAGCTAAGAATATGGAAACAATGATGACTTCTATTGGTACAGATCACTAAAGATATGAGTACAATGAAAACATCTATGAGTGGACATGATACCGAATGAGAACGATAGAAGCTTCATTGAGGAATATGGAAGATCATTTGAGTAGGGAAGGTGAACGTAACAACGGTAGACCCAGGGAGGATTACCAAGTAACACCGAAAGAAACCCAAGAGAGGTAAATGTTGTAGTTACGAGAAGTAGAAAGCTCAGTGGAAGCAATGGAGTTGAAAACTTTGGGAATAATGAAGTAGAAAATGATTTAGATGGTAAAATGATGAAACTAAAGATGAAATTGAATTCACTGATGAGGAAGAAGAAATTATAGAGAATTTCTTGAAAAGGAATAGAAGTTCGGAACCTGAGAATGAAAGTGAAAAATGGATAAAAATCCCTAGGATTTTGAAAGACCCTATGGATAAAGATTTAAGGACTTTATTCAAGGAACATGTTAGAATAGATGAAACCGGTAATAATGATGAGAAACAGGAAGAACCGAAAGAGTCTGAAGTAGAGATTGATTCAGGGAACAATTTAAAGGAAAAAATTCAAGAACCTGAAACATGGCGACTAAGTAATACTCAAAAGTTTAAGGATAAAGGAAAAGAGAAATTGACTAAGGAGCCAAAGGTTATAGATTTAGAATCTTTACCTTACCCTCCTAAAGATCAAATCAAAAAGGCTAACACTGATCAGAAGTATGCTCGTTTCCTTGATACTTTTCGTCATCTTCATGTTAATATCCCTGTTATTGAAGCTCTAATTAATATACCTGCTTATGGAAAGTTTCTGAAAGAAATACTATCAAACAAGAAAAAATTAGAGGAATATGAGAATATATGCCTAAATGAAGAATGTTCTGCAATTCTGCAGCATAAGTTACCACCTAAACTGAAAGATCCTGGAAGTTTTACCATTCCATGTGAAATTGGAGGATTTCTGTTTAAGAAGGTCTTATGTGATCTAGGAGCTAGTATAAATCTCATGTCTTATGAGGATTATAAAAAGCTAGGCATAGGAAAGCTTACTAAGACTGAAATGACTCTGCAAATGGCAGATAGATCGATTAAGTACCCTAAAGGGATTATTAAGGACGTATTGGTTAAAGTAGACAAATTCTATTTTCCGGTAGACTTTGTAGTTATGGAAATGGAAGAAGGTTATTCAGCGCCACTTATTCTAGGTCGTCCATTTCTAGCTACAGGAAGAACTTTAATCGATGTTCAGAAAGGAGAATTAATTTTGAGAGTCAATGAAGATGAAGTTGCTTTCAATATTTTCAAAGCTATGAATTATACATCACCAGAATCATGTTCTTTTATAGAAGATATTCATTCTGTATATGATAATCAGTCACCAATTTTTGAAGACAGATTAGAAAAATGCTTAACTCTGTCTATCTATAAAGAAGATGAGGAAGACATTGAAATGAAAGAGATAATCCTTTCTCTAGATAAAGGAAGCTTTACTTTTAAGCCACCATGGCATAAGTATTTGGAGTTAGAACTAGAAGGACCAGTTCTTAAATCATCAATAGAAGATCCGCCGAAGAATCTGGAATTGAAACCGTTACCTTTAAATCTGAAATATGCTTTTCTTGAAACTGATAATCTATTACCGATTATTATTTCATCAACTTTAACTGAGCAACAAGAAGATCAATTACTTAGAATGTTAAGGAAGCATAAGAAAGTTTTTGGATGGACAGTTGCCGATATTCGAGGTATTAGCCCTGAGATTTGTGTTCATAAGATAATTTTGAAAGAAGATGCTAAACCTTGTATTCAACCGCAACGCCGCCTCAACCCGAATTTACAGTTAATCGTTAAGAAAGAGGTGATTAAGCTATTAGAAATGGGAATAATCTTTCCTATATCAGATAGTGAATGGGTAAGTCCAACTCAAGTTGTACCAAAGAAAGGAGGTTTCACAGTGAAAGAGAATGATAAGAATGAATGGATTCCAACAAGGGAAATTACAGGATATCGAATGTGCATTGATTTTAGAAAACTAAATGATCATACTAAGAAAGATCATCATCCGCTTCCATTCATAGTTCAAATGTTGGAACGTTTAAGTGGACATAAATACTACTGTTTCTTAGATGGTTATTCAGGATATTTACAGATTTTCATTGCAGCAGGAGATAGGGAAAAGACTACTTTCACTTGTCCTTATGGAACTTTTGCGTATAAAAGAATGCCGTTTGGTTTATGTAATGCTCCTGCTACGTTTCAAAGATGTATGATGTCTATATTTTTTGATATGGTTGAGAAATTCTTAGAAATTTTTATGGACGACTTTAGTGTTTACGGAGATTCTTTTGGTAAATGTTTGTCGCACTTAGAAAGGGTGTTACAACGCCGTGAGGATACCAATCTAGTACTAAAGCGGGAAAAATGCCACTTAATGGTATCGAAGGAATTGTTCTAGGTCATAGAATCTACGAAATAGGAATTGAAGTTGATAAAGCTAAAGTCGAGGTGATTGAAAAATTACCACCACCGGTGAATCTAAGGACTCTAAGAGGATTTCTTGGACATGCAGGATTTTATAGGAGATTTATTGCAGATTTTTCGAAGATAGCAAAGCCTCTAAGTCATTTACTTGAAAAAGAAGTACCTTTTAACTTTGATAGTAAATGTATGGAATCATTTAAGACCTTGAAAGCGAAGTTGATTACTGCACCAGTATTGGTAGCACCAGACTGGGATTTGCCTTTTGAGATTATGTGTGATGCAAGTGATTTAGCTGTAGGAGCTGTTTTAGGTCAAAGGTATAATAAAATTCTCAAAGCTATCTATTATGCATCTCACACACTAAACGCAGCTCAACTTAATTATGCAACTACATAAAAAGAACTGTTGGCTGTAATTTTTGCCTTAGATAAGTTTAGATCATATATTGTTGGTTCTAAGGTAATAATTTATACGGACCATTCAGCTCTGAAGTATTTACTGAGTAAGAAAGACGCTAAACCTCGTCTTCTTAGATGGATTCTCTTACTTCAAGAATTTGATATTGAAATTAAAGATAAAAAAGGAAGTGAGAATGTAGTAGCAGATCATCTAAGTAGAATGGAGACTGAGGAGGGAATGAAATTAAAGATTCATTTCCTGATGAACAACTGTTTAGAATAGATACTCCTTCAACCATGCAGTTATTAAAAAATAGAATTCCTTCTAAGGAATTGTCACCTTGGTTTGGAGATATCATTAATTACTTAACCTGTGATTATATTCCGTCTCATTGGACTTGGCAACAGAAAAAGAAATTCTTTTATGACTTAAAATTTTATTACTGGGAGGAACCAGACCTTTTCCGTAAGTGTTCGGATGGGATAATCAGAAAATGTGTGCCTGATAATGAAATTTTAAGTATTTTATCGTTTTGTCATGATCGTGAGGCAGGAGGTCATCATGGAGGGTGGAAAACTGCTTTTAAAGTTTTACAATGTGGTTTTTATTGGCCTACACTATATAAAGATGCTTATACATACGTTAAATCTTGTGAATCTTGTCAAAAATGGGGAAATGTATCGAAAAAACATGAAATGCCTATGCAACCTATTTTAGAATGTGAGTTATTTGATGTTTGGGTCATAGATTTCATGGGACCTTTCCCTATATCTTTTGGAAAAAGATTTATTCTTGTAATGGTAGATTATGTTTCGAAATGGGTAGAAGCTGAAGCTCTTCCCACTAATGATACCAAAGTTGTCATACGATTCCTTAAAAAGAACATATTCACTAGATATGGCATTCCGAGGGCTATCATTAGTGATAGAGGTTCACATTTTTGTAATAAACCATTTACTAAGATAGTTGAAAAATATGGTGTAACGCATAAGTTAGGAACGCCCTATCATCCGCAAACTAGTGGTCAGGTAGAAGTGTCGAATAGAGAGATTAAAAGAATCGTGGAAAAAACAGTTGATTCAAATCGTAAAAACTGGGCAGTTAAATTAGATGATGCATTATGGGCATACAGAACAGCTTTTAAAACACCAATTGGTTGTTCTCCCTATAAGCTAGTCTTTGGTAAGTCTTGTCATCTCCCAGTTGAACTAGAACACCGAGCCTTCTGGGCTATTAGATTTACGAATTTTGATCCTAAAATTTGTCGGTGATCATAGATTGCTTCAATTGACGAGAACTAGAAGAATTTCGTCTCGATTCTTATGAAAACGCTCGAATCTACAAGGAACGCACGAAATCTTTCCATGATAAGAGAATCTTTAAGCGTGAGTTCCATGTAGGTGATCGAGTGCTTTTGTACAATTCACGTTTAAAGTTGTTTCCGGGTAAGCTTAAATCAAGATGGACGAGTCCATTTAAAGTAACACGGGTTTACAAAGCGGAGCCGTTGAACTAGCGATGGAAATACAACTTTTATAGCCAATGGCCACAGAGTAAAGTTATTTGTGGAGGGAGAAGGAATCACACTGAAAGAAGAAATAATGCTACTGATTGATCCCCCAACAAACTGAAAAGCAGAGGAAAAATGAAAAACTGAAAAGCAGAGAAACTGGAATCAGCCGAATACCAGGTTCTATCTGTCCTTACTTTTCTGTAATTTTAATTATGTTTAAACTCTTTTCGTCTTTTACCGGATAGACGTAAAAGAACTGGATGTCTTTTTTAGATAGAATAGGAGTTTTTATTTTACTGTTGAAATTAGGCCTTGATAGAGATGTCGCATTTTCTATAGAAGCTTTAGTTTTTGAACAGAACAAGAAATTGTTGAGAGAGATCAGATTGAGGGAAGTTTGTAATGGAACATCAAGAAGTGCGATAAAAAGAAGGGCAAAGTTTCTAATGAGATGCAGAATCTGTGGAAAAAGTGAACATGTTGGACGCTGTGGGAAAAACACAACCAAATCGCAGGATGAGTGTTTGAATATTGTTAGGAAGGGAACGATTAGGTGGTTATCCGAAAATCCCGATGGAATTCCGAGAGATAATTCAAATGCCTCGTTTTTAGGAGTTAGGTTGATCGAGCGTTATATCGAACTTTGGAAGATTTAGAAATCGAAGAATCGAGGAACCCCTTAAGTTTCGAGTCTTTTGTTTTATTTTATTTTATAAAATTTTCGCATAACTTCTGAAAATTTTATAAAATTGGATCTTTATGAAATTTGAGGAGTTTTATAAAAGTTTTATAAAAGTTTTTTTAATTTTAATTTAGATGTTTTGTAAGAATTGATATAAATTTATTAAATTTTTATAAGCTTTTTAATAGAGTGTTATAAAGATTTTATTAAATTTTTAGAAATTGTTATAAAATTATAAAATTTCCTTCAAATTTTATTAAGTTTTAAAAATTATAGTAAACTTATTTTTAAGGTTTTAATTAAGTTTTATTAGAATTTTTTATAAGTTTTCATCAAAAATCATAAAAAGTAAAAATAAAAAAAAAAATCGAAAAAATGGAAAAATTTGGGCACGGACCGATCCGGCCTTAACCCGGACCGGTCCGGGGTCTAAAATCATAAAAAGACGGGGACCCTTCTTCTTCTTCTTCCCTATTTTTTTTCTAACAGCCGCACCCCACACACCCAAACCCCACCACTCGAAAATTTTATCAATTCTTCCACAAAACTTCATCTCACACTACACCATTACTTAATTTCTTCTCATTATCATCTCCTCTCTTCAACACAAAGTGGAAAATTAAAAAAGGGTCAAAAACAAGCTCCATTTCATTCCGGCGACTTTTGAACTTTTCCGGCCTACTTTTCAACGTTTTCTACACATTAAGGTATAATTTAGTTTATCTAGTTATCAATTTCGTATTTTTCATAATTTTTTAGATTAATTTCAACTATTTTGATTTTTGAGTGTGTTGTGACATTTTTATTTTTTGTTATTTTTGTTGTTGTTGATTGTCATTACCAATATCGTAGAATGGCTGAGCCGAGTAGGAGAGGCTCTAAAAAGAGAAAATCAAACATTCCTATATCAACTCCTGTTGTAGGCACAGTTATTTTATCACCTGAGGAAGAAGCCGTAAGCTTTGAAAAAACAGCATCACAGGAAGCTAAGAAAGCTTATGATAAGATTTATAGTAAATGTGATGTTCTAGTTGAAAAAGGATTAGACTTGGCTGACTTAGGTGATGAAGTTAAGGACATTTTTACAAGACGTCAGTGGTTAGATTTAGCAGCCAGAAGGGAAGGGGAAATTAACACGACTATAGTAGCTGAGTTTTATTCGGTTTTATCTACATTATCACAGGAACAGCTTGCTCAGTCGCAGACTGTACCCCTTAGAACTAGAAATGTTCCTTTTAGCCCTGAAGTCATCAATGCAATTTTAGGAGTTGAGGTTTTTCCTGATGAGGAGGATTACAGGGTAGTTTATAATTTAGATGATCCTGCTAGCTTTGAGCAGACTGCCCTGAGAGCCCAGAATGTTTTTGACCCGACCGCTGTGTGGGTTGAAAATAGATTTAATTACGGAAACTGTTTTAGAGGTCTGAGGGCAATTAAAAGATTTATTAGCCATAATCTCTACCCTTCTAGCAAACATACTGCATATGGAAAGGAAGATGTGTGTATCGCTTGGGCGATGGTTAATGATGTTAGAGTGGATGTTGGAAAGGTCATGTTTAAAAGGATTTTCGAGAGTATTGTCATCGCCAGACCAGGAAGTCATCTGTACTTCCCTTGTTTTATTTCTGCTTTATGTCGTACGGTGGGAGTACCAGTCCTGCCTAATGACAAGTTAGCTCTGGCAGATGCCAATCTTATTGGACCTAGTTTGACTACACTTCCGGATGGTAGTATGCGCTCTTTACTTAGACGTAGTCAAACTCAGCCAGCTCCACCAGTTTTTACATCATCTTCCTCTTTTCCATCTTTTTCTAGTCAGCCTCAACAAACTCCTTTCTCCAACACTATCACTTATGACATGTTTCAATCTTTAGTGACAGATGTTGCACGTGGTCAAGCCAATGTGGCTTATTATGCTGAGAGTACTAGGCAGTGGTGTGATGATCTTCGTAGAGGGTTAAGGAGGAACGAGCAGTTGCTTCGTAATCCTACTTTTGATGATCCTGCCTATCCATCTTGTCAGTCTGATCCTTATACCTTACCAGAGTGGGTAACACCTATTCCACCACCTTCGAGCTTTCATCCATCGTCATATCCTTTTGGAAGCCAATCTAGTGGGACGGGTGTATTTTCGACAGGTGTTCAGAGACCAGGAATGTCGAGTTGGGGAGGATTCACTGAGTTTGCACATGTCACGACTGGCATGAGTTCGATGGGTCTTGATAGTTCAGTCAGGACCACGACTACAGTTCAGCCGCCAGCTTCTCAGTCGTTTCCGAGTTCGAGTTTTCAAGTTGATCCTGAGGAAGACTACGATGAAGATTGAATTTAATAATTTTGGTTAAACATTTTTATTGCACTTTTTATTCGACATTTGTCTTTTAGATATTGGTTTGTTTTCATTTTTCGTTTAGTTTGATTTTACAATCGTTTTTATAAAAATTTGGTTTGTATTTTAAATCGGTTTAGTTTTTATAAAAACTATAAAATATCACAAAAAAATAATTTTAGTAGAATTACTACGTCGTTTTATAAAAATATAATGTGTCGTTTTATCCGTTCGTATCAAAAATAAATTACTTTTTGTAAAATATCTTCAAAGGCTTTGAGATTGTTCAGCACGTGAAGTAAAAAACCAAAACACAAGTTGTCTTTCACCTCGTCCCTCGGTAAAAGTGAGATGAGGCCGGACCGATCCGGCATATTCCCGGACCGGGCCGTGAAGAACGAAGGTGAGTCATTTTAGGGTCCGTCTAATGCGGCCACGTACGTATACTTTTACCATCTATTTAAAGAAGTAAAGGAAGGAGCAACAATTGCTCATTCTTTCATTGTCTATCTAACTTAAACTGTATTTCTTTTACTTTTTATCAAGTTTTAAAAATGTTGAACCACTCCTCACCGTCGGTTAATTCTTACGAGCCGCATACACCGGATCATCCGGAATCTCAAGCTTCCAATGAGAGTATCATTTTACACAATCGATTTGCGAATTCTCCAATTCTATTGGAGAAAGGTTTAAATTTAGATAAGATTGATCAATGGGGAAAAACTATCATTCGAAGTTTTGGTTGGAAAAAATTTGTCAGTACACCGAGAGGTAGGATAAATGTCTCAATAGTGCGAGAATTTTATTCTGCACTAATGACGACATCTATGATTGATATCACTCAAATTGTTCTAGTAAGAGGAGTGGCTGTTCCCTTCTCTTCATCTGTTATCAATCAAATCTTTGAAATTCCTGTCTTAGTTTTTTAAGTTTGTTTAATTTAATGATATAATTAGTATACGCATAAATATAAATCAAAATAATAACGTTAATAGATAATTTTAATTTTATTTTCGAACCTACTTCTTTACTACTCATTGAACATCGGGACGATGCCACTTCGTAAGTGGGGAGTAGAGTTAGGTTAGAAAATTCATTAAAATTTTCGAAAAATAGTCAAAAATAATTATATTATATGTCTAATTTAGATTTTAATAAGATTTTAAATTTATATAATTGATTAATATTAGATATTGTTTTTATGAAATTATATAAGTATGTTGATATTTATAAGTAAAATTTTTAGAATCATTTTCTTTTCAATATGAATTATGAGTTTGGAATTGGACTAAGTTTGTTGATTTTTGGCACCACAAAAATATAACTATAGCCAGATAACCTACCTCAGCCTTGATTAGAGTGATCAAGACCTCACTCGAAATTGCCTTTGTGATTAATAGAAATAACCAAGCTATAGCTTATTTTGGTCTACATTTCCTTAAAATTCCGCAAGTTTTGTACGTACTTATGAAAAGAGATGGAGACATAAAAGCTAAGTTTTGGTATATGCTGAGATTGGAAAGATTAGATAAGTAGTAGTATATTCGATCTTACCTCATGACACTTGCAAGATAGTCGATTTTGGTAATAAGCTCGGATATATTAATATTCTATAAGAGAATTAAGAACGAAGCACCATACTTACACGAATTAATCAAATATCGGGTATCTTCCTTATACGTGATTAACAACTTAAAAATAAAAAGAAAAAATGATCGGTTGTAGCTACCAATGATTGGAGTGAGTAGGGTATTATCACGAAATGTCCTATATCACTATGAGGTAATTAAGCTCCCGATTGCACGATGATAGTAGTCCGGCTAGGGTATTATCTCGAAATGTCCTATTCTTGGGAATGAAGGCACAAGATAAAATGAAAAAGGAAAAGTTGAATCATAAGATCTCAGGAATTATTACAAGTTTAAGGAAACCGGACTTGTAATTTTCGATCGAAAGAGTAGTACTCCGATCAATCTTGATGAAGCAATGCCTGTAAGTTTGATTTTCTACACACACTCACGCTTTTAGTTCTTAGTCTTAAAAAAAAAAAAAAAAAAAAAAAAGAGAGAAAATCTGAAAAAAAAAAGAGATGTTAGTAATCGATGATTATTTTTGATCAAGAATATGAAGATGTAGGTACGTACGACTTGCCTCTTTCTCTTTTTGATTTCCTTTTTTTTTCCGATTAAACCAACATCTTGAACTTAAACTCTATAAGCCATTTTTGTCGACTACCTGACCGAAGTTTCCGATTCCAAAATTTCATAATAGTTGCGATTAAAAATAATTCTGATATTTTATTTATACTTATTAAGTGTTACATGTACAATTTCATCTAAATAATATTTAATGCTTAAGTTATATACTCTTTCTGTCTTCTTATAATTTTAAATTAGCATAAGTAATATATTTGACAATATAAATTACATTAGAAATTATAATATTATCTTTTATTACCGCTTATTTTTGCTCGAGGACGATCAAAAGCTAAGTGGGGAGTAATTTGATGTATTATTTTTATATGATTAAAAATATGTTATATTATCAACGAATTCTATGTAAAATATATGAAATTATGGTATAAATAGTATGAAATGTTAATCTTTATAGTTTAGAGTAGTTAGTAGTAAAAATAATAAAAAGTTGTAATTTTGTACCGATTTTAGTAAATCGGAGTGTCGTGTCAGATTTACGTAGGTATTTGTGATGTTTATTGCAGATTTATAACCCGAGACCCCGAGAATCGACATATTGAAGTATAATCATATCTCTGGAATGATTTAGAGAGTGCCACGAGCTTAAATGATCAATTGAATAGCTTAAGTGGACAAGTGGCCAACCAATTTGGTTGAATGATAATCGAGAAATGTCTTCGACAAACGAATGGCTCATCAAAATGACATTATCGAAAAGGTGTTCTTCACGAAAGTTGTAGATTTTTCCGAAAGCTTTCCAATGCAATTTAAATTATGAAGATTGGAGGTCTACAACTTAAACAGTGATCAAGTGGCTAATCGATTTGGGTTAAGAAAAATCCCGTAAAAGCTTCGGAGGAACACGAGGTTGTCAAGAAGGCGTTATCTGAAGAAGAGTCCTTCATGAAAGTTGTAGAGTTTCTCGAGATCTTAATTTTGGCATTTCGTTTGCAAATTTTGGAGGGCCAGAACTCGAGATATGAATTTTAGAAGTTTAATAATTATATATAAAAAATAATATCTCCACCGCACATGCTTTGGAGTGATCAAGTTAGTGGGGGTAATCATTATACCGGACCGATCCGGCTTAATCTCGGACCGGTCCGGCCCCTTCACCTTTGCCTATATAAGGAGATGAGCAGAGAACAGCCGGAGTGTACCAAATATATATACAATCTCATATATATATTCTCCCCTCTTCTCTCTTTTCTTTTCTTTTTTTTATTTTGTAGTTTGTAAATAAGGCCTTACGCCGTAATAATGTAGTTTTAGTATCGTTGTAATGCTCGGGAAAGTCTCGGAAGTTCGGTGTTGTAGAAGTCGTTGTAATGTCCGGAAGAATACAACTCTGATTCAGCATTTGTAACCGGGTAACTTTTCTTAAGTATTTATGTTTGTTTTTATATTTTTCGTTGTTATAATGTTTTTAGGCTAAATATAATACTGGTCAAAACTATGTAATCGGTTTTATTTCGATCTTTTCGTTAAAGAAATGTTGTTAAGTTAAAATTATTAAAAATTGAGTTAATTGAATCTTTTTCTATTTTAATCGTATTCATATTGACATATTTAATCGATCTGAGGAATTCATAATCTAATTATGAATTGACGCCTCGTAGTCAGGATACGAAATAAAAGATAGAAAAACCGGAGGGTAAAATTGGCCGTGTGAATAACGTGATAACGGAATCCGATTTCCTACCCGGGGGTAAATTTGTTTTGGGAGAAATGAATTTTATTATAATTTGTACTCGAGATCGTAATAATGTTAAATCATCAGTTAAGCGAAACTTAAACCGGAAAGTTAAATCGTCCGGCTTTGACAACCGGAGCCTTTAAAATAAAATTGACCGTTTGACGAACGGAATGACTCCTTTTTATCTAAGGGTAGATTTGTACTCGGGACACTGTTCGGAAAAACCGTAACGAGTTGTGGACCTTGGAGTGATGCAATGGACATATGACAATTTCATACGCTCGTGTGAGGAGGAATTGTTTACCTCGAGAGTGCACCGTTTCATTTACTCAATTGGACCTAAAATAAAAAGGAGAGATCGAACACATTTCATTTAATCGAAAAGATCGTATAAACCAATTATATAAGTTTTGGCCAGTTCTCTAAAATTATCTGTTTAATATATTGGTACCTATATATTTATATATATATATATATACTTTGCAGTTTATGTACATCTATATATATTTATATATCTATATATATTATATTAGAATAACAATTAAATTACGTATTTATTTTATGTTAACTAGAATAGTAGTGATCTGTATTATAAAATTGCGGTTTAGATCGAGTTAATAACAGCTCTTTGGTGTTTAACCACACAATAAAAGAATTACCAAGTTCCCTGTGGATACGATACTCTGACTCACCACACTAGCACCACAATTTGACCCGGTACACTGCCGGTTAGAATCGTTTAACCCGGGAAACATTTGTCAGCTTTCTGGCACCGTTTTCAGGGAAAGGTTAGGCGGGGTCAGCATGCGCGTTTAAATCCTTATATTTCTGGGCTTCATTTGGGGTTGAAGCTTTGGTAGCAATTTTCTGGGTTGGTTGTTTGCATATTCTGGGAATTTTATTGAGATTTGGGTTATAGTACGTCGGAACCATCATGAAACGGTATATTCTTGGACTTCCCGGTTGAATCATCCGAATTGTCCTTGAATTTCCGGTGTTCCGTACGTCGGACCGCCATTTAGCTTCCCGGAAAGGTCACTTTCGACAACATACTTAGGTAGCTGCCTGAAAATTGATGTCGGGTCAAGTAATAAAAATACTCGATACCTAAATAACACACTAGCAAGAGAACTAGGTTCAATCGTAGTATAGTTAGATAGAGTTGAGGTCGATCCCACAGAGACTCGGCTTAAACGAAATATAACTTATCCAACGAAAAGCAAATTAAAGGCGGTCTACGACCAACAATTAACGTAGAAATAAAACCGACACAATAGAAACACAAAACCAAAACAAGACACAACGACACGAAGACACTTGTTTTTATAGGTTTTATAAATGATTGACAAACGGTATTGATAACGCTGGTAGTAATTACTCCCCCATGCTATGTAGATTGACGACGAGACAAAACAAGACATTTAAAATTAATTATTCTGACTACGGGAGTCATCCCCTAAAATAGATCTAGCTCCGGGTAGGCCATCTAAATCATCGTGTCTCCATTACGTGACTTCACATTTTTAGTCTCCATCTCATATAACTTCTGACACAATTACGAAACTAGGGATGCCGGTATAAACCGTAACCTCATCTAAGCAACATTCCTATGGTTAGGCGTACTTCTTAGACACCGATTCAATCTCTGTCCTAAATAACAATCACTTTTTAGGTCTCATGTTAAATTACGATGACAAATAATTAAGTTGATCAAGTTTAATTACTCGTTTGAATTACAAAGCAGAGAACGTGATGTAGTCGAAGCCGTTCACAGACAAATCAAGAACATCACAGATCTTACTACCAACGAGACATAAGCTCGCTGCCAACAAGCTCAGATCTGAACCAGATTTGCTCGTGAAACGTCTTTTACGTCTCAGATCTACATAACATGGGTTCGTAAATTAACTACATAACGAAATCAATACACAAAAAGACTACTCCTTAACAAAATAAATTAGATATACGAATAAAGATTGCATAATTGAGTAGACATTACCCTCGAAGACGAGCGTGATTCCCACTCTTCGATACGATCTCTAACCGGAGATTCTAACGACTCCGTAATGAACGAACATAAAATAAAATAAAGAAAACATATATTTAAAATAAAAACAATGTTGTGAATTGTAGTCTGGAGTATTTCTATGGTGCAAATGGCGTGTAATGCACCCTTTTATTTATAGGAGTTCAAGCTCATTAAGAGATATACTCTAAAATATCAAACAAATAAGAGATAACTCCCGGCCGATCATTAAAAGTGACATGCGCCCCCCCTAAATGCGTCCTCCAAGTCGGCGCCACACATTTGATTGGTTTGCCGGCTTTTGTCATGCTTTACTCCTCTTCTCGTGCTTATCCGACATTTATCTTCAATGCATCTTGAATTTATCTTGAGATTAAATTCTACTATTTGTATTTATCCTCCATAATTATCCAAATCTGCAAAATAGATATTTATCCCAAAATAAATCATATTTAATTAAAAATGGATAAATACCAAAATATATAATATAAACGGATAAATACCAAATTATATCTTATAAATGGATAAATACCAAATTATATAATATAAATCACATAACATTAAATAATCCATATAAACAGGTGATTTATCATAAAATATATATTAATAATCCCGATTTAAGGACAATGTTGATGACTTTTACGGGTATAATTTGACCGTCATCAACTACCCCCCACTTAGACTTTGATCGTCCCGAACAAAGCATCAATAAGTCATTCCCCAAGATAACATTTCCCGTGGTCAAATCATACTTATACAAGAAACTCGAGTCAACTCATACCACTTATGCTCATAAGGTACCCATTACTCACTACTCGTCATGAATCGAAGTGATGTGTGCATGTGCATTTAGTTTTATATATTCGTGGCAAGATTAAAGTTTATGCTAACTTCGAAGTCTTAACCTACCAACATCAGCATTCCCACTTCTTAAGCCTCGCAATGGGTAAAGACATGGTGCAATAAGCAAGAGCGTCATCCATAAGGTTTTTGGACTCGGAGACCGAGAAAAATACTCAAGCCTCTTAAAAATTTGAATTTTTTTCGCATTTCCGTAGTTTCAAGCTTTGACACTTCTCAAGAAAGTAACTTGCTTTAAAAGTAAAGTATGCATTGCAAGAATCCCTCTCTCACGGATTAGTGGAAGCATTGAATATTACCACAAGCGCGGGGCTACTTTGGTAATGTTACTACAAGCCCAGTGTTTAACATATTGTCAAAACACAGATAATTCTCAAGCTTATTACTCCGCTTTGATGGCTAGAAGATAAGAATACATCAGCAGATAAATATCGACTCTAGGTCTGCATAACCAATCATCTACGCAATGTACACATAATTCTTCTTAGTTATTATAATTTGTGCGGTATTCGTCGATTCACACATTGAGTAATCGAATAATAAATTACTACTTGCAATAGTTGGCATGAATATCCTTAAATTTACATTAACATAAGTATAAAATGATCACGTAATCATGCAACTTGGTTCCTTCCCTATTATATGTATAAGAACTCACAATTCTAAGGGTACGAGATAATAAATTTGGCATTTGTTCAAATTTTTTTCACATTTTTCACCGTTTCATTTAATTTTCAATTATAACATAGCATGGCTAAGTCTCCTACCCCCCACTTAAACTTGGCATTGTCCCTAATGACAAAAAAAAGGAGAATTTAAGAAAAAGACTTAGCTCTGGAAACGGCTCTCAAGCAGATGCAGAATGTAGTTGTGGACCAAGCAAGTCGTGGAGAAGCAATCGAAAACCTGTTTAAGCAAACCAAACAAAAACTCCACGAAACCGTTAATAACATGTCAATGGAAGTTATAAAATAATGTGGCAGTAATTAGATATAGAATATCCAAAAACAATTTAAGCCACTTTATTTCATACAACCAATGACACGGAAAACCAAAGAGTTAAAAATACAAAACTCACATGTCACTATCAAGGAAAAAAACCTCGTTTTTTCCGAACTTAGAATCGGAACATGGCGAGATGAAAAAAACATTAACAGTCTCATGCTACTTTATTCAAACAAAACAAAAACAAAAGATAGTTTTTAAGAAATAGTTCTGAGTTTATAGTCGTCAGCTCGACTCGACTCAACGATGGTTTATGTATAGGTGGGATCTTCAAGAGTGAAGACTTCCTCCTCCTTACCTTGACCAAGACCAACATAATGTTTCACACGGTGTCCATTAACCACAAAAGTGGATTGGTCTTTAAGGTTCAATAATTCAACTTCTCCAAAAGGGAAAACCTTATTCACTCTATAAGGGCCATACCATCGTGATTTTAACTTGCCAGGAAAGAGTCTCAGGCGCGAATTATAAAGAAGAACCAAATCGCCTTCCTTAAAGGTGCGGTCCAATATCTTCTTATCATGAAATTTCTTCGTGCGCTCCTTAAAGATTTTAGCATTTTCATAAGCTTCCAGACGAAACTCCTCTAGGCGAGTCAACTCTAACAACCTTCTTTCTCCAGCTAAACTCTCATCAAAATTCAGCATACGCGTAGCCCACATGGCACGGTGTTCAAGTTCAACCGGTAGGTGACATGCTTTACCAAAAACAATCTTATAAGGGGACATACCAATAGTCGTCTTATAAGCAGTCCTATAAGCCCATAAAGCATCATCTAATCGCAACGACCAATCCTTTCTAGTCGTATTCACACATTTTCTCTAAAATGCGCTTTATTTCTCGATTTGTAACCTCAACTTGTCCACTTGTTTGAGGGTGGTAAGCAGTAGCTAACTTGTGTCTAACCCCGTACTTAATCATCAACTTTTCAAACGGCCTATTACAGAAATGGCTTCCATTATCACTAATAATGGCACGAGGGGTTCCAAACCGCGTAAAGATATTTTTCTTTAAGAACTTCAGTACAACTTTCGCATCGTTAGTAGGCGAAGCAATGGCCTCAACCCATTTGGACACGTAGTCGACCGCCACTAAGATATAGCGGTTGGACAAAGACGAAGTAAAGGGTCCCACAAAATCAATACCCCAAACATCAAAGAGTTCCACCTCCAGGATATTCTTCAGTGGCATTTCATTCCTTCTCGAGATATTTCCCGTCATTTGGCAAGAATGACAAGATCTAGCATATTGATGCGCATCTTTGAACAAGGTCGGCCAGTAAAAACCACATTGGAGAACTTTCGCAGCGGTCTTGTCTCCTCCATAATGTCCTCCGGCCTCATAAGCATGGCAATGTCTAAGGATATCATACATTTCTTCTTCTGGCACACATCTCCTAAAGACATTGTCGGATCCTAGCTTAAACAGATAGGGCTCTTCCCAATAATAGTGCCTAAGATCCTTGAAGAATTTCTTTCTTTCTTGGGGGTTGAGATTTGGTGGCAAGTATTTCGCGGACAGATAATTCACAAAGTCTTTAAACCAGGGTTGTTTCTTTTACTTAACAACCTCAATACGCGAAGATACTGCAGCGCAATCATCGTTTCCATGTATGGCCGTGATGGAGAATAGTTGTTCATCAAGAAATGTTTCTCCAATCTCGGTCATTGGCTCATTTTCCTCTATTTGTAAACGGGAAAGATGATCCGCAACCAGATTCTCAGATCCTTTCTTATCACGGATTTCTACATCAAACTCTTGCAATAGTAGAATCCATCTCAATAACCTTGGCTTGGAATCTTGTTTGGCTAAAAGATACTTCAGAGCCGCATGGTCAGTCCAAACAGTGACTTTAGATCCTGCTAGATAAGATCTAAACTTGTCGAAAGCAAAGATAACAGCCAGAAGCTCTTTCTCAATAGTTGCATAATTCCTTTGAGCAGCATTCAAAGTTCGACTTGCATAGTAGATAGGCCTAAAGATCTTGTCTTTTCTTTGTCCTAAGGCAGCTCCTACAGCAGTATCGCTTGCATCGCACATCAACTCAAAAGGTAGATTCCAATCAGGTGCAATTAGAATGGGTGCAGTAATAAGCATGCTCTTTAACTTGTTGAAAGCTTTCATGCACTCATTAGTAAACACAAATGGTACATCCTTGGCCAATAATTCGGTAAGAGGTCGAGAGATTACGGAGAAGTCCTTCACAAACCGACGATAGAATCCTACGTGGCCAAGAAAACCTCGCAAAGTCTTAAGATTGGTTGGTGGAGGCAGTTTTTCAATCACCTCTACTTTTGCTCTATCCACCTCTATACCATTCTTTGAAATACGGTGGCCAAGTACTATACCTTCAGTAACCATAAGATGACATTTCTCCCAGTTAAGCACCAGATTCGTCTCCTCGCATCTCTTCAATACCCTTGCTAGATGCGTGAGACATGAATCGAAATCATCTCCAAATACGGAGAAATCATCCATAAAGATCTCTAGGAAATCTTCAACCATATCAGCAAACAGAGAAATCATGCATCTTTGAAACGTTGCTGGTGCGTTGCACAAACAAAAAGGCATTCTATTATAAGTAAAGGTTCCATATGGACATGTAAAAGTGGTCTTCTCACGATCCTCGGGTGAGATATGAATTTGATAATATCCCGAGTAACCGTCGAGGAAACAATAAAACGCATATCCGCTCAGTCTTTTGCATTTGATCAATGAAGGGAAGAGGGAAGTGATCCTTACGAGTAGCATCATTCAGTTTCCTAAAGTCAATGCATACTCTATGACCAGTAATGAGTCTAACAGGAATTAACTCATTTAACTCATTGGCTTGTACAAGTAAACCCCCCTTCTTCGGCACCACATGGATCGGGCTAACCCATTCACTATCAGAGATAGGAAAGACGATTCCTATCTCTAACATCTTAATAATTTCATCCCTAACCACGTCCTTCAATTGTGGAGTCAACCTTCTTTGGGGTTGTACAACCGCTTTCTTGGCAGGATCGACGGAGTTTTTATGCATACAAACACTGGGACTAATGCCTTTGATGTCAGCTATAGTCCATCCAAATGCTCCGCGATACTCTCTTAACACTCTCATCAGCTTTTCTTCTTGTATTTCACTCAAGGCAGAAGAAATAATAAGCGGCAAGGTTTCATCTTGAAGGAATACATATTTCAAATGTGCAGGCAGAGGCTTCAATTTCAGATTGGCAGGAGATTCTTCTAGCGAGGTCTTTAACTTTTGTCTAGTTAGCTTAAGTTCAAAGAACTTATGGCATGTCGGTCTATGGTAGAATTTCTCAACCTCGGTATATTTCATCTCCTCAACGTGTCCAGGTGTTCCTCTACTACATCCAGGCCATATCACTTTTTCTTCCTCGCTACGTTCATATGGCACTTCATCCTCTAACTCTAGGGTAGCCTCGAGGAAATCCTTAATATCCTCATATTGTTGGAAGTCATTGACAAGCTTGTCAACAGAGTCCAACATGAAACATGCATCCTCTTCATCATCAGATGTCTTCATAGTGTCAAGCACGTTGAATGCTATTTCATCCCCATTAACTCTTAATACTAACTCTCCTTTGTGAACATCGATAAGCGTCCTAATAGTGGCCATAAAAGGTCTTCCTAAGATTAGGGGCACTTCGTAGTTAGCTTCCATATCCAGTACAACAAAGTCGACAGGAAACACAAACTTCTCAACTCTTACTAGCACATCCTCAACCACTCCACAAGGTTCCTTAACTGAACGATCATCTAATTGCAAAGTAATTGAAGTCTTTTTGAGGTTTTTCATACCTAGCTTCTGAATCCTAGATCACACAAGGCTTTGTTCAAACATACGTTACCTATGGTGCAGGGAATGAGAAAACTTCCCGGATCCTTACACTTAGCGGGTAACTTATGTTGAAGAATGGCTGAGCACTCCTCATTTAGACAGATAGTCTCTAAATCTAAGAGTTTCCTCTTAGTAGAGACAACTTCTTTTAAGAACTTGGTGTACTCAGGCATTTCAGCCAGTGCTTCAACTAGAGGTATATTGATGTGTAGCTTTCTAAAGATATCAATGAACTTCTTATACCTCTTGTCATCAACCTTAGGCTTAGGTTTGCGTGGAGGATAAGGTAAGGTTGAAGGATCGACATCAGTGAAAATAGGATACTTATTATTATAAAGCTCAACTCTAGGGCCAGCAGGTTCCTTATAGGTTTCTTGCTCAGGCAAGGTTCCAGAGGTATTTGCTTCCTTGCTTGGCTCACCATCCTCTTACCCTCTACGGATTTCTCTTTCTCTTTCAAGGACGGTGGAGTTACTTCTTTCCCACTTCTAGTCATGATCGCATTCAAATCCTTAGGATTCTTATCAGTGTTGCTTGGCAATCCTCCAGGAGGTCTAGTTGAGACTTGCTCAGCTAACTGGTCCTATTTGGTGAGTGAGATTCTGGACTATGGCTTCTTGATTGGTCACCTTAGCATCGTTCTTCTGACAATATTGGCTAAAGTTAGTGGCTAAATCAGCCATCGATTTTGAAAGTTGTCCCATATTGTCAGTAACGACATTACTCAGTTTTTCTATTGCAGCTTCCCAACCAAAAGTTTTAGTTTGCTGTGGTACATAAGTAGTAGGCGGTTTAGGCCCTTCTCCTGCATTAGGGTCGCTATATCGGAATCTAGGATGGTTATGGTTAAGCTTATATCCTCCCCATTGATTTCCTTGTTTCCCAATATAGTTGGCTTCTTCAGTACCAGCATTCTCATTTTGAGGCATCACTTCGATTCCAATCCATTTCTCTACTTTTGCCATCCTCTCTTGCATTCCATCTACCTTATTGTTGATAACAGAAAGTTGTTCTAAGATTTTGGTAGATGCACTATCCTCAAATATGTCAGCAGCCATCTTCACAGTAGCTATGTCATTGCCTCCCCATTGACTATTCATCGCTATTTGCTCCATCTTTCCTTGTGCCTCCTCAGGAGATAAAAGAGCAAACGCTCCATTGCTAGATGCGTCTACTCTAATTTTCTCAGTCTCTCTCAATCCATGGTAAAAAGTTTGCATTAAAAACCAAAGAGAGATATCATGATGAGGACACTTTTTCATAGCTTCCTTAAAACGCTCCCAAGCTTGATCAAAACTCTCCCCAGGTTGTTACTTAAATCCTAAGATATCCTGTCGTAACTTAAAGGTTTTTCCTAAAGGAAAATACTTATTCATGAATTTTTGCAACAATTGTTCCCAAGTAGTGATAGATCCAGCCTCTAAAGAGAGAAGCCATTGCTTAGCTTTATCTTTCAAAGTGAAAGGGAAAAGCTTAAGACGAATGTTCCCCTCCGGGATTAATTCTGGCTTCACAGTGCTAACGATTTCCAAGAAATTTGTCACATGAACACCAGGATCCTCGTTTTGGACTCCATGAAAAGTGGAATAGTTGGTCACCATTTGAATTACATTAGGCCTAGGGTGATATACTTCCGAAGCATCTTGCGGTGCTACGATAGCGGGAATGAATTGCTCAATAGTAGGTGTTGCATAACTTTGTAAAGTGCGCCTCGCAGCTTGGTTTCCATTATTAGCATTAAGATTATTCGCATTATTAACATTATTGGCATTATTAATAACTTCAGGATTAATTACCTGGTTTGGATTGACCGGAATGCCTTCCATTTCTGTTTCAGATTCAGAATGTTCAGAATGATCGGTTGTATGTCCTTTTTCTGTTTCGTGCTCGCTTTCCTCAAGATTTGGATCCTCTTCTCCTTGCTTAGCAAGTTCTTTAGCTAACTTTCTATTTCGCCTTGCAAATTTCTCTATTTCAGGATTATATGGCTCAACCGGTTCCTTCGATTTCCGAGTAGCGTACTATAAAATAACAAAAAACAATAAAACAATTAAAAACTTTAAAGGCTAGGCCTTTAACTAGACTAAATAATAAAAACAAAACTAAAACAGACTCTATTCACAATATTTACGAATTTACTTTTAATAAAATAAGCTATATTTGATTTCATGACACGAGTCCCCGGCAACGGTGCCAAAAACTTGATGTCGGGTCAAGTAATAAAAATACTCGATACCTAAATAACACACTAGCAAGAGAACTAGGTTCAATCGTAGTATAGTTAGATAGAGTCGAGGTCGATCCCACAGAGACTCGGCTTAAACGAAATATAACTTATCCAACGAAAAGCAAATTAAAGGCGGTCTACGACCAACAAATAACGTAGAAATAAAACCGACACAATAGAAACACTGTTGGAAAGGTGTCCTAAACCCAATCGGGTTGGACCGGATCCGACCGGGTCGGGTCGTTTGCAGTCTATTTAGTTCATGTAATAACTTTATTATGATTAATAAAAGTGCTTATGTTATTATATATTGTTTATCTTCATATTATTTGTTGTGTATATATAGTAACGTCCCTAGTATCAATATGTGATAGAGAAACCATGATAGTGATTATGGTTGATGAGATCTCTAATCACTATAACAAGGTTGGTACTTAAATGTCTCTAGTCTTATATATTATCAAATGGGACATTGATAGTATAATCAGACTAGCACGTATTGGATGTCTTCTATCTTTTAGAAGATAGTGATAGATCTCGTCTATCGAAGTGTAGAGACACTTGGACTGTACGTGGACGTGTATTAGAGAATGCGTACGTTAGACTGACCCACTTACATTAAGTGTCACACTATGTGGCGGTTGTGTAATTATCCTTTTGACTTGACCGGAGTCTTCATGGCATCACGGTGTGGATTGTCATGCTTTGACACTATTGAGATTTCTCCTAACCACGGGGCGATCATGCGGTAGTGATTGGGTATGATATTGAAGCATGCGGAGTATACATGATTGGTCGTCCGGGAATCGCGTATCCTATGATTGGGATCGAATATCCGAAATGGCTTTCTTATAAGGAATGTCTAGCTCTCGAGAATCTTTGCAAAGTGGGAGTAAATGTGTTGTTTCGAGAGAGCATGATATCCAGATTATAAGATACGATCGTTAATGTATTGACACTCGAGATACGATCGTATGGATATTATTATAGCGATAGGATTGTAAGTTACACGGTAACTGCTTCACATGAAAGGTAGTAGTCATTGCTTTTGACTTTTCCGATGATTGGGGGTCACGGTGTGTTGCTAGACGCTATCCCGTGATCGTTAGGTATGAAGGGCATTTTAGTAAATTGCACTTTGTGTCTACGGCCAACATATTCGGAAGCCTATCGGGTCACACACATATGAACATCGAGTCGGATTAAAATGCGGTTATAGTTGATAACCAAATAAGGAAAGTTTATCTCTAGACTATAAAGGTTATAGTGGTAAATTAATATGGTGGTATTTATTTATTATGAATAAATAAAATACAAGATATTAATTATATATAAATTAGATTAATTAAAGAATATTCCGGAAGCCAATTTATTGGCATATGGGGCGCCACATTTAAGTGTATGAGATAAACTTGGATTGTGCACTTTAATTAATAAGATTGCCATAATATTAATATAAGATATTAATTGATTTTGGAAAAATAGATTTATGGTAATAAGATAATTATAATCAATATAAGATATTGGCAAAATAAATTATAATTAAAGAGATAAATCAATCTAGTTGATTTTCCTTATTTTATTGGAAAAATGTTTTCTTCTCCTCCACACCATATGGGGCGCCCCAACCACTATATATAGGAGGTGGGTGTTAAGCTCTTTTGCACATCACAATTGCAAGAGTTCATAATTCTTGTGTAAAATAGAGAGCCTTCCATAGTGAGTTTGTGAGGGAAGAAAAAGTCCGGTCTAGCAGCCGGAGTTTTTCCGATAGCAATCCAAGGAGGATTCCGGCAAGGGGTTCGTGTGGATTAGCGATAGAGGCCGGACGTGTGGACGGCTTGCGCATTGAACTACTCTTCGTTGGCGGTCAAAGCGACGATCTTGTAGATAATCTAAGGTATAACCGTCAAACTACTGAACGTGTTTATTGCATTAAACGAAGAACGATCTAGAAAAGGAAATCAAATTTTAAATTCCGCTGTGTTAAACTAGTGATTTCCTAACAGTGGTATCAGAGCCAGACTTCGAGCTTAAGCAATAAGCATAATTTAATTGCGTAGTATTTAATCGATAGATGCAAGATTTAAATCACGAAACGTTAAAACAAAAACAAAAAAAAACTAGGGTTCATGGGGGGTCGGCCGACTGGCGGCGCCCCCCTTCCTCGGCGGCGGCGGCCCTAGGGTTGCCGTCCGTCGATTGTCTTCTTCCAATGGGGAGATCGGCCCTTTTTCGTTTTGTGATATTTATTGTGCATAGATATCTCGTTTGTTTAGTTGTGTCATATGGCCAACCAATGGTTCAAATAGTTTGGACAATTGGGAAGCCATATGGCATATTGGCCTTTCCAAATTTTGATTTGGAATAGGCCTAGGCCCTTTTCAAATATTTGATTTGTAAAAGGCCTAGGCCTATGCCACTTCCAAAATTTTGATTTTGGAAAGTGGCCAGGCCTAAACCAAAATTATTTGGCCTTTCCAAATATTTGATTTGGAATAAGCCTAGGCCCTTTTCAAATATTTGATTTGTAAAAGGCCTAGGCCTAGGCCACTTCCAAAATTTTGATTTTGGAAAGTGGCCAGACCTAGACTAAAATAATTTGGCCTTTCCAAATATTTGATTTGGAATAGGCCTAGGCCCTTTTCAAATATTTGATTTGTAAAAGGCTAGGCTTAAAGCCACTTCCAAAATTTTGATTTTGGAAAGTGGCCAGGCCTAAGCTAAATTTAGTTTTGGAAAGGAAACAAATAGGAGACTTTGTAATTTTAATTTTATTTTGAATAGTTCAAATTTAATTAAAATTAAAAATCGATTTAAAATTAAATGTTAATTTTAATTTTCGATTAAGTCATATAATTAATTAAAAGTTATTTAATTATTTGACGTGATAAAATAAAGACGCATGAGTAGTTAAAATTAGAATTTAATCTTTTTCATAAGATAAAATTGTATGGATTAGATGTGTAGATATAATGTGATTATATGGACCCCGATTGATCATGGACTCGACCAATAGGATAGATGGGAATGTTTTCTTTATGTTGGTTTTTGAAAAATTGTCTAGGCCGTTATGAAGAACGTGACCTAGTTTACTTTTTGCAATTATCCCATTCCCGTTAGCTCCCCCCCGTGTGCGGCGGGTCTAATTATTTATTATGTAATAAGAATGGAGCAAGAAGTTGAAGACCAAGGAGAGATAAAGAACCCATTGGCGTACAACAATAAAGATCCTATTGGCGGTTGCTAGATACCCTTAGTTTGTGACCCGCGGTTTCGTCAGTTTGTATTCGAAACTGCACCTAGGAAAAGTCCATGATCATACCGGTTATTTTATGCGTGGAATGTTGTGTATGTTTTACTTTATATGATATCGTAGTAATATGCACATAGTAGATGAGACCACAATTAAACCAAATTAATTAAGTGAATTAATTTAAAATTATTCCCACGCCAAAAATCGAGCCAAAATTGTCTCCCAATATTATAATGACGGTGAAGAGCCCTTGTTCGGATCCAACTGATCGGCCCTCGTCGGGAGTTGACCTACCACGGGTATATCGTTATTATTGAGATATGATCGTTACGAGATCTCATGAATATTGGGTTACGACTCGACTAGAATCTTGCGGTGATTGGCCCTCGTCAGGACCGTCTGATTTTAGCGACAAGGGGTTGACTATCACATAGAGATGTGAAACGTCAAAGAGTTGACTAGTCAGCCACTGGGAGCCGCATGCGATGCGACTGGTAAGAGTACCTACCTGTCGAAATTATCTCGGTTGATCGGCCCTCATCGGGAATCGAGGTAACTAGATGGGATCCCAGCCACTAAAGAGTTAATTAAATTCTTGAAAGCCAATAGGGAATAGTTGGCTAGTGGGAGTAAAACCTTATAATTTTTAAGTGCAAATTTAAGGTTTTTTATACATGAGCTTTTACTTATTCTTTTATTTATTGTTGTAGAAAATGTCAAACAAATTGAACCTTCGTTTTATCATCGAAAACAAGCTTGACGAAACTAATTTTCTCGATTGGGAAAGAAACCTCAAAATCGTTTTGAGGCACGAGAAGATTGGCTATGTCTTGGACGTGGCCCTACCGGAAAAGCCCGCTGAGGGTTCGGCTGAGATGCTTTGTCGAGAAGTACAACAAGCACGTTCGACGATGCGATGCTACATGTATCATGCTTGCTTCTATGACACCTGAACTGTAGAAACAACATGAGTCTATGGACGCCTACTCTATCATGGTCCACCTGAAGGAACTTTATGCTTCTCAGTCTCACACTGAGAGGTACGAGGTCTCGAAGGCCCTGTTTAGTTGTAAGATGGCATCTGGGACTGCTGTGGGGTCACACGTGCTTAAAATGATCGGGTACATAGAGAGGCTTGGGAAGCTGGGCCACAAGTTGGAACGAGAGTTGAGTATTGACTTGATTTCGCAATCTCTACCGATTCATTCTCGCGAGTTCGTGATGAATTATCACATGAACAAGATAGATTGCTCCCTTGCGAAGTTATTGAACATGTTGAAGACTGCTGAGGGCACTGTGGGGAAGGGAAAGCAAGTGTTGCTGGTCACTTCAAGCAAGGGCAAGGCAAAAGCCCAGAAAAAGTCCAAGAAGGCAAAGGCTGCACCTAAGCCAACGCCTAAGATAGAAAAAGACAAATCCAAGGATGCTTGCTTCCATTGCGGTGAGACCGGACATTGGAGGAGAAATTGCAAGGGCTTCTTGAGTACCAAGAAGAAGCATTCTGATGCTTCGACTTCAGGTATATTTGTGATTGAGATCAACATTACTTCTTCTAAGTCTAACCACTGGGTATTAGATACTGGTTGTGGTTCTCATATTTGTACGAATATGCGGGGACTAAGAAGAACTAGAGATCTGAAGAAAGGAGAGGTGGACCTACGCGTTGGAAATGGAGCAAGTGTTGCTGCACTAGCCGTAGGAGTTTATTTTATTTCATTGCCCAGTGGGCTAGTACTTGAACTTAGTAACTGTTATTTTGTTCCTGCTCTTACGAAGAGTATTATTTCCATTTCCGCATTAGATGTTGATGGTTTTTTTTTACGTTTGAGAATAAATGTTGTTCTTTTTCACGTGATGGAATCTTTTATGGTACTGGCATACTTAGCAATGGTCTCTACATATTAGATATGAATGTTGACGTACTTAATATAAATAACAAGAAAGCCAAAACAAATGACTTGAATGAATCCTACTTATGGCATTGTAGACTTGGCCATATAAATAAGAATCGCATTTCCAAACTCCATAAAGATGGAATGTTGGATCAATTCGATTATGAATCGTTTGATACATGCGAAGCTTGTTTACTTGGCAAGATGACAAAGTCACCTTTTAGTGGCAAAGGGATAAGATCCAATGAATTGTTTGAGCTCATACATACTGATGTATGTGGCCCAATGTCAATTCAAGCCAAAGGAGGATACTCTTATTTTATCACTTTCACTGATGACCATTCTCGCTATGGTTATATATACTTAATGAAGTATAAATCTGAAGCCTTCGAAAAGTTCAAGGAGTTTAGAAGTGAAGTGGAGAAACAACTAGGTAAAGAAATCAAAACGCTTCGATCTGATCGAGGCGGAGAATACCTAGATGGAGAGTTTCAAGGTTATTTGAAGGAGAATGGGATTCTACCTGAATGGACCCCTCCAGGGACGCCTCAAATGAATGGCATATCTGAGAGGAGGAACCGTACTTTGTTAGACATGGTACGATCCATGATGAGCTATGTAGTTCTTCAAAAATCATTTTGGGGGTACGCTCTAGAAACCGCATCCTATACACTGAACCGAGTTCCATCAAAGTCGGTTGAATCCACACCATACGAGGTATGGCATAAGAGG
This sequence comes from Gentiana straminea, assembly GCA_036785695.1. Taxonomy (NCBI): domain Eukaryota; kingdom Viridiplantae; phylum Streptophyta; class Magnoliopsida; order Gentianales; family Gentianaceae; genus Gentiana; species Gentiana straminea. The sequence goes on from JAVUPR010000282.1 coordinate 924,780, forward strand.
AAACCGAGTCTAGCCTATCTTAAACCTTGGGGTTGTCCAACTTACATGAAGAGGATGATGCCCGACAAGTTAGAAGCTAGATCTGACAAATGTCTATTTGTGGGTTATCCTAGAGAAACTAGAGGATACCAATTTTACCATCATGAGGAGCAAAAGGTGTTTGTTGCCAGGACTGGCCACTTTATGGAGAAAGAGTTTATTCTGGATAGGGTCAGTGGGAGTAAGATTGATCTTGAAGAAATTCGAGAACCACTTACGGATAACAGTCAGTTTATGGAAGTAGAGGACTTGCCACACGCAGATGTGACACCAGCCTCTACCGTGGACGCACTAGCACCTCGCAGATCCACCAGGGAACGCCGTGAACCTGAAAGGTATACCGGCGTGTATCTCATGAAAGATGAGAACCCTAGAACTTATGAGGAAGTGCTATTAAGGCATGACAAAGAGAAATGAGTGGAAGCCATGAATTCTGAAATGGAATCCATGAAAGACAACCAAGTTTGGAACTTAGTTGATCCACCTGAGGGAATAGTTCCCGTAGGGTGTAAATGGGTCTTTAAGAGAAAGACTGACATGGACGGTAACGTGACTACCTACAAGGCTAGGTTAGTGGCAAAAGGTTATAAGCAAAGACAAGGAGTTGACTATGATGAAACCTTCTCGCCAGTTGCCATTTTAAAATCCATTAGAATTTTGCTCGCTATTGCAGCATACCATGATTACGAAATCTGGCAGATGGATGTGAAAACAGCTTTCCTTAACGGGAACCTGTCTGAGGAAGTGTATATGACACAGCCTGAGGGATTCACAACCAATGACGCCAGGATGGTGTGTAAACTGCAAAGATCCATTTATGGATTAAAGCAATCTTCTCGGAGTTGGAATCTTCGCTTTGATGAGATAATCAAACAGTTTGATTTCATCAAGAACGAAGATGAGCCCTGTGTTTACAAGAAGGTTAGTGGGAGTGCCATTGTGTTCTTAGTGCTTTATGTAGATGACATATTGCTCATAGGGAATGATGTGCCTATGTTACAATCAGTCAAAGCTTGGTTATCCAAGAACTTCTCAATGAAGGACTTGGGTGAAGCGGCCTATATTCTAGGAATAAAGATCTATAGAGATAGATCTAAAAGGTTGCTTGGTCTGTCGCAGTCCACCTATATAGACAAATGCTGAAGAGATTCAGCAGGGAGCAGTCCAAGAAAGGATTGCTGCCCATGTCACATGGGGTCTACCTGTCGAAAGGAATGAGTCCTAAGATAGAGGAGGAAAGGGCACAAATGAATAAAGTCCCTTATGCTTCGGCAATCGGGTCTATCATGTATGCCATGCTATGCACAAGACCAGATGTCTCGTACCCTCTTAGTATGACTAGTAGGTACCAGTCCAATCCAGGTGATGGTCACTGGATTCTTTGTCAAGAATATCCTTAAGTACTTGAGACGTACTAAGGATATGTTCTTGGTTTTCGGGAATGATGATTTAGTATTACGAGGTTACACGGATGCCGGTTTTCAACCGACAAGGATGACTTTAAGTCACAATGCGGATTTGTTTTCACGCTTAACGGCGGAGCGGTGAGTGGAAGAGTTCCAAGCGAGGAGACTACCGGACTCTACAACGGAAGCCGAATACATAGCAGCCTCGGAGGCGGCAAATGAAGCAGTTTGGATGAAGAAGTTCATTACTGAACTTGGTGTGGTTCCCTCCATTGAAGGTCCAGTGCCTCTGTACTGTGATAATAATGGAGTGATATCTCAGTCAAAGGAACCAAGGTCTCATCAGAAGTCTTGATTAGAGAGATAGTAGATAGAAGAGATGTAAAGATAGAGAAAGTCCACACGGATGATAACATAGCTGATCCGTTAACCAAGGCATTGTCTCAAGCTAAGCATGAGAAACATGTTAACTTGCACGGGCTTAGGCATATGGGTGATTGGCTTTAGGCCAAGTGGGAGATTGATGGAAAGGTGTCCTAAACCCAATCGGGTTGGACCGGATCCGACCGGGTCGGGTCGTTTGCAGTCTATTTAGTTCATGTAATAACTTTATCATGATTAATAAAAGCACTTATGTTATTATATATTGTTTATCTTCATATTATTTGTTGTGTATATATAGTAACGTCCCTAGTATCAATCTGTGATAGAGAAACCATGATAGTGATTATGGTTGATGAGATCTCTAATCACTATAACAAGGTTGGTACTTAAATGTCTCTAGTCTTATATATTATCAAATGGGACATTGATAGTATAATCAGACTAGCACGTATTGGATGTCTTCTATCTTTTAGAAGATAGGGATAGATCTCGTCTATCGAAGTGTAGAGACACTTGGACTGTACGTGGACGTGTATTAGAGAATGCGTACGTTAGACTGACCCACTTACATTAAGTGTCACACTATGTGGCGGTTGTGTAATTATCCTTTTGACCGGAGTCTTCATGGCATCACGGTGTGGATTGTCATGCTTTGACACTATTGAGATTTCTCCTAACCACGGGGCGATCATACGGTAGTGATTGGGTATGATATTGAAGCATGCGGAGTATACATGATTGGTAGTCCGGGAATCGCGTATCCTATGATTGGGATCGAATATCCGAAATGGCCTTCTTATAAGGAATGTCTAGCTCTCGAGAATCTTTGCAAAGTGGGAGTAAGTGTTTCGAGAGAGCATGATATCCAGATTATAAGATACGATCGTTAATGTATTGACACTCGAGATACGATCGTATGGATATTATTATAGCGATAGGATTGTAAGTTACACGGTAACTGCTTCACATGAAAGGTAGTAGTCATTGCTTTTGACTCTTCCGATGATTGGGGGTCACGGTGTGTTGCTAGAAGCTATCCCGTGATCGTTAGGTATGAAGGGCATTTTAGTAAATTGCACTTTGTGTCTACGGCCAACATATTCGGAAGCCTATCGGGTCACACACATATGAACATCGAGTCGGATTAAAATGCGGTTATAGTTGATAACCAAATAAGGAAAGTTTATCTCTAGACTATAAAGGTTATAGTGGTAAATTAATATGGTGGTATTTATTTATTATGAATAAATAAAATACAAGATATTAATTATATATAAATTAGATTAATTAAATAATATTCCGGAAGCCAATTTATTGACATATGGGGCGCAACATTTAAGTGTATGAGATACACTTGGATTATGCACTTTAATTAATAAGATTGCCATAATATTAATATAAGATATTAATTGATTTTGGAAAAATAGATTTATGGTAATAAGATAATTATAATCAATATAAGATATTGGCAAAATAAATTATAATTAAAGAGATAAATCAATCTAGTTGATTTTCCTTATTTTATTGGAAAAAGGTTTTCTTCTTCTCCACATCACAATTGCAAGAGTTCATAATTCTTGTGTAAAATAGAGAGCCTTCCATAGTGAGTTTGTGAGGGAAGAAAAAGTCCGGTCTAGCAGCCGGAGTTTTTCCGATAGCAATCCAAGGAGGATTCCGGAAAGGGGTTCGTGTGGATTAGCGATAGAGGCCGGACGCGTGGACGGCTTGCGCATTGAACTACTCTCCGTTGGCGGTCAAAGCGACGATCTTGTAGATCATCTAAGGTATAACCGTCAAACTACTTAACGTGTTTATTGCATTAAACGAAGAACGATCTAGAAAATGAAATCAAATTTTAAATTCCGTTGCGTTAAACTAGTGATTTCCTAACAAACACAAAACCAAAACAAGACACAACGACACTAAGACACTTGTTTTTATAGGTTTTATAAATGATTGACAAACGGTATTGATAACGCTAGTAGTAATTACTCCCCCATGCTATGTAGATTGAAGACGAGACAAAACAAGACATTTAAGATTAATTATTCTGACTACGGGAGTCATCCCCTAAAATAGATCTAGCTCCGGGTAGGCCATCTAAATCATCGTGTCTCCATTACGTGACTTCACTCTCCATCTCATATAACTTCTGACACAATTACGAAACTAGGGATGCCGGTATAAACCGTAACCTCATCTAAGAAACATTCCTATGGTTAGGCGTACTTCTTAGACACCGATTCAATCTCTGTCCTAAATAACAATCACTTTTTAGGTCTCATGTTAAATTACGATGACAAATAATTAAGTTGATCAAGTTTAATTACTCGTTTGAATTACAAAGCGAGAGAACCGACGTAGTCGAAGCCGTTCACGGACAAATCAAGAACATCACGGATCTTACTACCAACGAGACATAAGCTCGCTGCCAACAAGCTCATATCTGAACCAGATTTGCTCGTGAAACGTCTTTTACGTCTCAGATCTACATAACATGGGTTCGTAAATTAACTACATAATGAAATCAATACACAAAAGACTACTCCATAACGAAATAAATTAGATCTACGAATAAAGATTGCATAATTGAGTAGACATTACCCTCGAAGACGAGCGTGATTCCCACTCTTCGATACGATCTCTAACCGGAGATTCTAACGACTCTGTAATGAACGAACATAAAATAAAATTAAGAAAACATATATTTAAAATAAAAACAATGTTGTGAATTGTAGTCTGGAGTATTTCTATGGTGCAAATGGCGTGTAATGCACCCTTTTAAGCTAATTAAGAGATATACTCTAAAATATCAAACAAATAAGAGATAACTCCCGGCCGATCATTAAAAGTGACATGCGCCCCCCTAAATGCGTCCTCGAAGTCGGCGCCACACATTTGATTGGTTTGCCGGTTTTTGTCATGCTTTACTCCTCTTCTCGTGCTTATCCAACATTTATCTTCAATGCATCTTGAATTTATCTTGAGATTAAATTCTTCTATTTGTATTTATCCTCCATAATTATCCAAATCTGCAAAATAGATATTTATCCCAAAATAAATCATATTTAATTAAAAATGGATAAATACCAAAATATATAATATAAACGGATAAATACCAAATTATATCTTATAAATGGATAAATACCAAATTATATAATATAAATCACATAACATTAAATAATCCTTATAAACAGGTGATTTATCATAAAATATATATTATTAATCCCGATTTAAGGATAATGTTGATGACTTTTACGGGTATAATTTGACCGTCATAAAAAATCGGATAGTACGACTGTTGGAGGGATTTTGTATCATTAAATAAAAGAAAATTTATAAACCCTAACTACCATGCAAAACTAACTCCTAACCGGCCGAATACCGGGTAATTGATAGTAGAGCGAAGTGAGTAAGGGGTCGATCCACAGGGAATTGGGATGTTGAATCTAATTTCATTAATTCCTTTCGATTGTTACTTAGGAAAAACGAATAAACGAAAGAACAATTAAAATAAATGAAAAAGCAATTAAAATAAATCTAACCTACGAAATAAAATAACACAACCTAAACTAAACTAAAGATACATGGGATCAAACAGTGCACAAACCAAGCGATTTCAATCCTATTCCATCTCATGATTTCAATTCAAATTGTGGTTTCACCTTTACACGAGATACAAATTCCTAATCTCTTAGTGAATCTATTTCTCAACCTATGAACTCCTAATTCCTTAGTGAATTCAATTATCGATCTCTCCTCTTCCGAATGTTGAGACCAATATTCCATACAAAACAAAGGTGTAGATTCAAAGTTAACTCTCGTATTTTAGAATCTAACAACCTAGATAATTAATCAATTAATTTGTCACATAATTAATGATTAAAAATCCTATCTTTCTATGGTGATCTAGTCTACGCAACTTCCGTATGTTGTAAACATCAATCGCAAACTGATCTCTCGATAAAGTTCACACATAGCATCATAATCAAAGAAAGATACAAAATCAATTAAAGATCATAAAAAACGAATAAGGACTGAATAAATTAAATAAATAAACTCACGTAGTTTGGTACATGATTGAATCCATGAATCGAAAAACGGAAGAAAACTACATCCTAATCTAACCCGGATCACCCGAGCACAAGGCTCGGGTGACCGGCCTTGAAGCTCTCAAGATGGCCGCTGCTTTTCTGTGAATAATGCGGCTGTAAAATTTTGTATGAATTATGGGATTAGGGTATTGCATGCGCATATATATAAATAGTATAAGGCGGCTGCGGCTGAAATTAAATCCTTATTTAATTAGGATTTATGTATGTCGGCTGAATATTATGGATTTAGGAATGAAACTTCTAAAATTCATATCTTGAGTTGTAGACCTCCAAAAATTATGATCCGAATGTCATAAAAAAGCTCTCGGAAAACTCTACAACTTTCATTAAGGACTCTTCTTCAGAGAACGCCTTTTTGATTAGCCCATCGTATTACGAGTCGTTTTCGGGATTCTCCCAAGCTTTATTTCGTCTTCATCCTCTTGTGTCTCTTTCTTTCCACTTTAATCTTTAATCAAACATCATTTAGACCTCTTCCATTCCACATTTGTGCACCTAAAAGATGACAAAACCGAGCAAAACGTAAAACCATACAAAATAGATAATAAAACCACGATATTTACTCGATTTTGCATTTTAACTATTCAAAACGTCATTTGCTCAATTAATCGATTATAAGCTCGAATTCTACGAAAAACATCCATATATGGGGAATATTGATATAAAATATATCCTTATAAAACACTACAAATTGACCCTTAACAACTCCCCCACACTTATCTTTTGCTCGTCCCGAGCAAAACAAAACAAAGTCAAGCTCGAGACAAATAAACATCCATACAAATATGAAGTATATTCAATAACTTAGAAGTTCACCCGTGTAGCGTGTGCATAGCCATAATAAACTTCCACTAAGTTCCACAATTTGAAAGTTATTCAAACTAAAACTAGCCCGGTTTCCCATCTAAGTTAGAAATATTCAAAAATTATAACGGGCACTTTACAAAACATACATATCCCAAAAAGAAATAGTAGAGAATATCTAAAACATTTCGACGGACTCGAGAGGATAATCCCTACAACATATCCTTCGGTTTATACCGGGTATAAGATTAACGATAACTAAGTCCTTACTTATTCATAATAATATATTTCAATATTTTCACTTTTTTCACACTTTTCTAACACACATCGAATAAGCTTTTGCCCTCATAGCGAGAATAGGACATTTCAAGATAATCCCCTACCTTACTCCAATCATAAGGCGCCTATAAACCGATTGTCGTGAGCTTTTGGTCATCATAGTGGAATAGGACATACGTGGTACACCCTACCTCACACAAATCATAAACCGCCTTCCGACACACACAATTACAATTATGTTTACTTAGAGATTTCTGGCTGGCAAAGTGGAAAAGATTATTTTCTAGTAGCACAGACCACTGAGCATAACACCTCAAGTAAACAATTTATTACTATTGCAAAGATTTAATCACGTTTCACTTATCACATTCAAACTTACAGATATTCACAGTATGTCATACTTTAATCCTAGAATACAAACTACTAAACTTTTCAAGAATTGTACATAAGCAAAGAAACATGCTATAATCATCAAAAATCTCCAACTAAAATGGGGTAGGCTTTCAACATTTAGCTCATCATTTACTATGGCATGTGAAAAAAGAGTGTCGGGTGAAACAACTAAAATTACTAAATATACAGAATATAGCAAAAATGATATAAACTCAAGCAAAGATATGCCTTTGTCTACTCGGGATATAACAAAAAATTTGAAAATTAAGCACTTTTCATAGAAATACTAAAAATATGAGCAAACGAAAGTAGACACATAAATCATCTATCCCTTCCCCCACACTTAGATGGCAACTTGTCCTCAAGTTATACGAAATAATAAATTAGAGAACTTAGCCGATTGGATGCGGCAATTCGGAGGAACCAACAAGAACCAGGATTGCTTGCATAGCTCGCGATGGGCGTGGAGCATCACAGGACAACTGAATACATCTTTAAAGTGCACAATAGCTATAGAAAGTATCCTACAGACTTGATTAGTGCAAAAAGAGTCTTCGGGGAAAAAGAAAAGATTACATATATAAAGCACATGAAGAAAAGGATCATAGAGATTTTTCAACTTAAGCTCAACTAAAGATTGAATACTATACATGAAATACTACAAAATCGTAGGCTAGGTGCAACTATATGAAAATATACTACAATGCAATCTACATGATATGCAATCCTAAAAATAAAATAAATAAAAAAATAAATTCGACGAGCTCAGCCGAGCAAGTTGACCCCCGACAACTACGGTGACTACGGCCTATGCGAGAAACTAAAATAAAAACGAGGTAGTATTACGGAAACCGACAGTTAACTACGCTCAAGAAAAATAAAAGAAAAATAGAAAAACAATGCAACTAGATGATATGCAGCTAAATGATATGCATCTAAGTGATATGCAAAAATAAAAGAAAATAAAAGAAAGAAAACTAGCCCACTCATTTGCAACACGACATATATAAAATAAACGTCTACCAAATAATGACAGGTTACGATAAACGACAGTACTGTTCATTACATGCAAGTGTAGACGCGCTTTAAGACTCGTCAAAAGTGATAGCATTATGGAAACCCAACAGTTAGCTATACTAAACAGATATAACTCATATGCCAAAGATGGTAGCATTACGAAAACCGACAGTAGCTACCCATATGAGTTACAAGAATAACAAGGAAGCACATAAGTCTCAAAGCTTAAAAGATTCATCACGGCGGTATGTAGCATACGGAAACCGACATTAGCTACTAAATAACAATAAGACCGGTTATAGCATACGAGAACCGACAGTAACTATAACTTGCATAGATGAATCATGCATATAAAAATTAATCAGTTATTTAACATGGATCGGTAGATGGAAAGATGTAAACATGCAAGTTCAGATCATCTATGTAAAAACAATTAGCCACAGAAGCTCAAATTAAAGTATCCATATCAAATAAAGCATTAAAAATCAAATTGAGAAGAAATCTGGAACCTGGACTGGCGTTCACTAATTCAAACGGGCGGTTAAAACTTATGCAGGCCGGACGCGCGTTTAGATATATGGACGTCCGTCTGGTTCTTGAAAACAGAACAGAGTTGATACGTTTTGGAACGGACGAGCATCCAACAAACCAGACGCTCGTTACCTGCATGTTAGGGACTGGACGGGCGTTCACTTACCTGAACGCTCGTCCAACAGTCGAATTTGCATAGAAAACGCAGGAAACACATCAAACCCTAATTTCTTAAAAGATCATACATCAAATATCACAGAGCAGCCACATCAAATTAAAGCACAGAGAGGTTAGATCAGAAAACACATAAACACATACTTCATGTTTAAACAAATCGAGTAAAAAACTTTTGCACATTCTTAACCTTATGGTCATCGAAACACGGCAAAATAAAAACTCTCGATTTGGTAAACGCTACTTTTATTAAAACGAAAAATAAACGTAACAAAATCGAGAAATAACAAGATCGATTCAACATGACACCTATTCCCCGGCAACGGCGCCACTTTTGTTGGAGGGATTTTGCATCATTAAACAAAAGAAAATTTATAAACCCTAACTACCATGCAAAACTAACTCCTAACCGGCCGAATACCGGGTAATTGATAGTAGAGCGAAGTGAGTAAGGGGTCGATCCCATGGGGAATTGGGATGTTGAATCTAATTTCATTAATTCCTTTCGATTGTTACTTAGGAAAAACGAATAAACGAAAGAACAAATAAAATAAACGAAAAAGCAATTAAAATAAATCTAACCTACGAAATAAAATAACACAACCTAAACTAAACTAAAGATACATGGGATCAAACAGTGCACAAACCAAGTGATTTCAATCCTATTCCATCTCATGATTTCAATTCAAATTGTGGTTTCACCTTTACACGAGATACAAATTCCTAATCTCTTAGTGAATCTATTTCTCAACCTATGAACTCCTAATTCCTTAGTGAATTCAATTATCGATCTCTCCTCTTCCGAATGTTGAGACCAATATTCCATACAAAACAAAGGTGTAGATTCAGGTTAACTCTCGTATTTTAGAATCTAACAACCTAGATAATTAATCAATTAATTTGTCACATAATTAATGATTAAAAATCCTATCTTTCTATGGTGATCTAGTCTACGCAACTTCCGTATGTTGTAAACATCAATCGCAAACTGATCTCTCGATAAAGTTCACACATAGCATCATAATCAAAGAAAGATACAAAATCAATTAAAGATCATAAAAAACGAATAAGGACTGAATAAATTAAATAAATAAACTCACGTAGTTTGGTACATGATTGAATCCATGAATCGAAAAACGGAAGAAAACTACATCTAATCTAACCCGGATCACCCGAGCACAAGGCTCGGGTGACCGGCCTCGGGAACTCCTCAAGATGGCCGCTTTTAACGCTCGTGAATAATGCGCCGTAAAATTTTGTATGAATTATGGGATTAGGGTATTGCATGCGCATATATATAAATAGTATAAGGCGGTCGCGGCTGAAATTAAATCCTTATTTAATTAGGATTTATGTATGTCGGCTGAATATTATGGATTTAGGAATGAAACTTCTAAAATTCATATCTTGAGTTGTAGACCTCCAAAAATTATGATCCGAATGTCATAAAAAAGCTCTCGGAAAACTCTACAACTTTCATTAAGGACTCTTCTTCAGAGAACGCCTTTTTGATTAGCCCGTCGTATTACGAGTCGTTTTCGGGATTCTCCCAAGCTTTATTTCATCTTCATCCTCTTGTATCTCTTTCTTTCCACTTTAATCTTTAATCAAACATCATTTAGACCTCTTCCATTCCACATTTGTGCACCTAAAAGATGACAAAACCGAGCAAAACGTAAAACCATACAAAATAGATAATAAAACCACGATATTTACTCGATTTTGCATTTTAACTATTCAAAACGTCATTTGCTCAATTAATCGATTATAAGCTCGAATTCTACGAAAAACATCCATATATGGGGAATATTGATATAAAATATATCCTTATAAAACACTACAAATTGACCCTTAACATACGACTTGCTGGTTGTCAGAGGGCCGATTTAGTTGATAACCAGAGTACTTTTTGTCTTTTAGCACATACAACGTATCAAGTTGTGACACATGGCAGGAAGTAAGGACTTGCAATTGGTCCCATCACTCCAGCTAAGGGGACCACTCAAGATCCACCACGTGGAAGGAACGTGGAGGACACTATTGAAAACCCAACGGCTAATTGGGATCGATATTAACATGAGGAAAGGGTAAGGATTACCACAGATGCACGAGGCTTCATTAACCAACGAACTAAGTCAAGAGAGGCCACGACGGATACAATGCCGGTCCGCGTCGGTCATGCTTGTGGAAAGATGGCTATTGGAACATCAAGGCCACAACAGAGTCATGAAGTGATTCCTGAAAAGGCACCGGGCTTTCAGGAAGACCCTGAAGTAGCGGCGACAAAAGAATACATCAATTATGTGGAGAAAATGTATCGGACCAACGCACGTCTGGCCGCGTTGGGTCAACTCCTTTACCGATTTTGGATCAACTCCTAGTGGTGGTAGCAGCCGATATTAAGGCTCCGTGGAAAAGTCATTGCAGTCAGTACCCATTGAAGTCGAGGAGAGCATACACTCATCGGGTACTAAAGGCCGCAGGCAGGTCACAGAAAATAGTGTTGAGAGGAGGTCTACTTTTGAACGTTTGGGAAATACGGAAATGAGGTCTGTTTTTCAGGGTCTGGGCCAAGCTCACTCAGAAAGAAACGTTGTTCCCCAATATGAGGGTCGAGACAACCGGGATGCCCCTTAAATCATAAGGGAAAGGCGAGGCAAACTGTAGGGAGAGTCGCGGTATCGTGCACACTCCGAACATATTGTTAGACACGTTGTCAACCCCGTCGATGATGATCAATTTGAGAAGATGCAGAGGGAAATCGAAGAACTGAAGAGGTCAAGGCCATCAAACGAGGCCAAACCGACCTCATGGATAAATATACTCTCTGCTAAGATACTAAGTTCACTTCTCACAGAGAAAGTCACCTATCTGCAATATCATTACTACCAATAAACCACTTGCCCCATCGATTGGATAACTTCATTTGAAAGTCGCATCATACTGGCGACACCAAACAAGTCTGCATGGTACATAGCCCTAGTAGGCAGAATGCAAGAACGGGCGGCGTCGTGGGTTCAGAACTTACCTCCAGGATTGATCAAAAGTTGGGAAGATCTGAGTAACAAGTTTTTACCGGAATTCGAAACAACGGATAGGCCAAAGAAAACGATTGAGGATTTGTATGACGTCCGCCAAGGGGAAAACAAGTCGAACAAAAGCTACTACGATCGATTCATGCGAGTATATGACCAGACAAGAAACCTCCCGGATAACGATGTCAAACCGAGCTTCTTCACCGGGATCGCTAGGGGTTCTATGAAAACCACTTCTCTATAAACCCTCCTAAGAGCCTACACAATCTGCTAGCTCAAGCCTAAAAATATAGATTGACCCAAGCGACACCTTCACCATCATGAAAAGGCAAAACTAAGGGCGACCATAATCAGGACCACAAAGACGATCGTAGGGAAGATCGCATAGAGGATCGCGGAAAGAAGGATGACCATGATGTCAAAAAACCAGTCAAGTTCGACGAAAAGGATTTCGTTCCTTTGAATACAAAACCTTCACAAATTCTATTTGAGATCCATGATAGGATAGAGAAGCTGAGGCTCATGAAGGCCGATCCGAAGTTTCATGATGAATCAAAATACTGTGATTTTCACGAAGACCACGGTCACATAACGGATGAATGCATCACCTTTTGAGGAGGATAATTGATAAGATGATCAAAGAGGGTTCTTTAGACAAGTATAAGAAGAATGGAGAAGCTAATAGAAATGACAGATAGCCCCACAAATATACGAATGAGATCAGAGTCATTATCGAATAATTTCCGAGCAATACTAAACTCAAAAGTCAAATCAACTCCATTAACGTTCGAGAGATAAAAAACCAATCATTCTGGGTGAGTCTGAGCAGGCCATCTCCTTCACCAGAAGCGAGCTAGCAAGCCCGCCAGGGGCGATGGAAGTACCGGTAGTGGTTGATCGCGTGTAAGTCACTAACGTCGATATTACTAGCAAGAATACTAGGTACATCGCAGTATGGTAAATGCAAGTCATGGTCGATCCCACAGAGACAAAGCAACTTATAAGTATAAACGATTCTAACCTAATTAAAAAGCAACATAAAGGCGGTCACTGACCAACAATAACATAAAAGAAAACAAACATGGTATTCCTCTCCTCTCCTCACCGATCTACTAACTTGGATTAGTTAATCGTTACGTTTACTTCCCCACATAATTTCCTTATATTAATCATGAGCTTTTAATGTTATTATCATATTTATCAGTTACGGGTGCAATTCCTAACCCTATCTACTCCGACAATGGCAGCAGACAATCTATACACAAGCTACCTTCCTTAATTGGTCCGTAATAGCCCATACGCATAAAGAACTAGAATTGCCGATATTGAGCGCTAACTTATACCGCTAACCCGCCTAGACAGCTGTCGACATTGACCAGCACGTTCCTAGGGTCCATTCAAGACAATGTCCTAATTAACACTTCACTAACAGTCCTTCATGTTAATTTACGAATTACGAATATTAGATTGGCCAGACCTACTACTCGTTTTAATTATTCCTGCCGATCAACGTAGCTGTAGTGAATCCCGGTTTAGGTTTTCTAAAATATGCCTCAGTAAACCGGTATAGACCGCCGGTTTACCGGGGGCGGCTTTTCCTAATTTCTGGATCTACATTGCTCAATACGAATAAAATAATTAAATTATGGGGTTTTAAACATGCAGATTAACTAAAACACATAAATACGAACATATCTACCATATTGAAGACAAAAAGGAACGTTCAAAGATTCATACCTTCAACAATGGAGATCTAGCTCGATCTACTCAAGCTAGAGATGATGGAAGAAGGGAGGAAACCGAAAATAACTCTCCAAGGCTCAAAAAAACTTTATTTCATCAAATTTGTATAATAAAATTGAATATAATTGAGTGCTTATGAAAACTTATGCAATAATCTGTAATTGCGGCCTTATATAGATACAATGACCGACGTAAGACTCTCTAAAACCCTAACCGACCTATATAATGCGGCAGAATCAGTTTCGTGTTCCATAAGACGCCGGTTTACCGGGCCTAACCTTCGGGTTACCGGACCTACTTTTCTTCTTTTTCTTTAATAGGCTTCTTCTTGGACTTCAATCACTTGGTCCAATGTACTTCTTTTGGTCCAGATCCGTTCTCCAACGCTCCAGTTTTGTTACATCCTATAAAACACGCAAAACGAGACAAAATAGTACCAAAACATCGGGAAAATAGCATAGATGTAGAATTACGATCCTGGAAACACTCACATAGCATTTGACACATATTCCACATAATAACGAGCCTATCTATCCTCTCTTGAGCAGAATTTGGGGTGAATATAGGTATAATTATTGGTACCATTTAGAGCGTTATCAACTACCCCTACTTAGCTTTTGATCGTCCCGAGCAAAAAGGCGAAAAGAAAATAACACTCTGATCAATATACAAGTTAATTAAAAACAACTATGCCCCACTGAGTCAAGATCAAGATCATGCCACTCGTATCCATTAGTAACATATTAAACACTATTCATGTCATGAGCCAATGTGTGTGTGCAATAACTTTCACAACCGCTTAGAAATGCAGACAATTCCACATTACGTCAACCCATAGTCGAACTAACCAGTCTCGAACATGTATTTGATAATTAATTGAGCCGGCAAGGCGGATCGAGAACCAAGCATATATTACTCTTAGGCTCACGTTTATCGGTCTATGTAAAAGTCATGCGTCTTACGCTCCATTGACTAAGATATTGCCAAAGAGATTATAAATGTATATATTTCAATGCACTTCTCTTTCTTGGCGGGTGAACTCTCATTGATTTAACTATTCTCACGGCCCCACTCATGATAAACTACCGAATCCGAAATTCCTTTGCCTTTCTAAGCGTTAGTGAAACATGATTCGTGATGAAGCCAGGGTCAACTCTAGTCAAAGCAATATGCTATCGACTACACACCAAGGGAAGTGAGCTATACGTGCTTAAAAGGGTGGCTCATAACAGAATATGCGCTTAATACGCCACTACTTCAGAAGTGGACACTTTCTCTTACTCATACAAAGTAAAACAAAGATGATGTCAATTAACTCGAAAAGATCAAAGATATCATAATTTTTCAAAATTCTGTCGAAAGGAATCAAAGTCTAAGTGGTGAATCGTGCATCAAAGAAAATCAAGACAATCACGCAATTCATGGAATATAATGCTAAAAAGCTAAGTGACATTCCTCGACCCCCCCACTTAATCGAAATATTGTCCCTAATGTGTAAGATAAGAAATGAAAAATGAAAAGGAACTTAGCTTCGGTTAAGGGTGGAACCAAAGAAGAAACGGATCATCATATAAATCATCGGGTCTATGGAATTAATCCATGAAGAATCTGCGCTAAATATCTCAAACAAACCAAGAAGAATAGTGGTGACAACAAACTGTATAACAAAAATGCGGCAGTAAAAGAGAAAATAATATAACTCTAAAACAAATTAAGGCGACAAAAGTATTATATGAAAATTATTCTGCTACATCAACTAAGTAGGAAAAGAAAAGTAAATAAAAAAAAATAAAAATGGAAAACAACAATAAAGAGAAATAAAAGCTAGTCATCATCAGAAAAACCCTCCCTAGTCAACTCTATGCTCAAAACCGGGAGGTGGTACAGAACTCGAGGCGGCGGCGGCTGTGGAAGAGGATGCTCTATGACGAGGGGCCGTCCTAGGTGGCGGGGTAGCATGTGGAACTCCTAGAAAGTCAATAATCCGATCAATCTTGCGATGAAAACTCACAATCTCTCACGAGTGCTCCTCAAGCAAGGCTCTCTGAGTCCTCTATGCTCCAAGCACCAGAGTACGCTCCCTTTCTGCTCTAACCCGTCTCTGTACTCTTGAGACTGACTGTGAACTGAGCTGTGGCTAGGATCTTCCCGATCATCGCTGAAGAGCATCTTCACCTCGTCCTCTAGGGCAAACATATCAATCATCGGCCCGTATGGTAGCAGCTTGTGCTCAGAAGCGGTAGCAAGCTCGTGGACATGGCTATGCATCAGTAGACCGATGTTGATTGGGGCACCCGTCTCTAGATAGAACATCAATTCTGCCCTCGAAGTGGTGACAGAGACCGTGTGCTTAGTCAGAAGAAGGCGGGCACAAACAAATCTATTGACCGTCTTCCGGTCCCCGGATAACTCGTTCTCTAGGAAGATGATGGGGGCTCCAGCAGGATTTCGCTTCCATCGCACCCCTAAGAAATCAGCAACCATAGCCATCCTCTCGAGATCGGCAATGTTGCTCGAGGATGTGTACTCATCCGGGCCCACCGGTGGATTTCTAACCCGAAAATGAGCGTTGATCCGCTCGATAGAGAAATCAACCTTGATACCGCGAACCATAGCATAAGTGGCTCTGGGGTTATGCGAAACATAAGCGTAAAATTCCCTTACCACCGTGGTGTTGAACCGGGCCGGTGCTTCAGCCATGTCCAATAAATCTTGTGCTTGTAGGGCCTCCGGTAATATCGACCTGCAGTCGTCCAAATCTACCCCTCGTTCTCGAGCCACTGGCCTTGTGTTCCAATGGCCTCGGAACGACTCGTAAATAGCTAATGAATGGATCTGCTCAACCCCGTCTATCAATGGGTTGGCATCTCCATATATAGTCTGGTAACCACTGGGATGAACATTTGATCGTTGACGCTTAGGACCCATCCTGAATGGATACAGAACCTGAAATAGAAGTTGTTTCTGGAAAAGAGACCTCGGTAAACCGGAGGTAGGGTACGGTTTACCGGCCTAAGATTTTCTGATTTTTTTCTGGGACTGTGCCTCTGATGATAATAGATGAAGAATTTTAGCACTTCACCGTTGCAGCAGCCAGGCAACTCAGCAACAGGGGTGTTGGCTATGGTGTTTAGGGTTTGGAAAATGGATGAAAATGGTGGTGATGTTGTGGTTTGGTGGTGATAGTGGTGGTGATGGTGGTGTGTGGGAAAAGATGAAAATTTTGAAAAGAGGGGAAAATGGTTCGGTTTCTGCTGATTGACCGTATCCGGTGCAACGTGTTTCCTCCACGTGTCTCTAAAAATTCAGCTTTATAAACTTATGTTCAGAAATTTGAAAACCAAGCCTCGGTAACCCGGAGGTTACCCTCGAGATACCGGGGGTATCTTTCCCCCAGATTCTTTATCTGCCTTTGCTACACTTCTTACTCAACCTTTCTATTCAATTCTAACCTTAAATTGACTAGACCTTCACTCTTCAATTGCTATTTCCGACTCAAAACCTAACCTACTTCACTAGAATCCGCAACGAGGTAAAAAAACCTTTCCACAACCATTCGGTTTCAAGCCTAAGTTTGTGGTAGGATGAAAAAAGCTCGTCCCTTCATCCGGCTAGTTTTATTCAATCCTAAACTACCTAAGGGTTTGAAGATTTAGTTCTGAGTTTATAGTCGCCAGCTCGACTTTCTCTAGATCTCCGATCAATCATGGGTTGGAGCTCTAACTCGCCAAACTTTCACTCCAGAGGCTTGTACCTTCACAAAACCGTTTTGAGCTCTCCTCCTAGCACACCTTTCCCTTTTAGCTTGCGTGCTAGGTCTGCCTCTGTGTCGAGATTTAGATTTTAGCCCCAAGGACTCCACATGTTCCACTTTCTTGTCAACTCATTCACTACGCAACACGGAAGGACTAGCTTCCGTGATCATCTTATTGTGGTCATTTTCTTCTCTTTCTCTCAGCATTAATCTCATAAATTCTTGCTCAACAGTTTCTATGACAACCTCTCTATTCTTATGCTCTTCCATCTCCAAAATTTCCAACTTTCCTGAAGCATACGTCATCTTACAACTCTCCGGTCAGTTTTCTAGGGGTTTTAGGATCTTAAAAGATATAGCGTCATTATTCAACCTAAGGGTAATCTCCCCTTTATCAAAATCCATAACCGCCCTACTCATCGCTAAGAAAGGTTGTCCTAAGAGAACTGGGGCACTTGGGTCCTCAGGTATGTCTATGACGTAAAGTCAATAGGATATGTGAACCCTCATGCTTTAATTGTACACTTTCTAAGCAGACCAGCAGGAATGTCTCTAGTTTTATCTACGAAGGTCATGGTCCTGGTTTGATTCAATATGACCGGAAGTCTTATCTTTTGACAGAGGGAAAAAGGTAGAATATTGCAACTCGAGCCAGAGTTGCAGAGACCTAATCCTACGGATATTCCATTAACAGAAACTGGGAGTCTGATCATGCCAGGGTCTCCTAACTTCACCACGGTGTCTGAGTCTGGGTAATCCTCAGGCTCAGAGAACATCGTGTCAGGATCCTCTTCAGGATCATCAGAATCGTAATCCGAAGATGATATATCAATTAATTCACAAGGAAACTCACCCGGACGATACGTGCTATACTTCTTCAAGTCATCTTCAGGCTCTTGCTTGATTGCTTTCTCCTCTTTTTCCAACCGTTGCTTTACCGCTTCATAATGCTCTCGTGCTTTAGATACAGGATACATGGAAATCGGTGTGATATTCAATAATGTCCTAGGCATATTTCTTGGCTTGTTTGCTCTTTGTCAACTTTGAATGGATCAAATCTCTGAAGTGTTCTGACCAACCTGCAAAAAAGACAAAATAAAACAAAGAAAACTTAGCAACTTCCGCTTCAAGCTGGGTGTGATCCCAACTGTTACAGACTTACTAACTAAAATCAACAAGGAATAACTCAGAATAACAGGGATTGTTCAGAAATTGATTTTTCAGGTCTCGGTAACTCAGAGATTACCTTCGGGAAACCGGCCCTGAATTTTCTCTTTCTAGCAGTTTAACATATGCAGGTTTGATACAGAATGACTTAAGACTCAAAATAAAATAAAATAAAAGAAAAATGACTTCTTAATTAGAATTAAAACGTTTATATTTAAAAATTGGCCATTGTCCCCGGCAACGGCGCCATCACTAACGTCGATATTACTAGCAAGAATACTAGGTACATCGCAGTATAGTAAATGCGAGTCAAGGTCGATCCCACAGAGACAATGCAACTTATAAGTATAAAAGATTCTAACCTAATTAAGAAGCAACATAGAGGCGGTCACTGACCAACAAAAACATAAAAGAAAACAAACATGGTATTCCTCTCCTCTCCTCACCGATCTACTAACTTGGATTAGTTAATCGTTATGTTTACTTCCCCACATAATTTCCTTAGATTAATCGTGAGCTTTTAATGATTATTATCATATTTATCAGCTACGTGTGCAATTCCTAACCCTATCCTATCTACTCTGACAATGGCAGCAGACAATCTATACGCAAGCTACCCTCCTTAATTGGTCCGTAATAGCCCATACACATAAAGAACTAGAATTGCCGATATTGAGCGCTAACTCATACCGCTAACCCGCCTAGACAGCTGTCGACATTGACCAGCACGTTCCTAGGGTCCATTCAAGACAATGTCCTAATTAACACTTCACTAACAGTCCTTCATGTTAATTTACGAATTACGAATATTAGATTGGCCAGACCTACTACTCATTTTAATTATTCCTACCGATCAACGTAGCTGTAGTGAATCCCAGTTTAGGTTTTCTAAAATATGCCTCGTTAAACTGGTATAGACCGCCGGTTTACCGGGGGCGGCTTTTCCTAATTTCTGTATCTACATTGCTCAATACGATTAAAATAAGTAAATTATGGGGTTGTTAAACATACAGATTAACTAAAACACATAAATACGAAGAGATCTACCATATTGAAGACTAAAAGGAACGTTCAAAGCTTCATGCCTTCAACAATTGAGATCTAGCTTGATCTACTCAAGCTAGAGATGATGGAAGAAGGGAGGAAACCAAAAATAACTCTCCAAGGCTCAAGAAAACTTTATTTCATCAAATTTGTATAATAAAATTGAATATAATTGAGTGCTTATGAAAACTTATGCAATAATCTTTAATTGCGGCCTTATATAGATACAATGACCGACTTAAGACTCTCTAAAACCCTAACCGACCTAGATAATACGGCAGAATCAGTTTTGTGTTCCACAAGACGCCGGTTTACCGGGCCTACTTTTCTCCTTTTTCTTCAGCAGGCTTCTTCTTGGACTTCAATCACTTGGCCCAATGTACTTCTTTTGGTCCAGATCCGTTCTCCAATGCTCCGGTTTTGGTACATCCTATAAAACACGCAAAATGAGATAAAACAGTACCAAAACATCGAGAAAATAGCATAGATGCAGAATTACGATCCTGGAAACACTCACATAGCATTTGACACATATTCCACATAATAACGAGCCTATCTATCCTCTCTTGAGTAGAATTTGGGGTGAATATAGGTATAATTATTGGTACCCTTTAGAGCGTTATCAGTGGTTTAGGTAGGCATCAACAACTTTGGGGTAAACCGAGTTCTTCTAGATACCGGGGCAGGCAAAGACATTATCTAATGGACACCCTCAAGAGGCTTAAGCTCGGAGCGTCAATATTGGTACCTTACTTGGGAATGTTGGAGGGATTTTCAAAAGACAAGGTCCGCGTCATAGGAACTATAGACATCAGCGTTATGATCGGAGATTATGGGCCCACCCGCATAGAAAAGGTAAACTTTATCATAGTCAATCTGCATTCGCACTACACAGCTATCCTGGAAAATCCCGCTCTTTGAAAGTTTCAGGTGGTCGTTTCTACACCGCATCAACTAGCCAAGTTTTATGTGGATGATGGAATTGGGATCGCGGTGAGTCTCCCAGACCTTCTTCTTGAACACATAACAAAGAATCGGGCCGACTATCCAAACAAAAGGAACATGAAGAGGCCCAGGATCGAATACCCCCAATCCGCATCAAGCTCGGGCAAATTAAGGTGAGTGAAGTTGAAAACAAAGGAGGCTCACGCCAAGTCATCGAGGTGGATATTGTCAGATGTGAGGAAGGTTTAGGCCAAACCGATGAAATGAGTTAGGTCGGACCCAAGAGGTCATTTGCGACACTCTTTAGGTGAGGGATAAACCAGACTTCACCGCACAAGATGAATTGGTTGAGGTGATTATAAATGAGAAATACCCAGATCAGAAGATAAAAGTTGGGGCTCAACTGGATGAACAAGAGAAAGAAAGACTGATATCCTTGCTCAAAGCCAACCTGGACGCTTTCGCTTAGATCATCACAGATATGAGGGGCATCAAGCCCGAAGTTGCGTTGAACAACCTTAATGGCAACCCCACTTTCAAGCCCATTCAGTAGAGGGCTCGCCAATTCTTTAAGGAAAAAGTGGTTGCCATTAAGGCCAAGGTCAATAAACTAGTTGAAGCTGGAATCATAAAGGAACTTCAATACCCCACTTGGCTAGAAAACGTCGTATTGGTCAAGAAACATAATGGGAAATGGCGGATGTGTGTTGATTTCACCGATTTGAATAAGGCATGTCCGAAAGACCCTACGAGCTGCCAAGAATCGATTGAATGGTTGACATAATCACTGGATTTGAAAGATGGCAGACAGTGGTGAGGAGGAAATGATGGCATTCAGGGCCACTGGCGGCATGTATTACTATGAGATGATGCCGTTTGGAATGAAAAATACGGGCTCGATATATCAGCGTATGGTCAACAAAGTTTTTGGTTCACAGATAGGAAAAAATATGGAAGCCTACATTGATGACATGGTCGTGAAATCGGCTCGCAGCGGACATGTTGCAGACCTGCAAGAAACTTTTGATAACGTCAAGACATATTCCATGAAGCTAAATCCGGCTAAATGTACCTTTGGGTTTCAAGCAGGCAAATTTCTGGCTTTATGGTCGCATGAAGAGTTATCAAAGAGAATCTAGAGAAAGTCCAGGCCTTGCTAGATATGAAAGAGCCAACATACATCAGAGAAGTGCAAAGGCTGAATGGAAGGGTCATCGCTCTGGGAAGGTTCATCTCTAAATCTGCTGATAGATGTTTACCTTTCTTCAAGATCCTTAAAGGAAACAAGACTTTTGAATGGACTGAAGAGTGTTCTCAAGCCTTCAAGGCCCTCAAGGTTTATTTGGCAAGCCCACCTCTTCTGGTCAATCCGATTGTAGGAGATGAACTTTTTTTGTATCTGGCAGTTTCAGACCGGGCTGTCGTTGCTGTCCTTGTCAAGGAGGACGTCACCCTCCAGAAACCTGTTTATTATGTTTCAAAAGCTCTCAGTCCCGTTGAGAGCCTCTATTTTAATATAGAGAAGTTGGCCTACTGTGTTGTTATTGCTACCCAAAAATTGAGGGCTTACTTTTCTTCACATACGATCATTGTCTTGTCTGATAGCCCGCTCCACCAAGTATTGCACAGACCAGACCTTTCAGGTCGCCTACTTCGTTGGGCCATTGAACTAACAGAATTCGACATTCACTATGAGCCTCAAAAAACAATCAAAACTCCGTCCTTGACGGATTTTATAGCAGAAGCAAGCTTCAATGAGGAGCGGCCCGCAGAGCAACCTAGTTCACAATCCATCAGCAAACCAAACTCTGTGATAGTGGCGACGCTGCAAAGGCCAAGTCGCTGCTGGCATCTATGTATTGACGGTGCAACGAGCCGAAATGGTTGTGAGTCTGGAATCATATTTCTCGACCCAGACACATCGGAAGAAATTGAAAAGCGCTAATATTTGACTTCACAACATCGAACAATTAGGCGAAATACGAGGCCGTAATTGCGGGCCTTAAGCTAGCAAGGGCCATGAGTATAAAAAACGTGGAAGTTTATTGTGATTCACAACTTGTAGTTCATCAAATAACAAGTTCAAATGCCAGCAAATACGAAATTCTTCAACAGTACCTCGATCTGGTCTAGAGACTGAGGAATGATTTCAACTATTGTGAATTCATTAAGATACCCCGTGAGAAAAATGCACAAGCCGATTACTTGTCAAAGCTGTCAGAGCAAGAAGAAGTCAAGAATCCATCGGTCATGGTTGAGTATCTCTCCGAACCCGCAGTCAGTCGGACCAAAATCATGGAAATCCATCCTGCGGACCCATGTTGGATCGACGAGATCATGGCATATATCAAAAGTTGAACACACCCCGCTGATTCAAAATAGGGTCGGGCTTTAAAGAAAAGGTCATCACGCTATATAATATTGAACGGCATCTTATATGGAAGATCCTTTTTCCGACCTTTATTGAGATGTGTAAGACCTGAGGAGGTAAAATGGATCTTAACCGAATTGCATGAAGGAGTGTGTGGGGCCACCCCGCTAGCCGCACACTCGTTCGGAAAGTTATATTGGCTGGTTATTATTGGCCTGAGCTCACCGACGTTGGTATGTGAAGAGTTGCGACAAATGTCAGTGCTTCACTGACATACCGAGGCAACCTTCAGTAGAGCAAAGTATTGTCATCGCCGCCTGCCCCTTTGATATGTGGGGAATCGACCTCATTGGACCGCTTTTGAAAGGTCGATCAGGATGCGAATATGTCGTCATCGCAATTGATTATTTCACAAAGGATCGAAGCAAAGGCTCTTAAAAAGATTAACTCCAAAGACATCATCTACTTTTTACTTGACGAAGTATGGACTAGATTTGGGGTCCCAAGGGCAATCGTATCAGATCACGGGCCACAGTTCTGAGACGAGTTCACAGAGTTCTGCACAGAACATAATGTCAAACATTGGCAATCGTCAGTATACTACCGCAAGGAAACGGTCAGGCGGAGAATGCCAACAAGCAAGTCCTGAAGGCGTTAATAAAGAGCCTGAGTGGAAAAGCAAGAAAATGGGTGGATGAACTGCCCGTGGTTCTATGGTCATTGCGGACTTTGAGAAAAACGACAATAGGAGAAACATCTTTTTCCTTGACTTATGGATCGGAGACCATGGCACCAGTCGAGGCCAAGCTCGAGAGTCTCTTTCTTTAGCGAGACCGAAAATCCGGCAATAAGAAAGCTGGACTTCGACCTAGTAGAAGAGAAGCGGAAAAAGTCTTATGTCCGTCTGGTGAATTGCAAGCAAGCTGTGAAGCAGCACCATGACAAACGTATCCGCTATCATTCCTTCACAATTGGCGACTTCGTCTTACTTAAAAGAGAGGCCGCAGGTCATAAAGCGACGAAAGGAAAGTTGTCAGAAAATTGGGAAGGTCCACTTCAAATATCAAGAATTTTTAAGCAATGGACCTACGTTCTGAGGAACAAAGTGGGCCAAGAGTACAGCAGGCCCTGGCATGTAGATAATTTGAAGATATATTACATGTAAGAGCAATGCTCTCCTCTTTTTTCTAGGAAAAATCATCTTTTGTACAAGGCCTAGTCCCGCTTTTGTAGAAAATCGTTTGAATGAAAAATTTACTTCAAAAGTTCAAGGCTAATCTAGCCAACGCCGTCCCCAGCCTCTATGTTTGCGACAAGCTCGCAGGCCAAGAGTCCAATGCTTGTCCGAAACAAAGGGGTCCGGAAGAAAATTTTCGAACGTTTATCGGGTTAAGGGCGGTCACAATTTGCTTCGATCTCGCCAAAAGATTTCGTTGGCTTCACTTAAAGCAAGGGGGCCGTATATTAGAACTTTTGATTTAGTTAAAGCTCAATAGGAGCGGACTCAATTTTATGTTTCTTATTACTGGCAAGCTCATCATTCGATCAAGATAAATTAAGACCGGAAAAGCAAAATGCGAATTCAATCGAGACAAGCAGATAAAGAAACAGATAAATGAAGAGTCAAATCACAAAGTCATTATAAAGGACGAGCTTACAAAAGTACGAGGTGACAAATACTGAAACATAAAAAATCTACACGTCGGTGGAGGAAACAACCTCGGTGGAAGAGCCGGACAAAACATGGTCTAGCTCGACCTGTCACCTGGGAAGGTACTTGTCAGAGGGGCAGGACGGGAACGCAGCTTCCCTAGTGCAGAGGTTAGAAATCAAACATGCAAAAGGGATAGAGCGGCCGAAATCCATATCGGTAGCGAAACTGATGGCCTCAAAATAAACCAAGGTTCCCCAATTAATGTTCACATCTGGGGTGATAATGGCATGGAGGAGGATGGTCTCATCCCCAATTAAAAATTCTATGTGTATGTTTCTAGGATCGTAATTCTGCATCTATTCTATTTTCCCGAAGATTTGGTACTGTTTTGTCTCGTTTTATGTGTTTTATATGATGTACCGAATCTAGAGCATTGGAGAACAAATCTGGACCAAAAGGAGCATGTTGGGCCAAGTAAAAGAAGTCCAAGAAGAAGCCTGCTGAAGAAAAAGAGGAAAAGTCGGCCCGGTTTATTGAGGGTAGGTCCGGTAAACCGAGAGGTTGTTGGACATGAAATTGATTCTGCCGTCTCTACTAGGTCGGTTAGGGTTTTAGAGAGTCATAAGTCGGTCATTTTATGTATATAAGGCTGCAATTAAAGATTATTGTATAAGTCTTCATACGCTCTTCTCATATCTTATTATTGAATCTTCCATTATATTATACAATTTGATGAAATAAAGTTATTCCAAGCTTTTGAGGAGTGACATATGCTTTTCTCCATTTCTCTACCATCTCTAGCTTGAGTAGATCGAGCTAGATCTCCATTGTGAAGGTATGAAGCTTTGAACGTTCCTTTTTGTCTTCAATGTGGTAGATATGTTCATATTTATGTGTTTTAGTTAATCTGCATATTTAAAGACCCTATGATTTACCTAGATTAATCGTATTTGAGCAATGTAGATCTAAGAATAGGAAAAGCTGACCCCGGTAACCCGGCGGTCTATACCAGTTTACCGAGGCAATAATAAGAAAACCTAGAACTAGGATTCACTACAGCTACGTTGATCGACATGTTTCATTAACAGTAGGTTAGATCTGGACAATCTGGTTATTGTAATCGTAAAACAAGCATGAAATACGAATATTGTAGTGTTAGTTTGGACATAGTCCGATGGACCCTAAGAACATGCTGATCAGTGTCGATACAGCTGTCTAGGTGGGTTAGCGGTATGAGTTAGCACTCGATATCTGCAATTCTAGTTCTTTATATGGGCTATTACGGACCAATTAAGGAGGGTAGCTTGCGTATAGATTGTCTACTACCATTGTCGGAGTAGATAGGGTTAGGAGTTGCACCCGTAGCTGATAATTAAATCAAAAGCTCACTTGATTAATTTAAGGAAATTATGTGGGGAAGTAAACGTAACGATTAACTAATCCAAGTTAGTAGATCGGTGAGAAGAGGGGGATAAATACCACATTTATTTTATGTTTATTGTTGGTCCATGACCGCCTCTATGTTGCTTCTTAATTAGGTTAGAATCGTTTATAATTAAAGTTGTATCGTCTTTGTTGGACATATTTTAAGTTTTAGTGATGAGTGCCAGATTAGCTGTTATAGAGCAAAGGCAAAAAGTTGTCTAGATGAAATGTATAGGTTTATTAGAGTTTGATCTTTTTATAGGTTTGATCAAACAAGCATTGTAAAAGGCCAGCTGACTTTCATCAGCAGACCGTCTAGGTCAGTAAGGTACATAAGTAGTATACTAGTTTAGGAACCTGCTGAAGACTGAAGGCTGAGGGGTCAAACTCAGTTATTGAAGGCTAAGGGATCAAACTTATTATTTAAAGTCAAGGATATGGAATCAGAATTTAGGGAAGTCTGTGATGACCTAAACTGATTACATATACCTTGTGTACAAGGTCTAAGTTCCATATGTCAAGTGGTGATTGGAACTTAGTTATGTTCAAATTGGTGTAATCTAACTTCACAATTAAAATTTAGATAAAAGACAGTCATCTGAAGTGTTTTAAACACAACAAACTTTAGTCAGCTAACTGACAAGTATTTCAGCAGACTTACATACACAGAAACCTGCTGAATATATATTTCGATTTAATCAAAGGTTACATTGGAAGATTACAAGGATAAAGACAGATAACAACTCTTGATTTTGTCAACAAATCAATGGTTAAGATTAAAGGGACGTTGGAAAGATTCAGAGCTTTATCCAATGAATACAAGTCAAAGGGTGGACAGTCTGAAAACTGTCAAAAAGTAAACTGACAGTGTCAGTACTATGTACAGAGACATAATGCAAGTCAAGATGGGGACAAATCTGAAACGGCTATGTTTGAATTTCAAACATAAGTCACAAGGATTCTCACCTATAAATAGAAGACCCCTGATACAGAAACAAGTGATGAAAATTAAAAAGAAAAACAACAATCAATCTTGAGCTATCAGATTTTTTTTATCAAGAAATCACCCTGTTGACTCTACTGAGCTTAAAGCTACTGATCCGGTATGTTCTTCAAGTGTAACCTGCTTTCAAGTTATATCAAGTATACACACTTGAAGATTCCAAGCTGCTGATCATTTCATCCTGATCAAGCTGCTGAAAGCTGAATCACTTACTTGATTCAAACTTTCTTTTACAAGAAATCTGCTGAAGACAGTGAAGCATCTTTGGGTTTCAAGGGCTATTGTTTGTGGTGGAGCTGGTGAAGAGGCAATCCTACCCCTCAAGGACCAGCGGAATACTTTGGAGCAGCAATCCTACCTGTTTCAAGTGTTCAGTTTGTGAAGCCATAGTTATTGGTGAAGGACAAAGAACTTAGGGATTTTTGTAACTGCAACCTCAAAGATCTCTAGTGAATTACCTCCAACATCACAGGAGAAGAGTGGACTGACATGATTACACCACCTGGAACCACTATAAAATCTTCCTACTTACTTTCTGCATTTAAATTTTGCATTTAGTATATTAAGCACATCGACCTACTGAAACTAGCAACTGAATCACACACTCACACTACTGAGTATCTAATACTTGGTATCATACTTTAACAACAAGTAATAAGGCTTAATTTGAATATATTCCGCTGCAACAAATTCAGCAAAATCAACAGTCAGCAGACTACCGAGCCGTCGGCGGAGCTGCGAGAGGTCGCCAGCGGACTGCGAGCGGTCGTAGGCTACTAAACTTACTAAGTTTGTTAACTCCAAAAAGTTTTAAATGTTAAGTTTATTCACCCCCCTCTAAACTTAACCAAAGCCTTTTCAAGGGACCAACAGTCTCTGTGGGATCGACCTTGACTCGCATTTACTATACTACGATGTACCTAGTATTCTTGCTAGTAATATCGACATTAGTGACTTACACGCAATCAAGATTTTTGGTGCCGTTCCCGGGGACAATGGCCAATTTTAAGGATAAACGTTATAATTCTGATTAAGAAGTCGTTTTTATTTTATTTTAATTTATTTTGAGTCTTGAGTCGTTCTGGATCAAACTTGCACTTATTAAACTGTCAGAAGGAGAAATTTTAGGTCCGGTTTACTATGGCTTACCCCCGGGTTACCAAGGCCTGGAAAATTGAATTCTGAATAGCCCCTGTTATTCTGTGTTATTCCTTGTTGATTTTAGTTAGTAGGTCCGCAACAATTGGGATCGTACCCAACTGAAGCGGAAGTTGCTAACCATTTCTTTGTTTTATGTTGTCTCTTTTGTAGCAAGATCGGGACATTTTGGAGATTTGATCAAACCAGAGTTGAAGAAGAGCAAACGAGTTGAGCAATATGCCTAGGACAATATTGAACATCACACCAATTTTCATGTATCCTGGATCCGCAGTCAGGGAGCAATATGAAGCGGATAAGAAGCGGGTGGAAAAAGAGAAAGAAGCAATCAAGCGAGAGCCTGAAGAGAACTTAAAGGAGTATAATACGT
The DNA here is from genome assembly GCA_036785695.1 of Gentiana straminea. NCBI lineage: Eukaryota > Viridiplantae > Streptophyta > Magnoliopsida > Gentianales > Gentianaceae > Gentiana > Gentiana straminea. The sequence continues at coordinate 953,591 of JAVUPR010000282.1, forward strand.
ATCGTCCAGGTGAGTTCCCTATCGAGTTAATTGACATATCTTCTTCGGATTATGATTCTGATGATCCTGAAGATGATCCTGACACGATGTTCTCTGAGCCTGAGGATTACCTAGACCTAGACACCGTGGTGAAGTTTGGAGACCCTGGCACGTTTCAACTCCCAATTTCTATCAATGGTGTATTAGTAGGATTAGGTCTCTGTGCCTCCGACTCGAGTGGCAACATTCTACCTTTTTCCCTCTGCCAAAAGATTAAGCTTCCGGTCATTATGAATCAAACTCAAACCATGGACTTTGTTGATATAACAAGAGATATGCCTGCCGGTCTGCTTAGGAAGTGCACAATTAAGGCAGGAGGGTTCACTTTTCCAATTGATTTCACGGTTATAGACGTACCAGAGGACCCAAGTGCCCCAGTTCTGTTAGGAAGACCTTTCTTTGTTACAAGCAGAGCAGTCATGGATTTTGATAATGGGTAGAACACTTCGAGATTGAACAATGATGCAGTATCTTTCAAAATCTTAGAGCCCCTAGATAATAGGCCGGAAAGTTGCAAGATGATGTATGATTCAGGAAAGGTGGAAATTATGGAGGTAGAGAGGGAAGGGCATAAGCATCGAGAGGTTGTAGTAGAAACCGTTGAGCATGAATTCATGAGATTAATGCTTAGAGAGAGAGAGAAGATAAGGACCACAATAAGACATTTGCGGAAGCTAGTCATTCCGTGATGCGTAGTGATGGATTTGAGCTTAAAGTGGAAAATGTGGTGTCCTTGGGTATAAAGTCTATATCTTGACGCAGAGGCAGACCTAGTACATAAGCTAAGAGAGAGAGGCGTGCTAGGAAGAGAGCTCAAAAAGGTTCTATGAAGATACATACCTTTGGAGCAAAAGTTTGGCGAGTTAAAGCTCCAACCCCTGAATGATTGAAAATCTGAAGAAAGTCGAGCTGGCGACAATAAACTTAGAACTATTCCCTTGAACCCTTAGGTAGATTAAGAGTGAATAAAAGTAGCTGAATGAAGGGACGAGCTTTTTTTCATCCTACCGCACCCTTAGGCTTGAAACCGATGGTTGTTGGGAAGGTTTTTTTTACTCGTTGTGGATTCTACTGAAATAGGTTAGGATCGAGTTAAAGATAGCAACAAAAGGAGTAAGAGGCTATTCATTTTGAGGTTAGGATTGAGCAGTGAGATTAAGTAAAGTGTGCAGTGAAGGAGGACAGAGAAATATGGGAAAAAGAACTCCCGGTAAACCCTGGGTTACCTCCGGGTTACCGAGCATGTATTTTCAGTTTTTTGAGTGTCAGTTAAAAAGCTAAATTTTTAGAGACACGTGGAGGACACACGTTGTATCAAAGACTTCCAGTCAGTAGAAACCGCCTCATTTTTCCCTATTTTCAAACCATTCATCCTTTCCCACACACCACCATAACTCCACCTCAATCCCATCAATCATCCCCTCAAATCCCTCACCCTAATTACTCCTCTACCCACTATCCCACAATATCCTTCCACCTTCCATCATTTCTCCTATTTAAACCACTCTTAGACCACCATTATCATCATTCTCATCTACCATCTTCTCCCCAAATCACCAAACTTCTTCTATTTCTTCTACCTCTCCAAAATTCGGCCACCATCACCACCATATCTCCACCAAAACAAAACCTTTCTTTCATTTCAACAACCAAAAACACCCATTTTTCCACCCCTGTTGCTGATTTACAGTATTTCTGCAAGGTGAAGTGCTGCAGTTCTTCTTTTTTCATCAACAGAGCATTGTCCCAGTAAGAAATCAGAAAAATATTGGCCGGTAAATCAGAGGCACCTGCCAGTTTACCGAGGGTGTCTTTTCAGGATCAGCATCTCATCAGCTTCTGTTCTCAATCAGGATGGGTCCAAAGCGTAGCAGAACCACCCATCATCCAAGTGGTCACCCGTATATTTATGGAGATGCTAACCCCTTGATAGATGGGGTTGAGCAATTTCATTCTCTTGAGATCTATGAGTCGTTCTGTGGGCATTGGAACATAAGACCGGTTGCCCGAGAACGAGGAGTAGATTTGGACGATTGCGGTGAGATCTTGCCGAAATCCTTGCAGATGCAAGATATTTTGGATATGGCTGAGGCACCGATGCGGTTCAATGCTATGGTGGTAAGAGAATTCTACGCTTATGTTTCGCACAACCCAGGAGCCATATTTGCAATGGTTCGTGGTGTTAAAGTTGACTTTTCTATTGAGAGGATCAATGCTCATTTTGGTGTTCGAAATCCACCAGTAGGCCCAGACGAGTACATATCCTCGAGTAATGTTGAAGATATCGAGAGGATGGATATGATAGCTGATTACTTTGGGGTGCAATGGAAGCGCAACCCTATGGGAGCCCGCACCATCTTCCTAGAGAGTGAATTATCCTGGGATCGGAAGATGGTCAACCGATTTGTTTGTGCCCTTCTACCGACCAAGCATACGGTCTCTGTCACCACCAAGAGGGTGGAGTTGATGTTCTATCTGGAGCAGGGATCTCCAGTCAACATTGGTCTACTGATGCACAACAGTATTCACGAGCTTGCCTCCGCATCTGAGCGTGAGTAGTTGCCATATGGGCCGATGATTGACATGTTTGCTTTAGAGGACGAGGTGAAAATTCTCGTCAGTGACGATTGGGAAGACCCTGAGCCACTGATTAGTTCACAGAGAGATAAGAGGGAGCGTACTCCGGTCCACGGAGCGCCCCGGACTCAGAGAGCTATGCTAGAGGAGCACTCGAGAGAGATTGTGAGTCTACATTGCAAGATGGATAGGATTATAGACTTCTTTGGCATTCATCCAACGACCCCACCACCTAGGACTACCCCACGTCACTGAGCATCATCTTCTACCGCTGCTGCCTCCAGTTGAGTTCTTCACCACCTCCCGGTTTTGAGCCTAGAGATGGCTGGGAGGATTATTATGAGGAGGACTAGTTTTCTTTCTTTTCATTGTTGTTATTTTCCTTTTTATTGTTTTTCTGTTTCTTTCCCTATCTAGTTGATGTAGCAGAATTTTTATTAATATAATGATTTTGTCGGCTTAAATTATTTGGAGTATTTTCTTTTCTCTTTTACTGCCGTAATTTTATTATACGGTTTCTTGTCACCATTGTTCTTCTTGGTTTGTTTGAGACACTTAGTGCAGTTTATTCATGGATTACTTACAAGAGCCCGATGATTTATCCGACGATCCGATTCTTCTTTGGTTCCACCCTTAACCGAAGCTAAGTTCCTTTTCAATTTTTCTTTTTCATCTTACACATTGGGGACAATGTTTCGTTTAAGTGGGGGGTACTGGACGTCACTTGCTTCTTAGAACTATATTCCATGAATTACATGATTATTGTGATTCTCTTTGATGCACTGTTCACCATCTAGACTTTGATTCATTTTGACAGAATTTCAAAAAAATATGATATCTTTGATCTTTTCGAGTTAATTGACTTCATCTTTGTTCCACGATGTACAAGTGAAGGAAAGTGCCCACTTATGAAGTAATGGTGTATTAAGCGCATATTCTGTTATGACCCACCACTTTAAGCACGTATAACTCACTTTCCTTGGTATGTAGTCGATAGCATATTGCTTTGACTAGAGTTGACCCTGGCTTTATCCCGAATTATGTCTCACCAACGCTTGTAAAGGCAAAGGAATTTCGGATTCAGTAGTTTATCAAGAGAGGGGCCATGAGGATAGATAAATCAATGAGAGTTCACCCGCCAAGAAAGAGAAGTGCATTGAATTATACACATCTATATTCTCTTTGGCAAAACTTGAGTCGATGGAGCGTAAGACGCACGACTTTTGCATAGACCGATAAACGCAAGCCTAAGAGTAATACATACTCGGTTCTCGATCCGCCTTGCCATCTGATCTAATTTGACTTATAAATGACATGTTCGAGACTGGTTAATTCGACTATGGGTTGACGTAATGTGAGATTGTCTGCATTACTGAGTGGTTGTGAAAGTTATTGCACACACACATTGGCTCATGACGTGAATAGTGTTTAATGCATCACTGATGGATATGAGTGGCATGATCTTGATCTCGACTTTGTGAAGCATAGTTGTTTTTGATTAACTTGTATACAGATCAGAGTGTTGTTTTCTTTTCGCCTTTTTGATTGGGACGATCAAAAGCTAAGTGGGGGTAGTTGATAACACCCTAAATGGTACCAATAATTATACCTCTATTCACCCCAAATTCTGCTAAAGAGAGGATAGATAGGCTCGTTATTATATGGAATATGTGTTAAATGCTATGTGTATGTTTCTAGGATCGTAATTCTGCATCTATGCTATTTTCCTGAAAATTTGGTACTGTTTTGTCTCGTTTTATGTGTTTTATAGGATGTACCGAATCTAGAGCATTGGAGAACGGATCTGGACCAAAAAGAGCATGTTGGGCCAAGTAAAAGAAGTCCAAGAAGAAGTCTACATAAGAAAAAGAGGAAAAGTCGGCCCGGTTTACCGAGGGCTAGGTCCGGTAAACCAATAGCTTGTTCGACACGAAATTGATTCTGACGCCTCTACTAGGTCGGTTAGGGTTTTAGAGAGTCATAAGTCGGTCATTGTATGTATATAAGGCCACAATTAAATATTATTGTATAAGTCTTCATAAGCTCTTCTCATATCTTATTATTGAATCTTCCATTATATTATACAATTTGATGAAATAAAGTTAACCCAAGCTTTTGAGGAGTTACTTCTGGTTATCTCCCTCTCTACCATCTCTAGCTTGAGTAGATCGAGCTAGATCTCCATTGTTGAAGGTATGAAGCTTTGAATGTTCCTTTTTGTCTTCAATATGGTATATCTGTTCGTATATATTCATTTTAGTTAATCTGCATGTTTAAAGACCCCATGATTTACTTAGATTAATCGTATTTGAGAAACATAGATCCAGGAATAGGAAAAGCTGACCCCGGTAACCCGGTGGTCTATACCGGTTTACCGAGGCAATAATTACAAAACCTAAAACTGGGATTCACTACAGCTACGTTGATTGACATGTTTAATTAATAGTAGTTTAGATTTGGCCAATCTTCTTACTGTAATCGTAAAACTAGCATGAAATACGAATAGTGAAGTGTTAGTTTGGACATAGTCCGATAGACCCTAGGAACGTGCCGATCAGTGTCGACAGCTGTCTGGGCAGTGAGTTAGCACTAGATATCGGCAATTCTAGTTCTTTATGCGTATGGGCTATTACGGACCAATTAAGGAGGGTAGCTTGCGTATAGATTGTCTACTACCATTGTCGGAGTAGATAGGGTTAGGATTTGCACCCGTAGCTGATAATTAAATCAAAAGCTCACTTGATTAATTTAAGGAAATTATGTGGGGAAGTAAACGTAACGATTAACTAATCCAAGTTAGTAGATCGGTGAGAAAGGGGGAGAAATACCATGTTTCTTTTATTTTTACTGTTGGTCCATGACCACCTCTATGTTGCTTCTTAATTAGGTTAGAATCATTTATAATTAAAGTTGCATCATCTCTGCGGGATCGACCTTGACTCGCATTTACTAAACTGTGATGTACCTAGTATTCTTGCTAGTAATATCGACGTTAGTGACTTACACGCGATCACTGCTCAGAAGCAACGCCCTCCAAATTGGATGAAAATTCACCTGGAAACAAAAATTGAAACACGCCGCTGCGGTGCATAATCCTGCAAGCCTCATCATCGAGATCCCAAACCGACTCGTAATGACTAGAGGGATCGATGGAAGGAAGACGAAAGAAATTGTTGATCACTTCCGGGGTAAACAGAACAGAAACACTACGGAGAGAAATAGACGCTGTGCCTTCAACAGTTGCAGCTTCTGACAAAATCGAATAGAACTCACGCACCATAATGACGTTATACTCACCACGAGATGCCGCAACAAATTCCCCCACCCGGATAGGGATATACGCAACTTGGATCCTCCACCGATCTTACGCATGTTCATGCCCGTTTCCACTAGAAGGGGGCACCTGTTGAAATACATCCGGAAATTGGCACGGGCACATTGGGATTCCATGCTGAAAAATGGTGATGAAGCGTTGGAGGAAGGAGAAGACATATTGATGAAGGAAATGGAGAGGAAATAAAAATTTTTGTTTGGAAAGAAAGGTCAGAATTGCAAAGTGTGTGGAAGAAATGAGAAGGCCCTCCTTTTATAGATAGAGACAAAATGATCTCACAGTCGAAGGTTAAAAGAATCGGATGAATAGGATTCAAGCAGTCTTTTCAAATTTCAAAATTCAAAAACCGCAATAATTGCTCCACGGTTACCGAAATCGCCGTCAATGCGACAGTTACTTCACGGCCATCGAAACGATTGTCAGCTCAGAGCTGTTCCCGTTGCCACTTCTGACACATATCAGAAAAGTTCTACCATTTACACACAATCTCAGCAGCAGGTACAATCTTTTCGGTCCCGCAGATAATTTGAAAAATGGGGAGGGACCAAAACAAAATTTTTGAAACAGGCTCTGAATTATTTCAACCAAGCTCGCCAATGATCTTGTTTGAAACAAGGGGGCCGTAGATCAAAATTTTAATTTAGGATCATTGAGTTTGACAAAAGCGTGTCAGATTTTAAGTTCAAATTATTTTTAGTGAACTCAACGTTAGAAGCTCTCGACCTTGCCAAAAACAAGGGGGCCACATGCAAAAACATAACAACGAAAATTGGAGCGAGAAGAAAATAAATTTGAAGCCAGCATACTTGAAGAAAAATATCAAGATAAGCATTAATGCAGGAGAGGCAAAAACGGCTACAAGTCAAATTCAAAACACAAAAAGAAAGCTCACGATTATTACTGATCGAACCAAATGAAACAAAGTTTGATAAAAACTAAAATTATTACAACGGAATCAGGTTTTCATGTTAGAGGGCGGAGTACTCAGATACATATCAGGATCATCCTCAACATTTTTCTCGCTGCTTCCATCACCATCAGCACCTTTGGCCCTGCCATCGGCCTCACCACCAAGTTCCACGGCATCTTGAGCAACCAAGTCCTCCCATTATTTCGACATAGAGCTAAGTTTAATTTCATCAACTGGAGGAGGAACCCAAATTGGTTTATTCTTCTCCTTTTTTCTAGCCTCAAAATCTGCTAGTTGCACAGCAGTAAATGGGAGATCGGGTGTGTTGGTCCCAGAGAAGAGTTAAACTATAGTCAGGGGGTGAATGACTATAGTAGAGTTTCAAAAACTTTTCTTATATTTAAAAGCTTTTGGGCAGCGGATAAGTCCCTTCTTAAAATGTTGTTTCAAAGTAGAATATGCAATCACAGATATAGAGTATGCAATGAAATAAAGTGCTGTAAAGTAAATTGCTAAAAGTAAATAGACACAAAGGTTTATAGTGGTTCAGGATGGTGTAATCCCTTAATCCACTCTTCTCCTGTGATGATTGGAGGAATTCACTATTGTTTTTACATATACAATAGCACGATTGTCCTTGACTACACAAGCTTCACAATCTGTAAGACTATCACTCCCTGGCTTCAAAAGCTTCAGTGACTCAGTCTCTATCACTACTCCTTGAGAACAAATCTTTCAACAGCTATCACAAAGGTTGCAACTCCTTCTCAGATTCCTCTGATTCAATTGCCTCAGTTGATGTGAATTGGATTCACAGACTTGTGATCAATCTCAGTGCTTGATGTGGAATTTGAGCTCTAATTTCTGAGTTGATCTCTAGATGTTTCTTTTGAGTACAAATAGAAGGCTTTTCAATTTGATAGAGTTTTTGCTTGTTTCTTATCAAATTCAATCGTTGTCTTTCTTGTCTGTCAATGCCTTTTATTTATAGCCTTGATAATTCTTGATTTGAATTTCCGTCCATTGGCTATTTAATGTGGATAATAATCCTTGATTTAATTCTTGATTCCCCCTTAATTATATTCTCCTTGATTTCAGTGATCGGATTTTTCTTCAAACGTTGATCAGAAAATCCATCCTTGATTGATCCTCAATTGATTGTGCATTTAATGCTTGATCTTCATCTTTTGAAATCCGAATGAGTAAAGTTTACTTGGCCGTTCCCGGAACGGGTATGTGATCCTTCTGACTTTGCTGTTTAGGTCTTCCTTCACTGCTTTGTTTTTACTCAGCCGATAGTCAGTTTACTTTGCCGGTTTACTGCTTTGTTATTTTCTTGATCTTTCAGGTACTTCTTGTAGTTCACTGATCCTTGACTTGGCGGCGCTCCTATCTTCTGTGACTCAGCAGACTTCTACAGGTCGCTGGCATCTTTAGCCTTTTTTGCAAGAGCCTCATTCTCAGCCCGGAGCCGATTATTTTCAGTTTGAAGGCAGCCCACCTCAGCAATGGCGGCCTTCTTGTCTCTGTCGGCTTGACCAGCTCACTCTGCTTCGTCAGCTTCTTTCGCATCACGGCGATCTGGTCAATGAGCTGTTTTGACTCTTCACTTTATGCCCACTCAGCCTGCAAAATTCAATAGCGACCTGAGAAGGAAAACGTATACATCAGTCCGCTACACATTATAAATGAAAAAAATCAAAAGAGCAAGTGTAAGAGTAGTTTACCGCGCTCACCGCAATGCCGAACATCCCAAGCACACCAGCCAAATGTTGGGCACTGTTAAATGGACCTACTGAGGCCATCGCAACCACTTTTTCTTCCTATACGATCCGGGACAAGATCCCTCTACCAACTAGCCGCTGAGCTTCATTAGGCAACTCGAACCTCAGGTTCCTCGAGGAACAACGTCGGCAATTGATGCGCCCAGCTCGCCTGGCCGTTGCAAATTAACGGGCTGCTTTATAAAATCCAGGTGCAACTATAGGGCCATGATGACGGTCAAATTATACCCGTAAAAGTCATCAACGTTGACCTTAATTCGAGATTAATAATATATATTTTATAATGAATCGCAGGTTTATATTGATTATTTAATGTTATGTGATTTATAAAATATAATTTGGTATTTATCCATTTTTATTGGTATTTATCCATTTTTATTATATAATTTGGTATTTATCCGTTTTTATTTTATTATTTAATTTGAGATAAATATCTATTTTATAGATTGAGATAATTTTGGAGGATAAATACAAATGGAAGAATTAAATCTCAAGATAAATCCAAGGAAATCCAGATGCATTAAAGATAAATATCGGATAAGGACGGAAAGAGGAGTAAGGCATAACAAGAGCCGACGAGCCAATCCGAAGATCAAAAGCTTAAATGCGGCGGCCCTATCTTCTATTTTGGGCGCATTTTGCCTTTCTTTTGGAGATTGGCCGAGAGTTATCTCTTATTTGTTTTGATATTTTGAAGTATATCTCCTAATTAGCTTGAACCCTTATAAATAAAGGCATAACATACACGCCATACACACACAATACACCTCAGACACTTTTCTCAGTTTATAATAAAATCCTCAGTTTTTCTTAGAGCAGTTTTTATGCAAGTTCTGCAATAATGTAAGTTCTTGTATTTATTTGTTCTTAGTTCTTTGTAATTAAGTCCCCAATTATTGTTTATTGTTTGAGGTTGTTCGTTCTTCTCCGAACGATGTAGATCTAAGGATACGATATGAGGCAGTGGGGATTCCTTGTCTATAAGGATCCACACGCCCAGATCTGTTGTCCGGTGACCTATAGATGACTTTGGTATGGTCGACAACCGTGTTTTTAGTAGATCTATATAATTGCTTTATGAATCTCTATTTTATCCGTTACGTATGTAGAAACGCTAAGATTTAGGTTTTCGCCGCGTCAATCTAGCCACGTCTTTATGGTGTGATTGTCCACCTAGAATTTCTTATCTTAGTAGGTATGGCTACGGCTACGTTGCTCGTCTGTTTTAATTAGCGTATTATTAGGAAATACCAATATAGGACTCCTAGGTCGGCTCATGAATTGATCTTCCGGGACTTTCAGCGAGATCTAGATATGTTTTGTATTTGGGAATTGTCGACACCTAGTTATACGTAAATCGTAGATTAACATGATACCTAAAAAGTTAGTGTTAATGGGACGGAGACTGATGTGATCGCTTAGGAAGTACGCCTAATCACAGGAATGTTGCCTAGGTGAGGAATACGGTTAATATCGGCATCCCTAGTTTTGTAAGCGTGCAAGTCATATGAGATGGAGGCCTAAAAAGCGAAGTCACGTGATGTAGCATAGTGATCTAGATGGCCTACCCGGAGCTAGATCTAGTTTAGGGGATGACTCTCATAGCCAATATAAAAGAAATACGGATCGGATTAATAGTTGTTGAGTCTAGCTTAATTATATAGAATCTCTAGATCCAAACGATAACATGATAATTGGGGAGGTTAATTACGTGTCTTTATTTGTGTTGTGTCGTGTCGTGTCGAGTCCTTTATCTTTCTTGTCTTTTGTTGGTCGTAGACCGCCTTCGTGTCCTTGACATGAATGATTAATTGTTTGTATATAAATGACCCACAATTGGTTCCCTGTGGGATCGACCTTGATTTGCTATAGCTATACTACGATGGGCCTAGTCCTCTTGCTAGTATTGGTTTATGGTGGTCAAGTATTTTAATTTTACTTGATCTACGTCATCAAGTTTTTGGCGCCGTTGCCGGGGAACCAACGGTCAATTTTATATATAAATAATTTTTTTATTCGTGTCGAGTTTTCTGTTTTAGAGTCTGTTTTTATGTTTTTGAGTCCCTCTGGTTGTCTGCTCTGTGTAAATATTCCAGAATCTGGAACAGCTGGTTTCGCTCCCAGCGAGACTGCCTCTCGCTGCCAACGAGCCTGGTTCTGTTTTATGGAATTTTGCGTGTCTATTTATCTCCGTGTGTTTAATCCGTAGGTCTGATAGCAACATGGGAAACCATGTTAAAATCAGTTTATGGTCCGTTTTGTTTTTCTTCTGTTTGCAGAAACCAGAGAAGAAATAATCCGAGTCAGTAATTTTTCGTGGGCGCTGAAAAAATAACCCAGCAACATGTGGAGCTACGAATCTGCGATGGGAAAAGCGATGGAAGCAATACCTTTAAAGCACCAAGATGGCTCCGAAATTTTTTTAAGGTTCGAATTATTCGTGGTACAATGTTGAAGGCAAGGTACACCCTTTTTGCTTATGATTTACTATCTTTTGGTCTTATGAGCATAAGTTAGCCTATACATGAACCTGAGTATGAATCTTAGCCCGGAGTTGGTTTGTAAGATTAATTTTATTAGTGTGGAAGGTTCGCCCCAAATGTCTCATCTAGAGGGTGTAAGGAAACATGTAGTAGTTGAAGGAAGCGAGTGAATAAGGAGTTCCTCGTAGTTTCCGTCAAAATCTCATTGTCTATACATGAGATTGCTTCTACCGGCCGGGGGAGCAACAATTTGTGTAGTTTAAGCATTCGCAATCTAAAGAAGACGTTGAGTTTTGAGAGAGCATAATGAAGCAGCATTATAGAGGATACGATTAAAATGGGTCCCTAGGACTAACTCTTCTTAGAATTCACTAGTTCCTAAAACGTGAGCCGAGGTAAGAGCTTTGTATAAATGGTATGGATGAATGTCGTTTCCTAGGTCTCACAACCAAGGGAAGGATATTAATCCGCAAAAGCGACGAGCCCACCTCATATAGTGCTCAAAGGGTCAAAGTCTAGCGAGCTATGAAAGATGACTGACAAGGATAATTTTTGGAAAGTCGAGCTGAGGACTTTAAACTCAGAACTAATTCTTTAAAACCCTTAGGATATCTTTTTAGGTTTTGTTTTCTTTGAGTCAAATAAGAGTAACTTGACATATGTTGAGGTTTTTTATTTTGCCGTGTTCCGATGGCCATTGGGCTAAGGATGTGCAAAACTTTTTTACTCAATATAGGCCACGTGAAATAGAGTTCCGTAGGAGAGTCGAGAATTTGCTAAATAAAAGGAAATTTAGCAATCAACCTTAAGATGGAAGCATTAAGAGAGCTTGAGAATTACTGAAAAAGTAACAGAGAATGATTGGTGCGAACAAGAACGTTTCTTGGTCAACTCCCAAAACTTTTTAGAATGGCGATCCTAGTGAAAATCCAAAGTTGTGTGCAATTCGTTCTGCAACTACCCTTATCATTTCCTTTATTCCTTTTCACGCTTCAACCCTTTCTATTATCTCACCAATCTGCCTCACAATTCACATTTCTAACCATTCTTTCATCCCTTCTCTTTCTTTCCATCTATTTCACTCTCCCACCCTACCCAATCCCTTAAACAATTTTCAACCCACCCAAAACACATTTTCTTACCCACCCTTTATCTTTTCTTGCCATCCTTCACTTTCTTTTTCTAAAGCCATCATCTCACCTTCCGTTGCGGAATTTGAACGCTGCTAAGTTATAATGATTATCTTTTTGGTTTTCATGATCCTAGATGGGGTACGTGTAGCTCTGACCCTAGCTAGATTTTATAAGTTTTGGTTCGCTCGAAATATAACTTATTCTTTCTACCGGCAGTTTTAAATTTCACAATTTTTCTGACCCTTCCGGCATATATAAATGATGAGTTTTGTTCTACAAATATCAAACCAATCCGACCTTGTTGATGACGGTTATGACTTTTACGTGATACATTAGGTAATTCGTAATTTCGAGGAGAAGCTACATCTCCCTAGGTTGTTGATATCCAATCAAAACGTGAAGCGTCTGTGCTAAGTATTTGATTTTATCTTTCGCCAATAGGTCACATTCAATCTGTTATACCTTACCAAGTGTCTCTTTTCCACTGGGTTGAATACATGGTTAATCCTGTCAACCTTGTGTTTTCCCACATGGGTAATGCTTTTTGATCTTTGTCTTCTCCACCCGATTTTAAGAATATTTTTGTGGTGGAGGATTTCGATGAAGACTATAATATTTAGTTGAATGTCTATTTTTCTTTCTATTTAGTATTTTTCTTTTTGCGTCTATATATGTATCCTTTTCTTATTTGATTTAGAATTTGTGTCTGAACGAGTCGTTTTAACTCTTCGGTTTTCCTTGTCATTGGGTGTATAAAATAAAGTGGCTTAATTTGTTTTTGGATATTTTATATCTAATTACTGCCACATTATTTTATATCTTCCACTGACGTGCTATTAACGGTTTCGTGGAGTTTCTGTTTGGTTTGCTTAAACAGGTTTTCACTTGCTTCTCCACGACGTGCTTAGATTACTCCGATGTTCTGCATCTACTTGAGATCCGTTTCCAGAGCTAAGTCTTTGTCTTAAATTCTCATTTTTTCTTTGTCATTGGGGACAATGACATGTTTAAGTGGGGGGTAGGAGACTTAGCTATGATATGTTATAATTGAAAATTGAATGAAACGGTGAAAAATTGAAAAAATTGAATAAATGCCATATTATTTATCTCGTACCCTTAGAATTGTGAGTTCCTAGCTAAGAATTGATAGGAAAGGAACCAAGTTGCATGAGTACGTGATCATTTTATACTTATGTGAATTTAAGGATATTCATGCCGATTGTTGCAAGTAGTTATTTATTATTCGATTACTCAATCTTTAAATCGAGTTTTACCGCGCAAATTGTAATAACTAAAGAAATTATGTGTACATTGCATAGATGATTGGTTATGTGAACTTAGTGTCGATATTTATCTGCTGATGTATTCCTATATTCTGGCCATTAAAGCGGAGTAATAAGCTTGAGAATAATCTGTGTTTTGACAAAGCGTTAAACACTGGGCTTGTAGTAACAATACCAAAGTAGCCTCGCGCTTGTGGTAATATTCAATGCTATTGACTCATCTGTGAGAGGGGGATTCTTGCAATGCATAATTTACTTTTAAAGCAAGTTTCTTTCTTGAGATGTGTTAATGCTTGAAAATATGAAAATGTGAGAAAAAAATTCAATTTTTAAGAGGCTTCGAGTATTTTTCTCGGTCTTCAAGTCCAAAAACCTTCTGGATAACGCTCTTGCTTATTGCACCATGACTTTACCCATGCGAGGCTGAAGAAGTGGGAATGCTGATGTTGGTAGGTTGAGATTGCGAAGTTAGCATAAACTCTAATCTTGCCACGAATATATAAAACTAAATGCACATGCACACATCACTTCGATTCATAACGAGTAGTGAATAATGAATATCTTATGAGAATGAATGGTATGAGTTGACTCGAGTTTCTTGTGTAAGTATGATTTGACCACGGGAAATGTTGACTTGGGGAATGACTTATTGATGCTTTGTTCGGGACATCAAAGTCTAAGTGGGGGGTAGTTGATGACGGTCAAATTATACCCGTAAAAGTCATCAACGTTGACCTTAATTCGAGATTAATAATACATATTTTATAATGAATCGCAGGTTTATATTGATTATTTAATGTTATGTGATTTATAAAATATAATTTGGTATTTATCCATTTTTATTGCTATTTATCCATTTTTATTATATAATTTGGTATTTATCCGTTTTTATTTTATTATTTACTTTGAGATAAATATCTATTTTATAGATTGAGATAATTTTGGAGGATAAATACAAATGGAAGAATTAAATCTCAAGATAAATCCAAGGAAATCCGGATGCATTAAAGATAAAGATCGGATAAGCACGGAAAGAGGAGTAAGGCATAACAAGAGCCGGCGAGCCAATCCGAAGATCAAAAGCTTAAATGCGGCGGCCCTATCTTCTATTTTGGGCGCATTTTGCCTTTCTTTTGGAGATTGGCCGAGAGTTATCTCTTATTTGTTTTGATATTTTGAAGTATATCTCCTAATTAGCTTGAACCCTTATAAATAAAGGCATAACATACACGCCATACACACACAATACACCTCAGACACTTTTCTCGTTTATAATAAAATCCTCGCTTTTTCTTAGAGCGAGTTTTTATGCAAGTTCTGCAATAATGTAAGTTCTTGTATTTATTTGTTCTTAGTTCTTTGTAATTAAGTCCCCAATTATTGTTTATTGTTTGAGGTTGTTCGTTCTTCTCCGAACGATGTAGATCTAAGGATACGATATGAGGCAGTGGGGATTCCTTGTCTATAAGGATCCACACGCCCAGATCTGTTGTCCGGTGACCTATAGATGACTTTGGTATGGTCGACAACCGTGTTTTTAGTAGATCTATATAATTGCTTTATGAATCTCTATTTTATCCGTTACGTATGTAGAAACGCTAAGATTTAGGTTTTCGCCGCGTCAATCTAGCCACGTCTTTATGGTGTGATTGTCCACCTAGAATTTCTTATCTTAGTAGGTATGGCTACGGCTACGTTGCTCGTCTGTTTTAATTAGCGTATTATTAGGAAATACCAATATAGGACTCCTAGGTCGGCTCATGAATTGATCTTCCGGGACTTTCAGCGAGATCTAGATCTGTTCTGTATTTGGGAATTGTCGACACCTAGTTATACGTAAATCGTAGATTAACATGATACCTAAAAAGTTAGTGTTAATGGGACGGAGACTGATGCGATCGCTTAGGAAGTATGCCTAATCACAGGAATGTTGCCTAGGTGAGGAATACGGTTAATATCGGCATCCCTAGTTTTGTAAGCGTGCAAGTCATATGAGATGGAGGCCTAAAAAGCGAAGTCACGTGATGTAGCATAGTGATCTAGATGGCCTACCCGGAGCTAGATCTAGTTTAGGGGATGACTCCCGTAGCCAATATAAAAGAAATACGGATCTGATTAATAGTTTTCGAGTCTTGCTTAATTATATAGAATCTCTAGATCCAAACGATAACATGATAATTGGGGAGGTTAATTACGTGTCTTTATTTGTGTTGTGTCGTGTCATGTCGAGTCCTTTATCTTTCTTGTCTTTTTGTTGGTCGTAGACCGCCTTCGTGTCCTTGACATGAATGATTAATTGTTTGTATATAAATGACCCACAATTGGTTCCCTGTGGGATCGACCTTGATTCGCTATAGCTATACTACGATGGGCCTAGTCCTCTTGCTAGTATTGGTTTATGGTGGTCAAGTATTTTAATTTTACTTGATCTACGTCATCAGGTCAGCTTCTCCATGGACCCTATTGGGATCTTCTTTGTAAATTGGATTTTCTTTGTCGACGGAACCAACGCCAGAACAAACCCGGAAACTTGCTTTTTGCCCTTGTCGGTTCCTTTGATCGGGCTCTCCGCCTGATCGATAACGTCTTTCGGAGCGGTTTCAAGAGATTTGGAAACATCAGCGGTGATCTCAATAGACTTGGCAGGATCTACGACAATGGCACTTGAGACCTCGCCAGAATTGCCAGTTTTGCTCTTCTTGGGAGGAGCCGAATCATCTTCTCCAGTAGTCTCCTCTTCATCGACGAGCCTAGTGGACTTTGTCCTCCTAGAGGTTCTTTTCTTTTTTGACTTATGGGCATCGTCAGGTTTACTTCCTCCTGCCTTTGGGACCGCCCCGCTGGTCCCCAAAGACGTTGCAGTGGATATAGTGTTCAGTGGCTCTTCTGTAGAGGCGGCATCGGTGGAGAGTGTCATCGTCATGTCGTCGAGGAGTGAATTGGCACCTTTGCTCTTCGCCAGCTGTGCCAACTGGGCTTTCCTTTCTTCCCTGATTCGGGCTAACTTAGCATTACGCTCCTCAGCTGCCTTGCCCATTGTGCCTACACAAAGCTTCATCAATTAATTTCACGCGCAATGAAAAGCGGAATCAAAATCAAAGCGCAAAAGACTAGATAAATAACTGTAGAATAAGAAAAGGCTGAAAAAGTAAATGAAACGAAGAACTTACGAGGATCGTTGGGGCCCCGCCGAGATGGTTCCCCACCACATGTTTGGCTGCAGATTAGACAGACCACCCATGATGACTCGCCATACCAATCTTCGTCGATCCGGAGCCTTGTAACTTCGAGGGCAGGTCGATCATTGATCAGTCTGGGGATGCCCGCTATACAACAAAAGGGTTCACTCAGATCAAGCAAAGCCCTCCAGCTGAAAGCTCTTTTCTGAGTATGGCCGTTCTACCCAAGAAGTTTATGGATCTTATTGACAAATGCCCTCTCATCGGCTTCGAGAAACTTGGGAACAGTAACGGAATTCGATCTCGTCGGATCACGGGGTACGAACTTGGGAAATGCCACCCTATAACGGACTCGATCTTCATCCCTCATTTTCCCGTCTCTCACCTTATCATTCAACCAATAAAACAAGCGGCACTTCGAGAACCTATATCGGGCCGACACGATGTTGCTGGGTTAGGACTTTTTCATCGTCGTCTTACTGAAACTGTAGAACTGTAAGAATACAGACAATGTGGGTTCATACTTCAAGACCCAACACAACACGATAAAGGCCTTCACTATTCTTACCGCCCCAGGGTAAAATTGCATGGCCAGCTTCTTCATACCTCAAGGAAGAATGGGTCAAAAGGTGTTCGAAGCCCCGCTATGAAGTGGTCATAGTGGAGGATAAGAGCATCCTCGTCCAGACGCTAACCGGTCCTATTATAGTCAACCAGACAGCCTTTGATCTTGCCATCGTTGGTCATGAAACTAAAACTCGAAAAAGCGTAATCGTTGGAGATGTTGAACTCAGCCAATGTGCTTGGATGGGAAAGGTGATATCGGAACGCCGCCCACTGAATCAAGATATCCTTGTCCAAACCATCCATCATTTGATCCTTTTGAATTGCCTGAGGGTTATTAGGCCGGAGCGCCTTGTGTTTCTTCTTCGGCTTAGAATCACCATCTACGACCCGCTTCCTCTTCGAGCCTTACGCGACTAAGGCCTGTTTGTCCTTCTCTTAAGCCCTGAAGGCTTCATTCCACTTGGGATTTTTGGTCGATGCGGCTGGTTCGTGAGGAATTTTGTGTACAATAGCCTTTTGGCGGCCCGATGCGGTTACAGGCAATTGGGATAATACTATAGTGTCCCTCCTCACATCATCACTTGCGGTCTCTCTATCACTCATACTCGTGCTAACTTCCTTGACATCTGCAGAGGAATACCTATGAACACATCATCCTCACTTCCTGTATCAGACATTCTACAAAACAAAAGGATGAGGTGGAGATTTAATCACCTAAGACAACCAAGGCCAAGCCATGATAACGAAATCCAATCATCTCGACACCTCATCATTTCATTTTTACACTATAAAGAGCAACAGACTGTCCAGAATCATAAAAGACAAAATAAAGGCCCAAAAGGTAAGAATGAATGTCAAGACGAGGAAGATGAATAGGAAGGGACGGTGTAAAAACCCAGACCAGAGCAAAAAGAACTATTTCTAACTTCTAGTTCAAACCGGAAAAGGGCAAGGCAACCTACGAATGATAAATCAAAAAGGTAAATGACACAAAAAAATAAAAAATCGGAGAGATCACACAAGGAAAGCAAGAAAAAAGATGAAAAGCGAGAGAAATACCTAGAAATTGGTTATGGAAGTCGACCGAAAGCTTCAAATAGACGCCGGAACCCTCAACTTCAGTCGTAAAACCTTGATACCCCGCCGGAGATTATTTTTGTAGAAAGATCGGAATTTGTGAAAGTGTTAGAAGCTTGACATGAATCCCTTTATATAGGCTGAAGGTTCTCAATCCGACGGCTGAGATGGGAATGATCTAACGGCTAAGAACCAAGCGGTTGTTTCAAATTTCAAAATTTAAAACTGCCATCATTGTGGCGCGGTTAACAAACCATTCCCAACCATTCGAATGCACGACGGTTCGTATCAACCGTCACATCAGTTACGGAATGGAGGCTACTCTTCAAACCATGCCCTCAACCGTCAAATCTGTTGTGAGGCCGATCTGGCTCCACCGTAAGGCGATCCCCCAATCCATGAGACCGTCCGCTTAATACCGCGGTCCCATGAGATCGTCCACTTAATAGAGCGATCCATCAATCTACGAGGTCGTCCGCTTGATAGCACGATCCCAAAGGCTAAGCCTATTCGCCACATGACGGTCGCACAAAAGGTTAAGACGATTCACCATATAAAACAACCAAGAGGAAAGTCTGCTCGTCAAATAAGGCCGCGAAAGGCTGAGGCTATCCGCCACATAATGCCACCAAAAAGGCCAAGCTATTCACCACAAAAAGCCATTAAAACAGGCAACCTGCCATTATAGCACATCATAACGGTACCCCAAGGCAATCGATCCACGAGCCATCGTTACTCCCTGCCTAACATTTCGGGAGAATGCTTGAGGCATGGAGTAGGGGGCCATTGATATTCCTGAACCGTAATCCAGCCTGCGGATCTCTATTCGGGTCCGTCCGGCCACCAGAGTAACGGACGAGTCCACCGGCCATCGTGGTCCGCGAACACGCCAGTCAATTTGGGACCGCAAGCCCTCGGCCCCGCTTCTAAGCCTCAAGCCCCTCATGGGGTCATGAACGGATATGGGCTGACCTATGGACCCATCAGGCGATAAAGCCGGCCAATAGCCCGAGCCCACTATTAAGAGGAGCAAGCTACGACGGGTAATGATGGCCGTTTTATAGCATAGTCAACTTTGATCGGCAGAGTACCGAATCGGTTATACTATAAATGGCGAGCAAGGTCGTATCCCACAGGGAATCTGGTTAAGTATCAAAGTCAGTATCGTTCCTAGTTTACGTCAACACTACTATGAGACATGGTGATTTGTCAGATCACCGGTTTTACAAACTAAATATACACTGAATACATAGTTAAATCTATGAAAAAAGAGATAGCCAAGCTATGATCCAATCTAATACTCACAAACCCTAGCTGAATCCAGAAGTGTTCTTGACTTACCTAAACGTTCTTGATGTCACACGAAGGGTGTCGTTTCCTAATTCCGAGAATAGACATTATTTCAATAATCTACCCTCCTATGTCAGGTTCAACAGTCCGCTAATCGGATTTAACTGACCTAACACGGTCTACGATCAATGAAACGCTCAAAAAGTTGATACAAACCTCACACACGAAACCGAATCTGAACAACTCAGTCAGTTTTATAGGGTGATCTTAGAACCCCGGTTCCCGTATCCTCTCGCAAAATACATATATAAAGACGATACGTGTAATACGATTATCAAGTGATCAATTCAACAAACATGATTTAGAATAAGTTCTAGAACTACTACAACATCGAGAATCAACAATCACAACATCAAGAACACCTCAATCAACAGACTAGGGTTCGATTTCGGTGATTATCGCATAACTCGGCTATATAACTATTACCTACTCATTATGGCTAAAAAAACGCAAGATTTCATCATATAATTTATACACACAAAAAAAAAAAAAAAAAATATATATATATATATATATATATATATAGAGAGACAAAACCGGACGAAACTTCGAATCCAAAAGCAAGGAAAAGCTATATGTGTAGTAAAATAACAAAGCTTGATCAAAGTTTTTAAAAGAGGAAAACGGAAGTAATGAAACTACTCAGCTAAATTATATACATGGAAATTTGTTGCTGTTCTCTGTTATTTTTCCTTTTGCATAACATACGTGTGTATATATATATATATATATATGGTGTGATATAGCTTGGCCGACATAGTCATAAATAAGATATGTATTCAAGTTGGCCGACTTTCTTAAGTCGGCAATAGCCTATATATATATATATATATATATATATATATATATATATATATATATATATATATATATACTAGTGGTATGATCGTGCTTTGCACGATGAGGCCCTCCGGTTATGTTATTTTTTGCATGTTCGAATGGTTAAGTTGTTTTTTTAATGTCCTGCGTTGTGGGGGGTACGGAAAGATGTGGTTGTAATATGGCAAA
This sequence comes from Gentiana straminea, assembly GCA_036785695.1. Taxonomy (NCBI): domain Eukaryota; kingdom Viridiplantae; phylum Streptophyta; class Magnoliopsida; order Gentianales; family Gentianaceae; genus Gentiana; species Gentiana straminea. The sequence goes on from JAVUPR010000282.1 coordinate 974,315, forward strand.
ATACGTCCATTATGATTTTTTTGCTGAAAGTAGTTGTGCCTGGAAACACGGTGTACATTTATCGACGTGCTAATAGCTCCCAAGACCAGTCACACAGTCAACAAATTATCTTATGCGGCTGGAAATAGAGCAAATTGAATTGGTTTACACAAGTCAAAAATATCAAGAAAGATATATTTTATGATCATCAAGAAGACTAAGCAAGCCTGGAGATGCAGTCGTTATCATATTCTCCCAGGCCAGTCACAAGGTCAACCTCACACAATTCATACGGCTGCCAAAGAAGAAAGCTGGATTGAGATTCTAGAAAACATGGCAAATATCAAGAAAACTAAACAAATAAAACCCTTCAAAGCCCATGGCTTCATGCTCAATTCTTCACTTGTTCTTCACCAAGGACAATTCCAACAAACAAGAAAGATGAAGTACCCTCGATATGAGATGACAAACTAAAGAAGATTATGCAGGGCTGAAAAAGGCACAATGTGAGACGATAAATCTAAGATCGACAAGAAGACTAATCAAGCAGGAAAGAGCAGCCACTCTTGTAGCTTCCAAGCTTCTAAGACCAGTCATAGGGTCAACAACAAGGCTGCAAATTAAGCGAACCGGATTGAGCTTCCCAACGAAAATTAACCCAACACCATCAAAGTCCAAGGACAGATTCTTCACCAAAGGGTCATCCCAATCCCAACAATCCATAAATAAGAACTATCCCTCTCCATCAATGCTATCTAACATGTTCAACTGGGTAACGGAAGATATCAGATGACACCTAAAGAAATATATATTCTAGGACCGAAAGTTAGAAGATCAATAAAGAGCCCTTCTGTAATTCTTAACCAGCAAAAATCAACAACCAAGACATGACAGCAGTACCATCGAACTCACAAATATAGAGATGACAAGGCCTTCCTGTACAAAAGTTGATATGCAAATATGTTGAAAACCCACAACTCTACGCAGACAAGGAGATGACCCGATAAACTACGAAAGTTAAGAGAACAGATAACATTCCGGACGAGCCAAATGTAACACAACACCCAAACACCAATCGCCTCTAGTTTACAATATCCAGTTGACAAGTTCAAAGAGAAAAGGGACTTCCATTAACTCAACTCAAGAAAACATCCAAACGATGACACAAAAAAGCAATCCAAAACCTTTGAACCTGCTATCTCCTGAAACCTTTGGACACAAAAAAGAAAACTCAAGCTTCTAGCAACCCACTAATGAATCACAGATTCCTTGAGGTAAATGGGAAAAGCTTCAGACTGGACATATTTATCCTGGATATGCAATCCAGCCACAAAGCATAACCAAACAAAAAGATATTGCCATATTTTTACCTAAAAATGTAAACATAAAGCACTGCATGTGATACTCCACTTTGAGTGCTAATTAATTTTCATGAGTGCAATTGTCATAGCATTATGAAAACAAAAAGCAAAAATTGAGTGTGCCAGAAATAATACACGAGCGGTTCATACCTTCAATGCTATACATTCGACAATTCCCTTTATGTGATCCAATAACGGCACCCTTAAATCATAGACAAAATAAGCATCAAACAATGGCATTCAGGAACATAACGCATGAAGAACTGATAAATCAGAGAATAATGGAAACATGGTTTCAGACATTTTGTTTTACTTGACTTACTTTGCCATTAGGAGTGTAACAGACATCAGTGACCATTTCGTGGAGATCAGTCCAATCTACCACCTGACGATCAGTTATATTCCAAATTCGGACGTTTGCATCTAATGAACCACTAATGAAGTAGTCATCATCAACAGTCGGGAATTCCATTGTTCTTCTTTTTGTTCGAGTGTTTTGGGCGTTTTCTCCTCTCTGATGGCCCCGGAGGTATTTCAGATAGAAGTGGCTTATTATCTGAGGAAGTAGTGCTGGTGGGCATTGGGTGAACAGGTGTACTAGTAACAGAGTTCCCATCATCGGTTGGTGGTCTCGCCATAACCTCACATTCTTGAACTTCCCACACATGAATCATTCTATCTTCTCCGCCACCGGCAAGAAAATGGCCATCCGAACCGAATTTCATAGTCCAGATTGAGCCTTCGCGAGGCCGAATTTCTTGACATAGATGCAAAGCTGTGAATTCCTTTAAAGATTTGCCCTGATGACGAACTTTAACCCACTGGGACGAGTTCTTGGCAGCTTTATGATCCAAAGGTGCAATATTCTCTCTTTCTTTGTCAGCTATCATCAAGCCACTCATGGAATTTGCAACCCCTTTAATATTCTTCAATAGAGCCACACCCCTTCTTTTGCTATACTCGAAGCTTTTGCTAAGGTAAGACCGTGCATTTACTTTCCCGTTTTCATCCAAGCTTCTTGAAACGTCTTCCCTAAGCATAAGCTCCTTCACAACAGAGGAATACCCAATGATTTCTCGAATTCCTCCATGCTTAGTCGCTTACCGGTCCGAAGATCACTTAACTTATTCCAAACTCCTTTATCATTACACTCTTTTACAATAAACTCACTCCCGTATCCAAATTCTTAATCAAGAAAAAGGATCCGAACGCACCGTCCGATACTATTGACGACATCACCCTATTTTTGGGCTTGTTTGATTTGCTCCCATCTTTACGAGGTGATATTCTTATAGAATACCCATATTGGCATAACCCTGCGTTTGGCCTTATGATTAAAGATGATATTCTTGTAAGACTCTGCTTCGAAACAGGTCCTATCAATTCGTCTTTCCTCTTCTTTGTGCTTAATGAAAATGATTCTATATCCCCATCCGATCTTGACCTCACCAGAAATGTTTCCGGCGAATTTTCCGGCTCTGGCTCTGTGGTTTGCTTTGAATCATCTTCTAAAGGGGAATTTTGTTAATATCACCTGGCTCAGACATCCATAGGCCATAATCAAACATCCAAACCTGTGTTCCACACATTAACTGAAATAAAACAATAACGACATAATTTTACGAAGCACAAAACTGTGTTCCACACAAACCTCAGATTCGTAATGATATAAAATACAATACAAGATTTTAAAGCAGAAGGAATTCAAACCTACCAACAGATCCAGCTTGAACAAAGAGTTCCCACAATAGTTCTTCAGATACCTGGAAAGGTTGGCAAAATAGAAAGTGAAACATTCTTTTTCTGCGGCAACAAAAGATTTAACAGGCATAATTCTAATGAAAATAACCAGGCCAAAACACATACACACACCAACACACAGTCAACATTGTTCAAAATTTCTCAACATACTTGCGGATGCAGCTAAAACACAGAGAGCTGGTGAGTACTGTGTACGGCACTTTCCCCTCTTAAATACAATGAAAAACTAAAGCTTCGCGCAACAGCTAACCACACTTCATCCTTAAATTCATGGTAAAAACTTCAAACAACTAAATGGAAATTGCAGTTAAAAACTGACGATGGAGAGTAAAGCGATAGAGAAAGATTTGGGAAATACTTGAGGGTCGAAATTGCCGACATATGCTGTGGCGTCTTGGTTGCGCTCAGCCGAGTGCTGGCCAAAGCAAGTTGACGTTTATACCCACCACTTAGAGAGTGCGGATTTCTATCCAAAGCAATACTATTAGGTCCAACCTTAGATTCATGAATAACAACAACCAAAAGGTCAAGTACTCACATGCAACCCAACACAGAGAGAAAAAGAGATCCAATTATAAGAAGGGAAAAAAAAAAGAAACAGATTATCCAAATTCACTAAAACTCCACATTTTTATACATGCATATCAAAATGCGGCTCAAACGAGAAGAACAAATTAAATCAAGCAAAGCACATCAATGATCGGGGCACATGCAAATCGGGGAAATGACAATTAAGCAAATCAATAGAGGATTTTTTGTGTGAGATTTTATGATACACCCAGAGAAATTACGGGCGAACAATCGATGAAGAGACGAGGTTGTAGAAATCGAAAAATAAAAGAAATACGAGAGAAGAAGAAGAAGAAAACCGATTGAAATCGGTTTGCCGGTGAGAAGAACTAACAACAACAAAGCCGAAATGCAAGATGCAACAACAATTGAACCCCATAACTTAGATATATATGTATACAAAGAGCAACGACCATGGGTGCAATTCGGGAGGCAAAACCCACACAGGGGCTTCACCGTTCTAGATTGCCATACCAAGATGTCGCTGATATTCGTCACATATATTCGATTTCCTTAATCACCCTCTAGCATCTCTTCTTCTTCTTTTGTCCTTATGATTTATGGTACCTGCTGGATGAAGACGACGCAGAAACTCCAGAGCAAGGTAGCAGCACAAACTGTAAGAAAAGCCGATTAAAATTAGCACCATCATCTTCTACGTTCGGTGCTTGAAGATAATGGAAGCTGTGAGTGGAGAGAACGGAAAACGAATGGCCAAGGAATACGGTGGTGGAGCTTCAAATTCAGAGTGGAGTGGAAGAAAGCAATACAGATACGCACAAGCAGGGGATGACACGCATCTGCCCTATCATCATTCAAAACGACGTCGTTTTGCGGTACTCTTTAGGAAAAAAAGGGGCAAAAATGGAAAAGCACACAACATGACAAAATTGTCAACCACATTTTCTGTAAATAATAGGGTGCATATCAAATTGAAGATATATATACACCTACAAACTCCTCCCTCATCATCACATGTGATTTGGGTATGTGACCCAATGGCCATCACGTGATGGTCACGTGTAAGGATAATCTTGGATAGTGATCTACTGTATTACCGTTTAATAAAGACACGACATATTACACGTGGCTTTATGGTATAGAAACATTCGTTGATCTTATCATGTATTTGCGTCGATACTTATCCATTTAGTAAACTAACTGCAGGCTGAGTTTCGGGCACACGCTCCAATCTCCATATCTCGCCTTCCGGACATGCCGAATACCTAATTCCTGGACAAAATCACAACAAATACCGCACGTAATCTCTACAGAACACTAGGGTGACCGAGAATGCATCAAAACACCTAAAACATCGAGATTTTCGGACATTACGTCCTAGGCCTTGTAAATACAAACCATGGCGTAAAATACATCAAAACACAACCAAATGTCTCTGGAAACATAAGAAATGAGGTATAAACGAGGTCTAATCACATAGTAAACGATAGCCAATTCAACTCTTATCAGGTAACATGACAGAGACTAAGCAACGGACCAAGTGTAGTAGGCCCGCACCATATCAGGACCGCAAGTTAGTCTTCAGCTTAGTCGGTGCTGCATCATATGTAACTACATCATTTTGTCATTGGCTAAACCCTAATTGGTAGCTTGCCTATAAATAGAGGCTCAATGTAACCATTTACATACACAATTAATACGAAACTAAGACAAACTCTGCCAAATTGCAAACTCTCTCTACTTTTATTTAGCACCACCACTTGCACCACCGTGAATCCAATATCACCACCGCGCACCACCACTTTTGCATCATCAAACAGTCAGATATCCACTCATTTAACCACCGTTAAAACACTGTGATAATTTTGACGTTATCAGATGACACTTTATATTATTGCATCCTTGCTCGAATCAAAATGATGAAACCATTCTTGGTTAATGACTCGGTACAAAACATGCACATATCTGAATCTTATCAGAAGTGATGTATCTCGGTTTTGATAAAATGTTGGTCTGTAACCTGTTCTTATACTATGAACATAAATGATTCATTTTCGGGTGCCTTGTCCTTCGGGTGTGATACAGAATTATCTCTATATCTATATCACACATGATTACATGCTCATTCATATTGCCACACTAGGAATTATTATAAATAATAATAATAATCTATCTTCGAAATTGATACTTACCCTTTGTTGAAAGTTTGTTTAAATTCACTGAATACATAAGCATTATCATTATTATATATTTGAAAACTGCATTTAATTCTTCTTGGAAACTCAAGCCGTCTTTCTAATTTGCAACAATCTTAGCTTCCATAACAAGTCACTAAATGCTCTGTCCATTTTCTGACTATATAATGTGAACCAGTGATACCAAACTAATCAAGCAACTAAGCTGATCAAACATTTTGTACTTACTTGAAATTCGACCTTGTATTTACAAAGTTGTTCTTGCTTTCTGTTTACTTCGACACGGAAGTGCAAGTGAGGGGTTCATCTTGAATCTGACTGTGTGATTCAAGGTTGAAACTGTTGAGGTGATAGAGCTTTTCGAAATCCAGCTTGAGCTTGAGCTTGAGGAACCAAGATTGTTTCTGGCACCATAGTCCTTCTATCTCTCAACCTGAACTCTTAGAGTTCAATTTAGTAAGTTCTTGATTTTACTTTCAGCTTTCTTGTTGTTTTCCTTATGTGTTACTTGAAAATATTTCTAGTCTGTTAAAGTAGTAATCCTTGTATCCAATTCTGTTGTATTCATTTCCAGTAACTAAACTGTGGTTGAATCTTTGTGGTCATACCACTATTGAGATCAGATTCATCACTAAAGAGTCGACTGAAAGTTTAATACGTCAGAACAAGTTATTCATCTTGTATTTTTATAACGTCCCGTTCCTGGACACCGAGTTCTTATCTGGAAAATAAACGTTCGGCACGTATAATATAAAATAATCTCACATTATACGTCAGCCTCCACTACGTCGTATCGAGTTACGCAAAACGGAAACAAAAGACTCGTGTATAAATTTTTCCAAACAAACAAGAATAGAAACTCAATAACTAAAGGTTGAAATGTAACATTTATTACATTAGACAACCAAACGAAAACCAAAACGTACGAAATCCTCCAAAAGAAAACTAGAAAGAGATTACATAGTTCTCCAAAAGACAACAAGTTCTAATGTATCATGAAACAAAGAATAAAAGTAAATGCTTCAACGTCGGTGTCCTCAAACGTCGTCATCAAAGTCTTCCTCGAACTCCGGATCTACCTGTTCATCTTCTCTCCCCCAAACACATAAAAAACAATGCATTTGAGGTAAGTACAAAGTATTCAATAAGAGGTAGAAGCTACAAATTAATTAAGGTTTATAACCCAAGTTTTATAATTTATAAATTATCTTCTTGGGACCGACTCAATCTAGGGTTCACTCCATGTCCATCAACATGTCATGACTATACGTTTCTAACTTAACTTATCTTGGTTACGTCAGCATTCAAGGGCACTACGCATGGCGTTTATCAGCCAGAAGATATACTTGCTAACTAAGGGTGAATAGCACCTCATAGCTCCGGGGTCTCCCCGGTATGCATATACGTTCGATGAATTTCCTCCGCTACACTTCAACCTTTTGAGCTAGTTGCGTTGTTCACCATAATGAACGTACCACATCGCCGATATGAATCGGTGCCTGACCAAGAATAGGTGACGTTTTATCTTTTACTGTCACGTTTTGTAATTTTATTGTGTATTAACTAGCCACCTAAGTGTTTTCAAGACAAATCTCACCTTATCAACTCTACTCCCTCACCTAGACAGCTAGACATCACATCCTATCAAGTACACAGACATTGATGAACTCTAGTTCATCAAAGCACAAGCCCTTTCATGCCCTTCCGACGGTCCTGAACTTCAACTCCCTTGAAGAGTACATTTAGTGCCGGAACTAGACGCACCAGAAGCTCAATTGAGGCTTGTTCATGTTTAATTAACGTTATTAGATCATGAAACAACATTTAAAATCTCATTACATAGCTTAAACAATGTTTTATTAAAATTAGGGGTCAATACGTGTGCATTCCTTGGAATGCGTGTGCATTCCCCGACCAAAACATGCTGGAAGTTACTGTCCAACCAATGCGTGCGCATTGCACATGCTGGGAGGAACCTGAACCATTCTGAAACAGCAATACATGTGCATTCTATTGAATGCGTGCGCATTGCACCTGCTGTGAAAAGGATTTAACATCTTGAATCACAAATGCGTGTGCATTCTACCTACTGCAACTAAGCCAGACAATTTTGTAACAAGAATGCATGCGCATTGCTAGCCAATGCGTATGCATTCAACGCAGAAAACCCTAAAACCTGATTTTCTACACTTTGCGATCTCTATTCGATTCCTAACATGTTCTACACGATTTCTATCGGGAAAACACCAGAAAAAACATCACTTTTATGATCCAAATCAAACCTTAATCCTTAAACAACACATATGCATAAACTTTGATACAACAACGCATCAAAACAAGATCTAACCTCTATAAACCACATCTAATTTGTAGGAAGTGCCTCTTACCTTTCAAGCAAGCTAATCCAAACCAAACTCTCAGAAAACTGCAGCAAAACTTGATCTTTTCTGCAGAAACCTATGTGATCAATCCATATTTAAATTAGATACGATCAAATGCTTTTAACCAAAGAAAACTACGAATTAATGAGTTTGAATCCATCAAGCTCAGTCAAGAACATAACTAGGGCTCGAATTTCATACCTTAACAAAGTCCCAACTTTCTGGTGTTGAAACGACGCCCTCTTCACGACGATTCCGCTGCTCTACTCTGATTTGAAAACCGTTATGAATCGCCTTAGAAACTGAAAGAAGAGCTCTCAGCCCTAATTGATCTCTCACACGTCGTTCTCTCTAGCGTAGGAAGAAATTTCTAATTTCTTTTTGGTTATGGGAACTAATGAGATTTATTTTTCCTTAAATAGATAATCCAAAAATAATAAATTCTTATTATTTTCCCTTAGTATTAAAAATCAGATTTTCCCTTAATATATATATACATAATTTCGACATATATATATATTTATCCACAAAACTTAACTCCAATAAAAATGTAAAGAATAATAATATTTCATTTTCGAATGACACGTCTGTCTTTTCCCGAAAATCGAAATATTACAACTTTACTTTATGTAATTTTGAGAATTACATTGTAATATGTACTACAAAAGGAACTGCTGGAAATATGTGTGTGGATCTCTACTGGGACTTTTACTTGCTTCACCTAGGCGTGCAAGCTAGTTTAATAAATAAAATAAAATCATGAATTTTTGTTTTTAAACAACTAGAAACACACCTAATATCAAATCCTGCAATATAATTAGGACTAACCAACTCGAATCACTTGAACCATTTTTTATCACAAGTAACTTAATTTGTATCCATTGAAATTAGCTATATCTTCTGCCTAGTTTACCTTCAATATTAAGTTAAGAAATTAAATCTCTGAAATCATTTTAATATAGTAATAAATTTTAAAATGGCTAAGTATCCTATTCACCCCCTCTAGGATATATTTGCGCACTCACGATCCAACAAAAACGTCGTTCCGATTGGAATATACTAGAATGAATCTTTTTCTACTTTTTTATATCTTAATTCCTTATACGAAGTTGGTTCTCGGGTTAGAATGAAATGAAAGTCAACATGGCTTGATTTCCTTACATACATGTTGACGGGAAGAATAACTCTAATATTTGATAGTCATTACCGCTTGACTTAGACGAAGAACGTTGTTTTCCGAGCTCAACTGAATCACTTTCAAGATCCATGGAAAATTCCTAAAGGTTGCGCACCAGTTTACAAGGGTAGAGGATGCTATGCAAAAGAAAGAGGTTGATAGGCTATGAGGGAATTTCAAAGATCCCGAAAAAAAAGGAGAGGCGGTGAAACAGGGTGAAAAGGTGAGAGAAGGAAATCATTGATTATAGAGAAAAGAATGCCACCAATTAGAGAAGTCGTCCACTTTTATTGCCTCAATATAGCACATTCCGATAGTGATAAATGGCTAAGAGCTTGGAAGGAAGTCAAAGTCTTCAAAATGATGAAATTAATGAAATTTTAAATACAAAACAAAATAAAATACAAAATTCTCATGAATCGGTAAAATGAACAAGTTAAGTTACAATGTTGTTGATCATGAAGAATTCATAGAGTATACTTCAGTACAACAGTAACATTCAGTTATAATTGAATCGGAAGAACTTACAACACAATAAAATCAGTTTTGTAGCCTCTTGATTGAATCTTCAAGTCTACTGATCGAATCTTCGGGTCTGAAAGTCCTGGGTTGAATTCTTCAAGTCAGCTGAGTCGATCACATCTAAATCCTCTTAAGGTGAACATTCAAGATCATGAGTGTACGCACATCCTCTTGCATCCAACAATTATTTAACCATGTATTGCAACACCCACCTCAACCTGAGAGTGATGAATGAATCAGCTTGCACATCATGTTTGCTCCAACAATCCATTATATTGGTTGAATTTTTTTTGAAATGCCTAGCTTATCTAGCAGATAAAAAATATAGGTGCATCCAAAGGCCTGGTGAGGATGTCAACAAGTTGTTCTTTGGTATGAACATGCATGAGTTTGATCAGACCCGACTTAACTTTATCTCTAAAAACATTACAGTCAATCTCCACGTGCTTTGTTTTTTCATGAAAAACAGAGTTGTGAGCAATGTGAAAGGCACTGTCATCGTCACAAAATAGAACAACATGAATTTGAACCAGAATATTTAAATTTTGCAAAATGTAAATAAGCCAATGAATTTCACATGTTGCATTAGCCAATACCATATGGTATACACCATGTCTCGAAACATATACAGCTAGTCGTTTCACTCTCGTTAGGGGCCCACATACTTGTTAAGCTAAGTGTGGATGTCAGCAGTAAAAATGAATTCCTCTTATTGCTGAGGATGGATCACTAACTGCGAGATATTGTTGAAGTTTGTAAAACACAAACTGAAAGTAAATGAAATACAGGAGAATTATTATCGAACTAAAATCAACAAGTTAAGTTACAGTGCAGATGATAATGATATATTTATAGCTTTATACACCTCATGAATCAGTTAAGAGTAAGTTATAAATAGTTACAACAAACTATAACTGAATAACCGTTTTCTACACTAAACCACTCATAGTCTGCTGAGTCTTCATGTGGTATGCTGAGTCCATCAACAAACTGCACTGCACTCAATATTCCCTTTAGTCCTTATATTGTAACATCCATTCAAGCTGAGAGTGGTACATGAACGGCTTGCACTCACCATTCCCTTCAGCTACTGGAACTCTAAAATATCTTTGAAATTCCCAATTTATCTAGCAGATAGGAGAAAATAGGTGCATCTAAGGCCTTGGTGAGAATATCAGCTATTTGTTCTTTTGTGTTGATTGGGAGAAGTTCGACAAGTCCAGATTTGACTTTGTCTCTCACAACATGACAATCAATCTCAATGTGTTTTTTTCTTTCATGAAAATACAGGATTGTGAGCAATTTACATGGCACTTGAATTGTCACAAAACAACACAACATGCATTTGAACATGAACTTTTAAATCTTGTAAGATGTAAATCAACCATTGAAGTTCACAAACTGCATTTACCATAGCCCAATATTCAGCCTCTGAGGAACTTCTTGCTATAGTTTTTTGTTTCTTTGCCTTCCAAGAGATGGGATCATCTCCTAGAAACATCATGTAGCCCGAGACTTATTTCCCCATTTCAGGGCAACCGCCCTAATCACTATCTATAAAGCCTTTTTGGACAAGGTTATTCTCTACTAGAAACAAGATTCCTTGATCTGGATTAGCTTTCAAATATCTCAGCAGTCTATGTGCTGCCTTCATATGGTTTTCAGTAGGGGTGTCCAAAAATTGACTAAACTATTGAACTGCAAAAGCTATGTCTGGTCTTAAAAGTGAGGTAGTTTAGTTTACCCACTAAAGATCTGTATGCATAATTGTCTTCCAAAAGTGGTGAATCACAATGCTGTAATGTCTGCTTGGACTCCATAGGTGTCTTAGCGGTTTAGCTCCCAAAAATTCATATTCTTCTAGAATATTGAGTGTGAACTTTCTTTGAGAAATGGATATGCATGTAGGAGTTCTGGTAGCCTTAATACCTAGGAAATATCTCAATTTTCCAAGATCTTTAATGGTGAACTGCTGATGTAGGGCATCCTTGACTTGTTGAATCCATTGCTCACTAGGGCTTGCTGCTATTATGTCCTGACCCTTTAATGAATAAACTATGGTCATTTTTGGAGTGAATAAATCCTTGGGCTTCCAACGATTCAGTTGACTTGCGACTCCATTGTCTGCTAGCTGTCTTTAGGCCATACAAGGATTTAGTTAATCTGCAAACTTGATTTGGTTTGGTTGTTGCACATCCTGGGGGCAGCTGAATTTATACTTTTTCATGTAGATATCCATGTGGGAAAGTAGTATTGACATCCATATGACGGAGATGCCAATTGTTGGCTGCTGAAATTGCAAGTAAAACCCTGACTGTAGTAATTTTGACACCATGGGGAAAGGTTTCTTCATAATCAAATCCACATGTCTGAGTGTAGCCTTTTGCTACTAGTATGGCCTTGTATCTCTCTACCGAACCATTATGATTGTACATGATTCTGTATACTTATTTGCATTCAATGGGCTTCTTGCCAGGGGCAGATCAACTATTTCCCATGTATGAGTATTTTGTAAAGCTTCAATCTGTTTTTGAATTGCTTCTTTCCACTCATCATGCTTGATAGCTTGATTGTAGGTCTTAGATTCTTTAACAACATCAATGGCATTAATGAATCTGGCATATTCTACTGAAAGTTTTTCCATATTGATGACCTCACTCAGCAAATGTAGGGTCTGCTGAACTGTATGAACACCTCATTGATAAAAGGTTGGTGATTTCCTTATCCTTGTGGATTTTCTCAAGTGTGTTGGTTCAAGTGCCTGGCTGACAGGAGCATGCTCTTCATTAGATGTCTCAGCAGCAGCTTACCCTATGTCTGGCTGGTCTATTGACTCGTACATCAGATCATCAAAATTTTCCATTGCTGGTAATGGTACCGGCATATCAGCAAGATATCTAAGCCTTCCTAATACCTGTTGAAATAAAAAGAAAATAAGTCTCATGGAATTGAGTATTTCTAGCAACAAAGATATCTTTGTTGGTAATGTCCAAAAGAATAGCACCCTTGGAGGGGTTTGAATTTCCAAGATAAACACAAGTCCTACATCTGGAATCAAATTTTGTTTTGTACTACTGAAGTGTGCAAGAAAAAAACCAAACATCCAAAAACTTTAAACACAAAATAGTCTGGTTTGGTGCTATAAAACACCTCGTATGGAGTACTTTCCTTCAGCAGTGATGTAGGTATGGCATTAATCAATTTTACAGCATGTAAAAGGCGAAAACCCCAATAATCAATGGGTAAATTACTTTGGAACCTTAGACTCCTGGCAATATTCAGCAAATGGTGATGTTTCCTTTCAACAATACCATTCTTGTTCAGGTGTGCTGACACATGATATCTGATGTACGATGTCCTACTGAGCATACAATTCAGAAAGATGAAACTCAGCTTCGTTATCAGATCTAATTAATTTAATAATTTTGTGAAACTGAGTAGAAACAAATTTAACAAAAGATTTAACAAGATCATAAGTTTTAGATTTATGCCTCATAAGAAAAACCAAAGTAAATCTACAAAAATAATCTACAACAGTAAGAAAATATTGTTGTCCATTCACAATATGTTGTTTCAAAGGACCCCAAATATCTATATGAACAAGATAAAAAACAACATTTACATCAGTTGAACTCAATGGAAAAAAATTCTTTAATTTTGCAATAGGATAAACATAACAAAGATCGTGATTACAAAATTTGACATCAGCAGACTGTGAACTAATGACTTACAGTCTTTTATCTGGCAAGTGCCCTAGTTTGTAATGCCATAAAAGAGCACCATCTAGTCTATGAGAAAAAGTTTTATTTTCTTCAAAATTAGCATTAGAAAGTCTGATTGGCTGATCCATGATATAGATCCCTCTGTGTAACTCAACTGTACCAATAACTTTCTTGTTCTTGTCCTGCAAAACACACTTGTTAGCAAAAAAAAGATGTATCTTATGTATGATTAATAAAAGAAGGTAAGGATAAAATGTTATACTTAAAACCATGAATGCAAAATACATCATGTAGGACCAGCTGAGAGTTGACCCTTATTTGTCCTATATGTGTAACATAAACATTATTTCCATTAGGTAATCCTATTTTTATACTAGATGAAAGTTTGGGATTTCTTAATAGATATAATGACCTTACAATGTGATTTGTGGCACCAGAGTCCAGGATCCATTGTATAGATCTTACTAAATTTAGATCACATGTCCCTATAGCAGGTGAGTAGTGTGTAACAATCTCAGCAGGTTGGCCAACAGCAAATCCTGCATGTCTAGGAGGATTAGAACTCAACAGAGCCATCAACTTATCAAGTTGTTGTGCAGCAAGATTAGGAAACCCTGGTCCAACAGACCTATTTCGGTCATGATCTTCTTCTGCTGACTGTTCCTCTTCTATCATATTAGCCCTCTTTGTCTTGAAACCAGGAGGATATAAATGTTTCTTATAACAAGTCTCTTCAGTATGACCGTTGAATCTACAAAAACTACATTTCACCTTATTGGGATTCTTAGGTCTGGCATTTGCTGTAGTCACAGAACTTAGTTTGCTGACTGGTTGATTTTGCCCCTGTGCATTATTTTGAGACAAGAGCTCCATAGAATCTTGATTCTTGGCCTTGTTAGTCACATATAACTTATGTCTTTCAAACTTAATGGCCATTGCAAAGGCATCATGGATTTCTGGAAAAGGTACCATCTGCATTGCCTATGAAACTGGTATACCGATCTGGATTGGAATCCGAGTATCTAGATTGGGCCTGATTCCAGGCCCAACAACAGATCGTGGGCCTCCATCCCGCTTGTCTGCAGTCAATAAGCCGGACTCATCTTCATTCCGACACCTTGGACACCATGGAGGCTATCCATATTATCAAGTTGGCTAAGCTTGAGTTTGAGTTGAGGACATCAAGACAAAGGAAGATATGAGTCCAACCTACCATTGAGTCCACTGTCCGTCGATCTTATCCTGACAGCTGTCCGGTCAACTTATATATATATGATTATCCTTAATTGTAATGCTTTTAATGTCTCGTCATGAAGAGACTAGACCGAATTAGCCTTTGCCTATATATATGGGATCACAATATAATAAAAAGGAATCCAAGAACTAATATATACAGAGCTACTCTGTCAATTTTTCGACTCACTTGTGTTCTCATTCATAAGCATCAGTCCGACCGCCTTGTTTTTGATAGCCACCACCCTCTCACTTGAGAAATCATACTTAAACAACCTTATATCCTCATTATATCACTGTTACCGCAAACCAGATATATCTGACTATATCACCTGGCTCCATTGCCGGGAACATCATTATCATTCAGCATCTTCGAATCATTTGCACCACCCTAAATTTGGTTTTATGGCGTCGTCGACCAGATCAAACAAACATATTCACTTTTATGATCAACAAAAGCCTTAGTTTCGGGGTTATTCGACCCTCAAACCATTGCTTTTATGAGGGAAGCTGTGGATTCTTAGAAGAGCAAGTTTGGTTCCTGCAGGTTTTGGCTTACATCTAGTCTAATCCACCCCAAAGTCGAATAACACCTTCACCGGCTTGTTCACAGCTCTACCTGAGCCCATCATATTTCCCAGGTTGGTGTAAAATTTTGGTCAGTTTCAGCTCTTCAAGTAATAAGAAAACCAGTTGCTTTTTAAAACCACCTGGAAACGCACTTTTGGGTATTTTGGATTCTGAGTCTTAAGAGATATTTCTACAATCAGCAAAATATCTTTAAAATATCTAGTCAAACATGGCTGGTGCAAAAAACATGATGCCTGCTACACCATCTAAAATGGGCAACCAGGTCCCCACACATTGAGTGAACACGCCGCGTGTCGAAAGAGCACCGCATCACAGAGAGATGAGTAGGAGGGTAATGTCCACCGAGGATGATGCCGGATAGGGCATCACACCCGACATGCGAGCTTACATAAGGGAAAGGACTCGAGCCCACGAGATACACGAGGTGGCGGTCAGGCAAGGCCATGGGAAGGTTATCGTTGGGGCCTCACATCCGAATCCGGAACAAAGATCGGTCTCAGCAGGAGGGACAGCCCAACAACAAAGTCCTTATGCAATATCTCTACGAGCACATATGGATTACTTAGAATAAATGTGCGTGGGTAACATGCTACTCATTGTAGAGGGTCTGCCTCTTCAACCCGTCAACAAGTTTATTCCCCTCATACTAGAACCTACGGAGATACAACCCACTCTAAATCCACAAAAAATGATTCAACCTCAACAGACAAGAGAGAGAGGGGGAAGGAGTCATGCCACTTCTCAACCTAAGGAGGGAAGGATATCAGCTATAGTTCGCCTAGGGCCCATGGTCAATGACCGCGGTGCAACCCCAGGATAACCTAAAAATCCCCGACAGGTCCGTACCAGCATTGAGTGGCGGGGAGATTCACAGATTGAGAAAAGTTATACCTGACTCCCTGTTATTCCAGAGAACCAGGATGAGATGGGCATAATGAAATAACTAATATAGGAATTACAAAAGGGTAGAGCCAGAAGGAATCAAGGCCCGCTTGGGGTACTAGTGTCCTTCATCCTAACATCCTAAAGACGGCACCGAGAGGAGGTACACATTATCCAAATTTCACCAACTACCATGGGTCTACCGACCCTTTGGATTGGTTTTCAGCTTCCAAAGCAGAATTGTCTATACAGACCAAGTGAGGAGGCATGGTGTATAGCTTTTGTGGGATCAATGCAAGACAGAGAGGCGTCATGGATTCATGGGCTTCCTCCAGGTTCGGTCCTATCTTGGGACGATTTAATAAGTAAATTTATAGCCGAGTTCAAGTCAGTGGGTGGACCCAAAAAGACCCACATCGAACTTCACGAGGTCCGACAGGGTGAATATGAATCAACCTGTAGCTACTATGAGCAATTTTACAAAGTGTACGAACTGACAAGAGGTCTGGCAGACAAAGTTGTGATGAATAGCTTTGAAACAGGGTTGAGTCCGGGTTATTTGAAATCGTATTTGCTCTCACACCACCGACAAACCTCCAAGAAATGTTTGGTTCGACTAGGAAATACATCGCGACTGCGGGGAATGAAGGATCATCATCATCCAACCGGGGTAAGTAGAGGGCTAAGCGTAGACCACCCTGGGATTGTCGCCGAAATTGCGATCGGGATATTAAAAAGTCTGAGAGACTTAGAGAAGAGACCTTCACTCCTCTCAAAATCTCGTACACTAAGATGTTAAATGAAGTAAGAGACGAGCTCCCTGAGCCGTACCCCATGAACCCAGACCCACGTCATGACATAACCAAGTATTACGGATTTCACAGAGATAAGGGTCACACCACCGACGAATGTATGCAGTTCAAGAGAGAAATTGAAAAGCTGTTGGCGTGCGGCAATCATGATCAATACAATAGGGACATTGGGGGGCCGAACCGAAAGGATCAACAAGCCCGTCAGTACGACAGACAAATCCGCATGATCATGGAAAATCCCCCCAGCAATAATCAAATCAAAAGCCGCATCGGTTCTATCAACATGCATATGGAGAAACCAGTTCTCCTGCGCGGGAATGAGCAACCCCTTGCTTTTACCCAAAGCGAGCTGGTGACTTCCATTAACGTGGAGGACATGTGTCTTTGTGTTTCGGTGGTAGTCAATTGGGCATGCGTCAACAGGGTTATGATCGATACGAGAGCATGTCGGGACATTTTGTTCTATAATTGCTTCAAGGAACTCGGATTCATCGACTCCAACTTGAGGCCGCACAATGGAACCCTTGAGGGCTTCACAAACCATAAGATACAGGTCAAGGGGCCATCGATCTAGATGTGCAAATAGGAGATTATGCACTTTTCCGAACTGAAAAGGCAACATTTCTCGTGGTCAACCTTCAATCAAATTATAACATGATAATTGGAACTCCGGTATTGAAGCAATTTTAGATGGTTACATCCATCCTACACCAGTGGGCAAAGTTTTACATCAGGGATAGGGTCGGGGTGTCGGTCAGCAAGCCTGCTACCGTCCTCACCTTTATTAAGGAAATAAGGACTGAGAATAAAAGAGCTCGCATCGAACAACCTAAGGCTATGGAAAACATCAACATGGTAAGAGTAGGGGAGAGCCCCTCCCCATCAAAGTGAAGTGTGAGACTTTACGAGTCAGGGATGAGCCCGACTTCACAGCTGAGGATGACATGATCCAGGTAGTCATTAACGATGTATCCTGATCAGAAAATCAAGATAGGAGCTCACTTAGGCCTCTCTGAGAAAGAAGCTCTGATTAATCAGCTCAAAGAAAACCAAGATGCATTTTCCTGGGTGGTTACAAATATGAGAGGAGTTAAGGCCAAAATTGCCCTCTATCGTCTTAACGTTGACTCTACCTTCAAACCCATACAACAGCGAGCCCGACAATTCACCATGAAAAAGGAGGCAAAAGTTAAGGTAGAGGTCGGAAAACTTCTTCAGGCAGGAATAATCAGAGAGCTAGCATACCCTACTTTGCTAGAAAATGTAGTGATGGTGAAAAAGCATAATGGAAAGTGCAGGATGTGTGTGGACTTCACGGACATCAACAAAGCTTGTCCAAAGGACCCTTACCAGCTTCCCCGAATTGATCGACTGGTTGATTTCATCGCTGGTTTTGAGGTTCTTAGTTTTCTGGATGCATACTCAGGGTAACATAAAGTAAAGATGGCTGAATCCGACAAAGAAAAAATACTTCAGAGCTGCTGGGGGCCTATACTATTACGAAATGATGCCTTTCGGGTTGAAAAACACGGGTTCGACTTATCAGAGGATGGTCAACAAATTCTTCAGTTCGTAGATCGGAAAGAGCATGGAAGCTTACATAGATGACATGGTTGTCAAGTCCACAGGTGACGGTCATTCCGTCGACCTTCATGAGACATTTGAAAATGTTCGGAAACACTCAATGAAACTCAATCCGGCCAAATGTACATTTGGTGTCCAGTCAGGCAAGTTTTTGGGGTTCATGGTTAGTCGTCAAGGGATCGAAGCTAATCCGGATAAAATTCAAGCTTTTCTCAATATGCAAGAACCTACCACGATCAAGGAAGTTCAGAGGCACAATGGAAGAATCATCGCTTTGGGTCGTTTTATCTTAAAATCTGCAGAAAAATGCCTCCCCTTCTTCAAAATACTCAAATGTGACAAATCTTTCTCATGGAGTAGGGAATGTTCTCAAGATTTTCAAGCTTTGAAGGAATATCTAGGGAAAACGCCTCTTTGGGTTAGCTCTGTAGAATGAGATGTATTGTTTTTGTACTTGGTGGCCTCAGTCCGGGCTGTTGCCGCCGTACTTGTCAAGGAGGCCAGATCCCTCCAAAATCCCGTTTATTATGTAAACAAGGCTTTTAGTCCGGTGGAGAGTCGTTATTTTAATGTTTAAAAGTTAGCCTACTCGCTTGTTATTGCTGACTGCAAACTCAGGGGCTATTTTACTTCACACACTATCATCGTCTTAACGGACAACCCGATGCGTCAAATTCTACAAAGACCGGACCTTTTAGGCCATCTACTTTGATGGGCTATCGAGATTACCGATTTTGATATTCGATATCAACCAAGGAAAGGTATCAAAGCTCAAGCATTACCGGATTTGATTGTTGAGACGAGTTTCAGCTCGACTCAACCGAGTTCGCCTATACCACTTAAGCCCGCTACGGCCTCTAGAAAGCCCGATCAATGATGGAAATTATATATTAGCGGAGCATCAAGTCGAAATGGATGCAGGGCCAGTGTTATTGTGATGGAGCTAGGGACAACAAAAGAAATCGGAAAAGCTCTAAGGTTCGAATTCCCGGCCACAAACAATCAAGCCGAGTATGAAGCAGTTATAGCCAGAATTAAGCTTGCAAAGGAAATAAAAGTGGAAAATGTTGAACTCTACTGTGATTCTTGGCTCATCGTCAACCAAATCTCAAGGGACTGTGGGACGCATTCCGGCATCCTAGAAAAATACGGTGAGATTGTCAGACGATTGAGATCCGACTTCAATTACTGTGAATTTATCAAGGTTAGAAAAGAGGATAACGAGTGGGCAGATTATCTCTCTAAGTTATCTCTTGAGGAAGAGATTGCAAATCCTTCAATAATGGTGGAATATCTTACTGTACTTACAATTGAAATAACGGAAATCATGGAAATCGATGCACCAACTCCGATTCCGTGTTGGATTGATGAAATTCAAGCTTATATAAAAATAGGCACCTTGCATGTGGACACAATTAAAGCCCGAGCTCTCAAAAAAAGAGCAGCCAGGTATATCATAAATAATGAAACGCTTTACAGGAGATCCGCCGCTGAGCCTTTATTGAGATGTGTCCGAAAAGAAGAAAGCAAAAAGTACTCATAAAGCTTCACCAAGGAGTGTGTGGGGGCCATCCCGTTAGCCGCTACTTGTCCCAGAAGGTTGTAACTGCAGGGTATTATTATCCGACAATCCTTAAGGACTCAGAGAAATTAGTCAGAGAATGTCTGGAATGTCAGAAACATGCGGACATCTGAAGACTACCATCGGTTGAACAGAGCATTGTGTTCTCACCTTGGTCTTTTGACATGTGGGGACACGACCTCATCAGACCCTTCCCTTCGGGAAGGGGTGGATGCAAAGTTATCATAGTTGCTGTGGTTTATTTCATAAAATGGATCGATGCCAAACCCTTTGTCAAGATACGTGCAAAAGATGCAGTTTACTTTCTACACGATCATATATGGTCATTCTTTGGCATCCCGTGGGCTGTAGTGACAAATCATGGGACATAATTCAGGGATGAATTCTCGACCTTCTGTAGATAATTTAGAGTCAAACACTAGCAATCGTCCATGGCCTATCCCCAGGGAAATAGCCAAGCTGAGGCCGGCAATAAACAAATAATCAAGATGCTTAAAAAGAGTGTAAGTGAGAAAGCCAAGGCAGGCGGTTGGGTCGATGAGCTACACGCCATATTATGGGCACTCCGTACCACAGTCAAAACACCCACCGGGGAAACACCGTTTGCCCTCACTTACGGGTCGGAGGCCATGACTCCTATTGAAATGGCGCTCCCAAGCATCAAGGTCATTGTATATGACCCAATGAACAATCTACTCAATAGACAGATCAACCTAGACCTAGCAGAGGAAAAAATGTTAGCAACGTACCATCGGCTCGTGAACTACAAGCAAACCGCCAAAAGACATCACGATAAACGAATCCGTGACCACTCCTTCAAGGTCAGCGATTTCGTTCTTCGAAACAGGAAGGCCGCTAGTCTTCAGCCCGATAGGGGCAAGCTTACGACGAACTGGGAGGGTCCGTCTCTAGTCGCCAGAGATATCAAAAAAGGGACTTATATTCTCACGAATCAACAAGGCTTCGAACTTAACAGACCATGGCACGCAGACAATCTCAAAATGTACTACATGTAATAATCGGCTAGGGTTATGGCTATCATCTCGTTTACGACGTGAGTGGTTAAGCTTTCTTACTTGTAACTATCACTCACCTAATGGGGTGAGGCAAAATTATTAAAGCCCGGTTTTACATTTATCTTTTAGATACATATTATCATATTCTTCAAGCGTGTCCGTTGTGCATATCGATGTGATTTTCGACGAAATTTTCAACAAAGACCTCGGATCCATTTTGGACTTCGTTAAAAATGGGGGCACCTTGCGAGGTGATAGATACCTTGATGATACCCCATCAAGAAGTTTTCTCCAGCTGCCTCCGTCCTCACGGCCTCTATCCGGGCTTCAACCCCGGAATTCAAATCGGCCAGCCTCTGCCTCAGATCAGCATTTACTTCCTATTTGGCATTCTAGTGGCTCTGGGATTAGTCGACTTGCGTCTGCAGATCCTTCATAGTTTGATCAGCCTCTTTATCTTTCTGAGCCAGCTCACGGTTAAGCTTTTCAAGACGCTAGGAGTTTGCCTGAGCTTTAAGCTGATTCTTCTTTGCCTCAGCCAGCTGCTTCTTCAGATCAGCATTCTCGGAAAGCTGCCTCTTCAATTCGGTATTCTCGGCCTCAAAAGCACTAAGCCAAACCTTCAGATCGCCTTGCGACTACTTTAGCGGCCCTTAACTCCTTACCGACAGCCAAGCTCGACGAAATGGTCTCCTTATAATCCGTGATGAATTGCTTTAGCCCGGTACCGACCTGAAAAAAAGAGAAGGAAAACAAAGTTAGACATGCATATCGAAAAATAAAAGAGGCCGAACAATAAAATGGTAAATAATAATAAAGAGCGGAGAGATGTATACGATGCTCACCGTTGCCCGTATAATCCCCACAAGTCCTCGATGTTCTGTAGAAAGGCACGCCAGGGATCGGACTGATCTGCTAGCACTATCCGATCCGCTATGCCGCGACCGACCTCAACTGAATAGGGTTGGGAAGACTCCATCTCAGATGCTTCAGCGGGGCCACATTGGCTATCGCCCTAGATATCATGATCGCCCTGGGCATGTCAATGGGCAGCTAGCACATGTATTCCCTATACAGCCAGATAGCAGGATGACCCCGAGGTCCGACAGGTACACCAACAAAGGGCACCATCACGGTCGTGCCCGCCGATGAAGATTTATCGGCCACAGATTAGCCTCGATCAGCAGCATCTTTGGATATATCCTGAGAAGAGGCACCGACCTTCAGCTGAGTATCACCCACCTTGGATTTCTTGGGTTGACGAGCCTCATTCTCGCCATCCCCACCCCCAGCGGGGTCGACCTCACCATCAACTCTTTTCTTCTAAAAAACTGGAGCCTTGGTGAGTACAAGCTTGTTTTAGAGTCTTGCCCGTTCCAACTTTCCCCACAGTTTGTTTAGTTTGGTGCGAGGACGCTTTCCCGGCTGTGGATTTCGAGGCTCCACGTACTGACGCAGCGCCCGACGAGTCATTACGGACATCGACCATTGGAAGGTCGGTCTTAACCTCTTTCAGCGCACTGCTCCTTTGCACCTCGCCAGAGGTGTTCCGGGAAGCGAGCAGATTCTATTGCCTCAAAGCATCCATGGTACCTGCAATAGGATGGCATTGATCAGTATACAATCAAGATTTTAGAAAAAACAAAGATAAAATCTGGCAAGTTAAAACAAATGAAATCTTACTTGGAGCCCGATTTAAAGGATTGCCTAAACAAATAAGACACTGAGAGGGAATGCTTCTACCAAAGTGACATTCCCATCCCAATCGGGGTCATAAGGAAATGGTTCAACCACTACCAACGGATCCCCAACACCCACTCCGGAGAGTCCGGCCATCATAACAAAAGGTTGGTCGATATCTAAAAGGAGTCTCCAGTTAAAATTCCGAGCTTGGCCCTGCCATTTTCGAGTATACCCGAGCAATTCTTTGAGCTCGGCTATGAACTCGTCATCAGCATCTTGAGTTTTCATATCAGCCAATTGATCAGTTTTACAGGAGCTCGCAGGAATTTTTCAAATGGCTAGCCAATTTGAGACTCTACTCTCATATACCTCTTGTTCCAATTAGACACCTTATCGGGAAAATCGAGCAGGAGTCGGGGTCTACCACTGCTCGACCTGCTGCAGGGTTGAATCTGGATATCTTCACCTTTTTTTATTGAAGCCGTAAAAGTAAAACAAGATTGGCCGTGATGGTTCCCGCCCGGCTTATCACTATAAAGGCCATCACTACCCGGACAGTCCCAAGGGTAAGGTCGCATGGCATGACCCAAAGCTCCTCTATAAATCTGATGAAAAGGGGGTCGAAGGGCGGTCAAAGTCCGGCGATGAGATGGTCGTAGTGCAGGCAAACGTAATCTATGTCATCCGGGCCACAAATGTGGATTACATTGGTCACGCCCATACTAGCAAATCGGTAGTCATCCAAAATGTCATAAGCCCTCAGAGACTGGGTATAGTCAGACTGATCTCGGATCTCCCTCCTTCGACGGCCGACTTCATTATCGAAACGCTTTTGGTCGGCCATCTCGCACTTAGCCACAACGGACCTGACTTTACGTGGTCTCGTCTCCTTTTCAGATGGCGCCGTAGATTTCATTGGCACCGCAGATTTCTTTGAGGCCGCAGTTCTCTCTGCTTCCACGACTTCCTTGAACCCCGCACTTCGGACAACTGCGCCTTGGGTCACTACCCCTTCGATTCTATTGATAAGGTCGCTCAACTTCGCTTGGTCTTGATCATCGACCTCGCCTCCGGCTGCACCTTTGCCAATAACCTCGACCTCCCGCCAGAGTCGGACTCATCTGCCTCATTGTCGGCTATCTCCTCTTCGATTACCGCTTCTTCGTCACTCATGTCGACCTCCTCCGAGCCATAGCCGGCAGCAGCGCGGACTTCTTCATCTGATTAGGTATGTGATTCCGAAGACAATCGGGAAAAAGAAAGGGCGAGGTGGAACAGTTAGTCACCTAGACATGGAAGTCAGGCCGAGGTTAACATAGTCACACCCCGACACCTCTCCCCTCTGTTTTCTCTAAAAAGGTAAACACATAAAAGACCCCCAGTAAACCCGAATAAGCCCTGGTATCATCTAGACACCTATCTATCGATGAATTTCTGGGAAAGAGCACATGTGTATTGAGGCATAAAAGGTTGAATTTATGATTCACACTCAAAGGGATCCTAAACTCTAGTAGCGTTTCTATCAAGTATATCCTTCAAACAATTGAAATCAAAGGAATAAAATCATACCTGAGGATATAGAAAGCTTGAACAACGATCGAAAACTGAAACTCTCACCGGAATTTGCTTGCACTCACCATAATTCTCTCGCCTCTCTTGCCGGAAAATGTTTCACAAAAGGGACAAGTGTATAAATGGGAGAGAGAGCCCTATTTATAGACGAGAAAATGGAGGGAAGTGTCGATTCGGATTCGAAATTCAAAAATAATTATTGCTAGGAGCGGTTTTGGTTATCCCTCAGCCAATCAGAAGACACGGCATTTCATGTCAAACGTCATGTCATTAATGCAACCGAAGTGACGTTTTGTTAAACGATGAGACTTTTATAGACTCAACTGTTCATGCTTACAGCCTCAACCCAAAATGGCTCACGGCCTCGGTTTACGGCCATCTAAGCCTTCAGCTACAATGCACAACATACATCAGTAATTCGCAACGCGATATCAACACTGATTCAAGCCCGATAACAATTATCGGCATGTAAGCCCATTCTCTCCATAGCATGGCATCTAAGCCTGTCCGCTACAATGCACATCATACATTAGTAATTCACAACATGATATAAACACTGATTCAAGCCCGATAACCATTATCGGTATTTAAGCCCGTTCTCTCCATAGCACGGCATCTAAGCTTGTCTACTACAATGCACATCATACATCCGTAATTCATAACACGATATCAACATTGATTCATGCCTGATAACCATTATTGGAATGTAAGCCCGTTCACTCTATAGCACGGCATATAAGCCTGCCG
Organism: Gentiana straminea; assembly: GCA_036785695.1. Taxonomy (NCBI): domain Eukaryota; kingdom Viridiplantae; phylum Streptophyta; class Magnoliopsida; order Gentianales; family Gentianaceae; genus Gentiana; species Gentiana straminea. The sequence goes on from JAVUPR010000282.1 coordinate 999,646, forward strand.
CTACAATGCACAGCATACATCGGTAATTCAGAACGTGATATCAACACTGATTTAAGCCTGATAGCCGTTATCGGCATCTCTTTGTCATGAACGACAACAATAGGGTACGGTTCTCTACTGCCTCTATGAACTCTACTCTCCGCCTCGACGGACACGCAAGGCACAGATGATGCAATTTGTTGCCGCCATAAGAATTCCATAGCAGGTAAAGATCAACCAGAGATGGTAGTTATATCGTAATGGCCCTTTCAGATTCCATACAATTTCCCACATGCTATCCATTCGGTTGTGATCAATGGATGTCAGAAAATCATACACTATTGACCTAGAAATTTCCCCCCGACTCATTTTTTTGGACTATACTATCGTTACTAACTTCGAAATAGTTCATTAGTGCATGATGAGCCTTTTGAATACCATGCTAGGATGAAGAGGCCCCTGCTTTTAGAGGTAAGAAGGGGATTTCATATTTCTACACCATTACCTTGACCCAAATAGAGTTATCATCAATCAGGATTTTCCAAACGAGCTTACCAAGAAGAGTAATGTTCATTTCTTACTGCCGCTTAAACCCAAGGCCCCCCAGCTTCCTTAAGTTTACACAATTTTTTCTAAAATCGAGTGTACGCACCTCTTCCCTTGATCATCCCCCAGAAGAACTGTCTGCATGTTTTTTCATGTCTTGGATCACACCCTTTAGGATCTTAGTCGTCTACATATAATAGTAAGGCAATCAGCCAATGGAGCTCTGGACCAGTAGTGTCCTAGCAACCGTTAGATAGATGCATTGTCTTCTAGTTGGCAAGTTTTTTCCTCAGTTTATCGAGAATGAATCTGTGAGTGTCCTTCGTGACCCTGGATTGTAGAATAGACACCCCCAAATATTTCCCTAGGTTGGTCGTATGTTGCATATTAAGTCCTTGTCCGATGAGAACCCTTAGCTAGCAATTGACATTTGCCGAGACAAAAAATTGTGATTTGTGTGCTAATTTACTGCCCCGAGACCTTGCAAAAGTCATGTAAAATATCCTCCATCACATCAGCTTGGTATGTTGATGCTTCTCCAAAGAGTATGAGATCGTCTGCAAAAAAAGAGATGATATATGAGGGGTCGATTCGACTCAATTTAATTGGCTTCCATCTTCGGTTGTTTACTGCATCAGTAATCAGGGAGCTCAATAGTTCCACGCATACACTTCCATGAGACAATCACTTTCATTTTTTTGCATACATTTTCAAGTTACTTAAAAAAAATTGTTGCAAATTTTAGATTATTAAATTGAATAAAATGACAAAGTGGTATTACATGTGAAAATTTGAAGCATCTATATCGTATCTTTAAAAAAATACAATAACTATAGTGTATGTCTTCAGAAAGAAATTATGGTGCAACATGGATACGTGTGTTATACAATTGAAGGGGTGTGATTATTTCTTACACACACCTACGCACACTAATGATGTGTAGGGATGATATAGATACATAACACCAATCTGTTTGGTACGTCCCGCAAATAATTGTTGTACCGTAACTTTTCTCATGTCTACATCACTATTTTTTGGAGTCTACATCACTCTTGACCCGATTAAGTACTACCACCGAGAACTCGGACACAAACTCACAATCTAAGGTGACGCAATACAAAAAGGAGTTTGGGATGCTGGCGAAAGAACAATCTAGACGCAACTAATATATATAGTAGTGAATGTAAGCCTTGCAAAGCACGGCGGGCCCAACATAAATCGTTACCAATGATAATATCAAAGAATAGATCCCCAACGTGAAATAAATCGCGTAAGTTTAAACTGTAACAAATTCAAGACACAAGACAAAGAGAACTACAAAAACATATCACATTCACTACAAGAAGTAGCTCTTTCTTAGAGATGTGAAGGTTGTGAATAACTTCTCTTCCAGCCCTATCAGAAGTTTCCACCTACAAATAAACCACAATATGATGTATAAGAGAACAATGTCATAAAGTCGATCCCTTTAGCTTCGACTTTACGTAATGAAACATTATAGAAAAACAATAAGCGGACCATAACTACACGGTCAAATCTCCCGGGACGCCTTAGCTTCTAGATCATTAATATGCTTGAAAACATGTTTCACTTATCTTCTATACGACATTTATCTTTCTCATCATTAATTAATACATGATCTCTTGTTCATTCATTTGGTGAAAAAAACATGTGTCAAACGATCTGAAAAATATAAAAAGTAATTTGGTATTCCAGCGTCAATTTTAGTGACTCTCGTACTGCAAACGGCCGTCGGTTCCACCGACGTTATGTCGTTCAAAATAATAAAAACATTTAATGTGGTGTCCACGTGGCCACATGTGGACACACCTTCTTGGCGCCTATATTTGTTTGGCCATATTTTTTTGTTGTTGTATTTTATAGCTAAAGTTGGCTCATCTTTCATCGTACACTACACAGTAGAACTTCAAATCCATCGGTCTTTCCTTTTTTATTCCTTTTCTGCACAAACTACTAACGATTGATAAAGAAAAAAAAGTACAATTGTTGATGTATTTTATCGCTAAACTTGGCCCATCTTCCATCGTACACTACATAGTAGAACTTCAAATCCGTCGTTCGTTCTTTTTTTTCCCCTATTTTCTGCACAAACTACTAACGGTACACGTTTGATAAAAAAACACAAAGGTAAAAAAAATGTACACATGTCAGCTAAGGAGGGTGCCACGTGGCCTCTTGGGAGCTCACCTCCTTAGCATTTAATAGATATAAGGAACTTCATGACATGTTCAGCCTCCATATGATCCATCATGGTGCTAATGGCATTACAGTGGCATTGAGGATCACAAGAACAAACTGGCATAGGTCTGATGGTCTTGATTTCTTCCCACAGAACCATTAATTTTGTGAAATATTGATTTACAAAAGATGTACATTGCTTCAGCATATGCATCTATTCAAGCAATCAGAAAGCCTCAAGGAATCCACATTAGAAAATCTAGCACCAAGATTCTTCCAAACTGCATGTGCACTCTTGAAATACATCAAACTCTGGGCAACGGTGTTCTCTACAGAATTAAAGATCCATGATCTCACCATTGTATCACACTGTCTTCATGCATAGAAATATGTTGAATCTGCTTTTGGCTTTTTGATTGTGCCGTCTACGAAGTCAACTGTGTTCTTGGTGATTAACACCATCTCCATAGACATCTTCCATGGATTATAGTTGCTTTCATTCATCAATGGCTGGACAAGAACCAGAGACGGATTCTCATTAGGATGGACCTAGAATGGAGTGGAGGGGCTTAATTCTTGTTTCTTTGATGCCATGGCTATCAAGAACTCCAGAACTCATCAAAACACAATAAAAAAACTCAGAAAGTAATCTCAGTTTACTCTCAATAAACTTAAAAACACAGAAAAGATGAAGAATTCTCTCAAGATTCTTCAATATCCAGAGAAAAAGCAGGAAAACTTGAAGAAATTCTCAAATTTCTGCTTCGATACCATGTTGAAGTTTGTAAAACACAAACTGAAAGTTAATTAAATACAGAAGAATTATTATTGAACTAAAATCAACAAGTTAAGTTACAATGTAGCTGATCATAGGGTATTTATAACTTCATACACCTCATGAATCAGTTAAGAGTAAGTTACAAACGGTTACAACAAACTATAACCGATTAACCGTTTCTACACTAAACCACTCAGCAATCTGCTAAGTCTTCATGTGGTATGTCGAGTCCATCAGCAAACTGCACTGCATTCAGCATTCTCTTCAGCCCTTATAATGTGACAAATATTCTTAGCCTAGTCTCAGTCTCTGGGAGCATGATTATAGATTTCAGTTTAATTGTGACAAACAGGGCAAGAGGAGGATGATGTGATTTATTGCCGCCATAAGAATTCCATAGCAGGTAAAGATCAACCAGAGATGGTAGTTATATCGTAATGGCCCTTTCAGATTCCATACAATTTCCCACATGCTATCAATTCGGCTATGATCAATGGATGCAGAAAGTCATTCACTTTTGACCGAGAAATTTCCCCCCGACTCGCTTTTTCAGACTATACTATCGTTACTAACTTTGAAATAGTTCATTAGTGCATGATGAGCCTTTTGAATACCATGCCAGGATGAAGAGGCCCCTGCTTTTAGAGGTAAGAAGGGGATTTCATATTTCTACCATTACCTTGACCCAAATAGAGTTATCATCAATCAAGATTTGCCAAACGAGCTTACCAAGAAAAGCAATGTTCATTTCTTCCGGCCGCTTAAAGCCAAGGCCCCCAGCTTCCTTAAGTTTACACATATTTTTCTAAAATCGAGTGTAAGCGCCTCTGCCCTTGATCATCCCCCAAAAGAACTGTCTACGTGTTTTTTCAATGTCTTGGATCACACCCTTTGGGATCTTAGTCGTCTACGTATAATAGTAAGGCAATGTGCTAATGGAGCTCTGGATCAGTAGTGTCCTAGCAACCTTAGATAGATGCATTGTCTTCTAGTTGGCAAGTTTTTTCCTCAGTTTATCGAGAATGAATCCATGAGTGTCCTTCGTGACCCTGGATTGTAGAATAGACACCCCCAAATATTTCCCCAGGTTGGTTTTGTGTTTCATATTAAGTCGTTGTCCGATGAGAACCCTTAGCTGGCAATTGACATTTGCCGAGACAAAAAATTGTGATTTGTGTGCTAATTTACCGCCCCGAGATCTTGCAAAAGTCATGTAAAATATCCTCTATCACACCATCTTGGTATGTTGATGCTTCTCGAAAGAGTATGAGATCGTCTGCAAAAAAGAGATGATATAGGAGAATTCGACTCAATTTAATTGGCTTCCATCTTCGGTTGTTTACTGCATCAGTAATCAGGGAGCTCAATAGTTCCACGCATACACTTCCATAAGACAAATCACTTTCATTTTTTTTTTTTTTTGCATACATTTTCAAGTTTCTCAACAAAAAATTTGTTGAAAATTTTAGATTATTAAATTAAATAAAATGACAAAGTGGTATTACATGTGAAAATTTGAAGCATCTATATCGTATCTTTAAAGAAATACAATAACCATAGTGTATGTCTTGAGAAAGAAATTATGGTGCAACATGGATACGTGTGTTATACAAGTGAAGGGGTGTGATTATTTCTTACGCACCTACGCACACTAATGATGTGTAGGGATGATATAGATACATCACACCAATCTGTTCGGTACGTCCCGCAAATAATTGTTGTACCGTAACTTTTCTCATGTCTACATCACTATTTTTTTGGAGTCTACATCACTCTTGACCCGATTAAGTACTACCACCGAGAACTCAGACACAAACTCACAATCTAAGGTGACGCAATACAAAAAGGAGTTTGGGATGCAGGTGAAAGAACAATCTAGACGCAGCTAATATATATACTAGTGAATGTGAACCGTGCAAGGCACGGCGGACCCAACATAAATCGTTACCAACGATAATATCAAAGAATAGATCCCCAACGTGAAATAAATCGCGTAAGTTTAAACCGTACAAATTCAAGGCACCAGACTAAGAGAGCAATAGAAACATATCACATTCACTGCAAGAAGTAGCTCTTTCTTAGAGACGTGAATGTTGTGAATCACTTCTCTTCCAGCCCTATCAGGAGTTTCCACCTACAAAATAAACCACAATATGATGTATCGGAGAACAATGTCATAAAGTCAATCCCTTTAGCTTCGACTTTACGTAATGAAATATTATAGAAAAACAATAAGCGGACCATAATTACACGGTCAAATCTCTTGGGACGCCTTAGCTTCCAAATCATTAATATGCTTGAAAATGAGTTTTACTTATTTTCTATACGGCATTTATCTTTCTCATCATTAATGAATACGTCATTGATCTCGTGTTCATTCATTTGGTGAAAAAAAAAACACGTGTCAAACGGTCTGAAAAATATAAAAAGTGATTTGGTATTCCAACGTCAATTTTAGTTACGCTTGTACTGCAAACGGTCGTCGGTTCCACCGACATTATGTTGTTCAGAATAATAAAAATATTTAATGTGGTGTCCACGTGGTCAAATGTGGGCATACCTTCTTATTTGTTTGGTCTTGGCGCGGATATTTGTTTGTTCGTATTTTTTTTTGTTGTATTTTATAGCTAAAGTTGAGTCAGCTTTCATCGTACAATACACAGTAGAACTTTAAATCTGTTGGTTTTTTTTTTCTTCCCTTTTCTGCACAAACTGCTAACGGTACACTTTTGATAAAAAAAAAGTACACGTGTTGATGTATTTTATAGCTAAACTTGGCCATCTTCCATCGTACACTACACAGTAGAACTTCAAATCCGTCGGTTTTTTTCCCACTTTTCTGCACAAACTACTAACGGTACACGTTTGATAAAAAAATAAAAAGAAAATAAAAAATCTGCACACGTTTGATAAAAAAATAAAAAGAAAATAAACAATGTACACGCGTGTTAGCTGAGGGTGCTACGTGGCCTCTTGGGGGGCTCACCTCCTTAGCATTTAATAGATATAAGATAAGACAAGAGAAGAAGAAGAGAAGATAAGAGAAGAGAAGAGAAGAAGATATAAGTTTGGACCACTGAGTGAAAAAATCTGGGCATATTTGTTTTTGGGACGACACTTTAACACCAACTAAAAAATATCTTGAACAAATGAACAAGCAAATCAAGACAAAGAAAAGGACTTCCAGACGACACCAAGATTGAATTTCGGACGCAACAAAGAAGGTGTTTATTATGTTATTATAATTATTATTGATGAAAGAAAGAAGGTGTTTTTTGGACGCTATATATATTTCTAAAAAAAGATAACACAAAAACAGGCAAACAGTGACTTGAAGAACTTGACTAAACTTAATTCCAGAAAAGCAACAAATTAGATGGAAAAACATCTTTTATCACAAAAATAGAAAAAAAAAATAAAATAAAATTTAAACGTGAAAACATCATTGTAAATTTACATGGATCAAAAAACCTCATTGTAAATTTACATCAAAAACATCATTGTAAATTTACATGGATCAAAAAACATCATTGTAAATTTCCCTAAAAAAAATTACATGGGTCAAGCAAATGATTAGCTAATGTAGAAAATGAGGAATGTCCATCTTATTTGTACAACAACATGTATTCGGAAATTGAGCCCCGTCGGGAAGTTCTTGTGTGGTGAGAGAATATACTCTGATCAGTCTGATGTGACCTGTAAGTTTATCGAAGCCACACAGTTTCCATCTAGGATATAAACTGTGTGGTTCCGATCAACTGACGGGTCACTTCGGTGGATATGGAGATAGCACACAAGAAGTTCCCAGCCCCGTCAGGCTCTGAATACTATTTTTATACTTTATTTTTTGAAATTTCATTGTGAAATGGTATGTGCACTACATATTTGTGTAGTGCAATTTCCAGTACATTATACTTCCCATTGATTAAAGTGATGAATTATTTGATGATGGGTGCCAACAAAATATGAGGTGTTGATTGAATTGTGTAAGATTTGTGGTGAGTACGCAGACATTTCTACGGCTTAGGTACACCATGCACGATCCATGAAAATGAAAACATACATTTCTATATGCCCTATTGAAATTTCTACGATCTTGGTTTAATCCGTAGAAATGTGTACGAGCGAATATTGCCATTGTAGATTTACAAAATGATACATCTTTGTTAAATTTCGAACAATGTATTTTTGTATCTTTTTAATCGATCAATGAGTACAATATTTATAACCACTAGTAGGGCTTCTATATTACACAATATACAAAAACTATCATTACTAAATCAATACACAAATCAATATTTTCGATAATCGTAATATATCGTAATACCCCCCTCAAGTGGGAGCGTGAAGATCTCGAATGCTGCCGCTGAGTTACAGTGGCTCGGTCAATTGCTTCATGAACTCGCCATCTCTCTTCGCGAGCCTCATATCTTATGGCGTGACAACATTGACGCTACTTACCTCACTGTAAATCCTATCTTCCATGCTCGCACAAAACATATCCAGATTGATTTCCATCATGTTTGTGAACTAGTTGCCATGAAAAAGCTTCAAGTTGCGTTCATATCTTCTGAAGACCAGCTCACCGATCTTCTCACCAAACCCCTGAGTCATGCTCGGTTTCATATCCTTAAGGACAATCTCCATAGCCGCTCAATTCCCATGGGATTGTGGGGGCATATTGAAGATACAGTTACCGCAAATACAGTCAATAGTAAGAGATTGATTCTCGGTTATTCTTACATTAATACTGATTGATTCTGTAATAATTATGTCCACGCAATATTGTAATATTTGTCTTGATTTCCTACTGAGTATCTATAGCTATAAAATAGAGTGGTTGTAATATTCTAAATCAATCAATGGAAATTATCTCCCTTTTACTGTTTGATACCCCTCTAAACCCACTGATCTCCCATTGAATCCTTGAACACCTGAACCCCGAACTCGCGATTTTCTGGTCATTTTTCAGCAATGTTTTGTTTTGAATCATGAATGGAGGAAATCAGTGGTGTAATGGAGGAAGAAGGAAGGAAGAAGGAATAAGAAGATAAGTTGAATCGGGTGGAAGATGTGGTGTTAAAGGAGGAAATTAGAGGTGCGTTATTGAAGGAAGGAAGAAAGAAGGAAGAAGAAGAAGATGGGTGCTAATTTGTCTTTTAACATGTTTTAAAGAGGGAATCTATTTAACCAAAAACATTGTATACAACCTATTCACCGTTTTTCTACATTCTCATTTCTTTTTCTACATCCTCAATTTCTTTTTTTCAACATAGGATGTACACATTCTACTTTCTTTTAACTTCTATGGCCCGTGCATCAAACCCGTAGCAGTGTGAACCCGGTCCATAGGTATATATTTCTACGGGTAAGTAAAAGTGTATCATTTAGCTTTATGGCGGATCCAGAAATTATATTCAGCAGGTGCACCATTATTTTCAATGGGTGTGGAAAGGTTGAAAAAATTACATAAAACATTTTCTTCATGGGAAAACTCTTTTCTTTGAGCTAGGGGGCCTATTGATCAATGTGGATCTGCCATCTGCTTATCAATGATCTATGATGTTGTACTTCTTTACTGTGTATCATTGTTCTTATCAATTTCTCTGATGTTTTACTTCTACATTTCGTATAATTGTTGTCGTGTTCTAACACCCCTTTCAAACTAAACGAGGTAATCACCACATTTAGTTTAAAACAAGTATGAAGAGAAATGAGGCCTCAAACAAAGTTTGGATGAACTAAGCAACTAGCTGATCATAAAATGAAAGCAATAGACAACTGGCTGATTATTTAATACTTGATTTTAAGAAAAATTGGATATCAACCTAATTGTGCTTTGTCCTAACATGACACATAGGATTATTGATGACACTGAAAATGATACTATAAATTTTACTTTTCTTTGCCCCGAATCATGCTCAATTGATTAGTGATAATTGGAATATTGTACGAAATACTTGTCAATCGCCTAATGTCGGTTCCTCGGTTATTAATTCTGCATCTGTATATTTTATCCCGATATTTGGTACTGTTTCATCTTGTTTTATGTGATTTTTAGGAATACCATATTACGGGCTAAAGAGATATGGATCCGGATTAGAGAAAGAGACATTGGAACGAAGTCGGAAGAAGACAATACAGAGTCTGCTGGACCAGAAAAAGAGAAAAAGGCCCGGAGGCTGCGGAAGCTCTAGCCGCAGCCGCGGAAGCTTGGAAGACACGGAAAGAAGAGAGCCATAATTCGCATTAAGTCGGTTAGGGTTAGCTTGTCTAAGTCGGCTACAGCTGTATATAAAGCTGTACGATTTCATTGTAAAAGAGGACGACTTTTCAATACCCACTTTTTATTACTTCAAACTATTAGATTTATGAAATAAAGAGTTTGGTATTTTCTTTGAGTTCGTTGCTTGGTTATCTCCTCCAATCCATCAACTAGTTTGATTTGATCAAGCTAGGTCGCCATTGATAAAGGTATGAAGCTTTGAACGTTCCTTCGTATTTTGATCGTGGTAGATTTACTTAGATTAACATGTTGTGATTAATCTGCATGTCTAAACGAATCGTAATTAACTAAAATAATCAAAACATAACGATGTAGATTTCAAAAATAGGAACCATGCCGCCGATCCTGCGATGGTCTATATCACAGCTGCGACAACTTAGGTCAGCCTAATACTGAAGATTCGGTGCCAACTACGTTGATCGACAGGTTTAATTAATAGTAGGTTAGATTTGGCCAATCTACTTATTGTAATTCCTTAATTAACATCAAGGACGATAAAGTGAAGTGTTAATTAGGACATAGTCCGGATAAATCCCTAAGAACGTGCTAGTCAATCCACGATAGCTGCTTAGTGAGGTTTTCGGTCTTGAGCCAGCACTTTCTAACACTTATTGCGTGTAAGTTAATACAACCAACGAATGAGGTTAACTGCACATAGACGTCTACTGTCCTTTAAATGGAAGTAGATAAGTTTAGGAGATTGCACCTGTAGCTAAAATGAATTAGAAAACATTCTGGTTGATCTAGGAAATTACGAGGAAAAATAGACATAAAGATTAATGGCACCAAGTTAGGAGATTGGAGAGGAGAGACACCAATTACCTTTTATGTATTTATGTTGGTCGAGAGACCGCTGTTTTTCTTCTTGATTAGATTTAATGGTTATTATCTATGTTGCATTGTCTCAGTGGGATCGACCTTGACTCGCACCTACTATACTACGATTGACCTTGTACTCTTGCTAGTATTTTGTGCGTATTAGTGGCTTATACGCGGATCAAGTTTTTGGCACCGTTTCCGTGGACAATGGCCAAGGTAGATAATATTTTCATTAACTATGAATAAGAATTATTCATTTTTTATTTAGTCTTAAAGTTCAGAGATTGTTCTGTATCACACCTGTGCCTTTTTACGATCATAAAAGGGGGAAACAGTTCCCTAAGCCGCGACATGCATTGCCGTAGCCTCGGTAACCTGTAACTCTGATTCTGATCCTTTCTTTGTGTATTCATCCCAGTAAGTTACTAGTTAGTAGGTCCGCAGCAGTTGGGTCTGGACCCAGCTAAAGCCAGAAATTACTAACCGTGTTCTTGTTTTGTTTTGTCTGTTTTGCAGGGATAGAGAACGCTTTCAACGATTACTAGGAAGATCGAAGGAATTCCAAAACCAGATAGCACAATGCCACGAAGAGTCATAAATACTGTGCCCATCTCAATGTAACCAGTTTTGAAGGTATACGAGCAATAACAATTGGACAAGAGGAGAGTGGAACAAGAGAAGGAAGCAACCAGAGGTAAGGAAGAGCAGGAAGCCAATCTAAGGGATTACGAGACCTATCGATCAGGTGCGTTTCCTATTGATTTAATTGATGTATCTTCTATTGATTCCAATCCTGAAGAGGATCCATATACCATGTTCTCTGATCAAAGGATTACCCTGACTCAGACTTGATAGAGAAACTAGGAGACCCCGGTACATTTAGTCTCCCGGTCTCGATTGATGGAGTATCTTTAGGACTGGGAATGTGCGATTCGGGCTCCATTTGCAATATTTTCCTTCTTTCACTCTGTAAGCATGCAAAATTTAAGGTCGAGTAGAATGAGACGCACATTATGCGTTTTGTCGATCGAGAGATCGATATGCTCACTGGCACGCTGAGAAACTGTAAGCTCAGAATGGGAAGTTTCAATTTCCCAGTTGATTTTGTACTCATGGACATCCTCGATGATCCGACGTTCTGCTAGGACGTCCTTTCTTAGCGACCAACAGAGCAATCTTGGATTACGACAACTACGACATCACTCTTAGGGTCAATAATGATGCAAAAACTTATACGATCCGAGAGCCACTCCCCAATCGACCAAGACAGTGTCGCGTCAGCTCGAATTCCAGAGAATTTAAGGTCATCGAGATTGAGGATATCTGAGATGAAACGAGGCAAGTGGTAGTAAAAACGGAGAGCATAAATTCATGATAGTTCTGCTTCGGAAAAAAGACGAAAGCATTCACAACAATGCACCGGTAGTCAGCTTAGAAAAATCCACCCAGCGTAGTGATGGTTTGAGGTCAACAGTGGAACAAGTGAATTCTTTGGGCAATAATTGTTAGGTGTAGTGCCCGAAAGACAATTATCTAATTGTTTTTATGACAGAATTAAAAATTCATCTTATTATATGCATGTATGCTTATAATTAAGATACTACTGAAAACCCTAAGTACTTCGTTTATGTAATCATATAACTCAGTGTATGGCTATACACAAGAGGATTCAGTTAGTGAGATATACTTAAAAATTAACTTAGTCTGTAGCGTTTATTAATCTAAGTACGGGTCTCTAGATTAATTTGCAAATAATGCGCCCAGAACACTTTAGGTGTGACAGTCTTATCCGGACTGTCGGTAATAGGGTACCTAGTGGGGCATTTATATATGATGATAATCATATAGGGCTGGACCGATTTAATTTGAGTTCTCGATATAATTCTATGATCGAGAAGTCTTATCGAATCACAAGATGATCATATATGGATTAATCTCAATCCTGAGGTGATCACAGACAACTGCTTAGACTAGGGTAGAGTTTGATGTGTTAGTAAGGATTACTTCGTAGTATGTGGTCCAACACTTCTCATTGGCTCTATTCTGGGATAAGTGAGTAGTCTGTGCTATATCACATATATGGAATCCATTCCTTCCCACGTGAAGTAGACAGACAGTTCCCTTATTTGTTAATCCTAGAAACTGATCGATGGCGCCAGTTCATATTATATTAGTTATAAACTAATTGATCACTAGGGGGTTAATGGTAAATAAGGATAAGATGTTTCGAGAAGGGTCTACGGAGATATCCCGAATCGAAGTGAACAGTCTATGGAGGATTTATCCATATGTAATGATTATATCAGTGGACACCTTATAACTTGTTGGACTTATTTTAAGTTTTAGTGATGAGTGCCAGACTAGCTGTTATAGAGAAAAGGCAAAAAGATGTCTAGATCAAATGTATAAGCTTATTAAAGTTTGATATTTGTATAGTTTTGATCAAACAAGCACTGTAAAAGGTCACCTGACTTTCATCAGCAGGCCTGTCTAGGTCAGTAAGGTACCTGAGTCAGTAGACTAGTTTAGAAACCTGCTGAAGACTGAAGGCTGAGGGCTCAAACTCAGTTATGGAAGGCTAAGGGATCAAACTTAGTATTTAAAGTCAAGGATATGAAATCAGAATTTAGGGAAATCTGTGATGCCCTAAACTGATTGCATATACCTTGTGTACAAGGTTTAAGTTCCATAAGTTAAGTGGTGATTGGAACTTGGTTATGATCAAAATGGTGTAATCTAACTTCATAATAAAAATTTAGATATAAGAGAAGTCAGCTGCAGTGTTTTATAAACACAGCAACTTTGGATCAGCTGACTGATATGCATTTCAGCAGACTTACACTCAAGGAACCTGCTGAACATATATTTCGATTTAATCAAAGGTTACATTGGAAGATTACAAGGAAAATGACAGATTAAAACTCTTGATTTTGTCAACAAATCAATGGCTAAGATTAAAGGGACGTTGGAAAGAAATAGAGGTTTATCCAATGGATACAAGTCAAAGGGTGGACAAGCCCGAAAAGCGTCAAAAAGTAACCGACGTTGTCGATACTATGTACGAGGACGACGAAAGCAAGTCAAGATGGGACAAATCTAAAACGGCTATGTTGTGAATTTCAAACGTAAGTCACATGGATCCCCACCTATAAATAGAAGGCCCCTGATACAGAAACAAGAGATGAGTGGTGATGAAAAATAACAATCTATCTTAAGCTATCAAGTTCCTTATCAAGAAAATCACCCTACTGACTACACTGAGGTAAAAGCTACCGATCCAGAAAACTCTTCAAGTGTAACCTGCTATCAAGTTACATCAAGTACACACACTTGAAGACATTTAGCTACTGATCATTTCACCCTGATCAAGCTGATGAAAGCTGAATAATTTACTTGATTCAAACTTTCTTTTACAAGGAACCTGCAGAAGACAGTGAAGCATCTTTGGGTGTCAAGGACTGTTGTTTGTGGTGAAGCTGGTGAAGAGGCAATCCTACCCTTCAAGGACTAGTGGAAGACTTTGGAGCAGTAATCTTACCTGTTCCAAGTGTTCAGTTTGTGAAGCCATAGTTATTGGTGAAGGACAAACAACTTAGGGATTTTTGTAACTACAACCTCAAAGATCTCTAGTGAATTACCTCCAACGTCACATGAGAAGAGTGGACTGACAAGATTACACCACCTGGAACCGCTATAAAATCTGCCTACTTACATTCCGCATTTAATTTCTACATTTGGTATATTTAACACATCAATTCACTGAAACTAGCAACTGAATCACTCACACACTCTACTGAGTATCTAATACTTGGTATCATATTTTAACAACAAGTAATAAGGCTTAAATTGAATATATTCCGCGGCAACAAATTCAAAAAAATCAATAGTCAGCAGACTACTGAGCTGTCAGCAGACTACTGAGTGGTCGCGAGACTACCGAGCGCAGTAGGCTACTGAACTTGCTGAGTTTGTTAACTCCAAAAGTTTTAAGTGTTAAGTTTATTCACCCCCCTCTAAACTTAACCAAAGCCTTTTCAAGGGACCAACAATTGGTATCAGAGCAATTGTTTCGTTCTGAAGTAATCTTACTTGTTGTGCTTGTGAAAATACTTTGAAAACTTTTTCAAGTTTCTAATTTTAAAAGCTTTGCATCATGGATAACAACCAGTATGCTAGAAAAATGTTGATGTGTTCTTTAGATCATTTTGATGAGTATAAATGTCGTATGCAGGCTTTTCTAGCTGCAACACATGATGAGATGATGGATGTGCTGACTGATGGACCACTGGAAATCACAAAGGCAATAATTGTAGATGGTCAAACACAGTACATTCCAAAAACAAAAAGATAATAGAATGCTGAAGATAGAAAAAAAGCAAACCTCAACAATATTGCTATTGATATCATATACAGAACTTTGGACAGCAATATATACATGAAAGTGAGGATTGCAAGACTGCAAAGGAGCTTTGGGACAAGTTGCAATTAATCTGTGAAGGCACTGATGCAATCAAGAAGAACAAAATCAGTGTGGCAAAGAAGAAGTTCCAAGAGTTCAAAATGAAACCAAATGAAACTATTGAACAAATGGAGTCAAGATTCAATGCAATCATCGATGAACTCACCCTACTGAGTGTGAAGTATTCAAAAGAAGAAATCAATTCAAAGATCCTAGAAGCTTTACCTGCAAAAGAAGTTTGGGAGATGAAGGTGACTGCCATAGAAGAGATGAGAAGATTACATGAAGAGGATACCTTCAAGTTATTTTCAGATCTCAAGGCTTATGAATTCAGTAAGAAACTTGCACCTGAGACTGAAAAAGAAGAACCAAAGACCACTGCATCAAGAAGAAACATCAGGAGCTCAAGATGATCTACTGGATGAGATGCAAGAGAAAATTGCCCTACTGAGCAAGAAAATCAGAATGATGAAAACTGGAAAGGGTTCTCCAAGGAATTTCACAAAGAAATCTAGTGAAAAGAAGAAGGATGAATCCAAGAAAGACAATGATTACTTGTGCTATAAATGCAAGAAGCCAGGACACTTCAAACCTGACTGTCCTGAACTAAAACAGAAAAAGGAACCTGATTATCTTTGCTTCAATTGCAAGAAGCCTGGACATTTCAGACCTGATTGTCCATACCTACTGAAGAGCAAAAGTCAGCAAACAAGATCTGGCAAGAAAACTATGGTTGCTGAAGATGAATCAGGATATGAAGTTGAATCAGAAAAAGGAAATGAATCTGATGATACTGCACTTGTTGCTGATATGGATGATTATGCTTTAATGGCAAATATGGATGAAACAGAGGAGGTATACAATTCTGTATCTATAAACACTCCTGCTGAAAGTGATTGTGAATCAACTTGTGGTTCAAATCCTAAAAATTCTGACAATGAAGAAACTTTGGATGTCATCCTTAATCAACTGAGGATAATACAATCTGGTTATGAAATTGTGAAGGCTGAAAAAGAAGCTCTTCAATCAGAAGTTGAAAGGTTAAAAGCTGAATTAAGAATTCTCAAAGGTAAGGAAAATGAGTTTGGACAGAATCAACACAAGTCTGCTGTACATTCAGTAGCTGTTGAATCTATTGAACAATCTTGTTCCTCCACTGCATTCAAATCTGGAAATCCTTATGGTGATAGAACATGCCTTGGATTTAGAACTCAACAATCAAATAAAAGTGGATCCAGTAAGGTTACTGAACCTAGTACCAGAATTAGTCCTAAGTTTGTGCCTGCACAAGATCCAACTCCCAAAAAAGTTGTTGAGGCAGTGAAGCCTACTGAGAAGACTTCAATGAAGCAAAATCAGAAGTCAAAAAGGTCAACAACACCTAACAAAAATAATAAATCTAAAAGTAGGACTGGTGTACCTTCTAGACCTGCTGATAGCAGACCTGCTACCAAGTCTGCTGGACCACAAAAGAGCAAAAATCAGAAATATTCCAAGTATAAGAATCCGAAACTCAAAAATGTCAATCATTCTAGGGATACTTATCTCAGGGGGAAAGGTAGATTATTCCGTACTGATGATGATTGGAATATTCCTGCTCCTACTGCTAGAAACAACGGTATAACCATGGCGCTAGGGTAAAACCTCCGCAATAGAATCCAGCAAAGGACTCAGCAGAGGACTTATACAAGACCTCAGCAGGGACCTCAACAGACTCCATATTACAGAGCTGTTCCTAACAGACAGCAAACCTATGGTTATGCTAGTGCTTCTAACAATAGAAATCACTCTATACAGCATTACATACCAAAAGGCCAGAAAGCATATGTGAGTCCTACACAACCAAATGTTAGACCCTATGGATGTGTAGAATACATTTATGAGCAAAAGTATGATACCTTTCAAAGAAGACCTTATGGAAATTTGCCAAGGGTCATGCTTACCACTGACCACTATGGACCCAAACAGTTTTGGGTACATAAAATACATTAACTTTGTTTTGTAAGGTGTCTGGTACTTTAACAGTGGATGTTCTAGACATATGACAAAGAATAAGCACTGTCTGACAAAATTTGTGGCAAAGGATGGTCCAAAAGTGAATTTTGGCAATAAAAACACACCAGGATATACAAGAGGATATGGCACACTTGTGAGAAATGGATTAACAATCAGGAATGTTGCATTTGTGGAAGGATTGGACTACAACCTACTGAGCACTGGATAGTTTTGTGATATGGGTTACAAGGTCACTTTTGACAAAGGCACATGTATTGTCATTAGTGAAAGAGGTGATCAAGTTGTGTTGGCTGGAAGAAGACAACAAAACATGTATGTTGTGGATTGGTCTACTTCCGTTCCCAGAGACATGCCTGATTGTGCATACCAAGTCAGAACTGAATTGGTTATGGCATAAGAAATTGAATCATCTAAATTTTGATGATATCAATCAGTTGGTGAAGAAGAAACTGGTGATTGGCTTACCTGAGATCACATTCAAAAAGGATGCTATGTGTGATGCTTGTCGGCAAGGTAAACAAACAAAATCAAGCTTCAAGTCAAAGACTAAGCAATCAACAAAAAGAGTTTTGGAGCTGATGCACATGGATCTATTTGGACCAGTAACACCAACAAGTGTGACAGGAAAGAAGTACACTCTAGCAGTTGTGGATGACTATTCAAGATACACTTGGGTAGTATTCATGAACAAGAAAAGTGAAACACTTCAAAAGATGCCTGAACTTTTGAAGAGATTGCAAAATGAGAAAAGTTTGACAGTAGTGAAGATAAGATCAGACAAGGGTATTTAATTTCTCAATAAAGTTATAAGAGAATACTGTGAGCAGAATGGTGTGCTACACCAACTGGATGTTGCTGGTACACCTCAGCAAAACGGGGTTGCTGAGAGAAGAAACAGGACCTTAAAAGAAGCATGAAGAACTATGATTTGTGAAGCATTATTACCTGAAAGATATTGGGCTGAAGCAGTCAATACAGTATGCTATACACAAAATAGGACCTCAGTGAACAAGAAGCTGCTGAAGACACCTTATGAGATTTGGAATGGAAGGAAACCTAATATATCATATTTCCATCCATTTGGAAGCAAATGTTTTATATTAAATCATAAGGAGCAATTGAAGACATTCCAACCAAAATCAGATGAATGAATCTTCTTGGGATACTCTTCTGTCAGCAAGGCATTCAGGGTACTGAATAAAAGGACACTGAAACATGAAGAAACAATACATGTTGTATTTGATGAACCTAAGTTCCCGGAATGGAAGATGAAGCTTCAGAACCTGCTGAGAATCAACAAGTCACTGATCCAGAATGTGTTGATGTTTTGGAAAGGATAAATGACTTAAAGATTTCTGACTCTGCCCCTGCTGATCACCCTCCTGGTAATACTGTTGATTCAACAACCGAGGCAGTTCAAGGATCTGCTGAACCTATTGCTGAAGCAACAGCAGACCCTACTGAAGATGATGTTCCTGAGAATCAATCCAACCAAAATCCACAATGGTTAAGGGATCACCCTGCTGAGCAAGTTATTGACAATATACAGCAAGGTGTAAGGACTAGAAGACAATTAGAAGCAATGTTTACTTGTTTTCTATCTCAAATAGAACCTAAAGTTGTTGAAGAAGCAATTTCATATCCAGATTGGATAATTGCTATGCAAGAGGAATTGAATGAATTTGAAAGAAATCAAGTTTGGACACTAGTGGAAAGGCCTAATCATGCAAATGTAATTGGAACCAAATGGGTATACAGAAAAAAATTGGATGAATCTGGTACCATTGTAAAGAATAAGGCCAGACTAGTAGCAAAAGGCTATTCTCAAGCAGAAGGAATAGATTTTGATGAGACATATGCCCCTGTTGCAAGATTGGAAGCTATAAGATTATTCTTGGCATATACTGCCTACAAGAACTTCATGGTATATCAGATGGATGTCAAGAGTGCAGTGAAGACCCTAATCTACATCTCAATGTATGTTTTTGATTGTTTTTACGCTTGTGGAAATGTTGTGTGGCATTTGCATCACATCGTAATTTTTACTTTTTGAGAAGTCATACAGATTTTCATGTTGTATGCCTTTATTGTGTAAGAAATGTTGGTTCATTGTGGAAAGAGTATCATTATTGAGTTGGATTCGAAATTTTATTGCTTGATTATTATTTTAGAGAAGCTAAGGTTTGTTTCGGAGGGAAGAATGTCGTTGTTTATCATCAAGGATCCCGCACCATAACACTCTGCGTAATTCTTTTCTTCTCCTTAAACGCGAGTATGTACACACACATTCTCTTAATATGTAATAAAAGCAATGTATGTTCTTCTAGAAAGCCTTAATTGTCTATAGATGGAGTTTTTTTACTTCCTATTTTTAGTCATCAAAGTGGATTTACATTAGAGCCTTTCTAAAATGTGGCCACAATTCATCAACTGGCCGATAAGATTGTTATTCATGTATTTCCATTCTATAAGTCCTTTATCTTTAGTTTACATGCAAGTTATTTCATGTTCTTGCTTTGTTTTGCTCGACATTTAATATATGTGGAACTTCTTCGAAATGCCCTCACAATGATGACAATGACTATTTCATTTTATGTGGAGGAGGCAAGATGTAGAAGTGAGGACCAAATGGGGGAGATCCGGAAGATTAAATGCGAGGAAAATCTGCTCAATAAGCATGAGAAAGGCTTCAAATGTCTCAAACCTTCCCCGGCCCTATCACTCCCGTCCAAAACTTTAACAAAACAGTACTTTTGTTTTCACCTTCCTAAATTATTCGAGAACTCAAGTCATCATTTTGTGTCTGGATTTACGGAATAATATGATGTCCTAAGCTTATGTGACAATTGAATAATCTGGATTTTGTTTTGTTTGATCAGATGAGTTGGGGTGCGAGATGAGCGAGTATGATTTCATTAAAGTTTTGTTTTTCCCTTTTTAGCTTAAATTTGAGATTCGATAACATTTGATCACTTTTTCAGGTAATTTTGTGTTCGTGATATGTAAGGATAAAAGGAAAAAATGTTTTATAACATTTTAAAATGATTTTTGAATCATTTATTGTAACCACTTTGAGAGCCGATTTCGGTATAACTCTTATATAGATTATCAAGAATTAGTGATGACTTTGAAAACTACATAAGACGTAGTTGAAAATAAGGTTTTGAATCATTCAATTCGGATGTCGGGTGAATGAGAAATTAAGGCTTAAAGTGGGTAGTTGAAAATGTATGGAAAGGAAGTTGAAAAGACAAACTTCTTAATCCCACATTGGGAAATGTGCTAACATTTCCTCAATATTTAAGTGGTGGAAGTTTTGTTGTTGGTATAATCTCTTAGAAAGGGAGAGAACTCGGAATGGTTTTAGTGGGCTGAGTGTTTACTAAAAATGCCACATGCGCGCGCGCCGCCGCCGCCCGCCCGTTCCCGTGCCCTTGACCATTGACCATTGACCATTGGGCTTTGGGGAATGGTCCTTATGGGCCTGAGGAAGTATTATATTTTTTTGGACAAAGTTTATCTGGATATTATCCAAGTCCCTGGACCATTGACCTTCGGCTTGGGGCTTTGGCTTTGGGGAATGGGCCTGAGGCAGTATTATATTTTATTGGACAAAATTTATCTGGATATTATCCAAGTCCAATAAATCATATTCGAGCTGAGAGTATGAGTCAGGTTCAGTTCGAGTTCGAGTTTGATTCAGCTCATATGGCTTTAATACAAGAGCAGTTTCAACCTGATGGTTTAGTGGCCATCAATTCACATACTTCAAGGCTGCTCCTTCCTCCTATATATAGGGTCCTCTCTTGCAATGGGAATGGTACTGAAAGACAACACAAATCACTTAAACACTTGCATTTTTAGTTGAAGAGATTCTGAAGCACCAAGAGTTCGTTGAGCTCAAAAACTGAAGTACCTCAATTCTGAACAGGTAATTGGGTTATCCTGGGAGACAAGTGCTAAACCGTGGGTACTGCCGGAGTATAATTGTCTTAAGGACAGAGATTAGCTCATCCCGGTTACATATCCTTGTTGCTTTCCTTTCTGTTTGTTGTCGGTTCGGAATATAACAAATTGTTCTTCATATTTTCTTTTCTTTATTTTTATTTTCGCATTGTAATACTTTTGGTATAACATTCTTAAGACAATTCTTTTCAGAGCCTCTTTGCTCTAAAAAGTATATCTTTGCGAAATGGAAAATAAATTTCAGTCTGCTTGCTGAACCTTTTATTTTTTCTGTTCATTCTGAGTATCGTCTGTGATACTCAGTGTGTCGGAGTCTCTTTTTTGGTATCGGTTTCTGGTAAAACCGGTCCTTTCCTTTTTGGTATTGGTTTTTTGGTCAAAACCGGTCCATCTTCCTTTTTGGTATTGGTTTCTGGTAAAACCGGTCCTTTTTTTTGGTATTGGTTTTTTGGTAAAAACCGGTCCATTTCCCTTTTTTATCGTTTTCTGCCAAAAACGATTTTCTGCTTTTTTGTCTCATTTTTTGGCAAAAACGACTCAGTTGTGTTGTTGATCTTCTGTTTTTTATTTTGAACAAAATGACTGGAGTCACTGATGCGTCTATGACACCTACTATTGGAACCACACCAACCACAAGTCTGATCCACTTTTGGATGTTACTGTGTCTGATGTGACACAACCTATTGTTACCATTGCCGTTGCTTCTCATACTTCTCATGGAGAGAAACCAGAAAAATTCAATGGCCTAAATTTCAAATGTTGGCAGGAGAAGATGATGTTCTATCTCACTACACTTGGACTAGCAAGGATGCTCACTGAAGAGAAACCAGTAGTGCCTCCTGAAAACACTGAGCACAGGGTGTTGCTGGCTGTAGAGAGTTGGAAGCATAGTGATTTTCTATGCAAAAATTATATTTTGAATTGCGTAGATAATAGTTTGTATGGTGTTTATTTTATGTATGAAATTTCAAAAACACTTTGGCTTGCATTAGAGAAAAAAATATAAAACTGAAGATGTAGGCGCTAAGAAATTTATAGTAGGTAAATTTCTGGACTATAAGATGGTCGATTCCAAAACTGTTATTAAACAAGTTTAGGAATTACAAATCATTATATCCGAAATTTTAGAAGAAGATATGATGATAAGTGAAAATTTTCAAGTAGCCTGTGTGATTCAGAAACTTCCTGATCTTGGAGGGAGTATACGAGTTATCTCAAACACAAGCGAAAGCAAATGTCAATGGAGGATCTGATTGTCCGACTCCGTATAGAGGAGGACAATAAGGGCTCCGAAAGAAAATCTGTTGTGCAGGTTGGACAAGCCAAAGCTTATGTTGCTGAGGTCAAGAATCAGAAAAAGAAGAAATCTGGTCAATCTTCCAAGAAAAATGCTGAATCTTCCAAGAAACCACAGACTGTGTACAAGTTCAATGGCAACTGTAACAACTGTGGAAAGTTTGGGCACCGTGCTGCTGAGTGCCGTTCAAAGAAGCCAATTCAGCCAAGGTCACATCTGGCTGAAACTGATGGTGATGAGGAAATGTTCCGCGCTGTGGTGTCAGAATGTAACTTTGTGAGGGAATCCAAGGCAATGGTTTGTGGACATTGGAGCCACAAGACATGTTTGTGCTGACCGGGCTGTGTTTTCAACTTACAAGGCTGGCACAGGGGACAAACTGTGGATGGGGAATTCATCAACTTCTCCAATTGCTGGATCAAGGACAGTGATTCTGAAGATGACTTTAGGAAAGAAGCTGACTCTGAATGATGTGTTGCATGTTCCTGAGATGACAAATTGAACAAGGTTGGTTTCAATTTGAATTTTGGTTCTGATAATGTCATTTTGACCAAGAATGTGTGTTTCTCGGTAGGGGTTATTCCACCGAGGGTGTGTTTAAGCTTAATGTAATGGCAATTATGCCAAAAACTATTGTGCCCGATGAGGCTAATAAAATAGCATCCTCTTCCGCTTACTTGATTGAGACTTCTTTCTTATGGCACAATAGATTGGGACACGTAAATAATAAATCAATTCGACGGATGATGAACTTAGATTTATTACCTAATTTAAAATTTAATAAAAATGAAAAATGCCATATATGTGTCGAAGCTAAATTGACTAAGGCACCTTTTCCTTCCGTGGAAAGAAAAACCGAACCGTTAGATTTAATTCATACAGACTTGTGTGATTTAAAATTTGTACAAACGAGAGGCGGTAAAAAATACTTTGTAACTTTTATCGATGATTGTACAAGATATTGTTATGTATATTTGCTAAGTAGCAAAGATGAGACACTTGAGGCTTTTAAAAACTATAAGAATGAAGTCGAGAATTAGCTTAGCAAACGAATCAAGAAGGTTCGTAGTGATAGAGGTGGTGAATATGATGCACCATTTAATGATTTATGTTCAGACTCTGGTATTATCCATCAAACGGCTGCATCTTATGCACCTCAATCAAACGGTATTGTTGAACGCAAAAATCGTACTCTTAAGGAGATGATGAATGCTATGTTGATAAGTTCGGGTTTACCTCAGAACTTGTGGGGGGTAGCGATACTTTCCGCCAATGTCATTCTTAATAGAGTTTTGTTTAAAAAGATGGATAAAACACCCTACGAGTTATGGAAAGGCTACAAGCCTAGCTACAAATACTTGAAAGTGTGGGGGTGTTTAGCAAAGGTCGAAGTGCCTAAACCTAAACAAATAAAAATTGGGCCTAAAACGATAGATTGTATATTTATCGGTTATGCAAATAACAGTAGTGCACATATATTTCTAGTGCATAAATCTGACAATCCGGATGTTCACATGAATACAATCATGGAATCAAGAAATGCTGTATTTTTGAGGATGTATTTCCATGTAAAGAAAGAAGTCAAGAAAACATAAGCTTAAATAAGCGGGCACATGAACCAACAAGTGAAACTACTCCAGAAACTGAGGAATCAGAACCTCGTAGGAGTAAACGGGCAAGGACTTCAACGTCTTTCGGTCCTGATTTTTTCACCTATATGGTAGAAAACGAACCAAGTACATATGCTCAGGCTATGTCAAATCCAGAAGCGCCATTCTAGAAAGAAGCAGTCAATAGTGAAATCGATTCCATTATGCAAAATCATACTTGGGAATTAGTAAATATCCCACCGGGACATAAACCTCTTGGTTGTACGTGGATTTTTAAAAAAAAATTCAAGGCTGATGGATCGATCGATAAATATAAGGCCAGACTGGTAGCTAAAGGTTATCGTCAAAAAGAAGGTCTTGACTTCTTCGATACATATTCACCGGTTACTCGGATCACGTCGATACGAGTTCTTATCGCAATTGCCGCGGTAAATAATCTAGAAATACATCAAATGGATGTAAAGACGGCTTTCTTAAATGGTGAATTGGAAGAAGAAATCTATATGGAACAACTCGAGGGTTATGTGGTTCTAGGTCAAGAACACAAAGTATGTCGACTCGTTAAGTCATTGTATGGGCTTAAGCAAGCGCCAAAACAATGGCACCAAAAATTTGATCAAACAATGTTATCAAATAGGTTTAAAATTAACGAGTGCGATAAAGTGTTTATGTCAGTAACACTTCTAATTCCTTTGTGATATTATGTCTATATGTTGATGACATGTTAATCTTGGGAAGTACTCATGATATAATCATGAATACTAAGAAGACGTTAACAAGAAACTTCGATATGAAGGATATGAAAGTTGCAGATGTAATTTTGGGGATTAAAATCTCTAGAATGTCGGATGGACTTGCATTGTCACAGTCTCATTATGTTGAGTCTGTTCTAAAAATATTTCTTTAATGAAAGTCCGATAAAAACTCCTATTGACTTGACTAAGCACTTAGTCAAAAATAAAGGAGAACCTGTGTCTCAGTTAAAATATTCACAAATCATAGGTTGTCTGATGTACATAACCAACTGTACTAGACCAGACTTAGCATGTGCCGTAAATAAACTGAGCAGATTTACAAGTAATCCAAGTGAGGATCATTGGAAAGCATTGAATAGAGTACTGAGGTACTTAAAATTCACAATGAATCTTGGATTACGGTACACGAGATATCCAACAGTATTAGAAGGATACTGTGATGCAAATTGGATATCTGACTCGAAAGAATCAAAGTCCACAAGTGGATATGTATTCACTATTGGTGGTGTTGTTGTGTCATGGAAATCCACAAAGCAAACTTGCATTGCTCGTTCCACTATGGAAGCTGAGTTCATTGCATTGGACAAGGCAGGAGAAGAAGCAGAATGACTGCGTAATTTCCTCGAGGATATTCCATGCTGGACTAAGCCTATTGCTCCTATAAGCATACATAGAGATAGTCAGTCGGCTATAAGCCGGGCACAAAATAGTATGTATAATGGTAAGTCTCGACATATTCGTCGTAGACATAATACCATTAAACAATTGATCTCTAACGGCGTGATTTCCGTCGATTTTGTTAAATCGAAGGACAATCTTACGGATCCGCTAACAAAAGGTTTACCTAGAGATCAAATGTCAAAATTGACAGACGGAATGGGACTGAATTACGATAGAAACTTTGTAATCGTAACCCCACCATGTTGACTGGAGATCCTAAGATCATGGTTCAAAGGGACAACTATGTTATGAAGGTTCATTGAACACGTACCCATTCTATGAATAAAAGTGTTATCTGTAACGCACTTTCTGAAACCAGGGTGTTTCATGGCCAAAATGAGCACAACCATGAGAACCAAAATGTGTTAAGGGAAATATTGTGTGAGTACTATTGATTGGTTTTACATTAAAGGCTAAACGGTCAAGACATAGTTCACTGATTAGCCAAGTAGATCCGATAGTATTTCACTAAGGCAGGTTCAAAGCCAGAAGCTACCTCTCATGATGCAATATTTTCTGTCAGAATCTCTTCTGGGTCTACATTTGCATTAATTTCCATTCATGTGGGGGATTGTTGGAGATATATAAGGATAAAAGGAAAAAATGTTTTATAACATTTCAAAATGATTTTTGAATCATTTATTGTAATCACTTTGAGAGCCGATTTCGGTATAACTCTTATATAGATTATCAAGAGTTAGTGATGACTTTGAAAACTACGTAAGACGTAGTTGAAAATAAGGTTTTGAATCATTCAATTCGGATGTCGGGTGAATGAGAAATTAAGGCTTAAAGTGGGTAGTTGAAAAGGCGTGAAAAGGAAGTTGAAAAGGTGTGAAAAGGAAGTTGAAAAGACAAACTTCTTAATCCCACATTGTGAAATGTGCTAACATTTCCTCAATATTTAAGTGGTGGAAGTTTTGTTGTTGGTATAATCTCTTAGAAAGGGAGAGAACTCGGAGTGGTTTTAGTGGGCTGAGTGTTTACTAAAAATGCCACACGCGCGCGCCGCTGCCGCCCGCCCGTGCCCGTGCCCTTGACCATTGACCTTGGGTTTGGGGAATGGGCCTTCTGGGTCTGAGGCAGTATTATATTTTTTTGACAAATTTTATCTGGATATTATCCTAGTCCAATAAATCAGATTCGAGCTGAGAGAATGAGTTAGGTTCAGTTCGAGTTCGAGTTCGATTCAGCTCATATGGCTTTAATACAAGAGCAGTTTCAACCTGATGGTTTGGTGGCCATCAATTCACACACTTCAAGGCTGCTCTTTCCTCCTATATATAGGGTCCTCTCTTGCAATGGGAATGGTACTGAAAGACAACACAAATCACTTAAACACTTGCATTTTTAGTTGAAGAGATTCTGAAGCACCAAGAGTTCGTTGAGTTCAGAAGTTGAAGTACCTCAATTCTGAACAGGTAATTGGGTTATCCTGGGAGACAAGTGCTAAACCGTGGGTACTGCTAGAGCATAATTATCTTAAGGACAGAGATTTGCACATCCCGGTTACATATCCTTGTTGCTTTCCTTTCTGTTTTTCCATTATGTTTGTTGTCGGTTTGGAATATAGTAAATTGTTCTTCATCTTTTCTATTCTTTATTTTTATTTTTCGCATTGTAATACTTTTGGTATAACATTTTGTATGTCTTTTGAGTGTTTACAGTAGGAGAATCTCCTTTTCTTGGTTGTTTGTTGGGGTTTGGTGAAACAATGGCAATTTGCATCTGGAAACAATTACACAAGTCCGGGAATCGCTCTTTATAGATTTTTTTTATTTTTTTTTGCAACCGTTTCATTATGGTTTCCTTCGGTTGTTTCCTTCTGTTGTGCTCTGTGATTAGATATCATTGCGGTTCTGGCGAAGACTGACGGTGCATGGAGTTTCAATTACCATTGACGTATGTTTACCAACACTATGTGGACTTTCATTTCATGTTTTTATGAAATTGTTAGTCCTAATTCCAGTGTGGTATATATTTGATTCATTTTTTCTACATCTGTAAATTTTTTGATGTTTTAAATAGTAGTGCTTGCTCCGGTTTCTCTGAATTTGTTTAGATTTAGCATATGCATTCCCCAAAAGGATTGCTTATCTCCCGACAGAAACAACATATGTACTACTTTGGAAGCTAATAGTGTAGTATGGTTGTCAACATTTCGCTTTAGCTTAATTATTCATGTCAGTAAAGTGACTTAAACTCTACATCTGGTGGAACCAATCTGAAGACTCAGCTGAGTGATGGTCAGCTGAGAAGTGTATTCAATTATGTGCATCAGTAGGGTGGAGTCTGCGAGCTTCGTCGCGGGGTGACTATCGGCGGGGTGATAGTCGCGAGTCTTGGAATACGACAGGTCCCACATCCGTTAATTACGTTATGTGACGACTATACGGTGTCATTAAAAGGAGGACACGTGTAGGGGTATTTATGGTGCATCGACAAAGATTCCCGGCGGCTAGGGTTTAGGGATTTGTGCCTATAAATACGGTTGTTGTCTCATTATCCGAGTGTGTTGAAATCGTAAAATTCGGTGCATAATAAAATATCTCTTTTACGCCCGTGGTTTTTTACCTCTCCCACCGAGGGGTTTTCCACGTTAAATACGTGTTCTTCTTGTTTTCGTTATCTCCTTTGATTGTTTATGTTTGATTGCTTCTGTTTCTGTTTATTGCATCTGAAGTTATCTCCATCCGTTTTATAACAAGTGGTATCAGAGCGAGGTTCTGGAGAAAACAATCTGTACGATCAACTTTGTCTTCACCAAGGCCTTCAGCAAGGTGCTACGATCTGTGATAAAGTTGTGATCTTTAGCAAGAAAAGATGTCGGCAGTAAACGTAAAAATCGATAAATTTACAGGAAGGAACAGTTTTGGTCTGTGGCAAATCAAGATGCGTGCACTGTTGAAACAGCAGGGTTTGTGGAATCCTTTATCCGACAAACCAAATACAAAAGTGCGAGATTATGCCGGTCCGGAAGAGAAAGCACATTCAACCATCATGTTGTGCTTATCGATGATGTTATCACCGAGGTTCTTTGAGGAAGACACCGCAAACCAAAGTTGTGGAAAAAGCTTGAAAGCTTGTATATGACCAAGTCACCGACCAACAAGTTGTTATTGAAACGAGAGGTTGTTCGGTTTGAAGATGCATGAAGCCGAGTCCACCGAGGGAACATCTTGACCGGTGAACACAATATTACTTGATTTAAGGAATATTGATGTTAAAATTGAAGATGAAGATGCAGCCCTAATCCCGTTGTTATCATTACCGGCATCATATGAAAACTTTGTGCGATCTTTCATAGTTGGAAAGGATACGGTAGCTTTGGAGGATGTGAGGTCCGCCTTACATGCCGGGGAGCTTAGACACAAGGTCTTTGGGACAGACGGTCGGCCGCTTGGGCTAGTAGCTAGCGAGAATAGTGGAAAAGGATATGGGCGAGAAGAAGAAAAAGAAGTCGGGGTCCAAAGGTCCTAAGTCTACCGATGTACGTAATTACCGTAAGGAGCGGGGACATTGGAAGTCCAATTGTCCAAGGAAGAAGAAAAGAGGAAGGCAATTCGGCACGGTAGCCTTGGCTGCGAGCAATACGATGAGGATGCGGTTCTAGTTGCGGGGGATTCTACACACCACAATGATGTGTGGATACTTGATTCGGAGCATCCTACCATATTTGTCCAAACAGAGAGTGGTTCTCTACTTATGAAGATAGATGGTGGTCAAATCTATATGGCCAACAGCAAGGTCTATAAAGTTGTGGGAATTGGCTCAGTAAAGTTAAGGACAGAGGATGGTAAATTTTGTACAATGAAGGATGTAAGACATGTTCCATAGATGACCAAGAATTTGGTATCTCTCAGTCTACTAGACAGCAAGGGGTTCAATTTCAAGGGTGAAGGTGGACAGCTGAATGTCTTTAAAGATTCAGTTGTAGTCCTCAAAGGCATCAAGAGGGGAACCTTGTATATATTACAAGGATCTCGTATGTATATGCACTTCTTGTTGCATCCTTAGCGAGTTCACCGATCTCAACGAGACTCAGTGTGGCACATGAGACTTGGTCACATGGGTGAAAGGGTATGCGGAGTTCTTTCTTCAAACGGGTTTTCTTGGAGGATATAAGGTTAAGAATCGGACTTTTGTGAACATTGTGTGTTTGGGAAGTTGCACGAAGTAAGTTCTCGGCGGGGTTGCACAACACAAAGGCATCACTTGATTATATCCATTCAGATTTGGGGTCCATCAAAAGTTGAGTCATTGGGTGGTCACGGATATTTTGTGTCATTCATAGATGACTATTCAAGGATGACTTGGGTGGTGATGATGAAGAACAAAAGTGATGCATTCAATAACTTCAAGCGAGTGGAAGGCCCTAGTGGAGAATCGGTCGGGCAAGAAAATCAAGAAGCTTCGTACGGATAATGGTCCGGAATTTCGCTGGACGGATTTTGATTCATTTTGTGCGGTGAGGGTATTGCCGGACATCATATTGTAAGGAATACACCTCGGAGAATGGTGTAGGCGAAAGGATGAATCAAACTCTCTTGGAGAGGGCAAGATGTATGCTTTCTCAAGTTTGGTTTATCAAGGAGATTTTGGGCGAGAGGTCGTTAAGACGACTTGCTACTTAATCAACGGGAGCCCTCACACGGGAATCAATCTCAAGACACCATTTGAGATGTGGTTAGGCAAGCTCGCCGACTACTCGTTCTAAGGGTTTTTGGAAGTACAGCTTACTATCATGTTAGTGAAGGGAAGTTGGAGCCAAGAGCCAAGAAAGGAGTGTTTGTGGGGTATGGTGATGGAGTGAAAGGATATAGGATTTGGTCATCAACAGAGTCCAGAGTAATCCTCAGCAGGGATGTTGTGTTTGATGAAAATTCTATGTTAAACTCATCGGTGGGGAGGTCTACCGAGTCCGAAACCGATCTTGAATCGATAGTGTTGAGAAACAAGGTGGAGCTTCGGGTGGAGTCTGCGATATGCAACAATCGGTGGATCCAAATCAACACTATACCGATCCGGATAATGAACCGAGAATCCGATCCAAGCCGGCCCTCGCGAGACCTCGGCGGGCGTCATACAAACATTGATCAGCAGAGTCTAGCTGCCAGCAGGCCTAGAAGATCTAATGTTAGGATACCTCCAAGGAGATATGGATATGATGATTTGGCTGGATATGCACTCTAAGTTGCGAGAAGAAGTAGAGGTTCGAACCTACTACTTACGGGGAAGCGATGACATGTACGAAGCATCTCGGTGGCATGTTGCCATGGGAGATGAAATGGAGTCATTGCGAAGAATCGGACTTGGGAATTAGTCAAACGGCCCTGCG
This sequence comes from Gentiana straminea, assembly GCA_036785695.1. NCBI lineage: Eukaryota > Viridiplantae > Streptophyta > Magnoliopsida > Gentianales > Gentianaceae > Gentiana > Gentiana straminea. The sequence continues at coordinate 1,030,414 of JAVUPR010000282.1, forward strand.
ACAAGGGAGTTGTGACTTGTAAATGGATTTTCAAGAAAAAGGAAGGAATAACAAAGGCGAGAAGGGGTCGGGTATAAGGCACGATTGGTTGCAAGAGGATTCAGTCAAAAGGAAGGGGTTGACTTTGATGAAATATTTTCACCGGTGGTCGGACACACTTCAATCGGGGTGTTACTAGCAATGGTGGCACGGCGGGATCCGGAACTTGAGCAATTAGATGTGAAAGCGCTTTTCTACATGGTGAGGTGGATAAGGAGATATACATGACACGGCTCGAGGGTTTTCAAGTTTCGGAAAGGAAAATTATGTTTGCAAGTTGAAGAAATCGTTGTATGGTTTGAAGCAAGCTCCAAGGCAGTGGTATAAAAGGTTTGACAGTTTTATGCTTCAGCAGGGTTACAACAGAAGTCCTTATGACTGTTGTGTATACCACAGTCTGCTGAAAGATGGATCATATATCTATCTTGTTCTGTATGTGGATGACATGCTGATAGCTGCAGCAAGGAAGTCTGATGTTCAAAATCTGAAGAACCTTCTTAGTGCTGAATTTGAAATGAAGGATTTGGGTGCAGCCAAGAAAATCTTGGGGATGGAGATCTGGAGAGATAGAAGTCAAAAGAAGTTGTTCTTGTCTCAGCAGGGTTATGTGCAGAAGATATTGGCCAAGTTTGGGATGTCTGCTGCAAAACCAATAGATACTCCTATGGCATCAAATGTTCATTTGTCTGTTTATGCTTCACATCCACCAAGAGAAGGAGTATATGTCAAAAGTTCCTATGCTAGTGCGGTTGGCGTCCGATGTATGCCATGGTGTGCACTAGGCACGATCGGCTCGGGCGGTCGGTGTTGTCGCGGGTTTATGGCTCAACCTGGTAAGGAACATTGGAAAGCTGTTAAAAGGATATTCAGGTACCCGAGAGGTACGGTGATGTTGGTCTCATTTATAGAGGTGATGCGGTCCGGTCACGGAGTTCGTGATGCGATTATGCAGTGATGTTGACAGTAGAAAATCAATGACCGGGTATGCGTTTACATTGGGAAATGCGGTGGTCGGTGGAAAGCTACTCTCGGGAGCTACGGTAGCCTTATCAACTACCGAAGCGAGAATATATGGCTCTTCTTGAAGCGACTAAGGAGGGTATCCGGTTGAAGGGGCTAGTCGGTGATTTGGGGTTGCATCGGGATCAAGCCGATATATATTGTGACGATCTTAGTGCAATATGTTTAGCCAAGGATCGGGTTCATCATGAGAGAACCAAGCATATTGATGTCAGGTATCATTTCTTGAGGAATGAGAAGAGGGTTGTGGTGAAGAAGATTGGCACAAAAGAGAATCCTGGCGATATGTTCACTAAACCAGTTCAAATAGAGTAAGTTCCGGCTTTGCCTAGACTTACCGAATATTCAAAGCTTATAATCGTTTCGGAAACTTTGCGAGGGCGATCGGTGGAGTGGATCTTTGTGGAGATAGTCCGGTACAAGTACATCCGGCATTGACGAATGCATCCGGTACAAGTACATCCGGTTATGCAACTGTTTGACTACAGGGAGAGTTGAAGTCAAGGTGGAGATTTGTCGGTAAAGTGACTTAAACTCTACATACGGTGGAACCAATCGAAGACTGGTGAGTGATGGTCGGTGAGAAGTGTATTCAATTACGTGCATCGGTAGGGTGGAGTCTGCGAGCTTCGTCGACGGGGTGACTATCGGCGGGGTGATAGTCGCGAGTCTTGGAATACAATAGGGTCCCACATCCGTTAATTCGTTATGTGACAATTATATACGGTGTCATTAAAAGGAGGACACGTGTAGGGGTATTTATGGTGCATCGAGACAAAGATTCCGGCGGCTAGGGTTTAGGTATTTGTGCCTATAAATACGTTGTTGTCTCATTATCCGAGTGTGTTGAAATCGTAAAATTCGGTGCATAATAAAATATCTCTTTTCTCGCCCGTGGTTTTTTACCTCTCCCATCGAGGGGTTTTCCACGTTAAATGCGTTCTTCTTGTTTCGTTATCTCCTTTGATTGTTTATGTTTGATTGCTTCTGTTTTTGTTTCTTGCATCTGAAGTTATCTCCATCCGTTTTATAACAATTCATTTACTCCTACATTATGATGGGGCCGGTCTCCATCAGTGTTGTTATCGTTGTTGTTGTTGTTTATTTGTTTTTTGTTTTTTTTTTTTTTTTTTTTTGCAACTGGTGTTGTGTTTTGTGGCCACAAACCATGGATATTTGTTTATGCACTTGACTTTTAATGGTTTGATAGTTCATTGATCATTTTATTTCTGTCGCGGTTTTGTTTTGGTGCAACTTTTAGTATGCTATTGCAAATTATATGTTTATAAAACATTACATTTTACATTTTATTACTTCCTTATTATTTTCTATTTCTTTTCCTGTATTTTATTTCCTACTAGTATATAAAGGAAAATACATTCTGTAATTCATTAAGAAAGAATAATAAAAATAAGGTCAACTTCTTGCCTTTTTTTCTTCGATCCCTTTGGTTTCAATATGGTATCGAGAAAGACAAAATCGAGTTTTTTCCATTGTTCTTCGTCCAATTTCGGTTTATCTTCTTCGTTTGATCTTCTGTTATCTTCGTCATGGCTAATCAAGCACCAGATCAGGAAATTATACCTGTATCCAGCCCCTTTTACATTCATCCAAATGAAAACCCTACGCTAACCCTAGTTCAGCCGATACTCAATGAAAATGGTGCAAATTATCATTCATGGAGTAGATCAGCACGCATGTCACTAATAATGAAGAATAAGGCTGGATTTATTGACGGATCGCTACCACGACCGGCTAGAGGTGATGCGCGATTTCATGTCTGGGAACAGTGCGATATAATGGTAACCAACTGGTTGAGGAATTCAGTGGCACCGCGGATAGCTCAAAGTTTACTCTGGATGGATTCTACACAGGCGGTTTGGGAGGAGCTAAAGGACAGGTTTGCTAATCTCGATTCGTTTCGGCTATCTGACTTAATAGAGGAATTGAATAATGCTAAGCAGAGAGGTTCGAGTGTTACTGAGTATTTTACAAGAATGAAGCTGTTAATTGATGAAATTGCTGTCTTACGCCCTACGCCTAGTTGTACTTGCGTTCCGACAGAAGCTTGTCGGGTGATACCAACCTTCATATGATACAATGAGACGGAATACGTTATCAGGTTTCTAAGAGGACTTGACGAGGTATTTGAGCTAGTGACATCTCATGTCTTGTTGATGTCACCAATTCCTAATATCAAGGTTGTTTTTGGTTTAGCTTTGAAATTTGAAAGGCGAGAGAGCACATAACAACCGAACATTAGCTTTGGGGATCCTACTTTTGTTATGTTCGGTAGGTCAAGTGTGGCTCGAATGATCGAGAGAATGAGATGCGTGGACGGTGATTCAAAAGGGAGATTTGTTGATAGTGGTTCGGGAACGGGACGAGAGGAGAGGAAGTGCCTTTAACGGTGGTAACTCGGGGAAGAAGCCACAATGTACTTTACGTGGAATGATAGGCCATGTAGAAGATAAGTGTTACAAGAAACACGGTTTTCCACCAGGATTTAAGCCTAGGAACGGGGTAAATATGGTGGAACGGGGTGTTGAGCAACGCGATACACAAGGAGAAGCAAATAATAATGTGCAAGTTTCCCTCACTCAACATGAATATGAAAAGTTGAAGGAACTTCTATCTGGGAAGCAAAACAGTAAGGAGACAGAGCCACAATCACAGCATCTTATCAATCAGGCATCTGTGCTCTCAGCATCATATTTGCCAGAAAAGGAGATGACCACAGGTAAATCATCTACCAGATGGATATTAGATTCAGGAGCAACAGACCATATAGTATGTGATATACATTTATTTTCACACAGTCAAGAAGTTCAAGATGTGAATGTAAGTCTTCCAGATGGTACTAATGTTTGTGTCACACATGTAGGGGGGGTGCAGTTAAATCATAACCTAAAGTTGACAGGGGTGTTGTGTGTTCCTGGTTTCTATATAAACTTGATATCACTCAGTATGCTCACTAAAAACCCTAATATTAAGGTTTTCTTTGAGTCTAACAAATGTGTCATCCAGGATCAACATGATGGGATGATTGGATCAGTTGAAGAACAGAATGGTTTGTACATCATGGATACTACATCTTCAAAGGTCTGCAGTATAGCAACTTTTCAAAATTCCAAAGATATTCCAGAAGATATGGTATGGCATTACAGACTGGGGCATCCTTCAAGTCACAGGCTGAAGACCATCAATAAAAGCTTGTCAGAGGTTAAAGTGCCTCAGGACACCATCTGTCATGTGTGCCCTCTAGCCAAACAGAGGCAATTAAGTTTTCCTTTAAGTCGGTCATCTACTGCTGCTTGTTTTGAGTTAGTTCATTTTGATATTTGGGGGCCCTATGGGCATGAAACTTTCCAAGGACACAGGTATTTTCTTACAATTGTGGATGACCACAGTAGATTTACTTGGGTACATTTACCGCATAATAAATCAGAGGTTAGAATGATTGTTCAGAGTTTTTGTCAGTTTGTTATTACACAATTTAATTTTCTGTTAAGACTGTTAGGACTGATAATGGTATGGAGTTTGATATGCCTGTTTTTTATGATGAGAAAGGGATTGTCCATCAGACTTCCTGTACACATACACCTGAACAGAATGGGTTAGTAGAAAGAAAACACCAACACTTGTTAAATGTAGCTAGGGCTTTGAAGTTTCAGGCTTCCTTACCTATCCAGTTTTGGGGATATTGTGTTGTTCATGCAGCTACACTGATAAATAGTACACCTACCCCTGTTCTTGGTAACCTTACTCCCTATGAAAAACTATACCACAAAGAACCTGATTATCTGAGATTTAGAGTATTTGGATGTCTTGTTTATGCCTCAACTGTCAAGCAATACAGGACCAAATTTGACCCTAGGAGTGTGGCATGTGTCCATCTTGGTCATTCATCTACTACTAAAGGATACACATACCGTATAACCTAGACAGTCATGATGTCATTATTTCCGGGAATGTGGTATTCCATGAGAGATGCTTTCCCTTTGCATCCCTTGATGTGCCTTCTCCTACCTCAAACATTACTGCCATTTCAGAACCTTCTTTGCCATTCAATTATCTAGGAGATGATATTCATACCCCATTCCAACAAGTTAATGTTGACCAACAACCTGTTCTTGAGGATCCACCAGTCCCCAGCAATACTAACAGCACTCCTTCTCCCCCACCTAGAAGGTCAGGAAGAACTAGACAAATTCCAAGTTCATTTGCAAGATTATGTTTGTTCTCAAGTCGGCTTCAACTCACCCCATATTTTTCAACACTCCTTATCTCTCACCAATCTCTCTCTTACCGCATATCAAGGGTTTGTTTGTAACATAGACGGGGAACGGGAACCACACACTTACAACCAGGCCATTAAGAACCCTAAATGGCAAGAAGCCATGAAGAAGGAAATAGATGCCTTGGAGGCAAACCACACATGGGATATAGTGTCTCTGCCACCTCATAAGAATCCTATAGGGTGTAAGTGGGTATATAAAATCAAATATAAACCAGATGGGAATGTTGAGAGGTATAAGGCTAGGCTTGTAGCCAAAGGGTACAACCAACTCTATGGGATAGATTATCAAGAGACTTTCTCTCCAGTAGCTAGAATGGCCACAATCAGAACTGTTTTAGCCATAGATGCAGCAAAAGGCTGGCATTTACATCAGTTAGATGTGAATAATGCCTTTCTTCATGGAGATCTTCATGAGGAGGTATACATGAAGCTGCCTCAAGGGTTCCAAACTACTGTCCCAAATCCTGTCTGCAAATTAACAAAGTCACTCTATGGGCTTAAGCAAGCAAGTAGGCAGTGGAATGCCAAGCTCACATTAGCTCTACAGGAACAAGGTTTCAGACAGTCAAAAAGTGATTACAGTCTCTTCACTAAAGGCAGTGGTTCAGATTTTATTGCATTACTTGTGTATGTTGATGATGTAATATTGGCTAGTAGTAGTTTGTCAGAGATCACAAAAATTAAAGCTTCTCTACACAATCAGTTTCAGATTAAGGACATTGGTGAACTGCACTATTTCCTTGGACTGGAAATTGCTAGGAACCACACAGGCCTGGTAATTTCTCAAAGAAAGTATGTATTAAATTTGTTGGAAGATTTTGGATGTTTGGGGGCAAAACCAGTGGCATCTCCTATGGATACCAAGCATAGTTTACAACATGGAGATTCTCCCCTGTCGCTCGATCATTCCTTCTACGGACGACTTGTTGGGAAGCTCTTGTATCTTACATTCTCTAGACACGATATAGCTTATGCCATGTGCGGAACTAAGCCAATTTGTGGATGCTCCTACTGTCAATCATCTACAGGCAGCTTATAGAGTCCTCAAATACATCAAAAGGCATCCTGGACAGGGACTCTTTTATAGCGCTAGAAGCAGTTTAGTTCCTTGTGCATTCACTGATTCAGATTGGGCAGGTTGTCCAGAGACTCGAAAATCAGTAACTGGTTATTGTTTGTTCTTGGGGAAGTCCTTGGTATCTTGGAAAGCAAAGAAGCAGAATACAGTGTCTCGTAGTTCTGCTGAAAGTGAATACAGAGCCATGGCAGCAACAGTGGCAGAAATACAGTGGTTTAAATTTCTACTGGCAGATTTGCAGGTACAGGTTCCCCAGTCCATTGCTCTGTACTGTGACAATCAGAGTGTTGTGCATATAGCATCCAACCCAGTGTTTCATGAACGAACGAAGCATATAGAAGTTGATTGCCATGTGGTTCGTGAGAAGGTTCAATACTGCAAAAGTTTGGTTAAGTTGTTCCCCATTTCCACCTTTCAACGGTGGTGATTGCTTTACAAAGGCCCTTGATGGTCCAGCTCTACACAAGGCTCTTGATGCTTTCCATGCCAAAGATATTCATACCATCCCAGCTTGAGGGGGGGTATTGCAAATTATATGTTTATAAAACATTACATTTTACATTTTATTACTTCCTTATTATTTTCTATTTCTTTTCCTGTATTTTATTTCCTACTAGTATATAAAGGAAAATACATTCTGTAATTCATTAAGAAAGAATAATAAAAATAAGGTCAACTTCTTGCCTTTTTTTCTTCGATCCCCTTTGGTTTCAATATATGCTTTCGTCTTTGTTTTAGTTTTGTTACCTTTGATGCTTTGTTACCTTCTGAAATTAGTATTGTATGGGTTTTACAATGCCACATAGGTTGTCAATGTTATGTTACTATTGCGTTATATATAATTTATCATAAGTTGACACAATGTATGTATTACTTCACCATATGTTCCAATAACATAACATTTTTCATTAAAATATGTTTATATTTTCCTTTGCTACTAATTTTCAAGTGTATGCTCTCGTGCATTGCACGGGTTTTCCTATTAGTTATTGTCATATTTGTTAATATAATAAAATTATCTTGAATATAATATGTAGGATTTTCTTTCAGCATCCATTTATCGGATTATCTAGATTCAACAATGAAGGAAGATTCCTCCGTCGGACATTGCAAATGGTAAATCAGGGTTGCAGTCATCAGAGAAAATTGAAAAGATTTTTTCGACAAAAAAAGAAAGAGCCCTAGGCTAAAAGCCAAAAGCCATGAGCCAAGAGCTAAAAGATGTGGGTGTCAAGAAAAACCGTATATCTTCTTTGTTGACAGGCAAACGTTGCCTCCAACCCCGGCAACGTTTGATGGAGGGTAATAGAGATCAAAGGCTAGAGATAAGAATGAAATCCAGAGAAAGAGATAAATATGATAGGATAGAGTTTGGTTGAAATAAATATTTTAAGTGATAATATTTATCTATATCTATTTTTATTTATTTATTTGGATCTAGTTGTTATCTCATTTATCTCCTATATAAAGGAGAGTACTGTGTACTATTTTGATCAATTCAATAAATCAAAAGTTTGACTCTTCGGTTGTGTATTCTGATTTTTTTCAGCTGTGGGAGCCGTCTGCGAAGCTCACGCCGCGAACATATCCAGTGCTGTAATACAACTGAACGTTGATTAATTCGGATTAGAATAGGTAAAAGACAAAACTCTTTCTGACTTAGCAGGCGCAGCACGATCTAATCCTTAGTTGATGACATCATTCCTATCTCCTTCCTTTCCTCCGACCAATCAATTGGAAGACTCTCTCACTAGTCAGACATACCTGTAAGATTGAAAAGGTTTTCGCAGGAGGTGTGAGTTTTTAAACTCAGTGAGGTATCAATATGTGATACGTGTAGTTTCACAAATATTTTTTTATTGAACAAACATTGATCATATAGTCACTGATACATATTATATTAATATATACTAGTCAAAATGGAACAATAGCAGTAACAGTATCACATAGATGGTAACACTAGTAGCACATAAGTAACATTAGAACAAATTACACATATCATAAAGTACCAGACTAACAGTTAAAAACACGAATTATATGATATAAACATATAGGAAACCTCATAGTGTATCAGTCGAGTTTTATGTTGTATTTTCTACAACACATCTGGTGTACCGTGTATAACAATTGTTCCCGCATTAGAACATAACATCTACTATAATAATAATAATAATAATAATATACTCCTGACTGCATGGCTTTTATAGCCGTTTAACAAAAACTTGAGTCAAGCATTTGGATACGTGAATGACACCAAGCTTAAGGGAATTTCGCCACCAAAGCTAATGCCGTGGTTTAACTAGACTATTACATGTTTTATTTATTTTTTTTCCTTGTGTTTCAATTATATATATCCACGTATATATTGAACACATATATATCCACACATATTCATCCATATGTAATATAAAAATGCAAACTTATAAATTCAAGCACATGTATATATCTCTTTAACTTACTTTTACATACATATATTATATACAAATATATAACTCATTACATATATTCAACACATATAATTATCCTTCGTCAAAAAAAAAAAAAAAAAAAAAAACACATATAATTATCCTTCGTAAAATTAAAAAAAAAATTAAAAAACACATATAATTATCCGTACATACATGTATATAATTTCATATGTAAATCTATGTACCGAATAAATATACATTACACATATACACGTATATAGATATATATATATATATATATATATATATATATATATATATATATATATATATATATATATATATATATTCAACACATATAATTATCCGTACATATATGTATTACATACATATAATTTCATATGTAAATCTATGTACTGAATAAATATACATTATATATATACTGAATAAATATACATTATATATATATATATATATATATATATATATATACATACATAAACACGCATCTATTTATAATATATACGTTACTACAAGTTACGTAAATCGTTTTTAATTAAGTCGTCAGTTATCATAAAAAAAAATATTTAAATATATAACAACTTAGACTACTAAAATAAACGTAAAAGACATTCTTTCTGAAATATAAGTTCAAAGAACACTTTGAAAAATTGGGGTGGGGAAAAGGGCCAGAATGACAAAAAAAATACCATAAATGGTGATGGAAGGACAATTGTCATTTTATGTGATTAAAAAGAACAAATTTATAATAAATGGACCGAAATACCCGTGATTTTTATTTTACACATTAAACATGTAGTAATACTAGATAAAATGTAGTAACAGCCTATAAAGAAGTAGTAACAACCAAAAAACAAGTAGTAACAGCTCATGAAATGTAGTAATGTACCAAAAAACAAGTAGTAAGTAATGTACCAAAAAAATGTAGTAACAACCAAGAAACAAGTAGTAATGTACCATAAACAAGTAGAATGTTTTTATAAAATGGATAAAGTTACAACAAAACATATAGTAACGTTAAAAAATTAGTAGTAACAACCTATAATATACATGTAGTAAAACCAAAAAAATATAGTAACAATGATACGTTCCTCCTTCTCCCCCCCAAATCCTAATGCCCATGGTTATGTTTTTCACTCAGCCGTCACGTTTTCTAATCAGAAAACGTGTTCCAAATCCACTGAATCGAGGCATACATGAAACGAAATCACGACTCCTTCACGTGTTGCAAAACAGAACCGAATCGAGATAATAAAGCTTCGATTGAGCCGAATATGGAAGGACATCACCGAGATGGTCAGCTATCACGTTTCTATGCGAAAACGTGTTGCAAATCCGTAAAGAATCAGGCGGCGAATACTCGATTGACCACATAAGAGGTATGAGGTGAAGCAGCAGCCGGATTTTCTAGGTTGAGCATTGAATTACAAAGATTTCGGCAGGGTTGGATGAGGCCGTAACAGGGGAAGTGGCGGCTGCGGTGGTATGGCTGGTTTGAGAGGTGGCTGAGTCTGGATGATGGAGAGACATGGAAGAGCAGGCTAACACAGGCGTCTATGCTAGGGCTGAGAGCGTGAATGTATTTTAAAATTAGTAAAAAAATGGTATTTTGGTATATTTACGTAGGTTTTGTCTTAATTAATAAACAGTTTTCTTGGATCCTGATAAACACATTAGTCCATCCTTTTTGGCAAAAACCTAAATAATATAAGCGGTATGTGTTTTATTCATTTTCTTATTACAAACACATACACCGGTATATCTACACATGAACACAATTAAGTAAAAAAAAGGGCCAATTATTTAAAAGGACTGATTTTCAACTTATTAGGGGTAATAGGACACTCCGAAATCTTATTTAGTTATAAGGACATTCTATTTTTAAGAAGGAAACTTATTTAGTTATAAGGACATTCTAATTTGAAGTGGATAAAGAGGAAGAAGGAAAAAAAAGGAAGGAAGGAAGGAAAAAAAAAAAAAAAAAAAGAGGAAGATTACTGAACGTGTTGGGTGGGTTGTTGTTGTTGTTGTTGTTGTTTTTTTTTTAATTCACCATATTTCTAAAGGTCATATATTTTGATCTAAAACTCGGATCATCATAAATTTTTCACTAAAATTCATATTTTTTTCGTCTTCTTTAGTCTAAAATCAAATTTGATATTTTTCCGAATAAATTTCATAAAATAAATTTTTTTTCTTCATAAAAATCGACGTGACGTATTGATCACCGTCATGCATTGACCACCTACCCGGATGCATTGACCGCCGCGATCCATTGACAACCTTGATCAGTGACATCTCATTGTAGCGATTTATGCAATGACGTCTCATTGTAGCGATTCATGCAGTGACTTCTTATTGTAGCGATCTATGCAGTGATGTCTTATTGTATCGAATTATGCAGTGACGTGTTATTGTAACGATTTATGCAGTGACGTGTTATTGTAACAATTTATGCATACATTTGGTTGTAAAAATATGCATTTAAACAAAAAAACAAAAGAAGTACAGTTAGTTTACAAAGTTACCGAAAATTTAAACCAACACTAATCAAATAAACCAACATCAATCAAATATTTAAAGATAACAAAGAAATAAAGTTACTTTACAAAGTTATCAAATGTGTGTATCAAGTTGTATATGCGGTGACATCAATATCATTGCATCAGTTATCTAATTGTAAATACAGTCATCAATGTCACTGCTTCAGACATCAATGTCACTGCATCGGACATCAATGTCACTTTGCATAAGTCGTCAATGTCACCGCATAAGTCGTCAATGTCACCGCATAAAACCTAACAAGCTTGCATCGATCGGCTCTCGCTCTTGTTTTGCATTTCTCCAAATGTGGAGCTTTTAATATGGATAGAAGTACAAGTTTGGTGAAACTACAAAGACTCTTCACTATGACTCTTGTAATGGCCACACGTTGTTTGTGCCCTCATGATAATTGGATTCATTGTGGAATCCCTCAATTCTTTAACACAATCTTGAATCATTTGACGATCTTGTTTAGCTTAATGTCCCTGCATCATTCATCAATGTCACTGCATCGGACATCAATGTCCATGCATCATACATCAATGTCCATGCATCAAACATCAATGTCACTGCATAAGTCATCAATGTCCTTATATCAGACATCAATGTCACTGCATAAGTCATCAATGTCCCTGCATCATACATCAATGTCACTGCATAAGTCATCAATGTCTTTGCTTGAGACATCAATGTCACTTGCATAAGTCATCAACCTATTACAAACTCATAATACCTTTTTTGAACAGCAAAATAAACCTTTATTAATATATATCAAGCAAGATGATTGAGAAAGTTCATATAGTTTTTTAACACCAGACCAAGAAAAGAACAAACAAAAAAACAATATTACATCCAAAAACTAAAGAAGCATCAACATGATTTATCATTGTATAAAGATTCATATCAACATCTTACATGATTATCATTGGTTGGTGTAACTTGAGTGAAGCAAGCATGAATCCTTCTCTTGCTCTATTCAAATCATCCATCAAAATCTAGGTAAACAGATAAAAATGCATTACAATAAGTAAAGAAGTAGTTGCATAGAGACATGAAAATCCACATTATAGTGGAAAATGTAAGACGTGATACACTAGGTTGAGTTAATCTGTCTACTAGAAAGCCAAAGGGGAGGAAATCGACAAAGAGATCTTATCCAAACCATGGATAACACAAAGAAACGACAAAGGAGATCATGAAAGGTTCAAACAGAGATGTTGAAGTTAAACACAAGCACAGCTTAAATGAAAGAACACTCATCTTCATCATAAAAAAGCAGTACGAAAAAAAAAAAACATTGTTTCACATCCAAGTTAAAAACTGAAACTCCAGTTAAAAGTAGGATTGATCGATAATAATACAAAAAGGACATTCAAAAAGAACAAAATTCGATAATCACCTAGCAACGAGAATCATCCATCACTTCAGAGGAATGAACCTTGAAGAATGGGTAGCACCAATACCAGGCCTACTATGCTTAAGCGGCTTGTAGGAAATTGAAAATTCGAGCAAGATAGTGACCAATCATATCGGGTTTGATCTCGATCGTGTTTAATGATTTCCCATTGTAAACACCAATCACGCTTCCAATCATCTCGGGTACAATGATCATATCCCTCAAATGAGTCTTGACGGGATTTGGCTTCTCACCGGGGAGGGGCCTCGCGTTTACGCAAAAAGATTATATAAGCATCTCATTTTGGCTTTTCATATATCTAATGCAAACTTCTAGATTATCGGAAATCTCAAATCAGAAAGAAAAAAAAACGGTCAAGAGCACAATCTGCAGAAACCTCAACTCTAACCATGGTGAATCATGAGAAATATGTATGTATGTCATTACTCATTAGCAGTTTGAACAATCCCGCCGGCCACAACTTCTAGTATGGCATGGGTCATCCCATTTTTATCTTCGGCCAAGCACGAATGCAGTGCAGTACAACTGCCATTGAGGAGTCCTTTTATTCTTTTGACTTCTTCTGGTTTGCAAATTAAAATCGCCGACACTAGGTTGAGTTAATCGTGCAAAATAAATTAGAACGTCCTTATAACCGAATAAGTTTTTTGAGTGTCTTAAATGATCATTAAGTCTCTAACGACGGCCTTATAACTAATAACCACTAAAAAAAATTTATTCAGAATAAATGTGCGATGAAATTATAAAATCATAAGTTTTTTTTTTTTTTTGTTGAAATAAGTGTGCGATGAAATAAGTCTCAAACAATTCAAGACGGAAGGAATATACTCCCTTCCTAAATGAAATAAATCTAATTAATTATTCCTTCCGTCTTGAATTGTTTGAGACTTATTTCATTTAGGAATGTCCTAAAATAAGTATCATAACTAAATTTAGACTAAAAGTTTCTTTATCAATTTCCAAAATACCCAAATAAATAACTACATTTATTAAGAAGTTTAAAGACATTAAAAAAATAATATAATTATAAAATAGTCATGTTTTTAATGACTAGACGGAATAATAAATGATATTTTTTTAAAATTTCAAAGTTATAAAATATATTTTTTTAAAATTTCAAAGTTATAAAATATATATCAGCTTACGACAGAGGGAGTATATATATAAGCTTACGTCAGCTACTTCAAGCGACGGAACCAATGTGGGACTTTGGACCATTACCTATCATCACACACACTCTCTCTCCCTATTTCTATATATATAGAGTCATCTAGAGAAACTTAAAGCAAGATATTTTCTCTAGAAAGAGGTATGAAAGAATCGGTTGATCCACCATTCAAAGAAACATACAAATCCCTGATAAATAGTAGCTCAAATGATACACATCCACAGAATTGGAGTACTCTTGACGACGTTTTCATAGTTGAAGACTGCGAGCTGCCATCGATAGACCTTAACAAGCTTAAAGAAGATGTCGACGACGAGGTCGAGCGCGAAAACTGCAAGAAAGACATAGCAAAAGCTTCGAGAGAATGGGGTTTTTTCCAAGTGGCCAACCATGGAATTTCAGATGAGATCTTTGAGGAAATGAGATCACAACAAATGAAACTTTTCAACAAGCCATTGATGGAGAAAGTAAATGATGACTACTACACCTGGAGAAAGCCGACGGCGGCGGATTCCATGAAAGAGATTCCTTGTTATGAATCTTTTCATATGCCCCTTACTGTTATCTCCGGTTCAGGAGCCGCCGACGCCCTCATGTAAGCAATCCTATGTATAACATAGATAAAAACACCACTAGGATGCACGGATACGGATACGTGGATACGGGATACGCGGATACGTGATACGCAGATACGGGATTTTACGGAAATATAGGATACGGGTACGGGGTGTATTTGTAAATAATAAAAAATAAAATGACTAAACTGTAAATAATTAAAATAAAATGACTATATATGTATATATATGTATGTATGTACGTCTCTCTCTCTCTCTCTATATATATATATATATATATATATATATATATATATATATATATATATATACATATTAAGGTTCAAACTCATTCTTTAAGTATCGTATTCTTCGGATACCCGTATACGTAGTCGAAGATACGTGTATCCTGTAAAGTATCCAACTTTTAAAAATTACAATTTTCCCCGAGATACGTATCCAACGGAGTATCTTGAGTATTCGTAGAGTATCGGTATCTGATAAGTATCGGATACGGGATACGTTTGCAGGACGGAGTATCCGTGCATCATAGAAACACCACATGCACTTTAACATCAAATGCAAAAAATACACAAAACAAAATGCCATATATATATATATATATATATATATATATATATATATATATATATATATATATATATAGTTTTACATCATTCAACGTTATGGGATCATGGAATCAATAAATTTATGTGAATATGCGTTGAGTTGTTTTATTTTGTTATATCATTAAAAATACTCATGTAAAATGTATAGCCAACGTTTTTCAATTTTGTTGTTGTTGTTGTTTATGGATAACAAATTTTATAGATGAGTTATACTCCATCCATATATCTTTATTATCTTATTTATGTATAATTAGGAAGTTCGGTGGTTGGTGTACCGCTTTTTTTTTTGGATGACATTTGAGGGGCGGTTGATTTCTGAAAACTCTGGAATACGTAGGTATTAGTTCTATATAAATAACTTGTTAAATCATCGTTTTGTCTTCACTCATATAATAGTATTGATGTATCACATATAT
This sequence comes from Gentiana straminea, assembly GCA_036785695.1. Classification (NCBI taxonomy): domain Eukaryota; kingdom Viridiplantae; phylum Streptophyta; class Magnoliopsida; order Gentianales; family Gentianaceae; genus Gentiana; species Gentiana straminea. The sequence goes on from JAVUPR010000282.1 coordinate 1,046,008, forward strand.
TATTCTTAAACAAGTTGTGATTTTTAATAAATAATTTTATGTGTGAAAGAAAACCGAAAACAAGTCAAACCAAACGAGACCAGACTTATGATTTCTTTTGAAAACCGTTCCGGTTTTGTTTGAAAATTTATAAATATTATAAAATGTTTTGGTATAAATTAGAAAAACACGACTAAACCGAACCATATTCACCCATAGTTGTATTAATTCCTAGGATACAAAATGAAGAGTTATGAGATGGGGTTGAACTCTAATCGATCGGTGCTGCTATGTTGATATTTGAATTGGTAAAAATATAAAAGTAGGGGAGATTTCATGTTTTCTTATAAATATAGTAGTATAAAACAAAATGACGAATTTCCTAATCATCGATTTCTTATTTTCTTTCAAATTATATTGTCTGCCGTACAATATTGTCTTTCAGTTCAACATTGGAAAATTTTGCAAAACCAATGTCGGAGCTAGCACTTAAGTTAGCAGGAATATTGGTAGAAAAACTGGGTGAAAAGTCGGATTTCTTCAAAGAAAAATGCTTGACAAGCACTAGCTATGTGCGGATGAATCGATATCCGCCATGTTCGGTATCTCCTCAAGTTCTCGGATTGTCGCCTCACACCGATAGCGACATCATCACCGTGCTGCACCAAGATCAAATTGGGGGTTTGCAATTATTCAAAGATGGCAAATGGGTTGCAGTTAAACCCCGCCCTCAAACTCTTATTATCCACATTGGAGACCTTTTGGAGGTAATAATTAATTAAGAAATAAGGGTCCTCAAGGACACAATATGGAAAATGCAGTGGCGGACCCAGAAATAATTTTCAGGGGGGTCCGTAATTTTTTGTCTAAGTAGAATAATTTTTTTACGGTGTCTAAAATATTTTTCTATAGGTAAAATGTAGAGTTTTCTTTCAGAAATATTTTTCAGGGGGGTCCGTAATTATTTTTTTAAGTAGAATAATTTTTTTACGGTGTCTAAAATATACATATATATAGGTAATAATTTTTTTTTCAGGGGGGTCCATGGACCCCCTAGTGGGTCATGTAAATCCGCCTCTGAAAATGCCCGACATTAAGGACTAAAGAAAATATTTTTGTCAAAAAAGACATTTCATTAGTGAAAGTGAAAGTGAATTTGAATTTGAAAGTGAATTACGTTGGTTTTCAGCACAAAACCAACTTTCATTTTCACTTTCACTGATGAAATGTTATTTTTGACAAAAATCTTTTCTTATAGTCCTAAAATCCTGACATCTTTCTAAATATGACCTAATTGACAATTAACTATAATTAATATTTTATATTAACTTCCTCAAAAACAGAAAATTTTATATTAACTATTAATCTTCGGGCTTTTAAGGACATCCCAGTAAATATTATAACTGGGGTGCCCTAAAAGGCCCCTTAATCGTGTTACATATACACTTGAACAGACAAGTGATCAATTTGGCTGATGTTTGGATGCAGGCTTGGAGCAATGGTGTGTACAAAAGTGTAAAGCATCGAGTTGTAGTTTTTGATATGGTGAAAGAAAGGTTCTCAGTTGCATATTTCATGTGCCCTTTTGATGAGACAGAAGTGAAGAGTTGCATTGAAGAAGAACCATCGGTTTATAGGAATTTCACTTTTGGAGAATATAGACGACAGGTCCAACAAGATGTCAGATTGTTTGGAAACAAAATCGGCCTAAGTAGATTTCTCCTTTAAATTATATTATTATAGAATAAATATTCTATATTTAATAGAAAGTAAAATCAATCAAAATAAAGCAAAATCTTGGACTCGGAGGGTGTGCAGGGCCGATCTTGGGGAGGCCTACCATGCCATGGCCTTGCATATCCTCCCAATAGCATAATTTAAGGGTTCTCGGAAAACGTTGTCCAGTTCAATATATATATATATATATTCTACGTCTCAATTTATTTATTCACGTTTTCTTTTTTATTTATCCCAAAATAAGTTTTTATTTTATGTATTAATTGTCGATTTTCTTCAAATTTCATTCCATCTTTATTTATTTACAATAAAAATGCGTGTTGAATTAGATGCTCTACTAACTACTTAAATGATATATGTATAAAATATAAGAACATTTAATGATATTCAAAGTATGAACAATATTTTTTTATATTTAAGTACTAACTACTTTTGCAAAAAAAAAAAAACATTAACTATATTTTATTTAATATGTGCCAAAAGAGTCCAATGAGACAAATAAAATGGGATGTATGGAGTTAGACCCGGCCAAATGAATCAACCGGACCGGCCCGACTGTTTTTTTTTATCTGGTTCATGCCGGTTTGGTAACCGGCGGTTCAACGGTTCACACGGCGGTTCCTTTCGGTTCGGATCGCGGTTTAATAAGATTTTTGTTTTTTCATTATAATTCCTTTCCGGTTCAGATCACGGTTCTAAAAATTAATAATATTTTTTTTTATTACATTTTCAGAAAATACTTATTCTTATCAATTATAATAACAAATTACAATTAATTAAATTTGAATGTAATATAAAATAACCAAAACGAATGTAATATATAGTTTCTTATGAATAGTTTTTTATTCGGTTTTAAGTATAAGTTGATTATAAATGTTGTTTTATTAAATATTATGTGAGATATATTGTGTTATTTTTTTATATGTAAATTATGTTATTTTTTCAACGCTTGTACCGAAAATTCGGTTGTCTGCGTATCTTTTATATGTAATCGTGTCGGATGCACGACCCATATAAAAAAATCAAAGCAGTTCTATAGTTTTTTTTTAGTCTTTTATAGTTTTTTTTATAGGTTTTATAGCTTTTCATAGTTTTTTTTAGGTTTTTATATTTTTTTATGGTTTCTTTTTATAGGTTTTTATAGTTTTTTTTAATATAGTTTTTATAGTTATTTCATTGTTTCTTATATTTTTTTTATTCGGTTTAAGTATAAGTTGATTATAAATGTTGTTTTATTAAAAATTACGTGAGATATATTGTGTTATTTTTTTTATGTAAATTATGTAATAACGCTTGTACCGGAAATTCGGTTGTCTACGTATCTCTTTTATATGTAAACGTGTCGGAGACACGACACATATAAAAAAATCAAAACAAACGTAGTTCTATAGTTTTTTTTTAGTCTTTTATAGTTTTTTAATAGGTTTTTATACTTTTATAGATTTTTTAGGTTTGTATAGTTTTTTTTATGGTTTTTTTATTTTATAGTTTTTCATAGTATTTTATAGTTTCTTATATTTTTTTATTCGGTTTTAATTATAAGTTGATTATAAATGTTGTTATATTAAAATTTACGTGATATATTGTGTTATTATTTTAATATGTAAATTATGTTTTTTTAACGCTTGTACTGAAAATTCGGTTGCCGTGTCGGAGGTACGACCCATATAAAAAAATCAAAGCGAACGTAGTTCTATAGTTTTTTTTAGTCTTTTATAGTTTTTTGTATATGTTTTTATAGTTTTTTTTAGGTTTGTATATTTCATCAATTAGGGAGAAGTACAACTTTTTAAAACTTTTGAATAAAGGACAAAACTATATTTTTTAAATCTAACGCATTTTTCCAGAAAAGAAAATAAAATAATATCAACACACTTTTCTCTCATCCATCTTTTTTAAACCTTCATATCTCTCAACCTAGAACTCCAAATTTGAAAATCATTTCACCAAATTTTTTATTTTTTCGTGCTCTTTATTTTGAGACCGCAAACAACACATTCGACGTGATTTTTGAAAATCCGCTGTCGAAATTCACTATTGTTCAAAATTCACTGTCGATATTCACTGAATTTTGGGATTCACTGGGGATATTCACTAAGTGAATTTCGACAGTGAATCTCACGAAAAATGATGTAATTATATCGAACCAAGTCTCAAAACGAAGAGCATCAAAAATAAAAAATTTAGTGAAATTTTTATCGCATTTCGATATATATATATATATCAAAAGATATGAGCGTTTCAAAATTGGGGAGGAAAGAGAAGAAAAAAAGTTCCCAGTCCTGGCGCGTCGGATTTTTCCAATTTTTTTGATTTTGTCTTTCAGGTTATAAAAAATATAAAAGTTGTCATTCTCCCTATAAAAAAATTGTGGCTGTACTGTTACTCAAAAATATTTCAAAAGTTGTCATTATCCCTAATTCTCCTTTTTTTTTATAGGTTTTTTTAGTTTTTTTTATATAGTTTGTATAGTTGTTTTTTTTTTATTTATAGTTTCTTATACTTTTTTTAATAGGTTGTTTTTTTTAATTGTTTTTTTTGTAGTCTTTTATGGTTTTTTTTTTGTATAGGTTTTGATAGTTTTAATTTTTGAAACAAAATAGTTTTTAATAGTTTCTTATAGTTTTTTTTTAGTCTTTTATAGTTTTTTTAATAAACTGTTACAAGTATATAAGTAAGATATAAATTGCGTACCATTAATCGGCAACGTCTTCAATAATATCGATGTCGGTATTTCAAACGCTTGCTCCTCCTGAAGTTTCAGTGTCACCGACTTCGAACTGTGACTCACCTGATGACTCGATGTCTTGCATCCTCTTCTCGGCTCTTACCCAATCAAGACAAAACATTTTCTTCTTCTAAAGTGGTGGGATGAAGCGAACATCTATTATCTGTAAGCACATTTCCTGTCATGCTGAAAGCTTGTTCAATAGTGACGGTCGAAATAGGGCAACTTAAAAACTCGACTGCCATCATTGCGAGCACTGGAAAATCTTTAGCATGTCTCTTCCACCACTTCAATATGTCGAAGTCGAAATCATAGGTATCGGTTTGACAGACTTCAAATGTTGTGTTTAAATATTTGGTTATCTCTGAACGTTGATTGGATGACGTTGTCTCTCCCTTCTGTCGATTCGAATTCATTTTATCCAGAACTTTTTGAATTCCCCATAGGACACCTACAGGGTTAGTAGAAGCACTTGCGGATGGATTGGGAACCGCGTCGTTTCTCATTCCATACTCTCATATTCAACATACAAAGTGTTTAATAAATTTTCAAGTATATCTACTTCAACTGAATAATCTACCGGGGGCACATTACAATCATCAGACAAAGCATTATAGTAAGCACTTAACATGTCAGATACACCTACTAGTCTTAAACGAGGGTCGAGAATAGAACAAATGAGATAAGTGTTAGGAATACACAACATTTACTTATTCCATTTCTCCTTCATCGGCCCTAAACATTGAAATAATACAGGGTCGTGTTCTAAGGTTTGAAACTCGTCAGTTATTTCTACACTAGCAGGCAAAAATAAATGTGATGTGGCTTGATAACATCTTGAAAATAATTCAGTAATTTTTTGAATACTTCAAAAACATCAATCGGTTTCTTGCATGCAGTCTAAGTATGGGGAAACAAACGATAATCTCTAGGATAGTGCTCGTGTAAAAAAAACACAAAAAGTATTTTTAATTTTGTTTGTTTTTTTCCAAAGATCATAAGTGGTGTTCCACCTATACGGTACATCTTGCGGCAGTTTGACTGGGCGATGACCTTTCTCTTTACAATATTATACCACTTATGAGTAAGACTATTTCTACTTAACACATGTGCAATCGTAGATTTTATCGAATTAATATTATGGTGAAAAAATTTTAGACCATCTTTTACACATAAATTTAAAATATGGCATAAACATTTAACATGAAAAAATTTACCGCTACAAAGAGGTTCACAATTTTGGGATAACTCGAGAATGGAAGGAGTGTCGTTTGAAGCATTGTCAAACGAAATAGAAAAAACTTTATCTTTTAAATCGTATTCGTTAAAAATATCAACTAAAAAAGATGCAATGTTAAAAGCATTCTGAGCTTCGTAAAATAAACGAAAAACAATTAACCTTTTTTGGACAATCCAACTATTGTCAATCTAGTGACATGACTCGCCCAAATAATAATTTTTGGTCCTCTCATCCTCCTAAATATCGGCACATACACGTACTCGGAATTTATTTGTCATCCAAAATTTCTTTTATAATATTTTGTCGTTTAATTTTTATTTTTTTTGAAATCCCTAGTCAACTTTGCACGAGGGATACGAGTAAAAGCCGGTTGCTGTAATATTCCGATTTTCGGGAAATGGCAGACGTGTTATTTTGCGAAAACGAAATATTGGGTTCGGTTCCTTTTATTAGGAGTTTAATAATTTGGGTATTTATGTATATATTTTCGAGATATATATATAAATATTTAAGGAAGAAAATCTAATTTAATAAGGGTGATTAAGGAAAATCAGTGCAATTAGGTAATATTGGGATTTTTCCTATTTAAGGAAAATCAACCTAATAAGCCCCTTAAAGTTTTAATCAGATTTTTCCACCTCCAAACTTGTCTTCTGCGTGTGTGAGCAAGGGAATAGGGCTGAGAGAATTTTCATCAGTTGTTAATTAAATCCTTGACGGTTTTCAGATCAGAGTCGAGCACCGGAATCGTTGTGACATCAAAAAGTTGAAGCTTTGATAAGGTATGATTAAGCCCTAGCTTTGATCTTCTTCGAGTTTGAAGGATTCAAACTCATTAATTCGTAGTTTTTATCGTTTAGAAGCATGTGATCGAATCTAATCTAAGTTTGGATTTATCACATGTTTTCTCTGAGAAAAGGATCGAGTTTTTTTTGTTGTTTTCGTGGTTTGGAGTTGGAATTTTCTTGCTCAAAAGGTAAGAGGCTCTTCCTACAATTCCAATTATTGTTATTGAGGTTTAGATCAAGATTTATGATGCGTAGATGCAAGAAGGTTGTGCTTTTTCGTTGATCAAAGGATCATAGATGTTAAATATGTTTTCTACGTGTTTTGTCGATTGAAAACGAGGTTAATTAGGTTAGAAACGATTCGAAATCGAGTTGTGAAGATTTTAGAGTTTTGGAGAAAACCTGTCGGACGGGCGTTCGCACTAGGCAGACGGGCGTCTGAGACCCTAGTAACTCGGACGGGCGTTTGCATTAGGCAGACGGGCGTTTGAGGTCAGATTTTTATTCAGGATGTAACTGTTTTTGACGGACGGGCGTCCGAGGTTAGTGGACGGGCGTCTGATTACGGACGGGCGTCCATAAGGTTTCAAACGGGCGTTTGGCCTGTTTTATCTTGTTTTCACTACTCTAGCATTTTAGCTTGGTTTTTGGCCTCATAATCGTGTTTTCACTGTTTTAAACCCTTAATCATGATATGTTAACATTAATCAAATATGAACAAGCTTCGATTGAACTTCCGATTCGTTCAGTTAAAACACCGAATGTACTCTTAAAGGGAGTTGAAGTTCGGATCCGTCGGAAGGGCATGAAAGGGCTTGTGCTTTGATGAACTAGGGTTCATCAATGTCTGTGTAATTGATAGGATGTGATGTCTAGTTGTCTAAGTGAGGGAGTAGAGTTGTTAAGGTGAGTTTTATTCGAAAACATTTAGGCGGTTAGTTAATTCACATTAATAATTACATACGTGTAGATAAAAGCTAAACGTCATTTATTCTCGGTTAGACACTATTCCATATCGGCGATGTGATACGTTCATAAAAGGTGAACAACGCTACTGGCCTTAAACGGCTGAAGGGTAGTGGAGGAAATTCATCGGACGTATACGCATACCGGGGAGACCCCGGAGCTAATCGGTACTAATCACCGTTAGTTGGCAAGTATATCTTAAGGCTGATGAACGCCATGCACGTGTCCTTGAGTAATGATGTAACGGAGATAAGCTAAGTTAGAAACGTTTAGTCATGACGTGTTGATGGACACGAAGTGAACCCTAAATTGAGTCGGTCTCACTAAGATAATATCTTTAATAATAACCTTAATTGAATTGTAGCTTCTACTTCTTACTTTGTACAAATGTACTTACCTCAAATGCATGTTTATTTATGTGTTTGGGGGAGAGAAGACGAACAGGTTAGTGAAGATTTCGAGGAGGACTTTGATGACGACGTTTGAGGACGCCGGAGTTGAAGACCTTGTTTATTATTCTTTTATTTACGTTTATTTTCCCAGTTCTGGATTATTGTTGGAACTTGTAGTTTCCTTTTAGTTTTGAGATTCGTACTTTTGGATTCGGTTGGTTTCCGATGTAATAAGTATTACATTATATTCTATCTTTAGTACTTCTATTCTTGGTCATTTGAAAAAAATTACCCGAGTCTTTTTAGCTTCCGTTTGCTTTAATTTGATACGACATAGTAGAGGCTTACGTGTAATATTATTTATTTAATATTATGCGTGCCGAACGTTTCGATTTCCGGATAAGGACTCGGTGTCCGGGAACGGGGCGTTACAGTTGGTATCAGAGAAAAGCGTCTTTTAGGCTTCCCTTCTTTTAAGATAAGTTTTCTTTAGATCTTTTAGTAACGTTCTGGCTTTCTTTGATCATCAGGATGGTGTTCACTAGAACCGGAGCGGGTGCAGAAGCGTCAGGAGTTCGTCGTGAAAGTCCGACACCAGTTGTAAGAGGCGGTTTTGTGAGGCAGAATCCTTCACCACATCCGAGCCCCACTCCACCCCTCGTACTGCGACCCCTACACCACGATCTCAACAGGGCTTGTCACCGCGACCACATCAGGAGCAACGCCCACAATGGCATGTGGGAAGTTCGGCTCAGTTTTCATTGATAAGTGATGTTCCAGCGGGTTTAGTACCGCCACCAGTGAGCTACCCTCCACCGAGGTATAACTACATCTATGGAGAACCGGGAGAAGCACCTATACGAGTCACGGTAGTGGGAGACATTCCACCAGTCAGCATGCCCCCTCCAGTGAGTGTTTACCCTCCACCGGTAAGCCACCCCTCACCACCAGTTTTTCACCATCAGCAACATCAGACTTTTTACCCTCCTCACGTGGGTCATACTCCTCGACCTACTGTACCACCTTCACCCCGTTTTGACCATCAACAAGGCTTTGGTTACCCACCCTACGGTTTCCACCAACACCAGTACCAGCAGCAAGGGATACCTTTTGGATACCCTCCGGTTTATCCACAAGCCCCACCAGTTAGACCGGAACTTGAGCAAGCCCCACCGATTGATTGGTATACGAGGTTGAGAAGAAACAGAGTTCCAGATTTCTATGGGAATGTGGAACATTCCAAGGCCGAAGAATGGTTTTCGAAAAGGCTTGCGGGAATATACATGTTCCCGAATCTGAGATGGCCCAGTTGGCGGTTAGTTTCCTTTTGGGCGCAGCTGAAGCTTGGATCGACGCCATACAGAGCAGTAATGGGAAGGTAACAGATTGGGAAGGCTTCAAGGTGATGTTTTATAACGAGTATTTTCCAGAAACGGTGCAGGCCGACATGGCGAATCAGTTTTTGAAACTTAAGCAGGGTAACTATATGACAGTGTCTCAGTACACCAACAAGTTTAACGAGTTGGGAAGATTCTACCCACGAGTTGATGAAGGTTGAAGAAAGAAAGATGGCCCTTTACAAGGAAGGCCTATCTATCAGATACAGTCCGGTATGTTGGGTTTCACAGCTAAGAATATGGCTGAGTTGTTGAATAAGGCCTTAGAGGTGGAGACATTCAGAAAGAAAGCTACAGTTGTCATTGGGAACAAGAGGAGCTTTGGAACGAGCCAAGGCAGTAACAGGGGAGCACCGCAACGAGAATTTGAAGAAGACAACAGCCCCTGCAGCGAGTAAACCTCCAACCGGGGTACCACTTTGCCCTAAGTGCAATAGGAATCACTCGGGTGAGTGCCGAGTTCATACAAACGGCTGTTATCTTTGTGGAGAGACGGGACATTTTGCTAAGAATTGTCCGACAAAGGGTCCTACAAGTAATCAGAGGCAAGGAAATGGTAAAGGCGGCCCAAGTCGCCCAGTTCGAGTGTTTGCAGTGGATGCAGAGATGACGGAACCAGACGATAACGTTATATCAGGTACCTTTATTGTTTATTGTAATTTATTAGAGTACTTTATAGCACGATTTAAATCATGTTGTATTGTATTTAAATAAATGAATTCACATCCTAGGTACAATAATGTTAGACAACTTAGTGGTCACGGCATTGTTTGATACGGGAGCGTCTAATACTTTTGTGTCAACTAAGATAGCTAAGAAGCTTAACTTACCAACGGAACCTTTAAGGAACACCTTGGAGATAACAACACCATTAGGGAAAGTGACTAAGGTAACCAAGTTGATGCCGCAAGTAGATGTTCGAGTTGGAACGTATCGTTGCAAGAGTGACTTTACGGTTTTGGACTTTTCGGATTTTGACGTAATTCTTGGAATAGATTGGCTATCCGAGAATTTTGTCCATTTGGATTGTAGAGAAAAGAGAGTAACTTTTAAGATACCCGGGAAATCAGATAAGACTTATCAGGGTAACGTTTACAAGCCTAGTAAGAAGCGTCACCCTATAATTTCAGCGGTTAAGGCTATAAGAGCTTGTCAGAAAGGTTGTGAAGGCTACTTGTTGTACGCAGTGGATGTGGAACAAGTGAAGCCTAAGTTAGAGGAAACTCCTGTAGTGAGAGAGTACCCTGAGGTATTTCCAGAAGAGTTACCGGGAAACATGCCGAATAGAGAGATTGAATTTGAGATTAAGTTGATACCCGGAGCGGCGCCAGTTGCAAAGGCACCCTATAGGATGGCACCGGCTGAATTGAAAGAGTTGAAAGCTCAACTTAAGGATATGCTCGAGAGGAATATAATTCAGCCTAGTACTTCGCCTTGGGGAGCCCCAGTGTTGTTTGTCAAGAAGAAAGATGGTAGCATGAGGATGTGCATAGATTACAGAGCGTTGAACAATCTTACCATTAAGAATAAGTACCCTTTGCCAAGGATTGATGATTTGTTTAACCAGTTGCAAGGCAAGAGAGTGTTTTCTAAGATTGATCTTAGGTCGGGGTACCACCAGTTAAAGATCAAGGTAGCAGATATACCGAAGACGGCTTTTAGTACGAGGTATGGACATTATGAGTTCTTAGTCATGCCTTTTGGACTCACTAATGCCCCATCTGCATTTATGGATTTAATGCAGCGTGTTTTCATGCCATACTTGGATAAGTTTGTGATAGTGTTCATAGATGATATCCTAGTGTACTCTAAGGATGAGAAAGAACATGAAGAACACTTAAGGATAGTGTTGGATACTTTGAAGAAGAATCGGTTGTATGCTAAGTTCTCAAAGTGTGACTTTTGGTTAGATCAAGTGAGTTTCTTGGGTCATGTCATTTCTGGAGATGGCATTAAGGTTGATCCCGCAAAGATTGAAGCAGTTGAGAAGTGGTCCAGACCGACTACCGTTTCAGAGGTTAGAAGTTTTCTCGGTTTGGCTGGCTACTATAGGAAGTTTGTACAAGACTTCTCAAAGATAGCTACACCACTTACCCGGCTCACTCAGAAGGATGTGAAGTTCGAGTGGACCAGTGAGTGTGAAGAGGCTTTTGAAACGTTGAAGAAGAAGTTGACTACAGCCCCAGTTTTGGCAGTTCCGGAGATCTTTGATAATTATGACGTTTACACGGATGCTTCGGGACAAGGTTTAGGTTGTGTGTTGATGCAGGGAGGGAAGGTAATTGCTTATGCATCCAGACAGTTGAAGGTGCATGAGAAGAATTACCCAACCCACGACTTGGAGTTAGCAGCAGCTGTGTTTGCCTTGAAGATTTGGAGGCACTATTATTTGTATGGAGTTAAGGCCGGGATCTTCACCGATCACAAGAGCTTGAAGTATTTCTTTACCCAAGAGAATATGAACATGAGACAAATGAGATGGCTGGAGTTCGTAAAGGATTATGACTTGGAGATTCAGTATCATCCGGGTAAAGCGAATGTGGTAGCGGATGCTTTGAGCAGAAAACCAGTGTTTGCGGTTTCAAGTGTTGAAGAAATGGCAGAAAGATTAGATGGGCTGAGAATCCGAAGCTTTGATCAGATTGAAGACCGGCAGTTTGTGGCACCGTTGTTAGCAAGGTCTGAGTTGATGGATGACATTCGGGAAAAGCAAGATGAAGACCCCAGTTTTGGTTGACTTGAAGCGAGTTGCAAAGGAAAAGCCTACGGTTGGATATGTGTTAGATAAGAATGGAAACCTTTGGTACCGGGATCGTTTGTGTGTGCCTAATGTTGGTGATTTAAGACAGAGAGTCATGGAAGAGGCACATAGGATCGCTTTTGAAGTTCATCCGGGAGCTACTAAAATGTACAGAGACTTGAAGGAAAGGTTTTGGTGGCCCTCGATGAAACTGGAGATAGCCAAGTTCGTTGCAGAGTGTGATACTTGCCAGAAGGTTAAAGCAAAACATAGAAGGCCAGGAGGAATGCTTAAGCCATTGGATATCCCGGAATGGAAATGGGATATGATCACTATGGACTTCATCACCGGTTTACCTAAGACGAGAGGCGGTAATGATGCGATTTGGGTGATTGTGGATAGATTGACCAAATCCGCTCATTTCTTACCATATAAGGTCGATATGCCCTTGAAGAAAATGACGACACTATACTTGGATAATATAGTGAAGTTACACGGAGTACCTACCTCGATAGTTTCGGATCGTGATTCGAGGTTCGTCAGTCGGTTTTGGAAAATTTTACAAGCAGCTTTCGGAACCAAATTGGATTTGAGTATGGCCTTTCATCCTCAGACAGATGGACAATCTGAGAGAACAATCCAAACACTTGAAGATATGTTGAGAGCTTGTGTTTTGGAAGTAGGCGGATCATGGGATGATTACCTACCAGTAGCGGAGTTTGCTTACAACAACAGTTATCATGCAAGTATTGGCATGCCACCGTTTGAAGCATTGTATGGAAGAAGATGTAGAACGCCGTTGTTTTGGGATGAAGTCGGGGAAAGACAAATCACCGGGCCGGAATTGGTTGAGCAAGCTAAAGAAAGGGTTCAGTTGGTCAAGAAGAATCTGAAGGCGGCTCAAGATAGACAGAAGAGTTGGGTAGATGTTAGAAGGAGACCTCTTGAGTTTGAGGTTGGTGAAAGAGTTTACCTACGAGCTTCACCAATGAAGGGAGTGAAACGCTTTGGTCAAAAGGGAAAGCTAAGCCCTAGGTACGTTGGACATTTTGAGATTTTGGAAAAGGTTGGATCGTTGGCATATAAGCTTAATTACCAGAATCCATGTCAAGAGTCCACAACGTGTTTCATGTCTCGATGTTGAAGAAGTGTTTGACCAAGACGGATATTGAGACTACTGTTGATCCGGAGGTTCTCCAGGATAATCTTTCGTACGATGAGACACCGATCAGAATTTTGGACCGGAAAGAAAAGATGATTAAGAGACGGTTGATTCCTTTGGTTCTGGTGCAATGGAGCAATCATTCACCGGATGAAGCTACTTAGGAGGTTGAGGACGATATGATCAGCGAGTTTCCAGATTTTATGGACTTACCAGGTATATTCTAATTTTCGAGGATGAAACTCCTTTAAGGGGGGAAGAATGTAATATTCCGATTTTCGGGAAAGGGCAGTCGTGTCATTTTGCAAAAACGAAATATTGGGTTCGGTTCCTTTTATTAGGAGTTTAATAATTGGGTATATATTTTCGAGGTATATATATAAATATTTAAGGAAGAAAATCTAATTTAATAAGGGTGATTAAGGAAAATCAGTGCAATTAGGTAATATTGGGATTTTTCCTATTTAAGGAAAATCAACCTAATAAGCCCCTTAAAGTTTTAATCAGATTTTTCCACCTCCAAACTTGTCTTCTGCGTGTGTGAGCAAGGGAATAGGGCTGAGAGAATTTTCATCAGTTGTTAATTAAATCCTTGACGGTTTTCAGATCAGAGTCGAGCACCGGAATCGTTGTGAAGAGAGCAACGTTGTGACTTCAAAAAGTTGAAGCTTTGATAAGGTATGATTAAGCCCTAGCTTTTTTCTTCTTTGAGTTTGAAGGATTCAAACTCATCAATTCGTAGTTCTTATCGTTTAGAAGCGTGTGATCGAATCTAATCTAAGTTTGGATTTATCACATGTTTTCCTGCAGAAAATGATCAGTTTTTGCTGCTGTTTTCTGTGGTTTGGAGTTGGAATTTGCTGCTTAAAAGGTAAGAGGCTCTTCATACAATTCCAATTATTGTTATTGAGGTTTAGATCAAGATTTATGATGCGTAGATGCAAGAAGGTTGTGCTTTTTCGTTGATCAAAGGATCATATATGTTAAATATGTTTTCTACGTGTTCCTGTGCTGAAAACGAGGTTAATTAGGTTAGAAACGATTCAGAAATCGAGTTGTGAAGATTTTAGAGTTTTGGAGAAAACCTAGTCGGACGGGCGTTGTCTCGGATTTTATCAATGGAAAATAACAAGTAATAAATTTATAAATCCGGTATTCCCCAAGTGTAGGGATCGTAGTACAGCGATTAATACCGGAGTGGATCTCAGGGAATCGGGGTATCTAGTTCATTAATTTTCCTAAGATTGATACTATTATTATTAAACCTAATATAATAGAACGAAAAGATAAACTGGACAGAGGATTGTCAGTCCAAAGCCAGGAAAGATAAAATCGAAAACGAAATCTAAACTATAAACTATAAAACAAACGGTAAACAAGAAGATGATCATGGTGATTAAACAATGAACAAACAAATATTCCTCCAATCCCGCAACCCTTAATTTCCTCTCTAAAGTTGTCTCGTGATGATTTAATTAAAGATGTGGTTCACCTCTCATAAGTATGAATTCTTACTCTCGTAGATAATTCGCCTATCAATCTCTCATCTCTCGGTATATAAGATTGACGCTATCAAAACAAGGTGTAAGATCTATCAATCTAGCAACCTAGAAATTCAACCTATCAACTCTCGTTATGTCAAGGTTAAAAATCTCATCTTTCCTATGGTGATCTAAGGTTTACACCGACTCTCGTCATACGGTAAACATCAACAACAATTCATCTTTCGATATTGATTGCATAACACATAAGCATAGAAAAGATACAACTTTAATCAAATTCACAAAACAAATCTAGATTGAAAATAAAGAACCTGCTGAAACGGATTCACATGGTTTGAACAATTGCTCAGCCTCCAAGCATTCAGCACAACAAAAGCAAAACGAAAAAGAAACGAAGAAAAACAACAAGAAAAGTTGCAACCCCAGCCTCCCCTAAGGGGGCTGGGGAAGCCTAGGGTTTTCTCCTAATGATTGTGTATCAATAGGTCTCAATAATGTATGATTAAGGTTGGAATACGCGCTGCTATTTATAGAAAAGTAAGTCGGTTTTCAGCATGTCGGCCGTGGACGCCCGTCCGGAATTGTGGACGCCCGTCCAGATGCCTTGGACTTGCTTCAGACGCTCGTCCGCTCAACGTCCAAACTCTCTGAATCAATTTTCTTCCCTGGACGCCAGTTCACTTTGATGGACGCCCGTCCACTCTGGACGGAGCTTGGACGCCAGTTCAGCTGGATCAAAAATCGATCTTCTCATCTTTATCTCTTCGATTTCATCTTTATCTCTTCTCCTCTTCATTAATCCGATTGTTAACCTCTTTTAATCCTCTTTTTGGTCAAAATTGTGTATCTACAATACATCAAACACATGGCAAAATGTAGTATCTTCCAAATCAATATAAAACCATCAATTTTACACATAAATCATACAATTTCGCAACTAACCCATTAAAAACATCACTTGCTCAATACTTCAATATAAAGCTCGATTTCTATGAAAAACATCTAGATATGGGGGAAATTGACATAAAATATATCCTTATAAAACGTACAAAATCACCCTTAACAGGCGTCTGCACTAGGCAGACGGGCGTCTGAGACCTTAGTAACTCGGACGGGCGTCTGCATTAGGCAGACGGGCGTTTGAGGTCAGATTTTTGATTCAGGATGTAACTGTTTTTGATGGACGGGTGTCCGAGGTTAGTGGACGGGCGTCTGATTACGGACGGTCGTCCATAAGGTTTCAAACGGGCGTTTGGCCTGTTTTATCTTGTTTTCACTACTCTAGCATTTTAGCTTGGTTTTTGGCCTCATAATTGTGTTTTCATTGTTTTAAACCCTTAATCGTGATATGTTAACATTAATGAAATATGAACAATCTTCGATTGAACTTCCGATTCGTTCAGTTAAAACACCGAATGTACTCTTAAAGGGAGTTGAAGTTCGGATCCGTCGGAAGGGCATGAAAAGGCTTGTGCTTTGATGAACTAGGGTTCATCAATGTCTGTGTAATTGATAGGATGTGATGTCTAGTTGTCTAAGTGAGGGAGTAGAGTTGTTAAGGTGAGTTTTATTCTGAAAACATTTAGGCGCTTAGTTAATTCACATTAATAATTACATACGTGTAGATAAAAGCTAAAACGTCATTAATTCTCGGTTAGACACTATTCCATATCGGCGATGTGATACGTTCATAAAAGGTGAACAACGCTACTGGCCTTAAACGGCTGAAGGGTAGTGGAGGAAATTCATCGGATGTATACGCATACCGGGGAGACCCCGGAGCTAATCGGTGCTAATCACCGTTATTTGGCAAGTATATCTTCAGGCTAATGAACGCCATGCACAGTGTCCTTGAGTAATGATGTAACGGAGATAAGCTAAGCTAGAAACGTGTAGTCATGACGTGTTGATGGACACGAAGTGAACCCTAAATTAAGTCGGTCTCACTAAGATAATATCTTTAATAATAACCTTAATTGAATCGTAGCTTCTACTTCTTACTTTGTACAAATTTACTTATCTCAAATGCATGTTTATTTATGTGTTTGGGGGAGAGAAGACGAACAGGTTAGTGAAGATTTCGAGGAGGACTTTGATGACGACGTTTGAGGACGCCGGAGTTGAAGACCTTGTTTATTATTCTTTTATTTACGTTTATTTTCCCAGTTCTGGATTATTGTTGGAACTTGTAGTTTCCTTTTAGTTTTGAGATTCGTACTTTTGGATTCGGTTGGTTTCCGATGTAATAAGTATTACATTCTATTCTATCTTTAGTACTTCTATTCTTGGTCATTTGAAAAAAATTACCCGAGTCTTTTTAGCTCCCGTTTGCTTTAATTTGATACGACTTAGTAGAGGCTTACGTGTAATATTATTTATTTAATATTATGCGTGCCGAACGTTTCGATTTCCGGATAAGGACTCGGTGTCCGGGAACGGGGCGTTACAGTTGCAAAGCCCCTTGTACGTAACTTTCGAAAAGAGGATTCTCGGGAAAGCTAAAAGGAAGACTCATCCCCGCAACAAGATCCGTGGTCAGATCTCTACAATTATCACGAGTGTAAATAAAAACTGGAGAAGTGTTACCTCCGCTGGAGCTCGGCATGTTTAGCTGGGATTGAGATGCATTGTCTTCCAATTTTTCTGGGTGTTTACGCATTATGTGAGTCCACATCGATCCGTAACTACCACCCGTAGTAAATGCGTATTTATTTCCACAGAATTTGCACACCCCGTAGAAAAACTTTATGGGGTTAGATAATCCTAATGCATCAGTCCGAGGAACCTTTGTGAAAAATTCCGTAAAAAAATTCGATTTTAACTTTTTTGCTCCTTCTGGGGTACTTTCATCACCCGCTAAATCGACTGATTCGGGAGTAGGACCTGCACGAGCACGACGTGGTGTTATTACAGTCCCACGACTCCCACCACGTCCTTGTCTAGGACGGACATTAGTCGGAAATACATCATCATCATCAACGTCAGCTTCATCATTACGAGGCTCATTATCTTCAACTTCGTTAAGGTTGATGTTAAAATTTTCAGTTTGAGACATTATATCATTGTAATGACTATCAAAATCATGAGGATTGAAATTTAAAGGTGTCTCGAATTGAGGAATCGAAATGTGACTACCGGTGACGGAGTTTGTAAAATGTTGTACCACGGGGTCTATAGCCGACATCATCCGATTCCGGCTCAACCGTGTCAACATGGAAAGTAACATTTCTATGGCCTTGTGATGGTGATTCACCCTTTCTTGACATTTTACAAAATTTAAATAAAATTTAACGGTTATAAAAAAAGTTGAAAAAAACAAACCAATTTTACTTATAACTTAACTGAATTGAAGTAAACGATTAAATCAGCACAACTTCAAATATCGGTCTAAAAAGTAAATTTGATTGTTGTTAAAGCTCTGTTGTTTGGTCTTCGCATGCGCACTTATGTTCAGGCTGTGGATATCGAATCGGATTCTCTTTATGTGTACCGTATGGTGTCTGGAGCTAATGATGGGGGATGGCCTATGTGCCTCTCCGTCACTCAGATTTGTGCTATCCTTAGACGGCTGCCTTATACTATTTCTCACGTCTATAGGGAGTGCAACAGGGTCGCTGACGCCCTAGCAGCGTTGGAAGGGGATGATAACATTTTTATTCGCCGGAGGGATGTCCCACCCCAAATTTTGAATTTAATCCATGATGATTTACATGGCCCAGCTCATATCCGATACATCACTGATAATCCGGGAAGCACTCTTCACTTGTGAAGGGTGCAAACCAGGTCGTTTAGTTCTTTTCTCCTTCCTTTTTATGTACCCTATTTCGTACCCACATACTGTGTATCACACTTTGTGCAGATCGATGAAGCTCACTCAGGATTATAGCCATGCAGTTTTCCTGACGTTTACTCATGGACATGACGCACACAATCGTGCCTACCTTTGGACGCACCCCTACCGCATTGCTAGGCGTGCAATCCAGGTGTCTTTGTTGCTTTTCCTGTCAAACGATGTGCTCATATTTTTTCTAGTATTTGATCTACCCCTTTATTTTCTTGGCATAGCTTCTGGCATGGGTGTAGCAGCTCACTTTATGGACCGGTCATGTCGAAATTTCACCAGGAAGGACCACACTTCTCAGATGATCATGCAAGTTCAGAGGAGGGTGCGAAGCGACCTTCGACTTTATCTCCTGCGATCGTATACACAAGGCAGACGGCAAAGTTACCACATTTATTCTACTTTGACTTCCACTGATGTAATTACTTATGGGGCAGGGAATTTATTGGGAGTGCATAGAGCGAGTACTCTTCCCTATGTGATGGATTTTCCTACTCTGGGTTTGCCACACATAGGGTTTAAGGAGGCCATGCTATGCACTCTATCACGTTAACTTGGGGCGGGCCAGGATATGGCAATGAACCTTGTAGCACTTTATTTGGTTTATCAATAAAAATAAAGTTGTTTAAAAAAAAAAAATTGGAACAATTTTTGAATAAAATACAAACCAAATTTATTTATAACTAAAACCGTATTGAAGTAACGATTAAATTAGAACAACTTAAAAAATCGGTATCGTAAAGTAAATTTGATTGTTGTTTTTAACAACTAAACAAACTTGATTACAAACAAAGAAATGAGTTTGAGATTAGAGAAGTAGAAATGTAGAATTGAGAGGAAAGTCGGTGTACGTGAAATTGGAAAATGAATGGTATATTTATAGGATTTTTTGAAATGGTTGGAAAATTAAAAAAAAAATTAAAAAAAATAAAAATAAATAAGTGGCTGTTAATAGCCATTGGAGCCGGTCTGGTTCCGGTTGAACCGCCGGTTGTCGGTCCCGTTCCGGTTAGTTGAATACATGAACCGTCCTAAAACCGGTGAACCGCCGAGCCACCGAACCGTCGGTCCGGCTCGCCGGATCTGGTTTTTTTTGCCACCCCTAGATGGAGTATATGTTACAACTAAGTTACTCGTTTGCCTTCTTATGATAATCTGATAACTTTTAATCTACTTGAATGTAAAATAATAATAAAAACAATTGAATACGGAACAAGAGGAACATAACATATATTTTATTCATGTACCGCAAACAAATTGAAACAAAATGCAGAAACAATGTAAATGCAAAAACAATTTGACAGAGGCTCATAGAACGTCGTCTTTAAGATTTTAATTTCCCGATCATGTGTCCACGTTAATGGTATAAGTCTCCAAAGATACAACAGTCAGTATATTCTTGAGTTGTAGCACTTGAATGCAGAGAAGCAGTCGAACTGATTAGGCCCTGTTATCTCTGAACTTATGAAATGCATGCAGGAAATGTGTTTGGCAAAGTTTTATATGGAATATTTTTCATGTATGTTTTCATTCAGTGATGAGGAATATTTATAGCCTGAGTATTGTTCTTTTTGAAGAGAAACATCCATTCGATCATAAGGAATCTTCGAAGGAGAGAGTTATGTTCAATTCGAACAGATGCAACTTTAATAGAAAGGAAAAAACTGTTCAAATTCTGTTGCAATGATTTATGTTTGAACCGAGGCATTGATCCATTTTCGGACTGTTGTTTTCATTCGGATTTAACATGTTGAGCTGGTCTAAAAATATTATATATTGTCCCAGCCAAGGCACATGCCACAAGCCTGAGCCGGACGGGTGGCAAGGGCGGCGCGCGCGTGTATTTCTAAACCAATGAGGATCTACGTCCTCCTCCTCCACAAAATTCACTTGCCCCTAGGGCTTGCCTCTTAGCGAAATACTTCCACTTATATAGTGTGGTCACTTGCATTCAACTTCCTATGTGGGACATGATGCGTCGTGGATGTGCAATCACGAACTACTAGCAATAGTACTAGGTCTATCATAGTGTAGTGAACGGCGTAGCAAGGGTGTCGAATCCACAAAGATTCGTAAAAATGCCAATAAACCAAAATCAAGAACAACAAGGGCGGTCAACGACCAACAACGGTGCAAAGAAGTTGATAGTGGTAGCAATCAATCACAAGATCAATTAAACATCAATCCAAAACAACGAGTTTTAATGTATTAGTTCCTAATTATGAGTTGTTATCTATTCCCCCCAATCTATGCATTGATTTACCATGTGGTGAATTTTAGATCTTTACCAGCTACGGGTGCTATCCCCTAATATTACGCTACTTCCATAGGACGGACAGTAGGTGACTATGTGCAATTAACCTCCTTCATTGGTTGTATTAATTCACATTAAATAAGATCTTGGAATAGCCGGCTCAAGATCGAGGACCTCCCTAAAAAGCTATCATGGATTGACTAGCACGTTCCTAAGGATCGACCAAGACCATGTCCTAACTAGCACTTCACCTTGTAAGTCCTTCATGCTAATTTACGATGACATTAAAACAGTTGATCAGGTTATTAACATGTAAATTAAATTTGTCAATCAGACATAGCTGGCGCCGATTATCATGTACTAGGATTTACTAGGTTTTCAAATCTAGCGATACACACCGTCGCAGATCTGAAGAGCGCAACCACTATTTCATGATTTATGCACCAACGAATCAGATCTATACATAAATAGGGTAAATAAACTAACAACTACATAATTAAAACTAAATTAAACAATCAAAGCATACTAATCACACAAGAACAACGACATATCAACATCTAAGAAATGATAGAAAATCATATCTTCGAAGACGAGCGTAGATCCTCCGCAGATCTCTCCCTAAGAGGAGAATCCGTCGGATCTGTGACTAGAACCCATAAAATAAATAAAAAGAAAGAAAATACTTTTATTGCATAGTGTAATTGTCTTGAGAAACTTGTACATTGAAAGCTGAGGCTGGTGCCTCTTATTTATAGCTGAATAAACCGACTTAACTAGCCTAAAAACTACCCCTCCAAGAAAACGTGTTTCCCAAGGCTTTCGAATCCTTATCAATGGCGGCCGCCGTCTTGGCAAATGCGGGGGTATTTTCATACTTTTCTGCTGTGCCGACTTAACTGAAGGTTCTGGAATACCCAAGGCCCGATTCTTCTATCTAGTCTGATCCATAATCTGTCCAAACACTATCCCAAATCTAGTAACCTGAAAATAATCCAATAACGCACGAAATAATATCGAATTGGGGGATATAAACTCTAAATGCAAAATACTCGACACATGAACCCGACATGTGACATCAAATACAAATGGTTCATAGAATCGGTGAAAAACAACTACTTTTAGCTTAGAATGAGCAAAATTTTGATGTCGTAAGGTGTATCATTTTAAGCGTCATCAGGACAAAGGAAACACAATTCCATTACAACACCCACATAAATCATTTTACCTTTAGGCATTGATTTCTCGATAATCCGATATCGGAATCGAGTGATTCAAAAGCCAAACATCAACTACTATCTTACTATTTTCCAAATATGTTCTTATCACCCAGAAATTCAATCCGTAATTCAATCAAAACTGAGCATGAAACGTACTGTTCATCACTTGTATAAAAGCTCTCATTAAGCTAAAAACTCATACAATCCCTCACATGAATGAAAATTAATGCATATTCTATGAAAACTATATAGATATAACAAACATATCTCTATTGAATTGGACCTGCCATTAAAGGAACCAAGGCCTCAATGATCTCATACTGCTGGCTCAATCCACCTGGGGTTTCTTGCATTGATCCTTCCTTATTAGAGTACCATCGGACATACTCGGCTAAGAAATGAACTAGGTCTTGAACTGCTCAAGATTTGGTGCATGCTTAGACAATGATACCTACACAATAGACCCCTGGACATTCTCGAAGTTCTCATGGTTGTGTCCTTTTTGGCCCTGGACAACCTTGGTTTAGAAAGTGTTTTAAAGAGTTTCAGCCTCAAAATTCTCATAAAAACGGTCCTACTTACACTTATATAGTCGACCTCCTATAAAGAGTACTTTGCAATACCCCACTTGGATCAACCAATATATATGAATCATTAAAAGCTTATGCTTAACCTAAACCTTCAATAAACGACACTTTTGTTCTAACAAAATGGGTAACTGCTAACTATCCCTCATAACTTAGTCTTCCCTTTTGAACCATGATCATAGGATCTCCATTCAGCATGGTTGGGTTACAATTATAGAGGAATATGCATAATAGGCTCCAGTCCCATCTCATTTGTCAACATCCACAAGATTCTTATTTGATTTTATGTAATCAATGGAAATCACGCTATTAGAGATCAATTGTTTGACGGTATATGTCTGCGACGTATATGTCGAGACTTACCATTATACATACAACTTTGTGTGCATTCTATAGCAGACATACTATCACAATTAACACTTTCAGGAGAAATTGGCTTTGGCCAACATGGAATATCCTTTGAGAAATTTTGAAACAATGCTGCTTCTTCTCCACCTTTATCCAATGTTATATACTCATATTCCATAATGGATTGAGCTATGCATGTTTGCTTTTAGGATTTCTAGGACACACCACCACCACCACCACCACCAATAGTGAATACATATCCACTAGTGGATTTAGAATCTTTGCAATCGGATATCTAGTTCACATCACAGTGTCTTTCCAATACTGGTGGATATCTTGTATATTGTAATCTGAGGTTTAATGTAAACTTTAAATACCTTAACATCCTATCAATGGCTATCGAATGATCCCTACTTGGATTACTAGTGAACCTATTTAATTTATTCAGCGCACAAGCCAAGTTTGGTCTAGTACAATTTGTTATATACATTAGATTTCCAATCCCATGTAAGTATTTCAATTCCTCACATGTTCACCTATATTTTTAACCAAGTGTTTACTTAAGTCTATTGGTGTTTTCATAGGATTTATGTCAAAATCATTGAATCCTTTCATAACAGACTCTACATAGTGAGCCTATGAATACATTAGCCCATCAGGTGTTTTTGAGATTTAAATCCCAAGTATAACATCATCAACTCCCATATCCTTCATCTCGATGTTTTAGTCAACATTCTTTTATTTTTCATGATATATGATGATCACTACCCATGATTAGCATGTCATCTACATAAAACACATCATCACGTAGGCCTGAGGTGTTGTCTTGATGTAAACACACTTATCACATTCATTGATGCTAAATCCATTTTCCATCATTGTCTGGTCAAACTTCAAGTGCCACTGTTTTGGTGCTTGTTTAAGGCCATACAATGATTTCACAAGTTTGCACACCTTCTCTTCTTGACCAGGAACTACAAATCCTTCAGGGTTGTTTCATGTAAATTTCTTCTTCCAACTCACCATTCAAGAAAGTTGTTTTCACATACATTTGATAGATTTCCAAATTAAAATTTGTATAGACGCAATTCTCGTAATGTGTGAGTAGGTATCAAATAAATCTTTGCCATCTTTTTGTCTGTGTCCTTTGGCTACTAACCTGGCCTTTTTTAATCAATAGATCCATCAATTTTCAACTTCTGCTTGAAAATCCACTTACACCAAGTGGTTGGGTGGAAGATCAACTAACTCCTAAGTGTGATTTTGCAAGATGGACTGAATATCACTGTTAATAGCCTTTTCCGAATGGATATTCTGAGTGGACATAGCCTCAACATATGTCCTTAGATCACCTTCTACTATATAGGCAAGAAAATCCGGACCAAAAGACGTTGATGTCCTTGTCCTCTTACTTCTGCGAAGTTCCTCCGTTTCCTTATAATCATTTGAAGAGTCATTCGTTATCGCATCAGAAGTTCTTTTATTCAAACTTGAACCTTCTTTCTCTTTGGTTTTGCAAGGAAATATCTCCCCGATAAATACAACATTTCTTGATTCAATAATTGTATTTTCATAAACATCAAGAATGTCTGATTTATGAACTGGAAACCGATAGACATTACTGTTATTGGTGTACCTAATAATGATGCAGTCAATTGTTTTAGGCCATGTTTTCACTTGTTTAGGTTTGGGTATTTCTACGTTTTCTAAACACTCCCACACTTTTAGAATTTTGTAGTTAGGCTTGTGACCCTTCCACAATTCATAAGGTGTCTCGTCCTTTTTCATGGATGGTATTTGATTAAGAATGAAGTTAGCCGAGAAGATCGCCTCCCCCAAGAGTTCTGGGTTAAACCCAAACTAATCAACATAACATTCATCATTTCCTTAAGTGTTGTGTTTTTTCGTTCAGCAGCACTATTGGATTAAGGTGAATATGGTGTAGTTGTTTGATGAATAATTTCGGATTTTGAACAAAATTCATCAAAATGTGCATCATATTCTTTACCTCTTTCGTTTGCTAATTTGATTCTCAACTTCATTCTTGTAATGCTTAAAAGCGTCAAGAGCCTCATATTTACTACGCAACATTATCTTGTTCTATCATCGATAAGTGAAACAAAATACTTTTAACCGCCTCTAGTTTGTACAAACTTTAAATCAAAAAGATTTGTATGAATTTGTTAGGAACATTTTATAGTTTTCATGATGGCCATGCTAGATGTTATACCAAGCCTGAAATAACTTACAAATATAATGTATAGGTTTTATTTAAATGTCTGACAACTGTATAAGTTAGGAATCAGTCAGACAAGCACTATACTAGTCTAATAGGCAAGCTCAGTGAAGACAGAAGACCAGCTGAGTAAGAAGGCTGAGGATTCAGACTCAGTGAAGTGAAGATTTATGGACCGACTTACAACCAAGGAAGTCTGTGATGACCTTAGGTAAGTCAAAGATTATTGAAGTGATAAATCAAATTTTTTCTTAAATATGGTGTACACTAATCTCACCCAAAATAAGGATCAGTAAAGTAAATCTATATCGGCTGATAAATGCCAACAGAGAAGCAACAGCAGAGTAGGAACAACCATCTAATCATGAATGTGAAAAATGTCATTCAACAGTCAAGCATATTATGAACAACACAATAAAGGAAGTGAAGTGATAAGTAAGCTGACTGAACATCAATAGTGAAGTAAAGCATTAGTCAACTGACTTATAGAACAACAACTAAGTCACTTAGCTAGAAAAGTGAATTATTCAAATTAGACACGTGAAGAATGTGAGGAATAAAGGCATTAATTACAGAATCAAACAAGGATGCATTTTATGATAAACGTTGAAGAGAAAATCCGGATCACTGAAATCATGGAGAACCAAATCAAGACAAATTAAGGATTATTTTCCACATTAATTAGCCAACGGACGGAAATTCAAAATCAAGGAGATTTGGCTATAAATAGAAGGCATTGACAGATAAGAACATCAACAAGTACATTCAAGAAATTCTAAGTGCAAAAAAACTCTGTCAAATTCACAAGCCTTCATTCTTAATCTTCAAAGTTACATCTAGAAGAGATCAAATTCAGAAAATAGAGCTTAATAATTATATAAAGTCTAAGTTTGATCGACCTTGTGAATTCTTGAATTCACATTCTCATCAAAGAACCTGTATCAAGCAATTGAATCAGAATCTCTGAGAAGAATTGCAAGACTTGTGCTACTGAAGGATCTGTTCCCAAGGAGTAGTGAAAAAAGTCTCAATCACTGAAGCATTAGTTGCCAATGAGTGATAGTCTGCAGATTGTGAAGCTTTTGTAGATGAGGACAATCAACTATTGTATTGTTGAAAAGACAATAGTGAATTCCTCTAATCATCACAGGAGAAAAGTAGATTAAGGGATTACACCACCCTTGAACCGCTATAATTTTGTGTTCATTTAACTTCTACACTTACTTTCAGTCCTTACTTTTTGTTATTTAATTTGCTTGTGTGTGTGTTTACATTTACTTTGAAAAAACACTCTAAGAAGTGGTTTTCCGCTGCACAAAGCTTTTCATCAAGAAATTTTTTTAAACTCCTATTACATTCATTCACCCCCCTCTGACTCTAATCACACCATTCTCTGGGACCAACAAAATAAAATCCAAAGGTTCATTAACTACTTCAACACTTGGAAACTCTAATTTAGTCATTTTTGCTTCAATACACATGTGGCATTTTTTTATCATCAAATTGTAGTTTAGGCAATAAATCTAAGTTCATTAATGTATGAACATATTTATAATTTGCATGTCCTAATCTAAAATGCCATAAAGAAGATGACTTAAGCATAAGTAGAAGTCTAAGCATTGTCATTAGAAATATCAATAGAGTTTACAGACTTCGGCACCACAGCCTTAGGAATTACAGTCATGATGTTATGTTTAAACATTCCATCTAAACCATAGCCCCTACCAATAAATTGTCCATTCATACACAAAGTAAAATTTCTAGATACAAAAATCACCTTAAAACCATTGTTGACACGAAGAGAACCAGACACCAAGTTCTTATGGACGTCCGTGATATGCAACATGTTATTCAAAGTCAAGTGCTTCCCTAAAGTCATCTTTAACAGAACATTTCCTTGGCCTTTCACCTTTGAGGTTGCCGAAATGCCTATGAACAGTTGTTCACTATTCACATGTTTGTAATCAGGCAACATTGCCATAACATCACAAACATGGTGCGTAGCCCCAATGTCTACGAACCATTCACATGGATTTTAAATAGTGTTGCATTCAGACACCACTGCTGAATGGTTCATCTTACCGACCACATCAATCACGATCTCACCAGCATTGATTGTAAAATCCCACATCGGTAAAGTAAATTCCTGCTCACCCTCATATAAGTGTGAGACATAAATGTCTTGTCAACTCGGGTTAGCCCTTTTAGACCAAGTGAGGACGGCGGTTAAGCAATTGACCGGACCATTTATGACTCATTTAGTGCTACCAGGCCTGGGGTCTGGGGGCGTTAGAAAATGGTAACAGAGCCGAATGCCATACGGAACTAAGTGCCACACCGTGAGTGGTGAGGGCCGCCTCTTAGAATCCTATGATAGGTACGCACTGGGACAAGTCCACTAGGAAAAGTTTTGGCCGTCCTGATGAGGATGCCATCCCTTATATTCTGATGATGATCCCCCCATGTTCCCTAAGGAGACCAGTGGAGTGGCTAGAGGAACAACTGATGAAGCCACTGGTCAAGGATCTACTGATGGTGCAGAAGTTGAACCTACTGATGCTGGCAAGTCTGCTGAAGATCAACAAAATGCAGATTTGGATGAAGAAAGAGTTACTGATATCAGTGAACCTAGTGCCAGTTCAGAGGAATCAATTCAATATCAAGACTGGATTGACACTGAAGATGCCTTAGTCAAAACAGCCAATTATCTAAGGAGGATCACTGATATGGGGGAATTTCAAAAAGAAAACATGGACATATTACCTGATCAAGTTGTTGTGGCACAAATTGTACCAGAACAAAGAACTGAAGAGGAGGTACAAAGTTCTGCCGGGATACAAACAGCACTTGGACACAGGTTGGAACAGGAGGTACAGGCTGCTGAGTTACAAACAGCACCTGGACAATGGTTGGAACCAGATTTGGGTTTGGAGGAAACCCCTGCTGTTGTTACAGAAGCTGCTGTAGTGGAGCCTACTAGAGTCAAGACCACTGTAGGAAAGGATGGTCAACAGTCTGTTGATGAGGATAATCAACTGTTGAACTATGACTACAGTGATGAAGATTTTCAAGTGTCTGAGGAAGAAGTTGTTGCTGATGAACCTGCACAAGATCCATTAATGGAGGACATTCTTGGTGCTATGGTTGAGGAAGGACCTGCCCCTGCTGGGAGAGATATGAGTAGGGCAATGGTCATCAGCAGACAAAGGGCTCATTATAATGTAGAAGAGCCTGCTGAAGGAGCTGCTGGAGAAATGACTGGTAGTGTACAATAACATGTTGTGGAAGAGTTGAGGGCTGTCAGAAATGACATAACACAGTTAAGGACTCAACTTGACGGACAGGAACAAAGATTTGAAGAACTGATGAATCTAGTGGATAACAACAGACAGTCTACTGAAACAGTTGCTTCAAATTTCACATCTACTCAAAATGCTATTAATAATCTTATTCTAGATGTGAGGGGAATCAAGCAAGGAAATACACTGAAGGAAAAGTTTTTGAAAGACCAACTTGCATCTATCCATAAAAAATGTGATAAACTTGCTGAGCCACCTAAGCCTGCTGAGGCTGCTGGAACATCACAATCTGCTGGATTGGATCCTAAGCTTACTAAGAGGATCAATCTACTGGAGCAAACTTTGCAATCAAGGATTACTGCAGTTGATACAAGAACTGAAATTATGGAAGGACAACTGAGTAATCTGGTTATCACATAGGAGAGTGTTCATGGCCTGCTGTTCCATTTTGTTGATGATGTCACTAAGGGGGAAGAGGGCCAAACATCAGTAGCAAAAGAGGCTGCAAGGATTTTTGCTAAGAAAAAATGGGAGAATGACACTAATGCGTTCAGGGAACCTGCACCAGGCAGAATTCCACTTACTGATGATCTCCTTAAACAATACAAGAATGAGTACTACAATAGAAGGAAACCTTATCATGACAAGGGATTTCATGAAGGTTTGAACTCATTTTTGGGCCTAAAGTTTTGGGAAGCAAGAGTTAAAGCCTTGAGGGCAAGTTACAGAGGTGGAAGAGGTGGAAGAAGTGGTAGAGGTGAAAGGAGTTTGTTTATCACAAAAGCTAAGGACTCACTTAATGAATTCAAAGAAATTTACATGAAACTGGGATTCAGAGTCAATCAAATCAATCTCATCCTACCTAAAGCATGGAAGTGGTGGAAAGAAGTGAATTCCTACATTGACTTCACTCTGATTGAAAATGAATGGATGAGAGAGATGATAGAAGAGAAAAGAGCCTACCAAGAGCAAATGGAGAAGGCTAGACAAGATAAAGAAAGAAGACAGTAGATCAGCACACTTAATCTGTTTTATCTTTGCTGTATCTAGACTGTAATACTTTGATCAATTGCTTATAATGAGAAATGACTGGAATTTGCTCTGTTTTTGTTTTAATCTTTTTGCTTTGCTGTTAGGTGAGGGTACTGGCATCATCACCAAAAGGGGGAAATTGTTGGACTTATTTCTGAGTTTTAGTGATGAGTGCCGACTAACTTGTTATAGTGCAAAGGCAAAAAGATGTCTAGATCAAATGTATAGGTTTATTAGAGTTTGATCTTTGAATAGGTTTGATCAAACAAGCACTGTAATGGTCAGCTGATCTATATTAGCAGACTGGTCTATGTCAGTAGGGTAGATAGGTCAGTAGACTAATCAGGAACCTGCTGAAGACTGAAGGCTGAGGGCTCAAACTTAGTTAATGAAGGCTAAGGGATCAAACTTAGTAATTAAAGTCAAGGATATGGAATCAGAATTTAGGCAAGTCTGTGATGACCTAAACTGATTACATATATCTTGTGTACAAGGTCTAAGTTCCTTAAGTTGGATGGTGATTGGAACTTAGTTATTTGCAAAAAGGTGTAATCTAACTTCACAAATAAAAGTTAGATAAAATAAGTCTGCTGCATTGTGTTAAACACAACAAATTATAGTTCAGTAGACTGATAGGTATTTCAGCAGACTGATGAACCTGCTGATATACATACCTCGATTAATTCAAGATTACATTGGAAGATTACATGGATAAGGACAGCCAACTACCTTTGATTTATCAAACAAATCAATGGCTGAGATTAAAAAGACGTTGGGATGATTTTGGACTTTATCCAATGGTTACAAGTCAAAAGGGTGGACAGACTGCACTCTGTCAAAAAGGATTCTGACAGTGTCAGTCCTATAAATAGTGACAACAAGCAAGTCACATGGGACAAAACTAGGAACGGTCATATTTGAATTTCAAATACAAGTCACATCGACTCCTACCTATAAATAGAGGACTTCCAACTCAGAAAAAGATGATGAACTTTAAGAGAAAAATACAAGTGATAATTCTGAGCTGAAAAAGCACCCTGCTGAACTTACTGAGCTTAAGGCTACTGATCCAGAGAAAATCTTCAAGTGTATTTACGTATTCAAGCTACATCAAGTTTACACACTTGAAGACCGTAAGCCGCCGATTATTTCATCCTAATCAAGCTGCGCAACCGAACCATTTACTTGATTCATTCTTTATTTTACAAAGAACCTATCGAAGACAAGAAGCACTTTTTTGTGAAAGATCGTTGTTTGTGGTGGAGAGTGGTGAAGAGGCAATCCTACCCTTCAAGGACCGAGTGGAAGACTTTGGAGCAAACAATCCTACTGTTCTAAGTTTTCGGTTGTGAAGCCATAGTCATTGGTGAAGGACAAGCAACCTTAGGAATCTTTGTAACAACTACATCAAAGATCTCTAGTGAATTACCTCCAACATCACATGAGAAGAGTGGACTGACAGGATTACACCACCTGGAACCACTATAAAATCTGCCTACTTACTTTCTGCACTTACATTCTGCATTTAGTTTATTACACACATCATCCTACTGAATCTAGCAACTGAACTCACACACATACACTACTGAGTATCCAATACTTAGTATCATATTTAACAACAAGTAATAAGGCTTAATTTTTGATATAATTCCGCTGCATAAATTCAGTAAACTCAACTATCGGTAGACTACGTGTATCAGCAGGCTACTAAGGTATCGACGGACTGCGAGGTATCGCGGACTCTCGAAGTTGCTTTGAATTTGTTAACTCCAAAAGTTTTAAGTGTTAAGTTTATTCACCCCCCCTCTCTAAACTTAACCAAAGCCTTTTCAAGGGACCAACACTACCCAAGTGTGTCTTGAATAATCATCCACAACCACTAAGGTCTACTTCTTTCCTGTTACACTTGTTGGTTTTACTGGTCCAAATAGATCCATGTGCATCAGCTCCAAAACTCTTCTTGTTGATTGCTTTGTTTTTTACTTGAAGCTTGACTTTGTCTATTTACCTTGCTGACAGGCATCACATAGAGCATCCTTTTTGAATGTGATCTCGGGTAAACCAATCACCAGTTTCTTCTTCACCAACTGATTGATATCATCAAAGTTTAGATGATTCAACTTCTTATGCCATAGCCAATTAAGTTCTGACTTGGTATGCACAATCAGGCAAGTTTTTGGGACAGCAGTGGACCAATCCACAATATACATGTTTTGTTGCCTTCTTCCAGCCAACACAACTTGATCACCTCTTTCACTAATGACAATACATGTGTTTTTGTCAAAAGTGACCTTTTAACCCATGTCACAGAATTGTCCAGTGCACAGTAGGTTGTAGTCAGTCCTTCCACATATGCAAAATTCCTGATTGTTAATCCATTTCTCACAAGTGTACCATATCCTCTTGTGTATCATGGTGTGTTCTTGTTGCCAAAATTCACTCTTGGACCATCCTTTGCCACAAAGTTTGACAGACAGTGCTTATTCTTTGTCATATGTCTGGAACAACCACTGTCAAAGTACCAAACACCCTACAAAACAAAGTTAATGCATTTTAGGTACCCAAAACTGTTAGAGTCCATAGTGGTTAGTGGCAAGCATGACCCTTGGAAAATTTCCATAAGGTCTTCTTTGAAAGGTATCATACTTTGGTTCATACATGTATTCTACACATCCATAAGGTCTAACAATTGGTTGTGTAGGATTCACATATGCTTTCTAGCCTTTTGGTATATAGTGATGTTCGGAGTGATTTCTTTTGTTGAAAGCACTAGGATAACAATAGGTTTGCTGTCTGTTAGAAACAGTCTTGTAATATGGAGTCTGCTGAGGTGTTATATAAGTCCTCTGCTGATTCCATTGCTGAGGTTTTACCCTAGCAGTATGGTTATATCTGTTGTTTCTAGCAATGGGGGTAGGAATATTCCAATCATCATCAGTAGGGAACAGTCTACCTTTCTCCCTGAGATAAATATCCCTAGAATGATTGACATTTTTAGGTTTAGGATTCTTATCCTTGGAATATTTCTGATTTTTACCCGTTTGTGGTCCAGCAGACTTGGTAGCATGTATGTTATCAGCAGGTCTAGAAGGTACAGTAGTCCTATTTTTGGATTTATTCTTTTTGTTAGGTGATGTTGACCTTTTTGACTTCTGATTTTGCTTTCTTGAAGTCTTCTCAGTAGGCTTTACTGCCTCAGTAACCTTTTTGGGAGTTGGATCTTGTGCAGGCACAAACTTTGGACCAATTCTGGCACTAGGTTTAGTGACCTTATTGGATCCACTCTTATTAGATTGTTGAGTTCCAAATCCAAGACATGTTCTATCACCATAGGGCTTTCCAGATTTGAATGCAGTGGATGAACAAAATTGTTCAGCTGATTCAGCAGCTACTGAATGTACACCAGACTTATGTTGATTCTGTCCAACTTCTTTTTCCTTACCCTTGAGAACTCTTACTTCAGCCTTTAATCTTTCAACTTCTGATTGAAGAGCTTCTTTTTTTAGCCTTCACAATCTCATAACCAGATTGTATTAGCCTCAGTTGATTAAGGATGGCATCCAAAGTTTCTTCATTGTCAGAATTTTTAGGATTTGAACCACAAGTTGATTCACAATCACTTCCAGCAGGAGTGTTCATGGATACATAATTGTATACCTCCTCTGTTTCATCCATATTTGCCATTAATGCATAATCATCCATATCAGCAACAAGTGCAGTATCATCAGATTCATTTCCTTTTTCTGATTCTACTTCATATCCTGATTCATCTTCAGCAACCATAGCTTTCTTGCCAGATCTTCTTTGTTGGCTCTTGCTCTTCAGTAGGTCTGGACAATCAGGTCTAAAATGTCCAGGTTTCTTGCAGTTGAAGCAAAGATAATTAGGTTCCTTTTTCTGTTTAATTCAGGACAGTCAGGTTTGAAGTGTCCTGGTTTCTTGCAATGATAACACAAATAATCATTATCTTTCTTGGATTCTTCCTTCTTCTTTTCACTGAATTTCTTTGTGAAATTCCTTGGAGAACCTTTTCATGTTTTCATCATTCTGATTTTCTTGCTCAGTAGGGCAATTTGCTCTTGCATTTCATCCAGAAGATCATCTTGAGTTGGTGATGTTTCTTCTTGATGTGTAGCAGCCAATGCAGTAGTTTTTTGTTCTTCTTTTTCGGTCTCAGGTACAAGTTTCTTAGTGAATTCATATGCCTTGAGATCCAAAAATAATTTGAAGGTGTCTTATTCATGCAAACTCCTCATTTCTTCTATGGCAGTCACCTTCATCTCCCAAACTTCTTTTGCAGGTAATGCTTCCAAGATTTTTGAATTGATTTCTTCCTGTGAGTACTTCACACTCCGTAGAGTGAGCTTATCCATGATTGCATTGAATCTTGACTCCATTTGTTCAATAGTTTCATTTGGTTTCATTTTGAACTCCTGAAACTTCTTCTTTGCCACACTGATCTTATTCTTCTTGATAGCATCAGTTCCTTCACAAATAACTACAACTTATCCCAAAGTTCTTTTGCAGTCTTGCAATCTTTCACTTTCATGTACATATTGCTATCCAAGGTTCTGTATATGATGTCAATAGCAATATTGTTGAGGTTTGCTCTTTTTCTATCTTCAGCAGTCCATTCTCTTTTTGGCTTTGGAATGTACTGAGTTTCATTATCCATAGTTATGGCTTTTGTGATTTCCAGTGGTCCATCAGTCAGCACATCCATCATTTCATCATGTGTTGCAGCTAGTTAAGCCTGCATACGACGTTTATACTCATCAAAACGATCTAAAGAACACATCAACATTGTTCTAGCATACTGGTTGTTATCCATGATGCAAAGCTTTGAAAATCAGAAACTTGAAAAAGTTTTCAAAGTATTTTCACAAGCATAACAAGTAGGATCACTTCAGAACAGAAGCACTGCTCCGATACCAATTGTTGGTCCCTTGAAAAGGCTTTGGTTAAGTTTAGAGGGGGTGAATAAACTTAACACTTAAAACTTTTGGAGTTAACAAACTCAGCAACTTCAGCAGCTGCAACGATGCTCGATAGTCCGCCGACCGTCGCAGTCCGTCGACCGTTGACTTTACAGAATTTGTTGCAGCGAAATATATTCAAATTAAGCCTTATTACTTGTTGTTAAAAGTATTAGATACTCAGTAGTGTATGTGTGTGATTCGGTTGCTAGTTCAATAGGTTGATGTGCTAAATATACTTAATGCGAAAGTAAGTAGGCAATTTTTATAGTGGTTCCGTGTGGTGTAATCTCGTCGGTCCACTCTTCTCATGTGATGTTGGAGGTAATTCACTAGAGATTCTTGAGGTAGCAGTTACAAAAATCCATAAGTTGCTTGTCCTTCACCAATAACTATGGCTTCACAAACCGAAAACTTACAAAGGTAGAATTCTTTGCTCCAAAGTCTTCCACTTGGTCCTTGAAGGGTAGGATTGCCTCTTCACCAGCTCCACCACAAACAACAGTCCTTGACACACAAATGTGTTTCATTGTCTTCAGCATATTCCTTGTAAAAGAAAGTTTGAATCAAGTAAGTGATTCAGCTTTCAGCAGCTTGATCAGGATGATATGATCAGCAGCTTGAGGTCTTCAAGTATGTAAACTTGATGTAGCTTGAAAGCAGATTACACTTGAATAAGTTTACTGGATCAGTAACTTTATGCTCAGTAGGGTCAGCAGGGTGAATTCTTGGTAAGAATCTATAGCTCAAGATTATACTTTGTTTTTCTCAAAAATCATCACTTTTATCTGAATTTGGAGTCCTCTATTTATAGGTAGGAATCCTTGTGACTTGTGTTTAAAATTCAAACATAGCCATTTCAGATTGTCCTATTTGACTTGCTTTCCGTCACTGTTCATAGTACTGACACTGTCAGTTTACTTTTTGTCAGATTTCATACTGTCCACCCTTTGACTTGTATCCATTGGATAATCTTCTGTTTCTTCCCAACGTCCCTTTAATCTTAACCATTGTTTTGTTTGATAAAATCAGAGGTTGTTAGCTGTCCTTTTCTTTTTAATCTTTCAATGTAACCTTTGAATATATCGGAATATATATCAGCAGGTTCCTGAGGGTATTAGTCTGCTGAAATATATATAAGTCAGCTAATCCAAGTTGTTGTGTTTATTAAAAGACTCCAGCTGACTTTTCTTATATCTAACTTTTTATTATTAAGTTAGATTACACCATTTTAAATATAACTAAGTTCCAATCACCACTTAAATTGTGGAACTTAGACCTTGTACAAAAGGTATATTTAATCAGTTTAGGTCATCACAGACTTCCCTAAATTCTGATCTCATATCCTTGACTTTAATTACTAAGATTGATCCCTTAGCCTTCAGTAACTGAGTTTGAACCCTCAGCCTTCAATCTTAAGCAGGTTCCTATACTAGTCTACTGACCTAAGTACCCTACTGATATAGACAGGTCTGCTGATGTAAGTCAGCTGACCTTTTACAGTGCTTATTTGATCAAACCTATACAAGATAAAACTCTAATAAGCCTAGACATTTGATCTAGACATCTTTTTGTCTTTGCCCTATAACAGCTAGTCTGGCACTCATCACTAAAACTTAAAATAAGTCCAATAGAGTTACTTCGAGAGTGCATGATATCCGGATTATAAGATACCGTCGTTAATGTTTGACACTCAACGTACGACCGTATGGATATTAATACAGCGATAGGATTATAAGTTACACAGGAACTGTTTCACATGAAAGGTAGTAGTCATTTCATTTGACTCCTCCGGTGATTGGGGGTCACGGTGTGTTGCTAGACGCTATCCCGTGATCGTTAGGCATGAAGGGCATTCTCATAATTTAAAATTTGTGTCTACGGCCAACATATTCGGAAGCCTATCGGGTCACACACATATGAACATCTAGCCGGATTAAAATGTGGTTATAGATGATAACCAAATAAGGAAAGTTTATCTCATACTATAAAGATTATAGTGGTAAATTAATATTGGGGTATTTATTTATTGTGAATAAATTTAATACAAGATATTAATACTTTTTAAATTAAATACTTCGTTGGTTTGTCTTCTTTGTTTTCCTTCATCTGGAGATATTCCCTTCGCCCCTGAAGTTCCCCCTGCCCCTTGACGGTCTTTCCCCCTCCTCTTCACTGACCATGGAGACGGCGGAGGAGGTTGCTCGGAGGATGGCGTCCATGTTCCTCACGGCCCAAGAATCAGTTCGGTCGGTCATCGTTACGACCTCATTGGAAGAGGAACGGCAGGTACAAGCTTGCAGTTTGATCGGCAAGATTTGTGCGCAGAAAGATTTCGTATTCGTGGGATGCAAGACGTTATGTTTAGGTCATGGGGTTGTCCGGTGGAGCCAACCCAATTAGCAAAGAACGTCTTTCAGTACGTCTTTGATCATGAGGCCGATGCAACTAGGGTTCTGCAAGAGGGGCCGTGGTGTTTTGATCGGATGTTGTTGGTTTTGCATCGATGGGATGATGATTGGGAGGAAAAGCTGGACTTTTTTGATTCTTCACCTTTTTGGATTCATGTTACCAGGCTCCCTACCCATCGCTATACACAGCAGGTTGGCCGGACAATAGCGGAAACGGCGGGAGGCTATTCGCAAAGACAGATACGTTCCGATGCTGCCACTGGGATGCGGTTTTTTCGATTTCGGGTTTCGGTGGATCTAGTGGCTCCGCTACGTCGGGTGGTGCTCTTGGAAATCGATGGCAAGCAAGTTACGGCTGAGGTACAATATGAACGCCTTCCTAACCTATGCTTTAATTATGGCCTATTACACCATACTTTGAAGTTCTGTCCTGCACTAAAGCATGAATTATCGGTGGCCGAGCAATGGAAATTACCCTATGGGCCATGGTTGAATGTTGATCGTCGTTCTCACCTTTTGAAGGAGCTCGAGTTGAGGAGTAATAATGAGGATGATGATCGGAACTTGGAGGAGCGGGAAGAGGATCGGAACTTAGGTGAGGATGACCATTCACGATCTTTAATTTTGGTGCCTGTATTGGAGGATGGACCGAGGGATGAAGATCATGGCATGTTGAGTGGTGGTTTGGCTGTGGCGGATGGAATGACAGGTATGGACATTGTGGAAGGTGTTGCTGGGGGTGCTCCGGTACGGGGTGCTCTGGTAGGGGGTGCTCCGGTAAATTGGGTGATTACGGAGCCGTTGCCATTGCTTGATCACGAACATCGGACACGGGTTTCTATGTATAAACGTTTGGCTAGGCAGAAAGGAGTTAAGTCAAAGGACAAAGTTCATCATGGAGCATGTGGGAGAGAAGAGAAAGGACGCTATTAATGTTGATACGAATTCGACACCGAAAAAAGCTACTTATGAATTGCCGTTGGTGGAGTCCTGTCGAGCAACAGGCCCACCGGGCGCCATGAATGTTGGAACTGCCGTGGGTTAGGTCACCCGCGGGCAGTTAATGCACTTAAAGGCCTTGTAAATATTTATTCTCCTTCTCTTTTATTTTTGTCAGAAACTAAGCTCAGTGAAAATCATTTCGAATATGTTCGTTGTTTGCTTGGATATTCTTGTGCACTTATTGTGGGGAGCATAGG
Organism: Gentiana straminea; assembly: GCA_036785695.1. Lineage (NCBI taxonomy): Eukaryota > Viridiplantae > Streptophyta > Magnoliopsida > Gentianales > Gentianaceae > Gentiana > Gentiana straminea. Next base: position 1,084,039 of record JAVUPR010000282.1, read on the forward strand.
AGCGAGTGGAGGTTTGGCTCTTTTATGGAATGACGATATAGATGTATTCATTTCTACGTATAATTCTGGCCACATAGATGCTATCATTCGTAGTACTTTGGCCCCACATTGACGTTTCACGGGCTTTTATGGGAACCCGGTTGTTCGAGATAGGGAGAATTCTTAGGCTTTGTTGCGCCGCCTGCAAGAACGGATGTCCTTACCGTGGTTGGTGGCAGGGGATTTTAATGGGGTTCTTTCACGTATTGAGCATGATGGTCCAAATCTACGTCCTTACCCGCAAATTGAAGCTTTTCAGAATGCTCTCACCGATTGTGACTTAGCGGATTTGGGATATGTTGGGGCACCATTTACTTGGTATAAACGAGCTGATCGGTTGGCGACTCGAGTTCGGTTGGATAGAGGCGTGGCTAACTTGGAGTAGCGCACTCTCTTCCCGCAACACGTGGTGTATCACTTATCCAGTTCCAGGTCAGATCATGTCCTTATTTTAATTTCGTCAGTTAATCTTTTTGATAGGGGCTTGGTCAAGTGGACTCCGGTGCCACGATATGACCCATTCTGGATTAGGGACCAGGAGTTTGGGGAACGTTTCAGAGCGTCTTGGTAGCATGGTCTATTCAAGGCTCCTCTTCTCTCATAGGAAAGGTGACACAGGTTCATAGAGAGTTGCGGTGTTGGAGTTCCCAACGGCATGGGAATCTCGGGAAACGTATAGCGGAGAAAGAGGAGGACCTACGGAAGCTCCGGGAATCGCCTAGTTACTCAGTACAGCAGGAACATTCTCTTATGCAGCAAATAGATTAGTGGCAGACTATGGAAGAAGAGTATTGGCGGCAGAGAGGTAGAAGTGAGTGGCTGGTAATGACAGACAGGAACACGTAGTATTTTCATCATAAGGCGGCTGCTCGTCGGAAGCGCAATTCGATTCATTTGTCGTATGATACTCAGGGGGTTGTGTGTGATGAGTCAGCAGATATGGAGCGTGTGGTGGTGGATTACTTTCAAGTAATATATTCGTCGAATGGCACCGCTATTGATCTTGATGGGTTACAGTTTGCTGAGATTGAAGCTGGTCAGCAGCAGCACCTGGCCGCTGCTTTTACTCGGGAGGAGGTTAAGGTCACTTTAAAACAGTTTCCAGGGAGGAAGTCACCTGGACCCGATGGCATGCACGTGATTTTTCTGTAGAAATTCTGGGGGATTGTGTGGGAAGATGTTCTACGGGTGGTGTTGGATGTTTTGAATAATGGTGCTCCCCTAGGTTTGTTGAATGATACATATATTTCATTGATCCCAAAGGTTACTTCTCCCACCGTTATGACTGAGTTTCGCCCGATTGCTTTATGTAATTCGATCTACAAGCTCATTTCCCGGGTGATAATTAATCGTCTAAAGGGGGTGGTTGGTGATGTGATTTCGGAGACTCAGAGTGCGTTTGTCTCCGGCCGCCTCATTACGGACAATGCAATTGTTGCCTTTGAAGCTTTTCATTCTTTGCAGGCGGGTGCTCAGGGATGTGATGGTCATGCTGCGTTGAAGTTGGATATGGCCAAGGCTTTTGATCGGGTTGAATGGCGGTATCTTTGGGGAGTTATGGAGCGTAGATGTGTGATGTCTGTTTCCTATCGGGTTCTGGTTAATGGGAAGCCCAGTCGTAGAATTGTGCCTACTCGTGGGATTCGGCAAGGAGATCCATTGTCGCCTTTTCTCTTCATCATTTGTGCTGATGGATTTACGGCTTTGCTTAATGACTATGTACACAGAGGTGCGCTTCGGGGCATCCGCTTTGGCAGAGAGGCAGCGGTTTCTATTTCTCATTTGTTATTTGCGGATGATTGTATGGTGTTCTTTGAATTGCTGGACGGGGCTGTGGAGGCTTTGGTGGAGTTGTTTGATAGGTATGGTGCTTTATCTGGTCAGGCTATTAACTTTCATAAATCTAATCCATACTTCTCTGAAGGAGTCTCGGTGGAGGAGCGTGAGGCGGTGTCGGAGCGCCGCAAATTCCCTTGGGTGATGGCTCTGGTAAGTATTTGGGGCTACCATATAAGATTGGGAGAAATAAACATCAGGTGTTTGCGTTCTTGAGAGATAAAATTCGGAAAAAAGTGGCTGGTTGGAAGGACAAGTTGCTTTCGCCAACAGGCAAGGAAGTGTTTATCAAGTCGGCCCTCCAAGCTATCCCTACCTTCATTATGCAGTGTTTTAAGGTTCCTACTACTCTAATTCGGGAACTTGAGCAGCTGATTCGTGGTTTCTTTTGGGAAGACACTGAGACTAAGCGTCGGATTCATTAGAAGAACTGGGAGCCTTGTTGTTTACCAAAGAATCTGGGGGTCTGGGGTTTCGTGATTTGGAATGTTTCAATCTGGCTTTTTTGGCGAAGCAATCATGGAGGATTTTTCGCCGCCTGGGCTCACTGGCGTCACAAGTTTTGCATGCGAAGTACTTTGAGGACAACACTATTCTCACAGCAAGATTGGGGACTCGACCGTCACTTCTCTGGCGCAGTATTTTAGAGGGACGAGATCTTTTACTTAGTGGGCTGAGATGGAGGGTGGGAGATGGCGAATTGGTTTACGGTTTTCATTATGTATGGACGAGTCGCCAGCCTTCGTTCCGTATTCCTTTTGCAGGACACGACATTCCAGCGGATTCTAAGGTCTCAGACTTGCTTATTCCCAACTCTAGGGCGTGGGATGTACAACGGGTCAAGCAATTGTTTCGCCCATGGGAGTCTGATGCTATTTTGGGCATCACTATTGGCCCAAGTGAGCACCCGGATCGGCGGATGTGGCACTATGATCGTAAGGGCATTTATACTGTTCGTTCAGGGTACTTTCTGGCCTTATCACTTTACCGACCAGCATCTGTGGTTGGGCCGGGTACTTCGGTGGGGGAGGGGAGCAGGATTTGGAGGAACTGTTGGCAGCTCCTTGTGCAGCCGCGTATTCAGCATTTCTTGTGGCGTTGCCTCTCTGATTGCCTTGCTATCGGCCAGGGATTGCACAAGAGGAATATGGGGGATGGCGTCTGTTTGGCTTGCGAAGAGACTTTGGAAACGCTGCGGCATGTACTTTTTGAGTGCGAGTTGGCAGATCGAATTTGGCAGGTGTCACCATTCTATGGGGTGTTAGGACGTCTTCGCTCGGCCACTTTTGCAGATTTCTTTATGAGGTTGCTCGAGGATCAGGGTGCTCAGGATACTACGAGATTTGTATGGCTTATGTGGGGGATTTCGAAGGCGCGCTGTTCTTCAGTGTTCGATGATCAGGCTGTTTATGTTTCTGTAGTGTGTATGCGATATCTTGCAGCGTCGGCCGAGTATGTGACGGCTTTAGAGACCTATAGGGCGCAGGGCTCAGTTCAACTCTTGCCGGATACATGGGTGAAGCCTTCAGAACGGGTGATTATAGGCAATGTGGATGCGTCAGTTACCGAGACAGGAGCGGGGGTGGGAATTATTTTCCGAGTCTCTCACAGGGCAGTTCTTTACACCTTTGCGTATCACTTTGACCCAGGGGACCCAGGGGACCCAGTGGAATACATGGAGCTTAAGGCCATTTCCTTGGCTATGGAAGAGGCGAGGCACTTGGGAATTCAACGATTAGAGGTGGAGAGTGATTGTTTGGCGTGTGTTTCGCGTCTCCGACGGCCAATAGAGGATCTTAAGCCTCAGGGTTGTTTGATGCAGGACTGTTTGACCATTTTATCCAGCTTCTCTTCAGTTTCCTTTTTATTTATTCGGCGTGTGGGCAATGTCCCGGCGCATCTTCTAGCTAGACATGCTTTGACAGTTACCTCTAAGACATCTTGGGGCTCCTCGCCCCCTGGTGACGTTTTAGCCGCTTGTTTGGCGGATATTAATTAATAAAATTATGTTTTCTAAAAAAAAAGATATTAATAATATTATATTAATTAAAGAATATTCCGGATGCCAATTTATTGGCTAAGGTGGCGCTATTTGTGTGTGTAAAAGATACACTTGGATTGTGCAATTTAATTAATGGGATTATCGTATATTAATATTAGATATTAATATTTATAAATATATACATACATGCGTGTTGCACATATGATGTGCATGTGCACATTTGTTTCCAAAATATATATTTATATAGATTTATGTTTGTAATATATATATAAGTGATATCTATATATACATATGTGTAAATTGATTTATGGTAATAAGATAAATATAATCAATATAAGATATTGAAATATCTTGCAAATATTCAATATAAGATATTGAGAATATCCTAGATCTATTTAATATAAGATATTATAATAAATGAGATAAATCAATCAATTATATTTTCCTTATTTTATTGGGAAAATTTTTTCTTCTCCTCCACACTAGTTAGGGCGCCCCTCTCACTATAAATAAGAGGTGGGTGTCAAGCTCTTTTGCACAACACAATTCCAAGAACTAATAGTTCTTGTGTAAAATAGAGAGCATCTTATAGATAGTTTGAGATAGGAGAAAAGGACCGGTCTAGCAACCTGAGTTTTCCAATAGCAATCCATGATGGGATTCCGGCGGGCTGTTCGAGTGGACTAGCGGTAGAGGCCGAACACTTGGGCGGCTCTATGCAGAACTACTCTCCTTAGACGGTCAAAGCGTCGATCTTTTAGATCAAGCAAGGTAACCACCATCTTTAGCTTATTTGTTTATTGCTTAAACGAAGTCGATCTTGGGTTGATAGGAAATAAAAATTTGAATTCCGCTGCATTCCCGCGTAGATTTCCAAACGTGGTATCGGAGCGAGCTTCGAGCTTAAGCAATAAGCATAATTTAATTGCGTAGTAATTAATCGATCAGATAAAAGACGAAAGATTTTTGATTCGCAAAACGTTTAAAAGAAAAAAAAATAGGGTTCTTTTGGGGGCTCGAACGATCGGCGGCGGCACCCCCCCCGGAAATTGCGGCGGCGGCGGCGGCTTTAGGGTTGCCGTAGTCGGTTGTCCTCTTTTTGGGGAGTTCGACCATTTTCGTTTTGTGATATTTTTGTGCATAGATATCTCGTTTGTTTAGTTTAATTGTGTCATATGACCAACCAATGGTTCAAATAGTTTGGGTCATTGGGAAACCATAGTGGCATATTAACCAAAATATTGGCCTTTCCAAATATTTGATTTGGAATAGGTCTAGGCCATTTTCAAATATTTGATTTGTAAAAGGCCTAAGTCTAGGCCACTTCCAAAATTTTGATTTTGGAAAGTGGTCAGGCCTAAACCAAAATTATTTGGCCTTTCCAAATATTTGATTTGGAATAGGCCTAGGCCATTTTCAAATATTTGATTTGTAAAAGGCCTATGCCACTTCCAAAATTTTGATTTTGAAAGGTGGCCAGGCCTAAACCAAATTTGGTTTAGGAAGATACCTTTTGGTTTAGGAAACCAAAGGCATCCCTTTTGATTAGGAATCAAAAGGAAAGAAACAAAAGAGACTTAATTTTAATTTTGATTTATTTTTGAATAGTTCTAATTAATTAAAATTAAAATTAAAATCGTTTAAAATTAATCGTTAATTTTATTTCGATTAAAATCATTTAATTAATTAAATTTTAATTAGTTAATTGATTGGATAAAATTATTTAATAGATTAAATGTTAATTGATTAATTAAGATGCAAGTAGTTAAATTTTAATTTTATCTTTTTCATAAGATGTTATTGTATGGATTAGATATAGTAGATATAATATGATTATATGGACCCCGATTGATCATGGACTCGACCGATAGGATAGATGTGAATTATTTAATTTTTCTTTTTGTTTAAAAATTGTCCTAGGCCGTTATGAAGAACGTGACCTAGTTTATTTTATGCCTTTATCCCATTCCCGTTGGCTCCCCCCGTGTGCGGCGGGTGTATTTATTTTATTAGATAGAATTAAATGTAACAAGAATGAGCGAGAAGACGGAGACCAAAGAAAGAAGAATAAAGATCCCATTGGAGAATGGCGCATTAAAGATCATATTGGCGGTTGCAGCTACCTTAGATTGTGACCCGCGGTTTCGTCAGTTTGTATTCGAAACCGCACCTAGGAAAAGTCCATGATCATACCGGTTACTTTACGCATTTATTTATTTTGTGCTTGTATTTATTTTATATGATACGATAGATGCATAACGATCTAGATGAATGCGTAGGATGTATGTCTATAGAGATAGATATACTTGATGAGACTATAACTAAAATTAATTAAGTGAATTAATTTACATAAATACTTCCACCTCAAAATAATCAAGTTGAAATTGCCTCCCCATATTATAATGACGGTGAAGAGCCCTTGTTCAGATCCAACTCATCAGCCAAAGCAGGGGGTTGACCTACCTCGGGTATATCGTTATTCTCGAGATATGATCGTATGAGATCTCACGAATATTGAGGTTATGACTTGACTAAGAATTCTCTCGGCCACCAGCCAAAGCGGGATCGTTTGGATTTTAGAGGCAAGGGTTTGACTACTTCATAAGATGAAAATTGTCAAAGAGTTGACTAGTCCAACAACAAGAGTCGTATAAGATACGATTGACAAAGGGTTGTTGTCTACGTATTAGACTATTTTCGGCCCACCAGCGAAAGCGGGGGTCGCGGTAGTTTAGTGGGATCTTGTCCACTAAAGAAATTAATAATTCTTGAAAGTCAATTGGGAGTAGTTTACTAGTGGGAGCAAAATCATAAATCAAAAGACCATTTTTGATTTTGCGTGTATAAACAACAACACTCTTTTATCTTTATTTTATGTTGTAGTTTTAGCAAACTTTATATTTATGTTTTATTCTCGATTAGTAAAACCAAATTATGACTATCACCTTTTGAGAAACGTTCTCAAATATGGTTAAGTAATTTTAATCCTTTTAAAATAAGCAATGAAACGAGAGATCCCATTATAGTAGTTCGAGACAAGGAGACTACATATTTGATGGATTACTCGAAGGCTTTAATTATTAATGAAAGCGGAAGCTCATAATATGATTGAATCATTTGAAATAAGTTTCAACGAATTAATCATATATTGGATACGATCCAAGATGATAATTCTGTCATACGATGACAATTACTTCAAACGTTGGATAAGAATGACCACATCAAATTTGGGAAAGGTTGTTTTCAAAATTGTAAGATTTAAGTATTGACTTAATTCTTTAAACATTGCTTAAAGGTTAATTAAATAGTTAATGTTTTGAATACGATTCAACAGGTTAAATAAACTATTTAATAAACTTCAGATTTTCTTTATGAAAGGAAATTAAAGACATAGCTCTTGTGATCTTTCTTAAGTTTTATGAAGACTATACTAAGAAATATTTACAAGTGCTAGAAGGATTAAAAGGGATGTTAGGGCGTGTGCTCAAATAGAGAACTTATTGAAGTCTCCATTGTAGGCAAGTGAGTTGAGATAAATCTATCTAAATTCAAAGTCGACTCTAAGATATATGATATCTTACGAGTGTGATTAAATTAGAAAGATTAAATACATATATGAAAGGTGAAGCAAACGTTGTAACACTTACCATATTCTGGATCTAATAAACTGATAAGGGAACTAAATAAATGTTATTATGTTCATGTTCTTATGAAGAACACGAGTTCAGTTATTTGTTAGGATTTAGCAGACATATTCAATTGTAAGGAATAAATGTTATTCCGACAAAGTTGAAAGGTCACTGAATCTAACATATTAGATTGATGTCACTGTATAGTTGATATAGGTGAAAAATCTCAACTAAATATTTGTATGGTTGTTATCCTTGATTTATGGCTATTCTAGGCAAAGTCTCTCTGGAATGGAAGCGTGTAATTAAACGTCATTCTGATGATGTTGAACCATATGATTATGAATCATATGGGTTATACGTATCTTTTCCAAAGAGGACTAAAATACCCTTTTTAGAAAAGGTTATAAAATCTAGAAAGTTCTCTAAAGCCTAAACATACCGATGTTTGTTGGCCTATGACAATTAATGCCATAAATAATTATTTATCTCTCTCTTGGATTATTTTTAGAAATAGTTGAATGTACTTACTGAAGTACAACTATTCGGAAAGCCCGAAAAGTTCGAGCTAGTACGAATAGGAGATTGATGAGCTACTTAGGAATTAATATTCAATTGGATTGAATCAATTAATACCTGAAGGGTGTTTCAGAAGTCGTCTGAAAAGGAATAAGATTCTTCCCTTGAAGGATATCATCTTTGGGATACGCAATTAGATTGTGTTCCCAAAATGGAAACAACACTTTATATGATAAAGGTGTGACGCAAGCCATGCGAAGTATCCCTTACCCGTTTCGGGATAGTGCCCTTATACTTAACCGAGTTCCAGAGAATAAAGGTTGAATAAATTCCATATTAGATATGGAAGAGGATAATGTCGAATCTATCTTAACCGATGATTTGAAGTTGTCATATGCAAAGTCAGAAAGGCTTGGACCCTAGTACGACATATACAACTTTGTGGAATATCTTAGCTAGCACGCTAGATATTATTTACCTGTCCACGGAGCAAAATGTTTGTCTCCAAACATGCTGTCTTCTAGAGGAAGTGTTGCTTCCAAAAGAGACAGTGGGAGTAAATAAGATCTCAAAAGAGTTTGAGTACCACAAAGATATATTCAACCATTGGAACATGATTAGACGCCGTATAGCGATGAGGTGTAGAACACTGCTCAGTGCACACAAAAGTTATGTAAGTCTGTGGATAACATCAAGCCCGAAAAGGCCGCCGGTATGTTTATCTTGAAGAATGAATATCTCACGACTTATGAAAGAATGTTTGAAAGGCAAGATTGAGAGATATGGCCAGGAGCCATAATATCTAAATTAGATTCCATCAGTGACAACCAGGTTATGAACCTAGTATGTCTTACCTACAGGGAATGTCCCTATAAGGCTGAGCCCAGTTCTATTCAGACTATGCTTGTTATAACTTCGTATCATAACTATATGATAGTGTTAAAGATGCCGGGCAGAAAGCTCGATGTTCATAGACGATGACATGATATGTAAGCCCACGAGATCCATTTATGGACTCAAACAAGTTTCTCTAGATGATTTCTTTGTTTGACAATGAAAGGAGTTTGACTTAGTCAAAAGAAGGATATGCCCAATGTGCAAGATGGATAGTGGGAGTGTGTTACGATTTTTGAGTAAGGTATTGGATATCTCTCTCGAGAATTATCACCCCATGTCACAGTTAATTAATGTTTGGTAGTTCAAGGTCTTTACGAAAGCACTTGGATTAGCAATTCTTATTTTTGGAAATAAGAATCTATAGTGATAGATTTAACTGCTGTTATATTATAGTTTACTTATATAGATGTGATGCTAAAAGAGTTTAGCATAGATCACGACGGGGATACAGCTAGCCAGTGTTCTCAAGATCTATCTATGTTAGGACGTTCGTCCTAAAGATAAGGTGAAAGATGATGCTTATGGAAGGTTTCCTTCGCTACTGCGATAGGAACCATCATAAAGGTAATGCCGGATGTTCATGGTCCATGAATAGTCATGAGCAAGTATGAAAGTATATCTGGTGAATGTCGAGAATATATATCCTTAAACGAGTTAAGGAAGAGTTCCTTGTTTATTGAAACTTGGAATTAAATAAACGTAGATATACAAACGTATATCCTGAGTCTTATGAAGACGAGTGGGAGCTACTGTCTGGGTTTGCAATCACTTTCATTAAGTGATACAGTGAGCTGGAAATGTTCTTAGCTATGAGTCACTGTAAATTCTACAATGAGTCCAAAACACAGTAGTGCTTTAGAGGCGCAGTGGGAGCAGTACATGGATCTAGAAGGTTCATTCCTGAACGTTGTACGGTTCTTCCACCTTTTCTATATAGCTGATATAGTAACTGGATTTATTGCTTAAAGCAAGGACCAGGGTCTCGTCGGAGATTCATGTGTAAGTGGAGGCTGTTCCTTTGACTTGGTCATTTGGAACATGATATGAAGATAGTCCGAGTCCCCACGGATAGCGATCCGTTCACGGCTAGTGGCCGGGTTGCGAGTATTGCATGAGATTCTTGTGTTTCAACTTGGTCTTATGTGTACGAGTGATTGGTTTTAGGCCAAGTGGGAGATTGTTGGAATAGTGCTAAACCCAATCGGGTTGGACCGGATCCGACCGGGTCGGATCATTTTTACTATTTCTTTATGTTTATACATATATAAATGGCTTTTTTCGTTGTCATATATATATATATATATATATATGTTCTTTTAAAGAACCAATTATGAATTGTTATATTTTGACATCCTTAGTATTGAACTCGTGAAAGAGAAACCATGATAGGAGATTATGGTTGATGAGATCTCTAATCACTTTAATAAGTTTGATACTTAAATGTCTCTAGCCGATGTACTATTAAACGGGGCATTGATAGTATAAACGGACTAGAACGTATTAGATGTCTTCTGTCATTAAGGGTAGGGATAGATCTCGTCTATCAAAGTGTGGAGACACTTGGACTGTACGTGGACGTGTATTAGAGAATGCGTACGTTAGACTGACCCACTTACACGGATAAGTGTCGCACTATGTGACGGTTGTGTAATTATCCTTAGACCGGAATCTTCATGGCATCACAGTGTGGATTGTTATGCTTTGACACTATTGAGGTTTCCCCTAGCCACGGGGTGATCATGCGGTAGTGATTGGGTGTGATACTGAAGCATGCGGAGTATACATGTTGGGTCTTCTGGGAATCGTGTACCCCATCGGTAGGGGTGAATATCCGAAAGGGCCTTCTTATAAGGAATGTCTTACTCTCATGAATCTTTTCAAAATGGGATTAAATGAGTTACTTCTAGAGAGAATGATATCCGGATTATAAGATACGGTCGTTAATGTTTGACACTCGACGTACGACCGTATGGATATTATTACGGCGATAGGATTGTAAGTTACACGGTAACTGTTTCACATGAAAGGTAGTATTTATTGCATTTGACTCTTCCGGTGATTGGGGGTCACGGTGTGTTGCTAGACGCTATCCCGTGATCGTTAGGCATGAAGGGCATTTTCGTAATTTACAATTTGTGTCTACGGCCAACATATTCGGAAGCATATAGGGTCACACACATATGAATATCTAACCGGATTAAAATGTGGTTATAGATGATAACCAAATAAGGAAAGTTCTCGTACTATAAAGGTTATACTGGTAAATTAATATGGTGGTATTTATTTATTGTGAATAAATTAAATACAAGATATTAATAATATTATATTAATTGAAGAATATTCCGGATGCCAATTTATTGGCTAAGGTGGCGCAATTTGTGTGTGTATAAGATACACTTGGATTGTGCAATTAAATTAATGGTATTATCATATATTAATATTTATAAATATATACATACATGCGTGTTGCACATATGATGTGCATGTGCACATTTGTTTCCAAAATATATATTTATATAGATTTATGTTTGTAATATATATAAGTGATATATAGATATATATATATATATATATATATATATATATATATATATATATATATATATATATATATATATATATATATATATATATATATATATATATATATACACACACACATGTGTAAATTGATTTATGATAATAAGACAAATATAGTCAATATAATATATTGACAATATCTTGGAAATATTCAATATAAGATATTGACAATATCCTATATCTATTTAATATAAGATATTATAATAAATGAGATAAATCAATCAATTATATTTTCCTTATTTTATTGGGAAAATGTTTTCTTCTCCTCCACTCTAGTTGGGGCGCCTCTCTCACTATAAATAAGAGGTGGGTGTCAAGCTCTTTTGCACAACACAATTCCAAGAACTAATAGTTCTTGTGTAAAATAGAGAGCATCTTATAGAGAGTTTTAGAGAGAGGAAAACGGCTGGTCTAGCAACCGGAGTTTTCTAATAGCAATCCATGATGGGATTCCGGCGGGCTATTCGTGTGCACTACCGGTAGAGGCCGAACACTTGGGTGGCTCTATGCAGAACTACTCTCCTTAGACGGTCAAAGCGTCGATCTTTTAGATCAAGCAAGGTAACCACCGTCTTTAGCTTATTTGTTTATTGCTTAAACGAAGTCGATCTTGGGTCGATAGGAATTTTTTTTTAATTCCGCTGCGTTCCCGCGTAGATTTCCTAACACTGCGGAGCTCAGGGGTCAGCCACAGTGTTTTGAGTGGAGTCCGACATGCAGAGCTTAGGGGTCAGACACAGTGTTTTGAGTGGAGTCCGACCTGCGGCGTTGGCTTGTCTGGCCTGCAGACAATTTTGCGGGCATGTTCGTTTGATCCGATGCGGGGGGCGCGAATGTCATATTTTGGCGAACTGAGTCAGAAGTTTTGCTGACTTCGCATATTAAATTTCTGTGAGATGGGTCGGATTTGTAAGACCTCGCGTGTGTTTTACTGAGCTAGACTGGGTGGGGCTCATGTATCATATTTTAATGGAGTCAGAAGTATTTCTAGCTATTTCATTGAGTTTGAGCTTTTGATAAAATACACATTGGAATGAGTTCAATATTACATTAAAATAGCCTTAAGGAGAACCTGATGGGACAATGTCCTTATCGCGGCCTTGACCGCTTGGTGCACCAGAGGTGATGTTGATCGTACCGATGTGATGAAGGCGCGTAGTTGTGGCATTCAGTGTTAGGAAATCTACGCGGGAACGCAGTGGAATTCAAAATTTTATTTCCTTTGACCAGGATTGACTTCGTTTAAGAAATAAACAAATAAGCTAGTAGAAGGTGGTTACCTTGCTTGATCTAAAAGATCGACGTTTTGACCGTCTAAGGAGAGTAGCGACGCACGGAGCCGCCTAATTGTTCGACCTCTACCGGTGATCCACACGAACAGCCCACCGGAATCCACCATTGGATTGCTACTAGATAAATCCGGTTGCTAGACCGGCCTTTCTCTCTCTAAATATCTCCCTAAGAAGCTCTCTATTTTTCACAAGAACTATTAGCTCTTGGAATTGTGATGTGCAAAAGAGCTTGACACGCGCCTCCTATTTATAGTGGATGGGGCGCCCCCTAGTAGAGAAGAGAGGAAGAAAACCTTTTACTAGTAAAATAAGGAAATTATACTTGATTGATTTATCTCATTAATATTCAATATCTTATATTAAATATATTTCCAAGATATATATTGACAATATCTTATATTGAATATATCTTTATCTTATTACCATAAATCTATTTTTCAAACTCAATTAATATCTTATATTAATATTATGACAATCTTATTAATTAAATTGCACAAACCAAATGTATCCAACTATGAAAGTGGCGCCCCAAATCCCAACTAATATGGGAATTGAGATTTTCTTTAATTAATATAATACTATGATTAATTAATTTGCAAAATACATGTATATCATATATATTTATATTTCAAAATATATGTATCAATATACATATTTAATTAATCAACATAATTAATATCTTGTATTTAATTTATTCATAATAAATAAATACGACCATATTAATTTACCACTTTAACCTTTATAGTCGTGACATAAATTCCTTCCTTATTTGGTTATCAACTATAACCACATTTTAATCCGGCTAGATGTTCTTATGTGTGTGACCCGATAGGCTTCCGAATATGTTGGCCGTAAGCATAAAGTGCAAATTATGAAAATGCCCTTCATACCTAACTATCATGGGATAGCTTCTAGCAACACACCGTGACCCCCAATCATCGGAAGAGTCAAATGCAATGACTACTACCTTTCATGTGAAATAGTTACCGTGTAAATAGAATCCTATCACTGTAATAATATCCATACGATCGTATCTCGAGTGTCAATACATTAAAGATCGTATCTTATAATCTGAATATCATGCTCTCTTGGAATAACACATTTACTCCCACTTTGCAAAGATTCACGAGAGCTAGACATTCCTTATAAGAAGGCCATTACGGATATTCAATCCCATTCATAGGATACGCAATTCTTGGACGAACTAACATGTATACTCTGCATGCTTCAGTATCACACCTAGTCACTACTGCATGATTGCCCCGTGGATAGGGGAAATCTCAATAGTGTCAAAGCATGACTGACGTGATCCGTTTCCGTCAGGTAGTTTGAAAGGAAGACTTGGACGTGGGATATCTGGCCTCTTCGTGGTGCTCCGATCAGTGAGGTTATCGCCGTCGGACGGTGGCGTTTGTCGACGTCGGTGATGAGCCCGCGGTGGTAATATGAAATAAATATGAGAGAGAGAACAGTGCTGATAGAAATAAATGTGCAAAAGTTGTTCTATATATCTCTCTCTTCATTAATGTCACGGTGGGGGTATTTATAGGGAAAGGATAAAGGCGTAAAAGACTACTCGTGCTAGCGGCGCCGATGCCCGACGGATGGCGGTTGGCCTCGCATTCTATCTAAGCTTATGAACTTTCCATTAACTGATATTCTCATAGGAATGGGCCCGCAGTGCTGCGGGGCGGCCCCCTTATGCTTATGAGGATGGCGGGATGGCCCTCAAGTTGGCGACGTCGCGTGCTTTGCTCAGGGAAAGAGTTTGACTTATGTCCTCGGACGAGTTGACCGGGGATAATGGGACCGTGTCGGGTTCCGTATCATCAATGGCCCCCTACGCGGCGGAAATTTGTTGCGGCGTAGAGTAGTATCTTGGTCGAGGAGTCTCCGTTGTCGAACACTCTTGGAAGACAAAAGTTGAGCGGACTCGGGATTAGGGATACAAACTCGTAGAGCCTCATCAAAACCTTTCTTAAGAAAAACCCAGTGGGAAAAAATCTTAAGCAAGGGAAAAGAGTACTCTCTGTTTGTATCAGAAATCTCAAGACCGCTCATTCAGAGGCGAGGCGGGGTTGCGACATGAAGTTGATGCAACATATCCCGCGAGCGCTTCGTGAAGTTGAAGCTATACGAAAGGCTTGCCAATCACTACAAGCGGGTTTCCTCCTCCTAGTACACGTTAGTGGTGATGCAGAGTCGTCGTCGCGCTCGGTAGTTCGCGGTCGGTCGCAAGCAACAAGGGATCGACCTACCGGGCCGCCCCTTTTCGGATATAGGAAGCGATCTTCTCTCATCCGGCGGCCTACCGGGTCGTCTTCCCCTCGTATAGGAAGCGATCCTCTCTCATCTTGGATCTCGGCTTGCGGACTCGGTGATTGTAAGGGGCCCAATTCGGTGAAAGACGCTTTGCCATTCTTCCCGGACGGCGTCGACCATGGCCCCCGGCGGTTTCCATTCCGGACTAGACGCACAAACTTTTTGAACGGCTTGCTTTGTGCGGTCGTGGATCCGATCGCCGATGAATACCTCGATCCTCCCGTGAGCCCGCGGGACTCGGATTCACTTATCTCAGCTTCCTCCTCACGCTCTAACTCCGCAATCTCGGGCAGCAAGAAGGCGGCAGCGGTATCAAGATTCTGTTCCATTTCCACTCGTGGTATTGAAATTGGGGGTTGTCCTTCCCCTGAAGAGTTATGGAGGAAGTGCAAGCTGGATTCCAGATGCTCGTTGCCTTTGTAATCCTCCATAAATTCGTATTCAACATTATCCGGCGAGACATTCTTGTTTTTCTGGGATTTTGTAAGAAAAAAAACGAGTGATTCGAATGGGAGAAGAAGCATCTGTGGAGGAGGCAGTGAAATGGCTGGCTTTTATAGAGGGAGGTGGCGTGTTTGGCATGGATTACCATAATGGTGGACAGACAGAACGACGGCTATACGAAGAGACGTCATAATGACCGGCGTAATGATGGTTATACGAGAGGTTTACCGTCATTATGAGCATTCGAAGGGACGGTTATTTATGGTGGGTAATCATGGGCTATTTTTCGTCCAGCATAGTCCCTAGTCAAAGTAGCCCTATTAAACACGGCTAAAACTCGGGAAGACCACCAATGATGGCTTTTGAACCGTTCCATCCGTTGGGATACACGACGGTTTGTGGACGCGGCGGGGAGATGCGACGACACCGCGGACGCGTGATTTGAGGTGCACGGCATAGAGCGATCCGGATATGCCGCGAGAGGCTGTTCCGGTCGCCGCGGCTCGCGGCTTGAGAGCTTGCGATGGAAATCGTCCGTGCTCGTTGGTCGACCGAGGTCGACATGTTGAGGTGCACAACATAGAGCGATCCGGATATGCCGCGAGGAGCGTTGCGGTCGCCGCGGCGCGGCTTGAGAGCTTGCGATGGAAATCGTCCGTGCTCGTTGGTCGACCGAGGTCGACATGTTGAGGTGCACGGCATAGAGCGATCCGGATATGCCGCGAGGAGCGTTCGGTCGCCGCGGCGCGGCTTGAGAGCTTGCGATGGAAATCGTCCGTGCTCGTTGGTCGACCGAGGTCGACATGTTGAGGTGCACGGCATAGAGCGATCCGGATATGCCGCGAGGAGCGATTGCGGTCGCCGCGGCGATCGCGGCTTGAGAGCTTGCGATGGAAATCGTCCGTGCTCGTTGGTCGACCGAGGTCGACATGTTGAGGTGCACGGCATAGAGCGATCCGGATATGCCGCGAGAGAGCTGTTCGGTCGCCGCGGCGCGGCTTGAGAGCTTGCGATGGAAATCGTCCGTGCTCGTTGGTCGACCGAGGTCGACATGTTGAGGTGCACGGCATAGAGCGATCCGGATATGCCGCGAGAGGCGTTGCGGTCGCCGCGGCGCGGCTTGAGAGCTTGCGATGGAAATCGTCCGTGCTCGTTGGTCGACCGAGGTCGACATGTTGAGGTGCACGGCATAGAGCGATCCGGATATGCCGCGAGGAGGCTGTTGCGGTCGCCGCGGCGCGGCTTGAGAGTTTGCGATGGAAATCGTCCGTGCTCGTTGGTCGACCGAGGTCGACATGTTGAGGTGCACGGCATAGAGCGATCCGGATATGCCGCGAGGGCGTGCGGTCGCCGCGGCGCGGCTTGAGAGCTTGCGATGGAAATCGTCCATGCTCGTTGGTCGACCGAGGTCGACATGTTGAGGTGCACGGCATAGAGCGATCCGGATATGCCGCGAGGAGGCGTGCCGGTCGCCGCGGCGCGGCTTGAGAGCTTGCGATGGAAATCGTCCGTGCTCGTTGGTCGACCGAGGTCGACATGTTGAGTTTACGGGAGTTATCATTTTCGCGATCCCGGGCGAGATGGCGAAGTCATTTGTGTTGGCGAGAGCGAAAAGCGTACAAGCGAGCTATTACGGGTGGCGTGCCACGTGGAGCAATATAAATGGGCTGCAGAACGCTGCGTATCATTAAATGTGGCGTCCTTTCAGTTCTGACAAGGTGACGTTTCGCCGCGGGACGTGACGGTGGTGATGATGGCTTTTCGTTTTTTACGCAAACTTCAAATTTCAAAGCGTCGTGTCGGATTACGAAACTTTTCGCTTTCCCGCGTAAACCCGAACCGTTGGATGTAGATAATCACGGCCCATTTGTTGGTTGAATACTGTCTATTTAAGGGGGTGTTGCCCCTCTTTTTGCCACTTTTTCGAAAACCTCCTCCGAAATTCCTAGTGATCAAGCCGAAATCAAGAGCATCTGTGGTGATTCGGAACCAAGTTTCCGAGAATTCGAGGTGATTTGTGTGTTTGAACTTCATCGGAGTGAGCCTTTTCGGCGATCGGAGCGATCATCCTTGTCTTCCCACTTTTCGCCATCCGGATCATAAAGGTACCATCTTTATCCGATCTAACACTCTTGGGTTTTTCTTTGTTGATCGTCTTTTTGTGGTTGATTCTTGGCTTTGTATAGATCATAAGTATGCTTTTTGTCCCGTAGATATTCGGATTTTTGAGGTTTTCTAACCGGTGATAGAATCCGTATACCTAAACCCTTCTTTTGTGAATTTGAAGCCCTCGGGGATTAGGGTGCAATTTTCAATTTTTCCGTGTAGTATTTCTTTATGACCCCGTTGCCCCTGTCTTTGTTTGGCTTGCGCGGAAATGGGGGGGGCGGTGTCGACCTGAACGAAGCGTTGATCCACCTCTCTTCATTTTGCAGCATGTCGCACAGCGGGGACGACAGCGATAAAGAGGAATTTAGTTATGGGGACGGCGGGGCCGAGGAAATGGCTGGCGGCGAGGTTTCATCTTCCCGTTCGACGAAGAGGACTCGCGTCTGCGGGCGGCGAGGCCCAAAGGCTACTTATAACGAGGGGCACTCGGCGCTTTCGAATCCTTGCGGCACTTAGCTCCCGGAGAGCGAATTCCTAAGACCGCCGGTGAAAGGATTCGGACGGCGTCCGCCCCAAAGCCGCAAAGGCGAAGGGGGGACAGCCGTGGGGGCACCCAAAAACTGCTAGCTCCGCCCCGCGAGAGGGGAAAATCCGGATCGGCTTGGAGGCTTGCGGAGTCTTTGGAAGAGGGTGGCAAGCGAAGGCTATGCATCGCGCCGTCGATGTAGAATGGAGATCTTTGTTGACCGCGGCGCCGATTTTAACACCGCTATCCGCACCCGATACCGGCTTTCCGACGACTATCATTTTTGTCCGTGCATGGACGGCCGACGGTATGATTATACTTGTGGGCGCTCACCGGGGACCGTTGTATGTTCCTTTCGACAATTTCCTGGCGGGGTTCGGGCCCCCTTTCGATCCTTCTTTGGTGGAGGTGATGTATTTCTTTGGAAGCCTTGCCGGCGGACTTTCACCCCAATCTTTGTTAGGGCCCTGGCGGCGTTTATTGCGACGTGCCGCCTTAATGGAATTGAGCCCTCCTTGGCTGTTTAGGGAGTTCCATGATTTCGTCGGCACCCAAACTCCGGGTCGGGTGAGCGTGAGGGCGCGTGAGGGGAGGCCTCGCCCTTTTTACCCCGCCGACAACAAAATCTACAAGCGGAGCCAAAGAGTGATGCGCGTGCAATCCGGGGTCGGATGGCCGTTCCCGCATTTTGGGAGTCGGGCTGCACGGGGACTAGACTCCAAGTGGCTCAAAGGCGAGTGGTTCCTCTCGCAAGTCTGAAGAAGTAGAAGCGATTGTGGCCTTGATAAGCTCTGCGGACAGATCTGCACAGGTCCGCATGATCAGCGTTCGGATGTTGACGAACGTAAAGCTGGGTAGCGCGAGGATGGCAGGGATCCCGGGCTGTTCGGTGTCGGGGATTTTACCTGTCGTGAACATTCCCCCGCCATCTGTGGAGTTTAGTGATCCTGACTGGGTCGGCGAGTGCCACTTGGGTAGGAACTTTCCTACGCAATGCGAAGAGTGTGGCGGCGATTGGTCGAGCCGCCAGGGTAAAACCATTTTTTCTCTATTTTTGTTTTTGCTAACCCAAAAATACGCGAAGCCTGTGCGCGGGGTCGGGGCGGCGCTGGGCATAGTCCCCCTATTCCCCCCTTTTTTTTTCTTTTTTTTTTTTTTTTTTTTTTGACTTGTACATTTCTGATTGCTTCCTCTCTTTTTTTTTTTTTTTTTTCCAGAGATGCCGGCATCCGGTCTTCGCAGGAGCGCTAATGTTGCCGCTGCTAATGCCGCGAGGAGGACGCGGGAGGAAGCGTTGGCGAGGGTAGATCCCGTGATCATACCGGCTTGTTCATGTGGGGATCAATCGGGGAGTGACCGTTCTTTGCGGCGGGTACGGCGTACGAGGCGGGGACTTCCCTGCGGTATTGCGATCGCCGGAGCGATTACGAGAAGATGTCCGCCCCCCGCCATCTGAAGGCTCTGAGCGCCGCCCTGGTAAGCAGCCAGTAGAGTTTGAAGATGTTCTTGAAGACGTCCCCCTTTTCCGGAAAAGACCAAGAGTGGATGCGCCATCTGAGGTTGTCGACCTAGAGGGTCTTGACTCTTCCCCTCTCAACCTTGCACCTCTTTATGAATTCGCGCCGCAGAACGCGCGCGGCAAGAAGCTTCGGCGGCGGCGACATTCCTTTATATTTTGACGAGGCTTTACGCGCCGATCAATCATCGCCCGGCGGGGTGTGATGATGGAGTCGGCTACGTCGGCGGTTCCTCCTCTTCCTGTACTTACCGGAAAATGGAGCGAGGCTCGCCTATCCGTGGGGACCGGAGCGATAAAAAGGATTGCTCCCGCCAACATCGGCAACGGCTACTATTGATCCCCGCGAGGTTATGAGGGCGCCGTCGCCGAGTACGGGATGTCGGCACATAAGGTAAATATGTTTCCTCGCACGAATTTCCTTTTATTTTCCAAGTGCTTACTTGTGTCTTTTTTAGGTCTCGCGTTGCATGCTTGCCGCTTTAGATCTTGTTGAGAAGTTGGTGGAGAGCGAACGACGAACGAGCGACGGGCGGCGAAGAAGGCGCGGGAGAACCGGGAGTTGGTGCGGACGATGAAGGACACGGAGGCCAAAGTTGGCGACGCCAAGGCTCTATATACCGCTAAAGAAAAGACACGGGCGGACAAGATAGCGGAGTTGGAGCGCCAAGTTACTCATGAGAAGAATCATCGCAAGAAGGTCGAAGCCGCCACGGGTGCTGTGAGCAAAAGTTGAAAAGCTGGCCGAGGATGCTTGTCGGCCGGGTCTTGCTAAGGAAGCGAGGATGCCCGTCGGAAAGGCGAGGAAGCTATCAAAAGGGCCGAGGACCTTGCCTCGGATGTCCAGGCCAAAATCGAGGCCGCCCTTGCGAATATAAGGACGGCGCCGAATATTGGAAGGATGCGGGTGACAATTATGACCAAGGTTTGCTATCATATGGCGAGGTGTGTACGTAGGTCGATGCACCAGCAGAGGGTCCCCAGCTTACATGATATGGCGGCGTGGACTCAGGAGAATTCCTTCAGTGCTGAGCTCATTCAATATCATCCCGTGGTTCCATACTCCGAGGAGGAGATCGCGGAATACCGCGAGCGATGTAGGGTTGATGGTTTACAGGCGGCGGTATTTCCAGTGGCAGCAAAAGAGAACATGCGATCACTCGTGCAGGCGATCTTGGATGGGGCCCATACAGAGGGAGATCAGGCAGCTCCAGGTGGTGAGGAGGGGGTGCGGCCGGGAGATTCGCAAGGCGGCCTTGATTCCGGAAGCGTTTGATTCTCCTTTTGTTATTGACGAAACTTTGTTATTGGTTTGTAATATTAACTTTTGTTTCCGGGCGATGTGGGGCTCGCCACCCTGTTAACTTTGATCCTTTTCCTTCGTGCACATTGGGGCCATTTGCATGGCCATTTCGTTTTATGCCTTTGTTCTCTGCTTTGGTATTTTGAGTTGTTTTTGTTTTTGCTAACCCAAAAATACACAAGCCTGTGCGCGGGGTCGGGGCGGCGCTGGGCACAGTCCCCCTACTCCCTTTTTTTTTTTTTTTTTTTTTTTTGCAAAAAGGAAGAAAAATATATACACAAGGAACAAAAACTTCCAAAAAACGAGAGGACTACATGTAATATCTCTTGAGGTTGTCGGCGTGCCAAGTATTCTCATATTCACGGCCATTCCTGTCTTTGAGATAATATGTCCCCTTCTTTAGCTCGCGAGAGATCCGAAGGGGTCCCTCCCAATTCTTTGTCTAACTTTTTGGGTTTGCGGCCGGCGGCTTCACATTTAATTAATACGAAATCTCCTGCCTTGAAAAAATGGTGGCGTACCTTCTTATCGTGGTGTCGCTTAGCGGCCATCTTGAAGTTAGCCAAACGGGTCGCCGCTTGCAGTCTTTTTTCTTCGAGCATGTCGAGCTCAAACTCACGCGATCGTTCGTTGGTGTCCTCGTTGAAATGCGACACTCGATGCTAGGTAGAGACATCTCCATTTGGTGTCATCGCCTCCGAACCATAAGTCGGGGAGAATGGGGTTTCTCTGTGGTGGACTTTTTGGCGGTCCGGAGCGACCATAAGATCGCGGGCGGCTCATCTACCCACTTGCCTTTCTTTCCGCATAGAGTGCATTTCGGGCCTGCGAGCACTTGTTTGTTTGCGTTCTGCGACCATTACTTTGAGGATAGGCGACCGAAGACGTCGCATGAATGACGCCATGCTCTTTACAAAACTCGTCGAATTCCGTTCGAAGCGTGGTCCATGGTCGGATATGATGATGCGAGGTACCCCGAAACGAGTCCACACTTGATCCATTAAAAAATAGATGACCTGGGTGGTGGCAATCTCTGCGAGGGGCTTCGCCTCTGTCCATTTGGTGTAATAATCAGTCGCTACTACTAAGTATTCACATCCTCCGCGCCCTTTAGGCATTGGACCGACGAGGTCGATGCCCCACATTTCGAAAGGCCATGAAGCGGTGACGATGCTCGCTCTACGGAGGGTAACCTAGGTATATCGCGTACCTTTGACGGGGGTCGCATTCCCTAACGAATATATCCGCATCCCTCAACAAGGTAGGCCGGTAGTATCTGCGGTGATCGCCCTTTGTGCGAGGGTTCGACAGTGGATGCCCGCCGCACACTCCTTGATGAAGCTCATGGAGGATACCCTCTACTTGCTCCGGCCCGACGCGGCGGAGCGCGAGGTTTGGAGAAAGAGCGCCGTAAAGTATCCCATTTTGTACGACATATCTTGCGCTCGGCGAGCCAAGGTTCTCGCCTCTATCTTGTCGAAGGCAAAACTCCATGCTCAATATAATCTTTGACCACATCGATCCGGCGGCGCGAGGAGGGTTGAATATCCATGACCTTGCATCTGTTGATAGAAGGTTCCCCGAGGTATTCCAAAGGGATGTCAGGAGCGAACGCCGCGTCGGCGTCGGATAACTTGGATAAATAGTACGCCCTCAAATTCGAGTGCGTGGTATATAAGAGAGCTCGCAATATCCGAACCGACGACGTAACTTCCGGACCAGGTCGATGTCTGCTGCGGTTTCGAACAATAAATCTTATAACCTCCATTCACTTGATTGACAACCGGTTGTGAGTCGCAAAAGACGTGTATGTTCTCAACTCTCATTGCGAGGGCGAGCTCAAGGCTGCGATGAGCGCCTCATATTCGGCTTGGTTGTTTGACGCCGTGAAATCGAAGCGAAGCGCTTTCTCAATTTCTTCGGACGTTCCCGGCTCGAGCAAGACGATGCCGGCCCCGCAAGCTCCAATTCCACTAGCGCCGTCAACGAACAAGCGCAACGGTGGCGTGGGCCTCGTGGGGCCGCTAGGAGCCGGTTTGTCGGGCGAGTTGGTCGAAGGGGAAGTGGGTTGTGTTGTCGAGGGATCTCGGAAGCTTGCTTCAAGAATGAACTCGGCCGGGGCTGTGCCTTGATTGCCCTTCGAGGATCGTACTTGATGTCGAATTCGGTGAGCTCAATTGCCCATTTACGGGAGACGACCGGCGAGGTACGGCTTATGTAAAACGACGCAGCGGACTATCCGATAGTACAATGATCGTATGTGATGAAAAATATGCACGGAGCTTTCTAGCTGCTATAACAAGAGAGTAAGCCAATTTCTCTGCATTAAAATATCGACCTTCCACAGGACTGAGAGCCTTCGAAACATAGTAAATGGGCTTTTGAACGGGCTTCTCAGGAGTCCCCTCTTCCTTTACAAGAACTGCGGCGACAGCCCTATCTGAGGCCGCCAAATATAAATAAAGCTGGTCGCCTATGATAGGACTTACTAAAAGAGGCGGGCTGACCAGGTATTGCTTGAGCTCTTCAAAGGCTTCAGTGCATTCTTCAGTCCATTCAAACCCCTTGCTGCCGCCTTTCAAAATTTTATAAAAAGGAAGGCACCTGTCTGCCGATTTCGAAATGAAACGCCCCAGAGCGGTTATCCTTCCATTCAACCTCTGAACCTCTTTCACAGTCGTGGGAGGTGCCATGTCCAGAATGGCTCGATTTTCTCGGGATTTGCTTCGATGCCGCGGTTTGTGTGACCATGAAGCCTAAGAATTTTCCGGCTTTAACCCCAAACGTGCATTTGATTTGGGTTTAGCTTCATGTTGTTTTTTCGTACGTTCGCGAAAGTTTCCCTCAAATCGCTATGAAGTCGCATCCGCTGGATTTGATGACCATGTCATCTATGTAAGCTTCCATGTTGCGGCCGATTTGAGTGTGGAAGACCCGGTTGATCATCCTACGGAATGTTGAACCCGCATTCTTCGAGCCGAAGGGCATCATTTTGTAATAATACATGCCGCCTCCGGCTACGAAAGCGATAAGTTGTCCTTCGTCCCCGGCCATACGGACACGATGGTATCCGGAATAGGCGTCGACGAAGCGAGGATTTCAAAACCCGCTATCCGATCTACCATTCGTCATGCGGGGTAGCTCATAGGGATCCTTGGGGCGGGCTTTGTTCAAGTCGGTGAAATCTACGCACATTCGCCACTTGCCGTTGTGCTTCAAAACCATAACGATGTTGGCTAGCCAAGTAGGATATTGTAGTTCTTCAATGATATCCGCCGCAAGTAGTTTGGCGATCTCAATTTTTACGGACCTCTTCCTTTGCGGTTGAAAATTGACGAGCCCGCCTTTCGAATTGGCTTGAAGTGGGGATTCACGTTGAGACGGTGGAGTGCGACCTCGGGGTCGACGCCTCGCATGTCGGTGACCTCCCAAGCAAAGGCCTCCGGGTTCTCTTTCGGTACGTTGATCGGCGCGGACATATCGGCCTTGCGAGGTGCGCCCCGACTTTGATCTTTTGGTCGGGGTATCTCTCATTGATGATTACCTCGACGAGCTCCCCCTCCTGCTTCAATGCTTGGATCATCTCGTATACGCAATGTGTCGCATACAATTTCCTTTTGTTGTTTCTTAAGCGGCGGAGGGCTGTTCGTGTCTTGTCCCCGCTCGATATGGGCTTCCAGCGCTCTTTTCTTAGCGCTCGCCTCTAACTCGGCCATGGACTCACCTACCCGGGGGTTGAGTCGTCCGGGGGTACTTGGGACCTCAGCTGTATCGGTTATCACTAGAGCTTCTCCCAACAGATTTATTGAATTCGTGATGGGGTTAGTCCTTTCGCCGGTGCGACGGGGGTGTAGCATAAGCTTGTCCTAGCACACATTGGACTTCGGGCTCCCGTGCCCTTTTCAACCCCGCCTTTGATTTTGCCAAGTGGTCAAGATAAGTACGTGGTCGGCTAATCGCCCGGCCTATCTTGCCATTTTACGTATAAAACTTGACCCTCGATGCGGAATGGAAGACACCGTCGAAATTTGCGCATCGCGGGTATGCCCGGGATCATGTGGTAGCGAGTGGCGGATCGACCACCGAAATTCTATTTTTTCGATCCGGAAGGGCTCGAAGTCTCCGATGCGGACCTCCAGGTCAATCATTCCTTTAACTTTTACCTCATGGTTGGTAAAACCCTCTAGCGAGCCCAGGTACGGTTTCAGATTGGCCTCGGTGAAATTCAAACCTTTGAGGCAGTCAAGATAGATGATGTCGCTGGCGGCATCTGTATCCACCAGGACTCTGTTAACCCCGCACTTGCCGATCCCGATTTTGATTATGATGGGCATCTCCATTGCTCCCGTAACAAAGCTAAGCTCGCTCTTTGTGAAAGTCAAGGCCTCTTCATCGGCCGCGAGTTCTAGGCCGCTCTCGTCCAAATTCTTTGATCGAGTTGATCTGTTCTTTTATCTGCTGTTGCTAGGCGGGCTTTCGTGGATGACATTAAGCTCACGCTCATGCGGGCTGCGACGAGTCTCGGTTGGCACCGCCTGCCGATTTGAATCGATCTAACTTTCCCTCCCGGGCCATTTTGTCTAGGATCCTTATCGGGGAAAAACAATCATCCGTGTTATGGCCGTGATAATTATGAAATTCACGAGAATTTGCTTGTGTCCGCTTTACGAACGGTGTCTTCGCTACGATTGTCGCGGGGCTTCCGGATGTGTTCCGAAATTTCATTCAGGATCGCCGACGGTCGGGCATTCAGCGGAATGTAATCTTTTACGTCGAACTTTTGCGGCCTTTTGAAATCACGGTCGTCCGTTCTTTCGCCGGATTGACGGCCTCCTCCTTTCTTTGGGGATCGGCCTCGAGTACTATTGGATGGGGCCGTGGGATCAGATTGAAGGCCCCAGTTTCTGGCGGGGATGACCTCGACGGTAGTAAACTTCCGGGCCTGCTCCAACATGTCCCTCAAGTTGGTCGGAGCGTGCATCGTTAAGTGTGTCTTAAGTTCGCCGCCCACCAGTCCAGTCAAGAATGCCATCATGACCGTGGGTTCGGGCTCGTCCCGTGTTTGATCGTAAACTTGGACGAATTTCTCATAATACGACCGGGCGGACTCCCCAGTGTCCTGCTTTATCAAAAACAGATCGGTTGTGGTCTTGCGAGGTCTATGCGCTGTCTTGAATTCTGTCAGGAACTTTGTCCGCATATCCTCCCAAATTGTTAACCGATCCGGCGGCAATTTGCGAAGCCATGTAGAGGCTCTATCTTTCATGCAACCCACCATAGCCACGCACCGGGCCGCGCTATGGCGCGTAGCGAGCATCATTTTGCTCTCGAACGAGGCTATCCATTCGTATGGGTCGACTTACCACGATAATCTGTTATGTTGATGTTGGAGACTCGGCGTCGAGGAGGCTCGCTATGAGCGAGTACGAAAGTGCATCCATAGCGGCGCTAGGTTCCTTATCCTCTTCTCGTTTGTTCTTTTTCATCTCCGGGAACCATCGGCCTCGGATCTTCAAATCGCCGGTTGGTGCGGGCTCGAGGTGCGCCCTGAGAGTGGGCGTCGTCCTCATCACTGCTGTGCCTTTCTGTTTCGGCCCGTGCTCTTCTTCTCAGGATAATGTTCCGGGGATTTTCACTGAGGGGACCCAGTCTCCGTCTGACGTTGCCTCGCGTTCCTTTATCTTCATCCCTCGGTGGTGATGGTAAAGCTCTACGTTTTCCCAGGCATTCGTGCGCCGATATTCTAGTTTGGCTGTGTTCACCGTGCCGAGAGGAGGATACGCTTTCCCCTCGATGCTCGTGACGCTGAGCTCGCGTTGTTTCCCCCATGTTTGGCCCTTTCCACGGAGGGGCGATGACGTTAGGTCCGGCGTTCATGCCCTCTACGGTTGGGGGAGGATCAATTGCTAGCGCGGGCTGGCCGGCGGAGATTAAGATCTCGTTGGCTGCCTTCATTTTCGCCGCGTATTCACCATAACTCTTCATTCTTGCCAGATCAGCCTCGCTAGGAACCGGCGGGGCGGGGGCCTCTTTGTCTGGGCCCTCGGTGTTAATCTGTCTTCGGGCGAGCTCTGCCTCTAACTGAGTGTTTTTCTTTCTTAACTCTAAGAACTCGCGGTAATCGACGGTTGTACGGGCGGGGTCACTCTCGTGAGACCTCGTTGGGGCGATGCGCTTTCTCGCCGGGTTGGGTGTGACGGGGTTAGGCGAAGGGTTAGCCATGATGGGAGGTCTGATGCCAGTCTGGCAACAAGCTTTCCAAGGTAGCAAGTGGGATTATTGCCTCTGACACAAGCCAACTCTAGTATCCTTTTCAAAAGGTAGTTGATGTGACGTGATCTGCTGTCAGATTTTATGTACGCAACATCCGATGAACCTTTTACCCTCCTATAAGCAATCGATCCCAACACAGAGATGCTACAAGTCGAATTTTATGGCGTTCACACCGTCCCGATCAACATACAAATCGGAAAAACGCTAACCACAGCCGTTTCTTAGCGGTTCATATAAGATTATCCCAATAGTGGTGAATCTTCAAACGCAAGATTGGGATAGTCTACATAAACACATGAGCTATTTTTCAACGGATTTGTGAAGACAAAGATAACCGATTTGATGATGATAAGCTGGAATAACAAACCTTTTATACAAGGGAGACGGAGATCGGTACAAGCTGAGCAACTATGGAGTCCACGAAGGTGTTGAATCCTTTGAAGAAAACGTTCCCGGTAACGGAGCCAATTGACGTGATCCGTTTCCGTCAGGTAGTTTGAAAGGAAGACTTGGACGTGGGATATCTGGCCTCTTCGTGGTGCTCCGATCAGTGAGGTTATCGCCGTCGGACGGTGGCGTTTGTCGACGTCGGTGATGAGCCCGCGGTGGTAATATGAAATAAATATGAGAGAGAGAACAGTGCTGATAGAAATAAATGTGCAAAAGTTGTTCTATATATCTCTCTCTTCATTAATGTCACAGTGGGGGTATTTATAGGGAAAGGATAAAGCTGTAAAAGACTACTCGTGCTAGCGGCGCCGATGCCCGACAGATGGCAGTTGGCCTCGCATTCTATCTAAGCTTATGAACTTTCCATTAACTGATATTCTCATAGGAATGGGCCCGCAGTGCTGCGGGGCGGCCCCCTTATGCTTATGAGGATGGCGGGATGGCCCTCAAGTTGGCGACGTCGCGTGCTTATGCTCAGGGAAAGAGTTTGACTTATGTCCTCAGACGAGTTGACCGGGGATAATGGGACCGTGCCAGGTTCCGTATCATCAATGACAATCCACACCGTGATGCCATGAAGACTCCGGTCTTAAGGATAATTACACAACTGCCACATAGTGTGACACTTAATGTAAGTGGGTCAGTCTAACGTACGCATTCTCTAATACACGTCCACGTCCACATACAGTCCAAGTGTCTTTACACTTCGATATATGAGATATATCCATGCCCTTAACGACAATAGACATCTAATACGTGATAACCTGTTCATAATATCAATGCCTTTTTTAATAGTACATCAGCCTAGAGACATTTAAGTATCAAACTTATTAAAGTGATTAGAGATCTCATCAACCATAATCACCTATCATGGTATCTCTATCACAGTTTAATACTAAGGACGTTATTATATAACAATTCATAATTGGTTCTATAAAAGAACAAATATATGACAACAGAATAGCCATTTAATATATGTACAAACATAAAGAAATAGTAGAAATGATCCGACCAGGTCGGATCTAGTCCAACCCGATTGGGTTTAGGACACTATTTCAACATTCAGGGCGGCCGAATGCTCCTCATATTATTGGACGAGCTGGGCCAGTTCGGTCTGACTTCTCACGTAAAAGTATTGGACGAGAAGGGCCAGGCTAGTGCTGACTTCTCGTTTAAAAGCACGGAGAGGGGTCAGGTTGGACTGACTTCTCGTGTGAAAGTTTAGGACGAGCAGGGCCAGGCTAGTGCTGACTTCGCATTTAAAAGTACAGCAAGCAGGGTCAGGTTGGACTGACTTCTCGCGTGAAAGTTTAGGACGAGCAGCACAAGGCTAGTGCTGACTTCTCATTTAAAAGCACGGCGAGCAGGGCCAGGTTGAACTGACTTCTCGCATGAAAGTTTAGGACGAGCAGGGCCAGACTAGTACTGATTTCTCATTTAAAAGCACGGTGAGCAGGGTCGGGTTGGACTGACTTCTCGCATGAAAGTTCAGGACGAACAGGGCCAGGCTAATGTTGACTTCTCGTTTAAAAGCACGGCGAGCAGGGCCAGGTTGGACTCACTTCTCACGTGAAAGAGTTGCATGTGTGTTTGTCCTGTAAAATCAATAAATACCATGCGTAATGGAAAATAAAATAATAGTAAATCAATGTACCGTTGGCTTACTGGTGTAGTATGTTGGTGCCGAACTGAAGTCGGTCTTATAGAAGGCTCCAAATATTGTGCCGATCGGAGTCCGTTTCGATGCCCTATCGTCACCCAAAAGTTTCTATTGTATCATAAAAAACGAAAGCCCTTCTTCTAGCGCCATTTGACGATTCCAAAAATCGTCGATGATAATCCAGGGCTATTCTCCTAAAGACATCATGAAAAAAGCTTTAAGAACACGATAACAATGATAAAATGAAGAGGGTGTTTTGGAGGTGGTTTAAACTGGACTTGAGAAAATGTATCTCAAACTACCTACGTATCCAATGCGTGAATTGGAATCAAGTCTTCGTAGTTCCTTAGGGATGGTTTATATAGAGGAGAATTATGCCCTAAGGCGCCATGGGCCTTGTCCTTGTTGGGCTTGGATTTCGTGTTCTTCGTTGGCCTTGTCCTTGTTGGGCCTTGTCCTTGTTGGCCTTATCCTAAGACCGGAGTCTTTATGACATCACGGTGTGGATTGTCATACTTTGACACTATTGAGGTTTCCCCTAGCCATGGGGCGATCATGCAATAGTGATTGGGTGTGATACTAAAGCATGCGTTGGATTCATGTCGCTCGTCCGGAAATCGTGTATCCTATTATTAGGAGTAAATGTCCGAAATGGCCTTCTTATAAGGAATGTCTAGCTCTCGTGAATCTTTGCAAAGTGGGAGTAAATGAGTTATTCCGAGAGAGCATGATATCCAGATTATAAGATACGATCGTTAATGAACAGACACTCGAGATATGACCGTATGGATATTATTACAGTGATATGATTCTATTTACACGGTAACTGTTTCACATGAATGGTAGTAGTCATTGCATTTGACTCTTCCGATGATTGGGGCTTACGGTGTGTTGCAAGACACTATTCCATGATCGTTAGGTATGAAGGGCATTTTCGTAAGTGCACTTTCAACCTACGGCCAACATATTCGGAAGCTTATTGGATCACACACATAAGAACATGTAGCCGGATTAAAATTCGGTTATAGTGATAACCAAATAAGGAAAGTTTTATCTCGACTATAAAGTGTTATAGTGATAAATTAATATGGTGGTGTTTATTTATTATGAATAAATATAATACAAGATATAAATTATATTGATTAATTAAATATACATATAATATATATGTGGGTCAAAATATATATGTCTATTGATACACATGTATTTTGCAAATTAAATAATCATAGTATTATATTAATTAGTAATATTCCGGAAGCCAATAAAAGGCTATATGGTGCGCAGGTTATATGTGTATAAGATACACTTGGATTGTGCAATTAATTAATAATATTATCATATATTAATATTAGATATTAGTGAATATAGATTTGCACACATGTGTAAATTGATTTATGGTAATAAGATAAAGATAGTAAATATTAGATATTGACAATATCTTGGAAATATTTAATATGAGATATTAAATGAAATGAGATAATTCAATCAAAGATACTTTCCATATTTTATTAGGAAATGTTTTCTTTCTCCTCAATCTACTAGGAAGCTTCTCCCAATCAGTTTGGGATTGATAAGTGGCGCCTCTCTCCCTATATAAGAATGGGTTGGCTAGCTCTTTTGAATCATCACAATTAGAAGAGTTCTAATTTATTAGAAAAATTGAGATCTTCCTTGAGAGAGTTGTTTAGATAGAGAAAAGGTCGGTCTAGCAACCGGGTTTTTCTGGTAGCAATCCATGATGGGATTCTGATGGGCTGTTCGTGTGCATCACCGGTAGAGGCCGAACACTTGGGCGGCTTCGTGCAGAAACTACAACTGTAGACGAAGTGTCGATCCAATTGGATCAACCAAGGTATTCTCTTGTCTACTTCTTTTATGCTTGTTGCTTAAATGAAGTCGTTCTTTGGAAATGGAAATCAAAATTTTGAATTCCGCTGTGTTCCCGCGTAGATTTCCTAACAAAAATGAATCAATTAATTACGAAAATGATATACATCGGGATTAAGGGAGTCGTTAGCCATTTTGAATTGGTTATAACCAAGCTAGGTAGATTGATTGAGAGGTTGAAGGTTGTATGTTTCTGTAATTTTATTCTTTCTTGTCATTATTGTTGGTCAATGACCATTATATGTGCCCTTGGTCTTGAATTGGTGATTGTATTCAAGATAGTCCTATTATCTCTGTGGGATTCACCTTTGCTCGTTCACTAACTACGATTGGCCTAGTCCTCTTGGTAGTATAAGCGACTTACACACGATCATTTCTCACATATGTATTTTGAATAAGAAGATATGTTGGTTCAAGACGAGTTGGATAATGAGCACGGTGAGCAAGCTTAGGCACAAAGTCATGAAGTTCTTTGTCTTTCATTACTTCCTTTTTAATCAAGTTGAGTTGTAATAAATGTTAGCGGTTATTTATGATTATAGTTTGACAATAGATGTAGTTCGGTTAAATTGGATCATATAAGGCTTTAAGGGCCAGTTTCCCGAGTTCTTGCTTGTTTCTTTTCTTCCACGTGTTCTTTAATTACTCTGATATAACATAAGACTTACGTGAGATTTAGGGTTTACTTCAAATGTCATGTGCCGAACGTTCTTTTTCCGTATAAGGACTTGGTATCCGGGACATGGACGTTACAACACCACTTCATTGTGTAATTTTGTAATATTGTGAGTGCCCTTACATTAAACAAGGATACGAGAGTGTATCTACGCCAATGGTTGATTGATTCATAAATCGGACACGTCTCGATATGATTAAGAATGATTTTGTTTAAATTAAATGATAAATAATGTTAGCAAACCGGGCATAAATAGAAACTAATTAAAAACAACTCACTTCATTAACCGTCACTACTTAATGATCCTCATGGTTATTTTGTCTAATGATGGCCAAATTATAGTAAACCAACGTTCACCGACAGAGTACCGGGTCGGTTGTACTACAACGGCGAGCAAGGTCGTATCCAACGAGGAATAAATCAAGTATCACAATCACGCTCGTATTTAGTTTAGGTTCACAAATATTGGTGAAGTAATCTATTACTAGAAAGATAAAAATGCTAACTTTAAAACGTATGATAAACAGAATAGCTAAACTATGGTCAAGAAAACTACTCTCAATACCTTACCTAATCACTAGAGATGAGCTTAACCTACCAACCAACCAATGGTTTCTAATGAATGTGTTGTGGGTGCAATCTCCTAAACTGGTCCCTAGGCGCTAATACCACAACCTGGTTACCCTTATTCGGTTCAACAGTCCCCTCTATAGGATTTAATTGACCTAATATGATTAAAACTGTGAGACGCTCCGCATCCACTGGGTTCACGGCTGAGCTAGAAAAACCTTACCAAGGAACAGGCTACGAGAAACTCGACTAGTTCGTGCATGACAATCCTAAAACACTAGTTCGCACACTCCCTCACAAAATACATTTATAAAGTTCGTGTGTAAGATCAATTAATGGTTAGCTACTCCATTAAAGTAATTAGATCAAATTTTAGGACTCAACAATTCAAAAGATTCAATTTTAAGCCCTACTCATCCCTAGATCATCGTTTAGGCATTAATTTCATAATTCTATCACATAATTTAGCTACTCATTATAGTAATAAAAGTGCAGAAATCCACGAAGAAATTAATAAAAAGCAAGATAAAAATATTGAATAAAAATTACCAATGAAAAACGTAGCAATCTACCACCTGAATCTTCACTTCGTTGTGTTGAAATCGAAAATAAAATAAAGAAAACTGCCGTTGTTGTTGAAGAAAAGTTGCAAAAAATAAAATAGATCTATTCTAAAAAGTAGCTGCAGAGAAAAATAAAACTATAGTATGAAATATATGTGTTGAAACTCGACTTAAATGGCTTTTTATATAATCACAGCCGACGTCGGGTATTCCATTTCCGTAAAAAATTACGGAATATCAAATAAAATAATTGGCTTCTACATCATTCTTTCATCCACTTCCTTCAATTGTGATAGCTAGAGGTGGGTCCCCTTTTGACCAATAGGACTTGCAGCTTTCACCTTTCTTTAATTTTTATTTATTTATTTATTTATTTAAAGAAGGAAGAACAATGGACAAAAAAAATTCTGAGACCTCACGTTCCATTAAACACAAAAGTCGGGATTCCGACAAGGTTGAATAATAATCTTTTTTCTGAACGCTTAAATTTGACTCTCATGCCAATTTCTCATACAAACTCCGTTTTGGACGATTTTTGTACCGTTATGATCCTCGTAATGCCCTCTATCACACCGCACCTATAACAAACAAAAACAAGAAAACTCCAGCATGACAAATGCCAATGAAATGCACACAATTCATCCAAAAATGTGTAGATTCCGGACATAAATGCTCTATCGTCTCGTGATTCAATCCGTGGTGAAATGTGCTTATGAAAACCACTTAACTATCCCAAGATTACATCGAATAGGATATAAATAGAGGTAAAATGCACATGAAATTATAGCAAAGTTGACTCTCATCATCTAACTTTCTAATTGGATTGAAGGAAACGAGTAGAAAAGAAAAACGACTAACTTTGTTAACCGTCATTACTTAATGATCCTCATGGTTATTTTGTCTAACTTTCGGATTGGATTGAAGGAAACGAGTAGAAAAAAAGTAAGGAGAATTACATAAAAGAAAGGAGAAAAAAATAAGAGATTGTGAAGTCTACCTAAGGTGTTTGGATTGAATTTGACGGAAACGAAAGAAGAATGAAAGATCGTGAAGTAGATCATACTAAAATATAATGGTTTCTTTCCGTTTATGACCTTTTGATAAAAGGAAAACAATTTTCTAGAATTGTATTAGTTCTTTTGGGTGAACCAAAAAAACGGAAACCAAAACAGCCGTTTGAACTAAACTGGTCTTAACCGGAAAAGCGTAAACCATGGTTTTTTGGTTCGATTTTGTATTGTTAAAAACCAAATTGAGAAAAAGATTTTGGTTTTATGTAATAAAAACCAACCTAAACCGGATATATATGTATGTTCTACTATGATGTCCAGGTAGAGTGGTTCACTTGTAGATTGAATGTAGTGCAAATAATAGCCCCCTTAATTATCACTACATGTCCCCTCAAAAAAAATATACTAAGTAAATAAG
Source organism: Gentiana straminea (assembly GCA_036785695.1). NCBI lineage: Eukaryota > Viridiplantae > Streptophyta > Magnoliopsida > Gentianales > Gentianaceae > Gentiana > Gentiana straminea. Next base: position 1,118,560 of record JAVUPR010000282.1, read on the forward strand.
TAATATCTCACTCCATTAACTATTAATACTTCGACCAACTACCTCACATACTTACGTCTATGGAAAAATTAAATAAAACAGTTCATATTGTCTTATATGATCGGCCTAATTAAAATATATGACAATATCATGTTGTGTATATATATATATATATATATATATATATATATATATATACACTTGGAAAGAATATAAGACAAAAAACTAAAACCAAGCCAATCGAAAGGTGACCGAATAAAATGGTTTTACCTAGTTATAGTTTTGCTTTAGTTTTTAAATTTTAAGACAATAAAAAATGATTATAAACTAAAAACCAGACGATATACACCGCTAGGTCTTCCCTTTGATTTTCCTCTTCCTCTATTTTGGGGAAATACTTGTGTGAAGTCTCTACACGTGTAGGGACACAATATAATTCAATATAAATCACACAGTTTCATTTTCTATTTAAACTATATGGTTATAATCATTTCACCTGTCAATTCATCTCAACATGCCCTCTCTGACGATTCCAAAAATCGTCGATGATAATCCGGGGATGTTCTCCTAAATACAACCTGCCAAAAGCTTTAAGAACATGATAACAACTATAAAAAGGATGGGGTGTTTTGGAGGTGGTTTAGACTGGACTTGAGAAACTATATCTCAAGCTGCCTACATATCCAATGCGTGAATTGGAATCAAGTCTTTGTAGTTCCTTAAGGATGATTTATATAGAGGAAAATTATGCCTTAAGGCGCCACGGGCATTGACCTTGTGTGGCTTGGATTTCGTGTTCCCTAATGAAAAGATAACTACGATTTAATCTCCATAATTGTTGGAGATAATTATGGATATATTTGACTGTCAAAATCAGAGTATTAAATATGAGGGATTATTCCCATATTTATCTGATTATCACACATGTGGGAGATATGATTGAGGATTGACTCTGGCCGAATTAGATGGCCCGAGCTAGACTGGCTGAACCCTTGCGTGTATTGGCCGACCTACGGAGGTCGGGAAGAATAGCCAAGCTGGTATCAGCTCAGATTCTTGCATGCGTAAGAGGTTTGGTCTGAGAGGGACTTAGGCCAACCAGGAAGGTTGGACATGAGTAGGCTTGACCATATGCACTGGCCGACCTACAGAGGTCGGAGAATGTAGACCGAGCTCATACAGCTCGGGTACTCTTGATGGAGGCTTTTCTCTATATTTATTTATTATTGTGCTGATGTGGAGGTGACACGTATGTAGGTTCAATTTTTGGCATCATCATAAGCCCCCCAGATGCAGCTGAGCCCTCGAGGCCTACTCGGATCTGCTTAAGGTAGCTCAGCCACGTTTCTCTAGACTTGAAGAGTTAATACACAGCCTATTCTGCCAATCTGGCAGAGTTCTGTTGTAACTCTACTATGATTTTACGGAATTCAAGGCGTTTTAGCTCATGATGGTGGTTACGTGATGGTGCTCAAGAACAAGCATGAAGAGAACATCGGGATTATGATATGATTGTGAGCTGAGCCATAGAAGGCTGCCTACATACCCTTAGCTTGTAAGGGATCAGGCCCAATTCTCATAGTTCTTCGAAAACAAGAGCCCTCCTTTTGTCAACCTTATAATGCTGCTATTCATAGGGCCATGAGTTGGCTGTCACTAGGATGTTTGATGACCTGGCAAACTTGGAAGCTGCCGAACCAAGATCGGTCTTAGAGTGCCGAGATGAAGAGCTGGCGAAACAGAGCCTTTGGCAAGCCGAGAGCTTTGAGGCATGAGAGCGTTGTTTATGAACTTTGTTGCCTAGTTGCTTTGGCTTTGTTCACGTTGAAGGGTGGCGGGCTGGAGGGGCGAGCGGGTCAAACCTCTAGTGCTTTGCCTCAGGCTAGATGCTTTTTGATTCATTACCTTGGCTCATGACGGGAATCGTGATGGTGCGAGGCGGGCATGATCGTGCTTGGCTTGGTCCGGCCTATTTAGGGGTGGACTGGCTGGGCCGAGGGGCTTATCCATTTATGGGCTTACGTATGGGCCAGGTTCGGATCCATGGGCTCTTTCCAGAACTAGGGGACTTGGACTGATTCGACACATCAATGCCCCCGTACTCTTTAAGCTTTCAGATATGTAAACGAGAGTCATGGTGGGAAAAGGAAACCAAAATTTTGAATTCCGCTGCGTTCCTGCGTGGATTTCCTAACAAAAATGAATCAATTAATTACGAAAATGATATACTTCGGGATTAAGGGAGTCGTTAGCCATATTGGATTGGTTATAACCAAGCTAGGTAGATTGATTGGGAGGTTGAAGGTTGTATGTTTCTGTAATTTTATTCTTTCTTGTCCTTATTGTTGGTCAATGACCATTATATGTGCCCTTAGTCTTGAATTGGTGATTGTATTCGAGATTGTCCTATTATCCCTGTGGGATTGACCCTTGCTCGTTCACTAACTATGATTGGCCTAGTCCTCTTGGTAGTATAAGCGACTTACACACGATCATTGCTCACTCATGTATTTTGAATAAGAAGATATGTAGGTTCAAGATAGTTGGATAATGAGCACGGTGAGCAAGCTTAGGCACAAAGTCATGAAGTTCTTTGTCTTTCATTAGTTCCTTTTTAGTCAGGTTGAGTTGTAATAAATGTTAGCGGTTATTTATGATTATAGTTTGACAATAGATGTATTTCGGTTAAATTGGATCATATAAGGCTTTAAGGGCAGTTTCCCGAGTTCTTGGTTGTTTCTTTTCTTCCAACGTGTTCTTTAATTACTCTGATATGACATAAGACTTACGTGAGATTTAGGGTTTACTTTAAATGTCATGTGCCGAACGTTTTTTTCTATATAAGGACTTAGTATCCGGGACATGGACGTTACAACACCACTTCATTGTGTAATTTCGTATCATTGTGAGTGCCCTTACATTAAACAAGGTTACGAGAGTGTATCCACGCCAATGGTTGATTGATTCATAAATCGGACACGTCTCGATATAATTAAGAATGATTTTGTTTAAATTAAATGATAAATAATGTTAGCAAACCGGGCCTAAATAGAAACTTATTAAAAAAATGACTCATTTCGTTAACCGTCACTACTTAATGATCCTCATGGTTATTTTGTCTAATGATGGCCAAATTATAGTAAACCAACGTTCACCGGCAGAGTACCGGGTCGGTTGTACTACAACGGCGAGCAAGGTCGTATCCAACGAGGAATCAATCAAGTATCACAATCACGCTCGTATTTAGTTTAGGCTCACAAATATTGGTGAAGTAATCTATTACTAGAAAGATAAAAATGCTAACTTTAAAACGTATGATAAATAGAATAGCTAAACTATGGTCAAGAACACTACTCTCAATACCTTACCGAATCACTAGAGATGAGCTTAACCTACCAACCAACCAACGGTTTCTAATGAATGTGTTGTGGGTGCAATCTCCTAAACTAGTCCCTAGGCGCTAATACCACAACCTGGTTACCCTATATTCGGTTCAACACTCCCTCTATATAAGATTTAATTCACCTAATATGATTAAAACTGTGAGACGCTCCGCATCCACTGGGTTCACGGCTTAGCTAGAAAAACCTTACCAAGGAACAGGCTGCAAGAAACTCGACTAGTTTGTGCATAACAATACTAAAACTCTAGTTCGCACACTCCCTCATAAAATACATTTATAAAGTTCATGTGTAAGATCAATTAATGGTTAGCTACTCCATTAAAGGCATTAGATCAAATTTTAGGACACAACAATTCAAAAGATTCAATTTTAAGCCTCTACTCATCCCTAGATCATCGTTTAGGCATTAATTTCATAATTCTATCACATAATTTAGCTACTCATGATGGTAATAAAAGTGCAGAAATCCACGAAGAAATTAATAAAAAAAAGCATGATAAAAAGATTGAATAAAAATTACCAATGAAAAACGTACCAATCTACCACATGAATCGTCACTTCATTATGTTGAAATCGAAAAATAAAATAAAGAAAATTGCCGTTGTTGTTGAAGAAAAGTTGCAGAAAATAAAATAGATCTATTCTAAAAAGTAGCTGCAGAGAAAAATAAAACTATAGTATGAAATCTGTGTATTGAAATTCGACTTAAATGGCTCTTTATATAATCACAGCCGACGTCGGGTATTCCATTTCCGTAAAAATTACGGAATATCAAATAAAATAATTGGCTTCTGCATCATGCTTTCGTCCGCTTCCTTCAATTGTGATAGCTAGACGTGGGACCCCTTTTGACCAATAGGACTTGCAGCTTTCACCTTTCTTTATTTTTTATTATTTATTTATTTAATTAAAGAAGGAAGCACAATGGACAAAAAAAAATGTTGAGACCTCACGTTCCATTAAACACAAAAGTCGGGATCCCGACAAGGTTGAATAATAATTTTTTTTCTGAACGCTTAAATTTGAGTCTCGTGCCAATTTCTCATACGAACTCCATTTTGGACGATTTTTGTACCGTTCTGATCCTCGTCATGCCCTCTATCACGCCGCACCTATAAAAAAAAAAAAAAGAAAAACCCAGCGTGACAAATGCCAATGAAACGCACACAATTCATCCAAAAATGTGGAGATTCCGGACGTAAACGCCCTATCGTCTCGTGATTCAACCCGTGGTGAAATGTGCTTATAAAAACCACTTAACTATCCCAAAATTACATCGAATAGGCTATAAATAGAGGTAAAATGCACATGAAATTATAGCAAAGTTGACTCTCATCATCTAACTTTCTGATTGAATTGAAGGAAACGAGTAGAAAAGAAAAACGACTAACTTTGTTAACCGTCATTACTTAATGATCCTCATGGTTATTTTGTCTAACTTTCTGATTGGATTGAAGGAAACGAGTAGAAAAAAATTAAGGAGAATTACATAAAAGAAAGGAGAAGAAAATAAGAGATTGTGAAGTCTACCTAAGGTGTTTGGATTGAATTTGACGGAAACGAAAGAAGAATGAAAGATCGTGAAGTATATCATACTAAAATATAATGGTTTCTTTCCGTTTATGATCTTTTGATAAAAGGAAAACAATTTTCTAGAATTGTATTAGTTCTTGTGGGTGAACAAAAAAACGGAAACCAAACCAGCCGGTTGAACTAAACTGGTCTTAACCGGAAAAGCGTAAACCATGGTTTTTTGGTTCGATTTTGTATTGTAAAAAACCAATATGAGAAAAACATTTTGGTTTTCTATAATAAAAACCAACCTAAACCGGATATATATGTATGTTCTACTATGATGTCCAGGTAGAGTGGTCCACGTGTAGATTGAATGCAGTGCAAATAATAGCCCCCTTAATTATCACTACATGTCCCCTCAAAAAAATATTACATGTAAATAAGTAATATCTCACTCCATTATCTATTAATACTTCGACCAACTACCTCACATACTTACGTCTATGGCAAGATTAAATAAAACAGTTCATATTGTCTTATATGATCGGCCTAATTAGAATATATGACAATATCATGTTGTGTATGTATATTCACCGTACACACACACATATATATATATATATATATATATATATATATATATATATATATATATATATATATATATATATATATACACACACACACACTTGGAAAGAATATAAGACAAAAAACCAAAACCAAGCCAATCCAAAGCTGACCGAATAAAATGGTTTTACCTAGTTATAGTTTTGCTTTAATTTTTAAATTTTAAGACAATAAAAATGATTATAAACCGAAAACCAGACGATATACACCGCTAGGTCTTACCTTTGATTTTCCTCTTCCCCTATTTCGGGGAAATACTTGTGTGATGTCTCTACACGTGTAGAGACACAATATGATTCAATATAAATCACATAGTTTCATTTTGTATTTAAACTGTATGGTTATAATCGTTTCACCTATCAATTCATCTCAACATCCCCTCTCTGACGATTCCAAAAATCGTCGATGATAATCCAGGGTTGTTCTCCTAAAGACAACCTGCCAAAAGCTTTAAGAACACGATAACAACGATAAAAAGAGAGGGGTGTTTTGGAGGTGGTTTAGACTGGACTTGAGAAACTGTATCTCAAGCTGCCTACGTATCCAATGCGTGAATTGGAATCAAGTCTTCGTAGTTCCTTAAGGATGGTTTATATAGAGGAGAATTATGCCCTAAGGCGCCACGGGCATTGTCCTTGTTGGGCTTGGATTTCGTGTTCCCTAATGAAAAGATAACTACGATTTAATCTCCTTAATTGTTGGAGATAATTATGGATATATTTGACTGTCAGAATCAGAGTATTAAATATGAGGGATTCTTCCCATATTTATCTGATTATCACACACGTGGGAGATACGATTGAGGATTGACTCTGGCCGACTTAGATGGCCCGAGCTAGACTGGTTGAACCCTTCGCGTGTATTGGCCGACCTACGGAGGTCGGGAGGATAGCCAAGCTGGTATCAGCTCGGATTCTTGCGTGCGTAAGAGGTTTGGTCTGAGAGGGACTTAGGCCAACCTGTAAGGTCGGACACGAGTAGGCTTGACCATATGCACTGGCCGACCTGTAGAGGTCGGAGGATGTTGACCGAGCTCATACAGCTCGGGTACTGGGAGTTCTGGCTCTTGATGGAGCCTTTTCTCTATCTTTATTTATTATTGTGCTGATGTGGAGGCGACACGTGGTAGGTTCAATTTTTGGCATCATCATAAGCCCCTAGATGCAGCTGAGCCCTTGAGGTCAGCTCGGATCTGCTTAAGGTAGCTCGGCCACATTTCTCTAGACTTGAAGAGTTTATACGCAGCATATTCTGCCAATCTGGCAGAGTTCCGTTGTAACTTTGCTATGACTTTGCGGAATTCAAGGCGTTTTAGCCCATGATGGTGGTTGCACGATGGCGCTCAAGGACAAGGATGAAGAGAACATCGGGATTATGATATGATTATGAGCTGAGCCATAGAAGGCTGCCTACATACCCTTAGCTTGTAAGGGATCAAGCCCAATTCTCGTAGTTCTTCAAAAACAAGAGCCCTCCTTTTGTCAACGGTATGATGCTGCTATTCATAGGGCCCTGAGTTGGCTGTCACCAGGCTGTTGGACGAGCTGGAAAACTGGGAAGCTGCCGAACCGAGATCGGTCTTAGAGTGCCGAGGAAGAGCTGGCGAAACAAGAGCCTTTGGCGAGCCGAGAGCTTTGAGGCATGAGAGCGTTGTTTATGAACTTTGTTGCCTAGTTTTGTTTGCTTTGTTCGCGTTGAAGGGTGGCGGACTGGAGGGGCGAGCGGGTCAAGCCTCCAGTGCTTTGCATCAGGCTAGATGCTTGTTGCTTCATTACCTTGGCTCATGACGGGAATCGTGATGGTGTGAGGTGGGCTTGATCGTTCTTGGCTTGGTCCGGCCTATTAAGGGGCGGGATGGGGCTGGGCCGAGGGGCTTATCCATTTCTGGGCTTACGTATGGGCCAGGTTCGGATCCATAGGCTCTTTCCGGAACTAGGGGACTTGGACTGATTCGACACATCAATGCCCCCATACTCTTTAAGCTTTCAGATGTGTAAACGAGAGTCATGGTGTAAAGTTGTAACGACTTGATACACCGTTTGTTGAGGTGACTTGTTCTAGAGCGATCTACTAAGATAACGTAAGGCTCATTTAGCGTAGTGCACCAGTGTTGTGCTTAGATAGCGACCGGATATAAGCGCGTCTGACTTGAGAGCGTAAGGCCACAATTTTGAGAAGACTCGCTCGGGGGCGAGCTGTAACTACGATGCTGAGCTAGAGTTGGGCGTACAAAAGATTCGCTCGAGGTCTTATCAGACTGAATTCTAGCGTTAAGCTTCTCGGTGAGCGGGGCCATATTGGGCTGACTTCTTGCCTATATTTATGATGCCGTGCTATAAATTGGACTCAATGTACTTTTTATTACTCGAGTGTTGCTCGATTTTGTCAGAGTTTATTACTGTGGAACAAGAGCCGTCTCTCGGATGATTGATGTGGAACCCGGATTGGAATACGCAAGCTTGCTTTTCTTACCCTTTGATAGAGCCTTAAAGGGAAAGATTGGCAAGGACATTTTCCCGGGCTGGGAAAGTTTACTGGAGATTTGAAGAAGATTGCCGACCTGAGGCAAGGTCGGCCTAACCATGGCTACACTTTGGGGTTGATAAGGCAAAGGTTCAGATTGCTGACTTTGTCAGGGATGATCTCCCCGCAAGGCTTTTTATAAGTTGGGCATCAGTGCGGTCTATGACAACCGTTTGAAAGACTTCCCGGAAGGAGTGGACATTGTGTCCGAGTACTCTTGCCGTGTTGTGGCTGCTTGTTTCTTGCTTCTTCAGAGCCACCAGAGTCTAGCCCCCGGTTCTTAGGTCAGTAGGCTTGTGGACTTGTAGTTTTTTGTTTTGAAATATTATTTCAAATGAAATTGTCATCTGTACAATTTGACAATAGAAGGAGTATTTCGTTAAGTTCTCAGCCTTAACTTTATTCCGAGCACTTCTTTAAGTACTTGATAATGGTAGAGGTATCTTGCCCTCCAGTATGCCATGCATTAACTTGAAGTTTTGGATGGCATACTAAAGGTTTTGTCATGTTTTTGTTCGGGTTTGTCCTACAGACAACGAATGCAGCTAAGTCCGACTTGCGTACTTTAAGAGATTGTTTTACAAACTTCTTGAGTCAGACCTACGGAGCTCGGATTTAAGTCCTACTGACTTAGAATTTTACTCTTGATGAGATTTCTTAATCTGAACTTTTGGTCTCTTGAGTGCTTTATGACAGGGGACGTCTTGCCCCACAGTATGCCATGCATTAACTTATAGTTTTTGGATGGCATATTTGGTTGTTTGTCTATCTAATCTCGAGTCTGGCCTGTAGACTTAATTATTTGAGTTCTGTCATGCAGACTTTATCAGTTAGGTTTTTCCGATCTTACTGAGTCCGACTTGCGGAGCTCAGGGGTCAACCACAGTGTTTTGAGTGGAGTCCGACTTGCGGAGCTCAGGGGTCTGACACAGTGTTTTGAGTGGAGTCCGACCTGTGGATCTCGGTTTGTCTCGCCTGCAGACAATTTAGCGGGCATGTTCGTTTGATCCGATGCGGGGGGCACGGATGTCATATTTTGGCGAACTGAGTCAGAAGTTTTGCTGACTTCGCATATTAAATTTCTGTGAGCTGGGTCGGATTTGTAAGACCTCGCGTGTGTTTTACTGAGCTAGACTGGGTGGGGCTCATGTATCATATTTTAATGGAGTCAAAAGTATTTCTGGCTATTTCAGTGAGTTTGAGCTTTTGATAAAATACACAATGGAACGAGTTCAATATTACATTAAAATAGCGTTAAGGAGAACCTGATGGGACGATGTCCTTATCGCGGCCTTGACCGCTTGGTGCACCAGAGGTGTTGTTGATCGTACCGATGTGACGAAGGCGCGTAGTTGTGGCATTCAGTGTTAGGAAATCTACGCGGGAACGCAGCGGAATTCAAAATTTTATTTCCTTTGACCAGGATCGACTTCGTTTAAGCAATAAACAAATAAGCTAGTAGACGGTGGTTACCTTGCTTGATCTAAAAGATCGACGCTTTGACCGTCTAAGGAGAGTAGCGATGCACGGAACCGCCCAAGTGTTCGGCCTCTACCGGTGATCCACACGAACAACCCGCCGGAATCCACCATTGGATTGCTACTAGAAAAATCTGGTTGCTAGACCGGCCTTTTCTCTCTGTAAATCTCTCCCTAAGAAGCTCTCTATTTTTCACAAGAACTATTAGCTCTTGGAATTGTGATGTGCAAAAGAGCTTGACACTGATGACGGTCAAATTGGTGCCACTATTTACCATCAATCTACCCCGGATTTGTGTTCTCAATGGGTATAATATGTATGAAATCATGGGTTAATTAGCTAAATGTCACTAAGCCACGTCCGGGTGACGAAATTGGTATTATGCGTATTAACCGTGTATTTTATGCGTTATTTGCTAGAAATAGAAGCTACTATGTGTGCTATGATTTTATTGACAGATGAACGAGTGTTCGAAGCATCATTTGGGCTGAATATGAGAGTTCATCGATAGATAACTGAACCGAACTGAAGGTTGAAGTGTTTCGAGTGGAGATTGGACCCGACAATCTGATTGGTGATCTTGAAATGCAATTTACGAAGCTTTACAAGACAATTTGGGCTTGGAATTCTTCATGAAAGGTGTAGGTCCTAAAGCATGGATTCCAACACACTTTGAATCACCCAAATCGGAGTTATGTAAGAAAATTTATGGTCCAAATACCAAAGATGGGCCTAGGGTATTCCAAGTTAAGTCGGCAGCAGGAAAAAGACGAACATACCCTCGGTAACCCGGGAGGTACTGCCGACTTACCGAGGCCCAGAATCTTCCAGAAACGTGTTTTCTTGTCCTCCAAGCATTGGGTTTACCCCTAAGTCGGTTTATATACCTATATAAAGCCATTAAGAGCTGCGAAATTGTATTCATCATTCATCTTTCATTCTCTCATTCATTCATAGATCTATTCATCAACTAGCTACAATGTAGTCTTTTTGAAAAAAATTCTTCTATTCTTTTCTTCTTTTCTTCTTGCAAATAAGTCATAAGTCTTTCATTATTGAATTGTGCTTGGTTTACGGTCTTCATGGATCGATTCGAATCGCCGGAGGGAGAGAGAATAGAAGAGTAGACCTATTATTCGTTATGGGTAAGATCTATTCCAATGTTTTATTTCTTTTCTTAGATTCATGATTGTTCTTGTGCTAGATCTATATCATGCTTCCATCTAATCATCTATGAATTAATTAAACAAACCTTAATCTTTATTCGATTCGTTAATATGAAACGCGGAATTATGGTGCGCTCTTCAGATCTGCGACGGTCTTTATCGCTAGATCTGAATACCTAGTAAATCCTAATTCTGTGGTTCGGCGCCAGCTACGTTGATCGATAGATTTAATTTACATGTTAGTAGCCTGATCAACTATTTGCATGTCTTCATAAATTAACATGAAGGACTATTAGTGAAGTGTTAATTAGGATAATATCTTGATGGACCCTAGGAACGTGTTGGTCAATGTCGACAGCTGTCTAGGCGGGTTTGCGGTATAAGTTAGCGCTTAATATCGGCAATTCTAGTTCTTTATGCGTATGGGCTATTACGGACCAATTAAGGAGGGTAGCTGGCGTATAGATTATATACTGCCATTGTCGGAGTAGATAGGATTAGGAATTGCACCTGTAGCATAATTACAAATATGGATCAGATAAGGATTAAGGGAGATTAGTTATGAATAGTTTGGTTAGTGCCTTTTCGACACATGATTGATGATTGGTTTATTTGCATCCCTTTTATTTACTGTTCATTTATGTTGGTCAATAACCACCCCTATCCAGTTGACCTATGAATTGTGGTTGTGTTTAGCATTATTAAATAATAGTCTCTGTGGGATCGACCTTGACTCGCTCTTGCTATACTACGATTGACCTAGTACTCTTGTTAGTATTTCATGTGTGTTAAGAGACTTACACGCGATCAGACACCCACCTCATATTTATAGTGGATGGGGCACCCCTAGTAGAGTAGAGAGGAAGAAAACCTTTTATTTGTAAAATAAGGAAAATATACTTGATTGATTTATCTCATTAATATTCAATATCTTATATTAAATATATTTCCAAGATATATATTGACAATATCTTATATTGAATATATCTTTATCTTATTACCATAAATCTATTTTTCAAAATCAATTAATATCTAATATTAATATTATGGCAATCTTATTAATTAAATTGCACAAACCAAATGTATCCAATACAATACGAAAGTGGCGCCCCAAATCCCAACTAATTCGGGAATTGAGATTTTCTTTAATTAATATAATACTATGATTAATTATTTTGCAAAATACATGTATATCATATATATCCATATTTCGAAATATATGTATCAATATACATATTATTAATCAACATAATCTTATATTTAATTTATTCATAATAAGTAAATACTACCATATTAATTTACCACTATAACCTTTAAAGTCGTGAGATAAATTCCTTCCTTACTTGGTTATCAACTATAACCACATTTTAATCTGGCTAGATGTTTTTATGTGTGTGACCCGATAGGCTTCCGAATATGTTGGCCGTATGCATAAAGTGCAAATTACGAAAATGCCCTTCATAGCTAACGATCACGGGATAGCTTCTAGTAACACACCGTGACCCCCAATCATCGGAAGAGTCAAATGCAATGACTACTACCTTTCATGTAACAGTTACCGTGTAAATAGAATCCTATCGCTGTAATAATATCCATACGATCGTATCACGAGTGTCAATACATTAAATATCATATCTTATAATCCGGATATCATGCTCTCTCGGAATAACACATTTACTCCCACTTTGCAAAGATTCACGAGAGCTAGACATTCCTTATAAGAAGGCCATTTCGGATATTCAATCCCAATCATAGTACACGCGATTCTTGGATGAACTAACATGTATACTCCGCATGCTTCAGTATCACACCCATCACTACTGCATGATCGCCCCGTGGATAGGGGAAATCTCAATAGTGTCAAAGCATGACAATCCACACCGTGATGCCATGAAGACTCCGGTCTTATGGATAATTACACAACTGCCACATAGTGCGACACTTAATGTAAGTGGGTCAGTCTAACGTACGCATTCTATAATACACGTCCACATCCACGTACAGTCCAAGTGTCTCTACTCTTCGATAGACGAGATCAATCCATGCCCTTCAAGACAGAAGACATCTAATACGTGCTAGCATGTTCATACTATCAATGCCTTGTTTAATAGTACATCAGCCTAGAGACATTTAAGTATCAAACTTATTAAAGTGATTAGAGATCTCATCAACCATAATCACGGTATCTCTATCACAGTTTAATTCTAAGGACGTTATCATATAACAATTCATAATTGGTTCTATAAAAGAACAAATATATGACAACAGAAAAGTCATTTAATATATGTACAAACATAAAGAAATAGTAGAAATGATCCGACCCGGTCGGATCTGGTCCAACCCGATTGGGTTTAGGACACTATTACAACATTCAGGGCGGCCGACTGCTCCACATATTATTGGACGAGCTGGGCCAGTTTGGTCTGACTTCTCACATAAAATTATTGGACGAGCAGGGCAAGGCTTGTACTGACTTCTCGTTTTAAAGCATGGTGAGCAGGGTCAGGTTGGACTGACTTCTCGCGTGAAAGTTTAGGACGAGCAGGGCCAAGGCTAGTGCTCACTTCTCGTTTAAAGGCACAGCGAGCAAGGGTCAGGTTGGACTGACTTCTCGCGTGAAATTTTAGGACGAGCAGGGACAGGCTAGTGCTGACTTCTCATTTAAAAGCACGGCGAGTAGGGCCAGGTTGAATTGACTTCTCGCGTGAAAGTTTAGGAGGAGCAGGGCCAGGCTAGTGCTAACTTCTAGTTTAATAGCACGGCGAGCAGGGACAGGTTGGACTGACTTCTCGCGTGAAAGTTCAGGATGAGCAGGGCCAGGATAATGCTGACTTCTCGTTTAAAAGCACGGCGAGCAGGGCCAGGTTGGACTGACTTCTCGCGTGAAAGAGTTGCATGTGTGTTTGTCCTGTAAAATCAATAAAAACCATGCGTAATGGAAAATAAAATAATAGTAAATCTGTTAGGAAATCACTAGTTTAACGCGACGGAATTTAAAATTTGATTTCCTTTTTCTAGATCGTTCTTCGTTTAATGTAATAAACACGTTAAGTAGTTTGGCGGTTATACCTTGATGATCTATAAGATCAATGCTTTGACCGTCAACGGAGAGTATTACAGTGCGCGATCCGTCCACGTTTCCTGCCTCTATCACTAATCCACATGAACTCCTCACCGGAATCCTCCTTGGAATGCTATTGGAAAACTCCGGTTGCTAGACCGGCCTTTTACCTCTCTCACAAACTCACTATAGGATGCTCTCTATTTTACACAAGAACTATTAGCTCTTGCAATTGTGATGTATAAAAGAGCTTGACACCCACCTCTTAGTTATACCTAAAGGTGGCGCCCCATATGTGTGTAGGAGAAGAAAACCTTTTCCGAATAAAATAAGGAAAATCTTCTAGATTGATTTATCTCTTTTATTATAATATCTCATATTAAATAAAATCTAAATATTGCCAATATCTTATATTGATTATATTTATCTTATTACCATAAATCTATTTTTCCAAAATCAATTAATATCTTATATTAAAATTATGGTAATCTTATTAATTAAAGTGCACAATCCAAATGTATCTTATACACATCATTTGTGCCCTTTCCTCCTCTGTCTTAGGACTCATTCCCATCGACAGGTAGACCCCTTCTGACATGGGCAGCAATCATTTCTTGGACTGCTCCATACTGAATCTCTTCAGCATCTTGTTTATATAGGTGGATTGCAACAAACCAAGCAACCTTTTAGATCTATCTCTATAGATCTTTATTCCTAGAATATAGGCTGCTTCACTCAAGTCCTTCATTGAGAAGTTCTTGGATAACCAAGCTTTGACTGAATGTAGCATTGGCACATCATTCCCTATGAGCAATATATCGTCTACATAAAGCACTAAGAACACAATGGCACTCCCACTAACCTTCTTGTAAACACAGGGTTACTCTTCATTCTTGATGAAATCAAACTGTTTGAATATATCATCAAAGCGAAGATTCCAACTCCGATATGCTTGCTTTAATCCATAAATGGATCTTTGCAGTTTACACACCATCCTGGCATCATTGGTTGTGAAGCCCTCAGGCTATGTCATATACACCTCCTTAGACAGGTTCTCGTTAAAGGAAAACTGTTTTCACATCCATCTGCCAGATTTCGTAATCATGGTATGCTGCAATAGCGTGCAAAATTCTAATGGATTTTAACATGGCAACAGGCGAAAAAGTTTCGTCATAGTCAAGTCCTTGTCTTTGCTTATAACCTTTTGCCACTAGCCTAGCCTTGTAGGTAGTCACGTTACCGTCCATGTCGGTCTTTCTCTTAAAGACCCATTTACACCCTATCGGAACTATTCCTTTAGGTGGATCAACTAAGTTCCAAAATTGGTTGTCTTTCATGGATTCTATTTCAGAATTCATGGCTTCCAGCCATTTCTCTTTGTCATGCCTTTATAGCACTTCCTCATAAGTTCTAGGGTCCTCATCTTCTATGAGATACATGCCAGTGTACCTTTCGGGATCATGGCATTCCATGGTGGATCTTCGAGGTGCTAGTGTGTCCACGGTAGAGGCTGACGTCACACCTATGTGTGGAAAGTCCTATACTTCCATCAACTGACTGTTATCTATAAGTGGTTCTCGAATTTCTTCAAGATAAATCTTACTCCCAATGACCCTGTCCAGAATAAACTCTTTCTCTAGAAAGTGGCCAGTCCTGGAAACAAACACCTTTTGTTCCTCAGGATGGTAAAATTGGTATCCTCTAGTTTCTCTAGGATAACCCACAAATAGACATTTGTCAGATCTAGCTTCTAATTTGTCAGGCATCATCGCTTCATGTAAGTCGGACAACCCCAAGGTTTAAGATATGCTACACTCGGTTTCCTCTTGTGCCATACCTCGTATGGTGTGGATTCAACCGTCTTTGATGGAACTCGGTTCAGTGTATAGGATGCGGTTTCTAGAGCATACCCCTAAAATGATTTTGGGAGAACTGCGTAGCTCATCATGGATCGCACCATGTCTAACAAGGTGTGGTTCCTTCTCTCAGACACGCCATTCATCTGTGGCGTACCGGGAGGGGTCCATTTAGGTAGAATCCCATTCTCCTTAAAATAATCTTGAAACTCTCCATCTAGGTATTCTCCGCCTCGATCAGATCGAAGTATTTTGATTTCTTTACCTAGTTGTTTCTCCACTTCACTTCTGAATTACTTGAACTTTTTGAAGGCTTCAGACTTATACTTCATTAAATATATATAACCATAACGAGAATGGTCATCAGTGAATGTGATAAAATAAGAGTATCCTCCTTTGGCTTGAATTGACATTGGGCCACATATATTAGTATGTATGTGCTCAAGCAATTCAGTGGATCTTATCCTTTTGACACTAAAAGGTGACTTTGTCATCTTGCCAAGTAAACAAGCTTCGCATGTATCAAACGATTCATAATCAAATTGATCCAACATTGCATCATTATGGAGTTTGGAAATGTGATTCTTATTTATATGGCCAAGTCTACAATGCCATAGGTAGGATTCATTCAAGTCATTTGTCTTGCCTTTCTTGTTATTTATATTAAGTACGTCAACATTCATATTTAATATGTAGAGACCGTTGCTAAGTATGCCAATACCACAAAAAATTCCATCACGTGAAAAAGAACAATATTTATTCCCAAACGTAAATGAAAATCCATCAACATCTAATGCGGAAATAGAAATAATGTACTTCGTAAGAGCAAGAACAAAATAACAGCTATTAAGTTCAAGTACTAGCCCACTGGGCAATGAAAGAAAATAAACTCCTACGGCTAGTGTAGCAACACTTGCTCCATTCCCAACGCGTAGGTCCACCTCTCCTTTCCTTTGCTATCTAGTTCATCTTAGTGCCTGCATATTCGTACAAATATGAGAACCACAACCAGTATCTAATACCTAATGGTTAGACTTAGAAGATATAATGTTGATCTCAATCATAAATATTCCTAAAGTCGAAGCTCATAATGCTTCTTCTTGGTACTCAAGAAGCCTTTGCAGTTTCTCCTCCAATGTCCGGTCTCACCGTAATGGAAGCAAGAATCCTTGGATTTACCTTTTGCTATCTTAGGCGTTGGCTTAGGTGTAGCCTTCTCCTTATTGGACTTTTTCTGGGCTTTGGCCTTGCCCTTGCTAGAAGTAACCAGCAACACTTGCTTTCCCTTCCCCACAGTGACCTCAGCAGTTTTCAACATGTTCAATAACTCTGCAAGGGAGCAATCTATTTTGTTCATGTGATAGTTCATCACGAACTGCGAGAATGAATCAGGTAGAGATTGTAGAATCAAGTCAATACTCAATTCTCATTCCAATTTGTGGCCCAGTTTCCTAAGCCTCTTTATGTACCCGATCATTTAAGCACGTGTGACCCCACAGCAGTCCCAGATGCCATCTTACAACTAAACAGGGCCTTCGAGACCTCGTACCTCTCAGTGCGAGACTGAGAAGCATAGAGTTCCTTTAGGTGGACCATGATTGTGTATGCGTCCATAGACTCATGTTGTTTCTGCAGTTCAGGTGTCATAGAAGCAAGCACGATACATGTAGCATTAGTACTGTCAGCACAGTGCTTGTTATACTTCTCGATGGCATCCACAGCCGAACCCTCAGCGGGATCTTCTGATAGGGCCTCGTCCAAGACATAGCCAATCTTCTCGTGCCTCAAAACAATTTTGAGGTTTCTTTCCCAATCAAGAAAATTAGTTTTGTCAAGCTTATTGTCGATGATAAAACTAAGGTTCAATTTGTCTGACATTTCTACAACAATAAATAAAGATAGAATAAGTAAAAGCTCATATATTTAAAAACCCTAAATTTGCACTTAAAATTTTATAAGGTTTTACTCCCACTATCCAACTATTCCTAATTGACTTTCAAGAATATAATTAATTCTTTAGTGGCTGGGATCCCATCTAGTTATCTCGATTCCCGACGAGGGCCGATCAACCAAGATGATTTCGAAAGGTAGGTACTCCTACCAGTCACATCGTATGCGGCTCCCAGTGGCTGACTAGTCAACTCTTTGAAGTTTCACATCTCTAAGTGATAGTCAACCCATTGTCTCTAAAATCAGACGGTCCTGACGAGAGCCAATCACCGCAAGATTTTAGTCGAGTCATAACCCAAATATTCATGAGATCTCGTGACGATCATATCTCGATAATAACGATATACCTGTGGTAGGTCAACTCCCGACGAGGGCCAATCAGT
The DNA here is from genome assembly GCA_036785695.1 of Gentiana straminea. NCBI lineage: Eukaryota > Viridiplantae > Streptophyta > Magnoliopsida > Gentianales > Gentianaceae > Gentiana > Gentiana straminea. The sequence continues at coordinate 1,136,502 of JAVUPR010000282.1, forward strand.
TAGATCCGAACAAGGGCTCTTCACCGTCATTATAATATTTGGAGACAATTTTGGCTCGATTTTTGGCGTGGGAATAATTTTAAATTAATTCACTTAATTAATTTTGTTGGATTATGGTCTCATCTACTATGTGCATATTACTACGATATCATATAAAGTAAAACATACACAACATTCCGCACACAAAATAACCGGTATGATCATGGACTTTTCCTAGGTGCGGTTTCGAATACAAACTGACGAAACCGCGGGTCACAAACTATGGGTGTATGCAACCGCCAATAGGATCTTTGTTGTTGTATGCCAATGGGTTCCTCTCTTTGGTCTTCATCTTCTCGCTCCATTCTTGTTACATAATAATCTATCTAATAAATAATTACACCCGCCGAACACGGGGGGAGCTAACGGGAATGAGATAAATGCAAAAAGTAAACTAGGTCTCGTTCTTCATAACGGCCTAGAACAATTTCAAAAACCAACATAAATAAAACATTCCCATCTATCATATTGGTCAAGTCCATGATCAATCGGGGTCCATATAATCACATTATATCTACACATCTAATCCATACAATTTTATCTTATGAAAAAGATTAAATTCTAATTTTAACTACTTATGCGTCTTTATTTTATCACATCAAATAATTAACTAACTTTTAATTATTATATGACTTAATCGAAAATTAAAATTAACATTTAATTTTAAATCGATTTTAATTTCAATTTTATTAAATTTGAAGTATTCAAAATAAAATTAAAATTATAAAGTCTCCAATTTGTATCCTTTCCTTTGGTTCTTAACCAAAAGGGATGCCTTTGGTTTCCTAAACCAAAAGGCATCTTCCTAAACCAAATTTGGCTTAGGCCTGGCCACTTCCAAAATCAAAATTTTGGAACTGGCCTAGGCATAGGCCTTTTACAAATCAAATATTTGAAAAGGTCCTAGGCCTATTCCAAATCAAATATTTGGAAAGGCCAAATAATTTTGGTTTAGGCCAGGCCACTTTCCAAAATCAATATTTTGGAAGGAGCCTAGCCCTAGGCCTTTTACAAATCAAATATTTGAAAAGGGCCTAGGCCTATTCCAAATCAAAATTTGGAAAGCCCAATATGCCACTATGGTTTCCCAATGGCCCAAACTATTTGAACCATTGGTTGGCCAAATGACACAACTAAACAAAAGAGATATCTATGCACAATAAATATCAAAAAATGAACAATGAATCGATCCTCCATTTTGTAGAAGCCGGCCGACGCCGGAAGCTCAGAGAGCCGCCACCGCCAGTCGGCCGAGCCCCCATCGATTCTTTTTTTTGTTTTAAACGTTTCGCGATTATAGATCTTGCATCTATCGATTAAATACTACGCAATTAAATTATGCTTATTGCTTAAGCTCGAAGTCTGTCTCTGATACCACTGTTAGGAAATCACAAGTTTAACGCAGCTGAATTTAAAATTTGATTTCCTTTTTCAAGATCGTTCTTCGTTTAATGCAATAAACACGTTAAGTAGTTTGACGGTTATACCTTGATGATCTATAAGATCGTCGCTTTGACCGTCAACAGAGAGTAGTACAGTGTGCGAGCCGTCCACGTGTCCGGCCTCTATCGCTAATCCACACGAACTCTTTGCCGGAATCCTCCTTGGATTGCTATAAGAAAACTCCGGTTGTTAGACCGGCATTTTTCTTCTCTCACAAACTCACTATAGGATGCTCTCTATTTTACACAAGAACTATTAGCTCTTGCAATTGTGATATACAAAAGAGCTTGACACCCACCTCTTATTTATAGCTAAAGGTGACGCCCCATATGTGTGTAGGAGAAGAAAACATTTTCCCAATAAAATAAGGAAAATCTTCTAGATTGATTTATCTCTTTTATTATAATATCTCATATTAAATAAAATCTAAATATTGCCAATATCTTATATTGATTATATTTATCTTATTACCATAAATCTATTTTTCCAAAATCAATTAATATCTTATATTAAAATTATGGTAATCTTGTTAATTAAAGTGCACAATCCAAGCGTATCTTATACACATCAAATGTGGCGCCCCTATAGTCAATAAATTGACTTCCGGAATATTCTTTAATTTATATAATTTGTAGATAACTAATATCTTGTATTTTATTTTTTCATAATAACTAAATACCACCATATTAATTTACCACTATAACCTTTATAGTCTAGAGATAAACTTTCTTTATTTGGTTATCAACAATAACCGCATTTTAATCCGACTCGAAGTTCATATGTGTGTGACCCGATAGGCTTCCAAATATGTTGTCCGTAGACACAAAGTGCAATTTACTAAAATGCCTTCCATGCCTAACGATCACGGGATAGCGTCTAGCAACACACCGTGACCCCCAATCATCGGAAGAGTCCAAAGAAATGACTACTACCTTTCATGTAAAGCAGTTACCGTGTAACTTACAATCCTATCGCTGTAATAATATCCATACGATCGTATCTCGAGTGTCAATACATTAATGATCGTATCTTATAATCTGGATATCATGCTCTCTCGGAATAACACATTTACTCCCACTTTGCAAAGATTCTCAAGAGCTAGACATTCCTTATAAGAGGGCCATTTTGGATATTCGATCCCAATCATAGGATACGTGATTCCCGGACGACCAATCATGTATACTCCGCATGCTTCAATATCACACCCAATCACTACCGCATTATCGCCCCGTGGTTAGGGGAAATCTCAATAGTGTCAAAGCATGACAATCCACACCGTGATTCCATGAAGACTCCGGTCAAAAGGATAATTACACAACCGCCACATAGTGTGACACTTAATGTAAGTGAGTCAGTATAACGTACGCATTCTCCAATACACGTCCACGTACAGTCCAAGTGTCTCTACACTTTGATAGACGAGATATATCCCTACTTTCTATAAGATAGAAGACATCCAATCCCAGTTGACAGTACATAAGACTAGAGACATTTAAGTACCAAACTTGTTAGAGTGATTAGAGATCTCATCAACCATAATCACTATCATGGTTTCTCTATCACAGTTTGACACTAGGGATGTTACTATATATATACAACAAATAATATGAAGATAAACAATATATATAATAACATAAGTGCTTTTATTAATCATGATAAAGTTATTACATAAACTAAATAGACTGTAAATGACCCGACCCGGTTGGATCCGGTCCAACCCGATTGGGTTTAGGACACCTTTCCAACAATCTCCCACTTGGCCTAAAGCCAATCACCCATATGCCTAAGCCCGTGCATGTGAACATGTTCCTCATGCTTTGCTTGAGATAACACCTTGGTTAACGGATCATGTAGACTTTGTGAACATGTTCCTCAATCAAGTGATAGCACCGTAGCACATGTTTGGCTTTGATGACCGAGATTCGCCTTCCGTTGGACCTTGTGGAGTCCAAGTTCGGTAATGAACTTCTTCATCCAAACTCGCTTCCTTTGCCGCCTCCGAGATCGCTATGTATTCGGCTTCCGAACTCTTCTAGCTCCGCTTGGAACTCTTCCGCTCCGCCGTTAAGCGTGAAAACAAATCCAGATTGTGACTTAAAGTCAACCTTGTCAGTTTGGAAACTGGCATATGTATAACCTCATAAAACTAAATCATCGTTCCCAAAAACCAGGAACATATCCCAAATACATCTCATGTACTTGAGGATATTCTTGACATCAATCCAATGACCATCACCTGGATTGGACTGGTACCTACTAGTCATATTAAGAGGGTACGAGACATCTGGTCTAGTGCACAACATGGCAGACATGATATATCCGATTGCCGAAGCATAAGGGATCTTACTTATTTGTGCCATTTCCTCCTCTGTCTTAGGACTCATTCCCTTCGACAGTAGACCCCATGTGACATGGGCGCAACCCTTTCTTGGATTGCTCCATGCTGATTCTCTTCAGCATTTTGTCTATATAGGTGGATTGCGACAGACCAAGCAACCTTTTAGATCTATCTCTATAGATCTTTATTCCTAGAATATAGGATGCTTCACCCAAGTCATTCATTGAGAAGTTCTTGGATAACCAAGCTTTGACTGATTCTAACATTGGCACATCATTCCATATGAGCAATATATCGTCTACATAAAGCACTAAGAAGACAATGGCACTCCTACTAACCTTCTTGTAAACACAGGGTTCATCTTCGTTCTTGATGAAATCAAACTATTTGAATATCTCATCAAAGCGAAGATTCCAACTCCGAGAAGCTTGCATTAATTCATAAATGGATCTTTGCAGTTTACACACCATCCTGGCGTCATTGGTTGTCAAACCCTCAGGCTATGTCATATGCACCTCCTTAGACAGGTTCCCGTTAGGGAAAGCTATTTTCACATCCATCTGCCAGATTTCATAATCATGGTATGTTGCAATAGCGAGCAAAATTCTAATGGATTTTAACATGGCAACTGGCGAAAAATTTTCGTCATAGTCAACTCCTTGTCTTTGCTTATAACCTTTTGCCACTAGCCTAGCCTTGTAGGTAGTCACGTTACCGTCCATGTCGGTCTTTCTCTTAAAGACCCATTTACACCCTATAGGAACTATTCATTCAGGTGGATCAACTAAGTTCCAAACTTGGTTGTCTTTCATGGATTACATTTCAGAATTCATAGCTTCCAGCCATTTCTCTTTGTCATGCCTCTATAGCACTTACTCATAAGTTATAGGGTCCTCATCTTCCATGAGATACACGCTAGTGTACCTTTCGGGTTTACGGCGTTCCTTAGTGGATCTTCAAGGTGCTAGTGTGTCCACGGTAGATGCTAACGTCACACCTGTGTGTGGCGAGTCATATACTTCCATCAACTGACTGTTATCCGTAAGTGGTTCTCGAATTTCTTCAAGATCAATCTTACTCACACTGACCCTGTCCAGAATAACTCTTTCTCTAGAAAATGGCCAGTCCTAGAAACAAACAACTTTTGTTCCTCAGGATGGTAAAATTGGTATCCTCTAGTTTCTCTAGGATAACCCACAAATAGACATTTGTCAGATCTAGCTTCCAAATTGTCAAGCATCATCCGATTCATGTAAGTTGGACAACCCCAAGGTTTAAGATATGCTAGACTCGGTTTCCTCTTGTGCCATACCTCGCATGGTGTGGATTCAACCATCTTTGATGGAACTCGGTTCAGTGTATAGGATGCGGTTTCTAGAGCATACCCCCAAAATGATTTTGGGAGAACTGCCTAGCTCATCATGGATCGCACCATGTCTAACAAGGTGCGGTTCCTTCTCTCAGACATGCCATTCATCTGTGGCTTCCCGGGAGGGGTCCATTCAGGTAGAATCCCATTCTCCTTAAAATAATCTTGAAACTCTCCATCTAGGTATTCTCCGCCTCGATCAAATCGAAGTGTTTTGATTTCTTTACCTAGTTGTTTATCTATTTCACTTTTGAATTCCTTGAACTTTTCGAAGGCTTAAGACTTTTACTTCATTAAATATATATAACCATAACGAGAATGGTCATCAGTGAAAGTGATAAAATAAGAGTATCCTCATTTGGCTTGAACTGACATTGGGCCACATACATCAGTATGTATGTGCTCAAGCAATTCAGTCGATCTTATCCCTTTGCCACTAAAAGAAGACTTTGTCATCTTGCCAAGTAAACAAGCTTGGCATGTATCAAAACGATTCATAATCGAATTGATCCAACATTCCATCTTTATGGAGTTTGAAAATGCGATTCTTATTTATATGGCCAAGTCTACAATGCCATGAGTAGGATTCATTCAAGTCATTTGTCTTGGCATTCTTGTTATTTATATTAAGTACGTCAACATTCATATCTAATATGTAGAGACCGTTGCTAAGTATGCCAGTACCACAAAAAATTCCATCACGTGAAAAAGAACAACATTTATTCCCAAACGTAAATGAAAATCCATCAACATCTAATGCGGAAATAGAAATAATGCTCTTCGTAAGAGCAAGAACAAAATAACAGTTATTAAGTTCAAGTACTAGCCCACTGGGCAATGAAAGAAAATAAACTCCTACGGCTAGTGCAGCAACACTTGCTCTATTTCCAACGCGTAGGTCCACCTCTCCTTTCCTTTGCTCTCTAGTTCTTCTTAGTGCCTGCATATTCATACAAATATGAGAACCAAAACCAGTATCTAATACCCAGTGGTTAGACTTAGAAGAATTAATGTTGATCTCAATCATAAATATACATGAAGTCGAAGCATTATAATGCTTCTTCTTGGTACTCAAGAAGCCTTTGCAGTTTCTCCTCCAATGTCCGGTCTCACCGCAATAGAAGCAAGCATCCTTGGATTTGTCTTTTGCTATCTTAGGCGTTGTCTTAGGTGTAGCCTTCACCTTCTTGGACTTTTTCTGGGCTTTGACCTTGCCCTTGCTAGAAGTAACCAGCAACACTTGCTTTCCCTTCTACACAGTGCACTCAGCAGTTTTCAACATGTTCAATAACTCTGCAATGGAGCAATCTATTTTGTTCATGTGATAGTTCATCACGAACTGCGAGAATGAATCAGGTAGAGATTGTAGAATCAAGTCAATACTCAATTCTCGTTCCAATTTGTGGCCCAGCTTTCCCAAGCCTCTTTATGTACCCGATCATTTTAAGCACGTGTGACCCCACAGCAGTCCCAGATGCCATCTTACAACTAAACAAGGCCTTCGAGACCTCGTACCTCTCAGTGCGAGACTGAGAAGCATAGAGTTCCTTTAGGTGGACCATGATTGTGTTGGCGTCCATAGACTCATGTTGTTTCTGCAGTTTAGGTGTCATAGAAGCAAGCATGATACATGTAGCATCAGTACTATCAGAACAGTGCTTGTTATACTTCTCGACAGCATCCACAGCCGAACCCTCAGCGGGATCTTCCGGTAGGCCTTGTCCAAGACATAGCCAATCTTCTCGTGCCTCAAAACAATTTTGAGGTTTCTTTCCCAATCGAGAAAATTAGTTTCGTCAAGCTTATTGTCGATGATAAAACGAAGGTTCAATTTGTTTGACATTTTCTACAACAATAAATAAAGATATAATAAGTAAAAGCTCATATATTTAAAAACCCTAAATTTGCACTTAAAATTTTATAAGGTTTTACTCCCACTAGCCAACTATTCACAATTGACTTTCAAGAATTTAATTAATTCTTTAGTGGCTGGGATCCCATCTAGTTATCTCGATTCACGACGAGGGCCGATCAACCAAGATAATTTCGAAAGGTAGGTACTCCTACCAGTCACATCGTGTGCGGCTCCCAATGGCTGACTAGTCAACTCTTTGACGTTTCACATCTCTATGTGATAGTCAACCCATTGTCTCTAAAATCAGACGGTCCGGACGAGAGCCAATCACCGCAAGATTTTAGTCGAGTCGTAACCCAAATATTCATGAGATCTCGTGATGATCATATCTCGATAATAACGATATACCCGTGGTAGGTCAACTCCCGACGAGGGCCGATCAGTTAGATCCGAACAAGGGCTCTTCACCGTCATTATAATATTTGGAGACAATTTTGGCTCGATTTTTGGCATGGGAATAATTTTAAATTAATTCACTTAATTAATTTTGTTTGATTATGGTCTCATCTACTATGTGCATATTACTACGATATCATATAAAGTAAAACATACACAACATTCCGCGCACAAAATAACCGGTATGATCATGGACTTTTCCTAGGTGCGGTTTCGAATACAAACTGACGAAACCGCGGGTCACAAACTAAGGGTGTATGCAACCGCCAATAGGATCTTTATTGTTGTACGCCAATGGGTTCTTTATCTCTCTTTGGTCTTCATCTTCTCGCTCCATTCTTGTTACATAATAATCTATCTAATAAATAATTACACCCGCCGAACACGGGGAGAGCTAACGGGAATGAGATAAATGCAAAAAGTAAACTAGGTCACGTTCTTCATAACGGCCTAGGACAATTTCAAAACCAACATAAAGAAAACATTCTCATCTATCCTATTGGTCGAGTCCATGATCAATCGGGGTCCATATAATCACATTATATCTACACATCTAATCCATACAATTTTATCTTATGAAAAAGATTAAATTCTAATTTTAACTACTTATGCGTCTTTATTTTATCACATCAAATAATTAACTAACTTTTAATTAATTATATGACTTAATCGAAAATTAAAATTAACATTTAATTTTAAATCGATTTTAATTTCAATTTTATTAAATTTGAACTATTCAAAATAAAATTAAAATTATAAAGTCTCCAATTTGTTTCCTTTCCTTTTGGTTCTTAACCAAAAGGGATGCCTTTGGTTTCCTAAACCAAAAGGCATCTTCCTAAACCAAATTTGGCTTTGAGCTTGGCCACTTTCCAAAATCAAAATTTTGGAACTGGCCTAGGCCTTGGCCTTTTATAAATCAAATATTTGAAAAGGTCCTAGGCCTATTCCAAATCAAATATTTGAAAAGGACAAATAAATTTGGTTTAGGCCAGGCCACTTTCCAACATCAAAATTTTGGAAGTGGCCTAGACCTAGGCCTTTTACAAATCAAATATTTGAAAAGGGCCTAGGCCTATTCCAAATCAAAATTTAAAAAGCCCAATATATCACTATGGTTTCCCAATGGTCCAAACTATTTGAATCATTGGTTGGCCATATGACACAACTAAACAAAAGAGATATCTATGCACAATAAATATCACAAAACGAACAACGAATCGATCCTCCATTTTGTAGAAGCCGGCCGACGCCGGAAGCTCAGAGAGCCGCCGCCGCCGCCGTGGAGGGGGCCGCCGCCAGTCGGCCGAGCCCCCATCGATTCTTTTTTTTTTTTTGTTTTAAACGTTTCGCGATTATAGATCTTGCATCAATCGATTAAATACTACGCAATTAAATTATGCTTATTGCTTAAGCTCGAAGTCTGTCTCTAATACCACTGTTAGGAAATCACTAGTTTAACACAACGGAATTTAAAATTTGATTTCCTTTTTCTAGATCGTTCTTCGTTTAATGCAATAAACACGTTAAGTAGTTTGACGGTTATACCTTGATGATCTATAAGATCGTCGCTTTGACCGTCAACGGAGAGTAGGACCATGCGCGAGCCGTCCACGTGTCCGGCCTCTATCGCTAATCCACACGAACTCCTTGCCGGAATCCTCCTTGGATTGCTATTGGAAAACTCCGGTTGTTAGACCGGCCTTTTTCCTCTCTCACAAACTCACTATAGGATGCTCTCTATTTTACACAAGAACTATTAGCTCTTGCAATTGTGATGTATAAAAGAGCTCAACACCCACCTCTTATTTATACCTAAAGGTGGCGCCCCATATGTGTGTAGGAGATGAAAACCTTTTCTCAATAAAATAAGTAAAATTTTCTAGATTGATTTATCTCTTTTATTATAATATCTCATATTAAATAAAATCTAAATATTGCCAATATCTTATATTGATTATATTTATCTTATTGCCATAAATCTATTTTTCCAAAATCAATTAATATCTTATATTAAAATTATGGTAATCTTATTAATTAAAGTGCACAAAATCTTATACACATCAAATGTGGCGCCCCTATAGTCAATAAATTGACAACCGGAATATTCTTTAATTAATATAATTTGTATATAATTAATATCTTGTATTTTATTTATTCATAATAAATAAATACCACTATAACCTTTATAGTCTAGAGATAAACTTTCCTTATTTGGTTATCAACTATAACCGCATTTTAATCCGACTCGAAGTTCATACGTGTGTGACCCGATAGACTTCCGAATATGTTGGCCATAGACACAAAGTGCAATTTACTAAAATGCCCTTCTTGGCTAACGATCACGGGATAGCGTCTAGCAACACACCGTGACCCCCAATCATCGGAAGAGTCAAAAGCAATGACTACTACCTTTCATGTAAAGCAGTTACCGTGTAACTTACAATCCTATCGCTGTAATAATATCCATACGATCGTATCTCGAGTGTCAATACATTAACGATCGTATCTTATAATCTGGATATCATGCTCTCTCGGAATAACACATTTACTCCCACTTTGCAAAGATTCTAGAGAGCTAGACATTCCTTATAAGAAGGCCATTTTGCATACTAGATCCCAATCATAGGATACGCGATTCCCGGACAACCAATCATGTATACTCTGCATGCTTCAATATCACACTCAATCACTACCGCATGATCACCCCGTCGTTAGGGGAAATCACAATAGTGTCAAAGCATGACAATCCACACCGTGATGTCATGAAGACTCCGGTCAAAAGGATAATTACACAACCGCCACATAATGTGACACTTAATGTAAGTGAGTCAGTATAACGTATGCATTCTCCAATACACGTCCACGTACAGTCAAAGTGTCTCTACACTTTGATAGACGAGATATATCCCTACCTTCTATAAGATAGAAGACATCCAATACATGCTAGTCTGGTTATACTATCAATGTCCCGTTTGACAGTACATTAGACTAGAGGCATTTAAGTACCAAACTTGTTAGAGTGATTAAAGATCTCATCAACCATAATCACTATCTTGGTTTCTCTATCACAATTTGACACTAGAGACGTTACTATATATATACAACAAATAATATGAAGATAAACAATATATATAATAACATAAGTGCTTTTATTAATCATAATAAAGTTATTACATGAACTAAATAGACTATAAATGACCCGACCCGGTCGGATCCGGTCCAACCCGATTGGGTTTAGGACACCTTTCCAACAATCTCCCACTTGGCCTAAAGCCAATCACCCATATGCCTAAGCCCGTGCATGTGAACATGTTTCTCATGCTTTGCTTGAGACAACGCCTTGGTTAACGGATCAGCTATGTTATCATCCATGTGGACTTTCTCTATCTTAACATCTCCTCTATCAACTATCTCTCTAATCAAGTGATAGCGCCGTAGCACATGTTTGAACTTCTGATGAGACCTTGGTTCCTTTGACTGAGATATCGCTCCATTATTATCACAGTACAAAGGCACTGGACCTTCAATGAAGGGAACCACACCAAGTTCAGTAATGAACTTCTTCATCCAAACTGCTCCTTTGCCGCCTCCGTGGTTGCTATGTATTCGGCTTCCGTTGTAGAGTCTGCAGTAGTCTCCTGCATGGAACTCTTCCAGATCACTGCTCCGCCGTTAAACGTGAAAACAAATCCAAATTGTGACTTAAAGTCATCCTTGTCAGTTTGGAAACTGGCATATGTGTAACCTCGCAAAACTAAATCATTGTTCCCGAAAACCAGGAACATATCCCTAGTACGTCTCATATACTTGAGGATATTCTTGACAGTAATCTAGTGACCATCACCTGGATTGGACTGGTACCTACTAGTCATACTAAGAGGGTACGAGACATCTGGTCTAGTGCACAACATGGCATACATGATAGACCCGATTGCCGAAGCATAAGGGATCTTACTCATTTGTGCCCTTTCCTCCTCTCGTCTTAGGACTCATTTCCTTCGACAGTAGACCCCATGTGACATGGGCGCAATCCTTTCTTGGATCGCGCTCCATGCCGAATCTCTTCAAGCATCTTGTCTATATAGGTAGATTGCGACAGCACCAAGCAACCTTTTAGATCTATCTCTATAGATCTTTATTCCTAGAATATAGTTGCTTCACCCAAGTCCTTCATTGAGAAGTTCTTGGATAACCAAGCTTTGGCTGATTGTAACATTGGCACATCATTCCCTATGAGCAATATATCGTCTACATAAAGCACTAAGACCACAATGGCACTCCCACTAACCTTCTTGTAAACACATGGTTCATCTTCGTTCTTGATGAAATCAAACTATTTGAATATCTCATCAAAGCGAAGATTCCAACTCCGAGAAGCTTGCTTTCATCCATAAATGGATCTTTGCAGTTTACACACCATCCTGGCGTCATTGGTTGTGAAATCCTCAGGTCTGTATGCAACCGCCAATAGGATCTTTATTGATGTACGCCAATGCGTTCTTTATCTCTCTTTGGACTTCATCTTCTCACTCCATTCTTGTTACATAATAATCTATCTAATAAATAATTACACCCGCCGAACACGGGGGAGCTAACGGGAATAGGAAAAATGCAAAAAGTAAGCTAGGTTACGTTCTAAATAACGGCCTAGGACAATTTCAAAAACCAACATAAATACAACATCCTCATCTATCCTATTGGTCGAGTCCATGATCAATCGGGGTCCATATAATCACATTATATCTACACATCTAATCCATAAAATTTTATCTTATGAAATAGATTAAATTCTAATTTAAACTACTTATGCGTCTTTATTTTATCACATCAAATAATTAACTAAATTTTAATTAATTATATGACTTAATCGAAAATTAAAATTAACATTTAATTTTAAATCGATTTTAATTTCAATTTTCTTAAATTTGAACTATTCAAAATAAAATTAAAATTATAAAGTCTCCAATTTGTTTCCTTTCCTTTTGGTTCTTAACCAAAAGAGATGCCTTTGGTTTCCTAAACCAAAAGGCATCTTCCTAAACCAAATTTGGCTTAGGCCTGGCCACTTTCCAAAATCAAAATTTTGGAACTGGCCTAGGCCTAGGCCTAGGCCTTTCACAAATCAAATATTTGAAAAAGTCCTAGGCCTATTCCAAATCAAATATTTGGAAAGGCCAAATAATTTTGGTTTAGGCCTGGCCACTTTCCAAAATCAAAATTTTAGAAGTGGCCTAGGCCTAGGCCTTTTAAAAATCAAATATTTGAAAAGGGCCTAGGCCTATTCCAAATTAAAATTTGGAAAGGCCAATATGCCACTATGGTTTCCCAATGGCCCAAACTATTTGAACCATTGGTTGGTCATATGACACAACTAAACAAAAGAGATATCTATGCACAATAAATATCACAAAACGAACAACGAATCGATCCTCCCTTTTGTAGAAGCCGGCCGACGCCGGAAGCTCAGAGAGCCGCTGCCGCCGCCGCCAATCGGCCGAGCCCCTTAAACGTTCGCGTTTATAGATCTTGCATCTATCGATTAAATACTCCGCAATTAAATTATGCTTATTGCTTAAGCTCGAAGTCTATCTCTGATACCACTGTTAGGAAATCACTAGTTTAACGCAACGGAATTTAAAATTTGATTTCCTTTTTCTAGATCGTTCTTCGTTTAACGCAATAAACACGTTAAGTAGTTTGACGGTGATACACTGATGATCTATAAGATCGTCGCTTTGACCTTCAACGGAGAGTAGTACCGTGCGCGAGCCGTCCACGTGTCCGGCCTCTATCGCTAATCTACACGAACTCCTTGCCGGAATCCTCCTTGGATTCTATTGGAAAACTCCGGTTGTTAGACCGGCCTTTTTCCTCTCTCACGAACTCACTATTGGATGCTCTCTATTTTACACAAGAACTATTAGCTCTTGCAATTGTGATGTACAAAAGATCTTGACACCCACCACTTATTTATAGCTATAGGTGGCGCCCCATATATGTGTAGGAGAAGAAAACATTTTCCCAATAAAATAAGGAAAATCTTCTAGATTGATTTATCTCTTTTATTATAATATCTCATATTAAATAAAATCTAAATATTGCCAATATCTTATATTGATTATATTTATCTTATTACCAAAAATCTATTTTTCCAAAATCAAATAATATCTTATATTAAAATTAGGGTAATCTTATTAATTAATGTGCACAATCCAAGTGTATCTTATACACATCAAATGTGGCACCCCTATAGTCAATAAATTGACTTCCGGAATATTCTTTAATTAATATAATTTGTATATAATTAATATCTTGTATTTTATTTATTCATAACAAATAAATACCCCCATATTAATTTACCACTATAACCTTTATAGTCTAGAGATAACTTTCCTTATTTGGTTATCAACTATAACCGGATTTAATCCAACTCGAAGTTCATATGTGTGTGACCCGATAGACTTTCGAATATGTTGTCCGTAGACACAAAGTGCAATTTACTAAAATGCCCTTCATGCCTAACGATCACGGGATAGCGTCTAGCAACACACCGTGACCCCCAATCATCGGAAGAGTCAAAAGCAATGACTACTACCTTTCATGTAAAGCAGTTACCGTGAAACTTACAATCCTATCGCTGTAATAACATCCATACGATCGTATCTCAAGTGTCAATACATTAACGATCGTATCTTATAATCTGGATATCATGCTCTCTCGGAATAACACATTTACTCCCACTTTGCAAAGATTCTCGCGAGCTAGACATTCCTTATAAGAAGGCCATTTTGGATATTGGATCCCAATCATAGGACACGCGATTCCGGACGGCCAATCATGTATACTCCGCATGCTTCAATATCACACCCAATCACTACCGCATGATCGCCGCATGGTTAGGGGAAATCTCAATAGTGTCAAAGCATGACAATCCACACCGTGATGCCATGAAGACTCCGGTCAAAAGGATAATTACACAACCGCCACATAGTGTGACACTTAATGTAAGTGGGCCAGTCTAACGTACGCATTCTCCAATACACGTCCACATACAGTCCAAGTGTCTCTACACTTCGATAGACGAGATCTATCCCTACCTTCTATAAGATAGAAGACATCCAATACGTGCTAGTCTGGTCATACTATCAATGTCCCATTTTATAGTACATAAGACTAGAGACATTTAAGTACCAAACTTGTTAGAGTGATTAGAGATCTCATCAACATAATCACTATCATGGTTTCTCTATCACAGTTTGACACTATGAACGTTACTATATATATACAACAAATAATATGAAGGTAAACAATATATATAATAACATAAGTGCTTTTATTAATCATAATAAAGTTATTACATGAACTAAATAGACTGTAAATGACCCGACCCGGTCGGATCCGGTCCAACCCGATTGGGTTTAGGACACCTTTCCAACAATCCCCCACTTGGCCTAAAGCCAATCACGCATATGCCTAAGCCCGTGCATGTGATCATGTTCATCATGCTTTGCTTGAGACAATGCCTTGGTTAGCGGATCAGCTATGTTATCATCCATATGGACTTTCTCTATCTTTACATCTCCCTTATCAACTATATCTCTAATCAAGTGATAGCGCCGTAGCACTTGTTTGGACTTCTGATGAAGATAAACAATATATATAATAACATAAGTGCTTTTATTAATCATAATAAAGTTATTACATGAACTAAATAGACTGTTATTGACCCGACCCGATCGGATCCGGTCCAACCCCATTGGGTTTAGGACACCTTTCAACAAAATCACCGTACCGTTTGCTTACTGGTGTAGTATGTTGGTGCCGAACTAAGTCGGTCTTAATAGAAGGCTCCAAATATTATGCCGATCGGAGTCCGTTTCGATGCCCTATCGTCACCGAAAAGTTTATGTTGTATCATAAAAAACGAGAGCCGTCCTTCTACCTCCATTTGACGATTCCAAAAATGGTCGATGATAATCCAAGGCTATTCTCCTAAAGACATCCTGCCAAAAGCTTTAAGAACACGATAACAACGATAAAATGGAGATGGTGTTTTGGAGGTGGTTTAAACTGGACTTGAGAAATGTATCTCAAGCTGCCTACGTATCCAATGCGTGAATTGGAATCAAGTCTTCATAGTTCCTTAAGGATGGTTTATATAGAAGAGAATTATGCCCTAAGGCACCATGGGCCTTGTCCTTGTTGGGCTTGGATTTCGTGTTCCTTGTCCTTGTTGGCCTTATCCAAAGACCGAAGTCTTCATGACATCACGGTGTGGATTGTCATACTTTGACACTATTGAGGTTTCCCCTAGCCATGGGGCGATCATGCGGTAGTGATTGGGTGTGATACTGAAGCATGCGTAGGATTCATGTCGCTCGTCCGGAAATCGTGTATCCTATTATTAGGAGTAAATGTCCGAAATGGTGTCTTATAAGGAATGTCTAGCTCTCGTGAATCTTTGCAAATTGGGAGTAAATGAGTTATTCCGAGAGAGCATGATATCCATATTATAAGATACGATCGTTAATGTACTGACACTCGAGATACGATCGTATGGATATTATTACGGCGATAGGATTCTATTTACACGGCAACTGTTTCACATGAAAGGTAGTAGTCATTGCATTTGACTCTTCCGATGATTGGGGGTCACGGTGTGTTGCAAGACGCTATTCGTGATCGTTAGGTATGAAGGCCATTTTCGTAATTGCACTTTGTGCCTACGGCCAACATATTCGGAAGCCTATCGGGTCACACACATAAGAACATGTAGCCGGATTAAAATGCGGTTATAGTGATAACCAAATAAGGAAAGTTTTATCTCGACTATAAAGTGTTATAGTGATAAATTAATATGGTGGTGTTTATTTATTATGAATAAATATAATACAAGATATAAATTATATTGATTAATTAAATATACATATAATGTATATGTGGGTCAAAATATATATGTATATTGATACACATGTATTTTGCAAATTAAATAATCATAGTATTATATTAATTAAGAATATTCCGGAAGCCAATAAAAGGCTATATGGTGCGGAGGTTATATGTGTATAAGATACATTTGGATTGTGCAATTAATTAATAATATTATCATATATTAATATTAGATATTAATAACTATAGATTTGCACACATGTGTAAATTGATTTATGGTAATAAGATAAAGATAGTCAATATTAGATATTGACAATATCTTGGAAATATTTAATATGAGATATTAAATTAAATGAGATAATTCAATCAAAGATACTTTCCATATTTTATTAGGAAAATATTTTCTTTCTCCTCAATCTACTAGGAAGCTTCTCCCAATCAGTTTGGGATTGATAAGTGGCGCCTCTCTCCCTATATAAGAAAGGGGTTGGCTAGCTCTTTTGAATCATCACAATTAGAGAGTTCTAATTTATTAGAAAAATTGAGAGCTTCCTAGAGAGAGTTTTTTAGAGAGAGAAAAGGTCGGTCTAGCAACCGAGTTTTTCTGATAGCAATCCATGATGGGATTCCGACGGGCTGTTCGTGTGCATCACCGGTAGAGGCCGAACACTTGGGCGGCTTCGTGCAGAAACTACAACCGTAGACAAAGCGTCGATCCAATTGGATCTGTTGGTCCCAGAGAAGGGTAAAACTATAGTCAGAGGGGGGGTGAATGACTATAGTGGAATTTCAAAAACTTTTCTTGTATTTAAAAGCTTTTGGGCAGCGGATAAGTCCCTTCTTAATATATTGTTTCAAAATAGTTTATGCAATCACAGATCTATGATATAATTTAAGCAACTAAATAAATACAATAAGATAAATTGCTGAAAGTAAATTGACACAAGGCTTATAGTGGTTCAGGGTGGTGTAATCCCTTAATCAACTCTTCTCCTGTGATGATTGGAGGAATTCACTATTGTATTAACAGATACAATAGCCTGATTGTCCTTGACTACACAAGCTTCACAATCTTCAAGAATATCACTCCCTGACTGCAACAGCTTCAGTGACTCATTCTCTTTCACTGCTCATTGGGATCAAATCCTTCAGCAGCTATCACAAACACAACTCCTTCTCAGATGGCTCTGATTCAGTTGCTTGATTGAGGTGAATTGGATTCACAAAACTTGTTGACCAATCTCAATGCTTGATATTGATTTGTAGCTCTCAGTTTTGAGTTGATCACTAGATATTCCTTTTTAAGTACGGATGAAGGCCTTTTTGATTTGACAGAGTTTCTGCTTATTGATCGTTTTTCTTGTGTCTTCTTTTTGTCTGTCAATGCCTTCTATTTATAGCCTTGATAATCCTTGATTTGAATTTCCGTCCATTGGCTATATTAATGAGGGGAATAATCCTTGATTTTATTCTTGATTCCCCCTTAATTGTATTCTCCTTGATTTCAGTGATCAGATTTTTCTTCATTCGTTTATCAGAAAATCCGTCCTTGATTGATCCTCTGTTGATTGTGCATTTAATGCTTGATCCTCTGAATCTTCATCATATTTCAAAATCTGATTAAGTAAGGTTTACTTAGCTGTTCTCTGAACGGTCAAATGATCCTTCTGACTTTGCCGCTTAGATCTTCCTTCACTGCTTTGTCTTACTCAGCCGATCATCAGTTTACTTTTTTGATTCACTGTTTCCTTCATTCTTTTAAGTTCAGGAGAAATCTTTGTACTTCACTTATCCTTGATTTGTGTGAGATCAGTGTACACCATATTAAACATTAAGTTTCATCTCTTAAAGCATAACTTAGACTTATCCAAGGTCATCACAGACTTCCTTGGTTATAAGTCAGACTGTAATGTCTTCGTCTCTTGGCTGCTGGTACTTGGCTGGCTTCACTCTGCCGAAAATCGTTTTTACTTTGTCGTCCTACCAACTAGTACAATACTTGTCTGACTCAACTTATACAACATGTCAGACTCTAAGTAAAGACTTATACATAGAATTCTAACTTATTTTCAGGCTTGCTATAACAGCTAGTATGGCCATCATCAAAACATAATAAAATGTTCCTAACAATTTCCCCCTTTTTGATGATGCCAAAACCTTCATAAGCCTGAACATAAGTATACCAAATTTTTAAACTCAACAATTTTATTCATCCATTAAAGGGTAATAAAATAAGCAAAATCAAAATTATTCAGAGTGTTACAACTACATTTTTCTTAATTCAGCCTTGTACCTTTTGAACTTTGTGGTTTGGACCTCTTCCATATCTTTGCAGTCGATCTCAGGAAACTTCCACTTCTAGTATGCCATAGCAATGTACTCAAAGACTCCATGAAATACTCTATTGGCAATAAGTCTGTTAAAATCAGGCATAGTCTCATTTGCCCTAGTTTCTCCAAAATACTTCTCAAGTCTATCCCTAGATTCTGCAATGTGTGAGTCAGCAAACATGATATTTTTGTACAGACTCCATTGGTCTTGTTTGTTCATTCTCCCCATTGGGTTGAAGAATTTTGCCATATAGTGGAAGTCCTCTTGTTGCTCAGTTGGTAAATCTTCTGGTCCATTTGCAGAAAGTGGTATGGATGTACTTGTTCTGCTGGTTCCAACACTTTTCTAGAGAGATGTATGTTGTTTTTTAATATCATTGTATATTTTGGCCATATCAACTCTCTTCTTTTCATCCTGATAGCTTAGCCATTCTGCCCATACTTCATCTTGTGTTTGATTTGGATACAACCCTTCTTGGACTCTGAAAAATTCTCTTACATGATCTAAGATCTCAGCCTCATATTCTTGCATGTTCCTGTGAGTTGAGAAACTTATTTTCTCCCTGCTTGTACTGGTTCTGTGTTCTCTTGCTGATCTCCTTTGCTAGCTTGATCCAGGTCTTTGTTGTCCACCTGATCTATCTCTATCATCATCTCTTCTTTGGATAGGATGAGGAAATCCTATGCAGGGTTCATTTGAGGCCTTTTCTCTTTCTTATCTGACCTTCATTTGCTGCTCTTCAGCCTCATTTCTGATTCTTATTTCTTTGTCCCTTGCTCTCATCTGTTCCTCTATAAAATTTAGGGGTCTAACTACTGATCCTTCAGGCTTATCACTTCTTGATCCTTCAGGCTTATCACTTCTTTCCCCCTTTTTGACAGCATCATCTCGTTGCCGTAGTAAGATGTTGTTTGTAGCTTCAATGTACTAATAGAGTGTCTAGTTTGGACTCAATGGAAGTGAACTTTGAGTCATGATCAGTCAATTTTTGGGCTACACTTTGGAATCTGGTGCCGAATGCTAATGCCATCGAATCATTTTCCTGAGAGATGTGTTGTCTAAGACCTGCAAGGTTGTTGATGATATTGATGTTGAGCTATCTCATCAAGTCTCCTTTTCGTTGTACAACAATATTCTATGCATCAATATATCCAGCAACAGCTTGTAATTTTCTCTCAATGGAGTAACTTTTGTCATTAAATGTTGAAGTCATGGATACGAGGTACATGGCTTTTCGCTCCAATTCTTCGGCCAATAAGTCTGCTGCTTTTTCAGAGGCTTCTTGTGATACACCCGTATAGTGATCATGTACCTGAACACGAATATGAGTGTGATCAGGATCTATCTGCTGTCCTCTGGATTGATGTTGAGTGAAATCTACATCGGCTTCCAAATCTTCAAGTATTTGAGTGGATGTGTATGCGGGTGTAGCCTGGGCTGCTATTCCCTCTTACTCGTGATGGGGATTTTCTGGACTGGAGTGGCAGCAGATGAGCCAGTGTCTAACACTACTATCGGCTGAGCTGTAGTATCCATAGGAGTTTGTGGAATCGGCTCAGGGTTGTTAGCTGGCATTTTTTGTTGGGCAGTTTGTGGGGTTGATGAGGTTGCCTCATCTGGGATTGAAATTTGCTGGATCTTGTGGTTGTATAAACGAACTTAGGAGAATGTTATCATCTATTGCATCTGGTGTAGGATTATCCTCTTTTCCTTGTTTATCACCATCATCCGCATGAGGATCATTACCATCATTGTCATCATGATCATCACTATCATCCTGATCAGTATGATCATCCCCACCATCTTTCGAGTCATCACTGTTTTGGTCGGAGATTTGTGGCAGTTTTGCCTTTGCGGCATCGACCATGTCCCACAGTGGAGATTCATCAAGTACACCAACCAGGGTTGTGATCCCCAAAAAATTAAAGAGCCAGGCCTCCTCAGCAAACATGCGTTCGGAGTCTTGAAGCTAAATTCTGGAATCACCTTTCTTCCATTCAAGATATGCTACAATTCGATCATCAATATCATTTGAAGATAGTTGTGCCGATTCTTCTTGAATTTCTTCATCTCTCCAGTGCCTGCTTCAACCTTCTCATTTTGAGGTTGTTCATCCTCACTTTCATTTTCCTCTGTTGGTTGTTTTTCCTCTGCTTCAGAATCCTCTTCTTCTTCTTCATCTATCAATTTTCCAAAGTTTTCCTTGTCCAAGTTTCTTTGAACCTTTTGCTTCTTTCTTTGCCCAGAAGTGTGTTTTATGGTTTGCTTTCTCTTTCCTCCTCCCGTTTGCTTTTGTTGTTTGACATAGGTAAACATGGTTTTGGATTCATGCAACTTATGTAAGTGTACAACAAGCACTTTCAAGCATTGCAAAAGGTAGTGTAGTTGTATCCCATAAGATTTCTTCACCCAGAAGATCCCTTTTTCGTCTTACCTTATGCTAATCCCTTTTTAGTAGCAGTTGCTTCTCCCTGGATTTGTTCTTTGATTCTCTAGAAGAAGTAAGTTGCCCAATTAAACTCTAAATTATTGTAGATGATTCCCATTAGTCGCATTTTGGCCTCTGTCATGGCATTATTTGCCCCTAGCTTTCCTTCAATGCTCTTTCCAATTAGGGCACTGAACTCACTGAATGGTTTCTTTAAAGCGGATATAAGACAATTGACCTTCTTAGATCCTGGGTTTGCCGTTTTGGCGATTGTTGTCCAGAAATCATCCAAGTTTTGTGGTACCAAGGTCACTTTTGCTTGACCCTTATTTGGAAGTTTAAGGTGTGTGCGAATTACCTTTGCTGTAATGACCACTTCTGTGCCGTTGACAGACGCAACAATCTTGTCTTCCTCCCACTCGTCACCTTCTTCCACAAGGAGCCCAGGGACATATTTTACAGTCTTCCAGAAGGAGATTAGACTTTCATAGCAGATTTCGGTGATTGGTGGATTTAGAAAAGTTGATAATTTTAGGTGTTTGCATCCAGCTGCCAATCGTCTTGCTTTCTCGTCATTTCCACACAGTTTTAAGTAGTGTTCTTCTTGAAAGAACGATCCAGTGGCAATCAATTTCTCATATCCAGTTTGAGGAGCCATTGTTTGAGATTTGAGAGAAATCTTTGATTTTCCAGTGAGAAAATAGGATTTATGATTTGCAAAAGTGCGTAAAGAATTCTGAAAAACCTCTAAGTGTTGTTTATATAGGATGATTTGGGTATGGTGTGAACGTGGTTGAATATGGAAGGATTTTGTGATGTAATGGCGTGATTTTGTGTATATACATCCCGATATTCGAGTGAAGTTGAGGAATGGAGTGAGGCAAGTAATGATAAATCCCGGAATCGAGGCGGTTGTAATTAGAGAAATAATATAATTATCTCCATGATTGTAAGTTGATCTCCACGTGTGTAATCTTCCATGGTATAATTCTCCATAACTTCTTGATTTTCCACGTGTATAAAAACTGATTTGGTTCACACTCTAGTTTGTTGGTGACTCCAATCTTCATTTCAGTGGAGTGCCTTGGCTAGTCACTTAGCCGGTGGAGTGCCTTTTTCACTGAGCCGCTGTATTTAACTGTTCCTAACAATCAGTGAAGTTAATTTCGCTGTGTACCAGTGTCTTACCTGCTACATCTCCTGTAATGGCAAAGGTTTAATCAGCTGGTGAAGACACTTAGCTGATTACTCCAGTTAGCTGCTCTTTAGTCAATTTCAATCATTCCCAACTCAGTTCTCAACATGCTAAATCTTTCATAACTGAGTGGTTTAGTGAAGATGTCAGCCAATTGATCTTCAGTTGGTATGTATCTTAGAATAACATCCCCTTTTTCAACATGATCTCTGATAAAATAATGTCTTACATCAATATGCTTTGTTCTTGAGTGCAACACTGGATTTTCAGTAATAGATATGGCACTTGTGTTGCAACACATGATTGGAATTGTCTTCTCCTCCATTCCATAATCCCTTAGTTATTGTCTAATCGACAGTACTTGTGCACAACAAATGCCTACTGCTATATATTCTGCTTCAGCTGTTGATGTAGATATGGAGTTTTGCTTTTTTCTAAACCATGAAACTAGTCTGGTGCCTAGCATTTGGCATGTTCCAGAGGTGCTTTTTCTATCCATTTTGCATCCAGCATAGTCAGAGTCTGAATATGATATCAGCTTGAATCCTTCATCTTTTGGATACCAAATTCCAACATTGATGGTGTTCTTCAAGTATTTGATTATTCTTTTAGCTGCTAAAAGATGTGATTCTTTTGGTTGAGCACATACTCCTACTGCAAATGCTATGTCAGGTCTTCTTGTAGTTAAGCAAAGTAAGGATCCAATGATTCCTCTATACATGTTCTGATCAACATCTTTTCCAAGAATAACTCTTGCACACATTGGTGTATCTGATGTGCCACTTGTATCCATACCATACTTGTGAATCAAGTCTTTTGTGTATTTGGCTTGGTTAATAAAAATGCCATCTTTCATTTGCTTCACTTGTAGACCAAGAAAGTAATTTAATTCTCCCATCATGCTCATCTGAAATTTGTTCTTCATTAGATTTGTAAATTTCTCACACAACTTTTCATCTTATGATCCAAAGATGATGTCATCAACATAGATTTGTACTAGCAATGTACTTGTTCCTTCCTCTAGCTTGATAATAGTCTTATCAATAGTTCCTTTGTTGAATCCATTTATGATCAAGAATTGTGATAAAGTTTCATACCAAGCTCTGGGTGCTTATTTGAGTCCATAAAGAGCCTTCTTGAGCTTGTATACTTTATCTTCTTTTCCTTTGAGTTGAAAACCAGGAGGTTGTTCCACATATACTTCTTCTTCCAAAAGTCCATTTAGAAATGCACTCTTCACATCCATTTGGTAGACTTTGAAGTCTTTGTGTGCTGCAAATGCTAGAAAGAGTCTGATTGCTTCCAATCTTGATACTGGTGCAAATGTCTCATCATAATCTATTCCTTCTGCTTGAGAGTAGCCTTTTGTAACTAGCCTTGCTTTATTTCTGACAACTGTTCCTTGTTCATCCATCTTATTTCTGAATACCCATTTTGTTCCAATGATGTTGGCCATGTCTGGTCTTTCAACAAGTTCCCAGACTTCATTTCTTTCAAATTCATTTAGTTCTTCTTGCATGGCTGTAATCCAATCAGCATCTTGGATTGCATCATCTATTGTTTTGGGTTCTACTTTAGATAGAAAACATGATAGCATGTGCTCCCGTTGTCTTCTGGTTCTGACTCCTGTGTGAATGTCTCCAATGACTTGATCTTCAAAGTGATCTCTTAGCCAGTTGAGATCAGGTTGAAGTTGTTCTTCACTTTGTGCTTCTACAATTTCAGGTTGTGCATGAGCTTCAAGTTCTGGTGCTTTTTCTGTTGTATTGACTTGTGGCTCATCTTGATTTCCAAAATTGTGATTCAGAATGGTAACTGGTACTGTTGTATTCATATACACTTGCCTTTGTGCTGCTTGTTCTTCTTGTTCTTGAAGATTTTCACCATTTGTGTTTGGTTCATCAAATACCACATGTATTGATTCTTCAATCACCAATGTCCTTTTGTTGAGTACTCTGAATGATCTGCTGGTGTCTGAGTATCCCATAAAGATTGCTTCATCAGAATTTTCATCAAAGGTATGTAGCTGATTCCTGTTCAAAACAAAACATTTTGATCCAAACATATGCAAGTATGAGATATTAGGTTTTCTTCCATTCCATATTTCATATGGAGTCTTTCCATGATATTTGTTGATGATTGATCTGTTTTGAGTATAGCATGCTGTATTTGCTGCTTCAGCCCAAAATCTCTTTGTTAAGCATGCTTCTGCAATCATTGTTCTGACTGCTTCTTTGAGTGTCCTATTTCTTCTTTCTGCTACACCATTCTATTGTGGAGTTCCTGTTGTTGATAGTTGGTGTAGTACTCCATTTTCTTCACAGTAGGTTCTGATAATTTCATTTAGAAACTCAGTGCCTCTATCTGATCTGATCTTTATGATCTTTAGTTCTTTCTCATTTTGAATTCTTCTCAGCAAATCGGTAGCTTTTTGAGAGTCACTTTCTTCTTATTCATGAATATGGTCCAGGTATATTTGGAGAAGTCATCCACCACTACTAGAGTGTATTTCTTTCCACTTACACTGACTGGTGTGACTGGTCAAAAAAGATCCATGTGCAATAGATGTAAAATCCTTGTTGTTGATTGATAAAGCTTTGACTTGAATGAGCTTTTGATTTGCTTCCCTTTTTGACATGCATCACAGAGACTTTCTTTCTTGAATATGATCTCAGGTAAACCTTCAACTAACTTATTCTTTGATAATGTATTGATGGTCTTGAAATTTAGGTGATTTAATCTTCTATGCCAAATCCAGCTGGTTGACTGTTTGTTTTTGACAAGCAAGCATGTTTCTGCTTTAGATATTCTCCAATCCACCACATACATGTTGTCTTCTCTTCTTCCTGCAAGAACTACTGTGTTGGTTTGATAGTGAATCACATTGCATCCTTCCTTGTTGAAGTGCACATTGTAGCCTTTGTCACAGAATTGACTGATGCTCAACAGATTGAAATTCAGTCCTTTAACATAGGCCACATTTTGAATCTTCATGTTTTTTTGAATATTGTGCCTTCCCCTTAATTTTCCAGGGTTTTTTTTGCCTCCAAAGGTGACTTTGGGTCCTTCAAAAGCTTTAAAGTCAGTGAGCCATCCATTGTTCCCTGTCATGTGTCTAGAACATCCACTGTCTATGTACCAGACATCCTACAAAACAAATTAATTTTGCTTAGGTACCCAACACTATTTGGGTCCATACCTGTTAGCAGTCATGCCTCCTACTCCTAATGTGTATCCAAAGGATCTTCTTTTTGGATAGTTGAAGTCATCAACTTCATATGTATAAGGCATGGCAGAATACCTTCTAATGTTTCTACTAGAGGTATTCTGATACTTTTCTCTACTTTTTGGTGCATTTGCATCCTTTTTCACTTTCCAATATGTAGTGGGAAACCTGTGTTCATGTTGCTTCATATGTCTAGAAATATGCCTAGGTTGGCTTTTCTTAAACATATATTGCATGTTATGGAATGGTTTCTTTCTGTATTTTGGAGGTGCAACGTTCCAATCATCTTCGGAATGATAAAGTCACCATTTACCTTTCAGAAAGCTTTTGCTTTTGGTTGACTGGATTGTTGGTTTGATCTGCTGCTTCACTACTATGGATTTTGACTTCACCGGTGCAGGATGAGTGGTTGAAACTATGGTCTATCCTTTTCTAAACTTTGGTCCATTGTTGGTCCTAGATTCAGAATTGTGTTGTCCATTGTTTTTATTCTCATCCTGACTATTGTAGCCAAGACCAGATCTGGATCCAAACCTTTTTGAGGGTTTGTAAAGGTGTGCATTTAAAGGTGCGGTGGTGGTCTTAATGGTAGGGAGATTTTCTCGATGTATGGATGCTTGTTGATCATTTGAGTAATGAGTTCAAACTTTTACTTTATTTGTTCTTTCTTTAGTCTTTTATTTTTCCTTTCTTGATTCTCACACGTTCGAATTTCATGATTCATCTCAATTTGTTCAAACTCTTTGCAGAATCTAAGGGAGAATAGAAGAGCAATAAGACACTTGATGAGATAGGATGTTACCTTTTTCATTTGTCTTTAGCCATAAGCATAGATAGGCTTTTTCATTGTCCGAGTTGTCATCCTCATCATCATCGAATCATTTTCGAGATGATTCTTCATTCTTTTCACTACTAGATTCACTTTGAGTGCCTTCTTGCTTTTCCTCTTTTCGGTTGTCTTGTACTTCTTCTTATCCTCAGCTTTGTCTTTATCTTCAGGGCAATCAGCCTTGAAGTGGCCTTTCTTATTACAGTTGAAGCATCTGTATTCATCATCTTTTCTCTTTGTGTCTTTGCTTGTGCTTGACTTTTTGTTTGATGATCATCCTTTGAATATCTTCTTTTTGCTAAAACTGTCAAAGCGTTTTACCAATAAAGCTACATGTTCCTTCAACTCATGTGTCTCTTTGCTATTTGCATCAAGCTGTTTGACTTTGCCGGGGTGCAACCAGTGCACTGGCCTTATGTGCCTCTACTGGTGCATTGTCTTCACCGTTCAACTCAAACTCATGAGCCTTTAGTTGAGACATCAAGGTCAAGGTGTCAGTGTTTGCAAAATTTGTTGTCCTACTGATTACCGATGTAATGATCTTCCATCTTTCAGGTAAGCCTCTCAAGATCTTCAGGCACACTTCTTTCTATGGATATGTGTGTCCAAGTTGTTGTAGTTCACTGATGATGCTTGAGAATCTATTGTCCATTTGATCAATTGTTTCTCCAGTATTCATTTTGAAGTTCTCAAATTTCTGTTTTGCAAATGCATGCTTTGTTTTCCTTGATCGCTTCGATCCTTCATTGATCAGTGCCAATTTGTCCAACATTTCTTTTGCTGTTTTACAATCTTTGATTCTCATAAACATGTTACTGTCCAGAGTCTTCAAAATCATGTCTTTTGCAACAAAGTCGAGATTTGCTCTTCTCATGTCATCCTTGGTCCAATCTTTCTTGAGTTTGTCTATTACTTTTCCTTGATCTGCTCCTGTGGCTACCACAGTTGTAATCTCGATTGGGCCATCATTGATTACATCCAGCATCTCCTCATGAGTTGCTGCAAGATGAGACAACATTCTTATTTTGTATTCATCAAAATTGTTGACATTGAAAACAGGTACCTTTGACATAAAATTTGAGGAATCCATAAGTACAAATAAGATATATGTATATTTAGAAGGCACAAATTTGAAAACTACTTTGAAAATATGTGATCTCCTTGTTACCAGAAATTAGATCTCAACAGGTTCTGATACTAAGAACACTACTCTGATACCAATTGTTGGTCCCAGAGAAGGGTAAAACTATAGTCAGAGGGGGGGTGAATGACTATAGTGGAGTTTCAAAAACTTTTCTTGTATTTAAAAGCTTTGGGCAGTGGATAAGTCCCTTCTTAATATATTGTTTCAAAATAGTTTATGCAATCACAGATCTATGATATAATTTAAGCAACTAAATAAATGCAGTAAGATAAATTGTTGAAAGTAAATTGACACAAGGCTTATAGTGGTTCAGGGTGGTGTAATCCCTTAATCAACTCTTCTCCTGTGATGATTGGAGGAATTCAGTATTGTTTTAACAGATACAATAGACTGATTGTCCTTGGCTACACAAGCTTCACAATCTTCAAGACTATCACTCCCTGACTTCAACAACTTAAGTGACTCAGTCTCTTTCACTGCTCCTTGGGATCAAATCCTTCCAGCCTATCACAAACATAACTCCTTCTCGATGGCTCGATTCGGTTGCTTGATTGAGGTGAATTGGATTCATGCTTGCTATTTATTTGTACTTGTTGACCAATCTCAATTCTTGATATTGATTTGTAGCTCTCGTCCGTTGGCTATTTGAGTTGATCTTGACTTAATTGATATTCCTTGATTTTTAAGTCACATTTATGAAGGCCTTTTTGATTTGATTGTGCATTTAAGCTTGATCCTCTCGAATCTTCGCATATTTTATTGATATTACCTTAAACGGTAAAGTGATCCTTCTGACTTTGCCGCTTAGATCTTCCTTCACGGCTTTGTTTTACTCAGCTGATCATCAGTTTACTTTGTCGATTAACTGTTTCCTTCATTCTTTTAAGTTCAGGAGAAATCTTTGTACTTCACTGATCCTTGATTTGTGTGAGATCAGTGTACACCATATTAAACATTAAGTTTCATCTCTTAAAGCATAACTTAGACTTATCTAAGGTCATCACAGACTTCCTTGGTTATTAATCAGACTGTAATGTCTTCATCTCTTGGCTGCTGGTACTTGGTTGGCTTCACTATGCCGAAAATATGTTTTTACTTTGCCGTCCTACCAACTAGTACAATACTTGTCTGACTCAACTTATACAACATGTCAGACTCTAAGTAAAGACTTATACATAGAATTCTAACTTATTTTCAGGCTTTCCATAACAGCTAGTATGGCCATCATCAAAACATAATAAAATGTTCCTAACAGGATCAACCAAAGTATTCTCTTGTCTACTTCTTTTATGCTTGTTGCTTAAACGAAGTTGATCTTGGGAAAAGGAAATCAAAATTTTTAATTCCGTTGCGTTCCCGCGTTGATTTCCTAACAAAAATGAATCAATTAATTACGAAAATGATATACTTCGGGATTAAAGGAGTCGTTAGCCATATTGAATTGGTTATAACCAAGATAGGTAGATTCATTGGAAGGTTGAAGGTTGTATGTTTCTGTAATTTTATTCTGTCTTGTCCGTATTGTTGGTCAATGACCATTATATGTGCCTTTAGTCTTGAATTGGTGATTGTATTCGAGATTGTCCTATTATCCCTGTGGGATTGACACTTGCTCGTTCACTAACTACGATTGGCCTAGTTCTCTTGGTAGTATAAGCGACTCACACACGATCATTGCTCACTCATGTATTTTGAATAAGAAGATATATAGGTTCAAGACGAGTTGGATAATGAGCACGGTGAGCAAGCTTAGACACAAAGTCATGAAGTTCTTTGTCTTTCATTAGTTCCTTTTTAGTCAGGTTGAGTTGTAATAAATGTTAGCGGTTATTTATGATTATAATTTGACAATAGATGTATTTCGGTTAAATTGGATCATATAAGGCTTTAAGGGCCAGTTTCCCGAGTTCTTGCTTGTTTCTTTTCTTCCACGTGTTCTTTAATTACTCTGATATGACATAAGACTTACGTGAGATTTAGGTTTTACTTTAAATGTCATATACCGAACGTTCTTTTTCCATATAAGGACTTGGTATCCGGAACATGGACGTTACTGTTGGATGTAATATCACCGGACGGATCTAGATCCGCCCGATTATGCAGCGGAATAACAAGGATCACGATCAATACAAATTAAAACATATAAATAAATAGATCTAAACTACAAGAATGTTCTATCTACTTACCAATCGAAAGATTAGATCCGACGATTGAGAAGCCGAGATCCAAATAGTTGAGATGCCACAGTCTTCCGATGTGTATCTCCAAGAAATAACCGGTGGATGTTGATCCTTGATGCTTGACCTCCTTGATATGCTACCCGTAAAATCCTGAAGATTTTCCCAACTCTAAACCCTAGCTATTGGCCGAAAATTCTAAGCCAATACTATGTCTATGATGCGTGTATTGTGTTGATTTAAAAGGCTTAGGAGAACTCTCTTTATATATGAGAGAAATCATTGTCCTCCAAGGATTTAATAATTAATACAAAATCAATTATAATAATCCTTTATTAAATATAAGATAAATCTAATATATTCTAAAACTAATTTAGATATATATAATAGATAATATCTAATATCTCCTGATTAATTATTTAGCAAATAAACAATTAATCACATGATATGTAATTATCCAAGAACAATAATTTCTTTCTAATTACAACATGTATACCACGCCAATCACCCCTAAAATTAGGGTTTCACACGCCACACTCAATTATGGGCCGAGTCCACGAAAAATGTCATTTCCATGTATTTAATTATTTAGCCCACTAAATAATTATTCGCACATCAATTAAATAGTCCAACTACTTAATTATTATTGAGGCCCAACGTCAAGAAACATATGCATGTTAGGAGCCACATCGGGGACCATGGACCTATAACCAGTAGCTACAATAAATTAAATAAAATTATTCATCGAACAGAACAATTCTTATTCAATCTATTAATTCCGGGATTACGCCACCATAATCCCAAAACTGAACTTTATCGATTATAGATATATACTTACACTCTAATCATTGAGTTGGTAAGCGTCCATTGATATAATTATTACATACGGATAAATCCTCCATAGACTGTTCGTTTGATTCGGGATATTTCTGTAAACCCTTCTCAAAACAACTTATCCTTATTTACCATTAACCTCCTAGTGATCAATTAGTTCATAACTAATATAATATGAACTGGGCCCATCGATCAGTTTCTAGGATTAACAAATAAGGGAACTGTCTGTCTACTTCCTGCATGAAGGAATGGATTCCAAATCTGTAAAGTCACAGACTATTCACTCATTCCAGAATAGAGCCAACGAGAAGTGTTCAGATCACATGTATCCAAGTGATCCTTAACTAACATATCAAACTCTACTTTGAACCAAGTAGTAGACTGTGATCACATCAGGATTGAGATTAATCCATATATGATCATCTTGTGATTCGATAAGATTTCTCGATCATGGAATTATATCGAGAACTCAAATCAAATCGGTCCAGTCCTATATGATAGACATCATATATAAATGCCCCACTATGTACCCTATACCGACAGTCTGGATGAGACGGTCACACTGTAAAGTGTTCTGGGCGCATTATTGGTATATTAATCACGAGACCCATACTCTAATTAAATCACCACAGACTAACTGGTTTTAAGCATATCATCACTAACTCAATCCTCGTGTGTATGCCATACACGGAGTTATATGATTACATACCGATATACTTGGGGTTTTCAGCAGTGTATTAATATAAGCATAAATGCATATATTAAGATGAATTATAAATACTGTCAAAAACAATTACAGAAATTGCCTTTCGGGCACTACACCTAACAGTTACAACACCACTTCATTGTGTAATTTCGTATCATTGTGAGTGCCCTTACATTAAACAAGGTTACGAGAGTGTATCCACTCAAGTGTTTGATTGATTCATAAATCGGACACGTCTCGATATAATTAAGAATGATTTTGTTTAAATTAAATGATAAATAATGTTAGCAAACCGGGCCTAAATAGAAACTTATTAAAAAAAACGACTCACTTCGTTAACCGTCACTATTTAATGATCCTCATGGTTATTTTGTCTAATGATGGCCAAATTATAGTAAACCAACGTTAACTATCGGGTCGGTTGTACTACAACGGCGAGCAAGGTCGTATCCAACGAGGAATCAATCAAGTATCACAATCACGCTCGTATTTAGTTAAGGCTCACAAATATTGGTGAAGTAATCTATTACTAGAAAGATAAAAATGCCAACTTTAAAACGTGTGATAAATAGAAAAGCTAAACTGTGGTCAAGAACACTACTCTCAATACCTTACCGAATCACTATAGATGAGATTAATCTACCAACCAACCAATGGTTTCTAATGAAT
Source organism: Gentiana straminea (assembly GCA_036785695.1). Lineage (NCBI taxonomy): Eukaryota > Viridiplantae > Streptophyta > Magnoliopsida > Gentianales > Gentianaceae > Gentiana > Gentiana straminea. The sequence goes on from JAVUPR010000282.1 coordinate 1,168,433, forward strand.
GTGTTGTGGGTGCAATCTCCTAAACTGGTCCCCATGCGCTAATACCACAACCTGGTTACCCTATATTCGGTTCAACAGTTCCATCTATAGGATTTAATTCACCTAATATGATTAAAACTGTGAGACGCTCCGCATCCACTGGGTTCACGGCTTAGCTAGAAAAACCTTACCAAGGAACAGGCTGCGAGAAACTCGACTAGTTCGTGCATGACAATCCTAAAACTCAAGTTCGCACACTCCCTCACAAAATACATTTATAAAGTTTGTGTGTAAGATCAATTAATGGTTAGCTACTCCATTAAAGACATTAGATCAAATTTTAGGACACAACAATTCAAAAGATTCAATTTTTAAGCCCTACACATCCCTATATCATCGTTTAGGCATTAATTTCATAATTCTATCACATAATTTAGCTACACATGATAGTAATAAAAGTGCAGAAATCCACGAAGAAATTAATAAAAAGCATGTTAAAAATATTGAATAAAAATTACCAATGAAAAACGTAGCAATCTACCACCTAAATCGTCACTTCGTTGTGTTGAAATCGCAAAATAAAATAAAGAAAACTGCCGTTGCTGTTGAAGAAAAGTTGCAGAAAATAAAATAGATCTATTCTAAAAAGTAGCTGCAGAGAAAAATAAAACTATAGTATGAAATATGTGTGTTGATATTCGACTTAAATGGCTCTTTATATAATCACAGCCGACGTCGGGTATTCCATTTCCATAAAAAATTACGGAATATCAAATAAAATAATTGGCTTCTGCATCATGCTTTCGTCCGCTTCCTTCAATTGTGATAGCTAGACGTGGGACCCCTTTTGACCAATAGGACTTGCAGCTTTCACCTTTCTTTATTTTTTATTTTTTTATTTATTTAATTAAAGAAAGAAGCACAATGGACAAAAAAAATGCTGAGACCTCACGTTCTATTAAACACAAAAGTCGGGATCCCGACAAGGTTGGATAATAATCTTTTTTCTGAACGCTTAAATTTGAGTCTCGTGCCAATTTCTCATACGAACTCCGTTTTGGATGATTTTCGTACCTTTCCGATCCTTGTCATGCCCTCTATCACGCCGCACCTATAACAAACAAAAAAAAACAAAAAAACCCCAGCAGCAAAAATGCAAATGAAACACACACAATTCATCCAAAAATGTGGATATTCCGGACGTAAACGCCCTATCGTCTCGTGATTCAACCCGTGGTGAAATGTGCTTATAAAAATCACTTATCTATCCCTAAATTACATCGAATAGGCTATAAATAGATGTAAAATGCACATGAAATTATTGCAAAGTTGATTCTCATCATCTAACTTTCTGATTGGATTGAAGGAAACGAGTAGAAAAGAAAAACGACTAACTTAGTTAACCGTCATTACTTAATGATCCTCATGGTTATTTTGTCTAAATTTCTGATTGGATTGAAGGAAACGAGTAGAAAAAAAGTAAGGAGAATTACATGAAAGAAAGGAGAAAAAAATAAGAGATTGTGAAGTCTACCTAAGGTGTTTGCATTGAATTTGACGGAAACGAAAGAAGAATGAAAGATCGAGAAGTATATCATACTAAAATATAATTGTTTCTTTCCGTTTATGACCTTTTGATAAAAGGAAAACAATTTTCTAGAATTGTATTAGATCTTGTGGGTGAACAAAAAAACGGAAACCAAACCAGCCGGTTGAACTAAACTGGTCTTAACCCGAAAAGCGTAAACCTTGGTTTTTTGGTTCGATTTTGTATTGTAAAAAACCAAATTGAGAAAAACATTTTGGTTTTCTGTAAACAAGTGATTTTGGTGAGCCGAGAGCTTTGAGGCATGAGAGCGTTGTTTATGAACTTTGTTTCCTAGTTGTGTTGGCTTTGTTCGCGCTGAAGGGTGACGGACTGGAGGGGCGAGCAGGTCAAGCCTCAAGTGCTTTGCATCAGGCTAGCTGCTTGTTGCTTCATTACCTTGGCTCATGACGGGAATCGCGATGGTGCGAGGCGGGCTTGATCGTGCTTGGTTTGGTCCGGCCTATTAAGGGGCGGACTAGCTGGGCTGAGGGGCTTATCCATTTCTGGGCTTACGTATAGGCTAGGTTCGGATCCATGGGGGCTTTCCGGAACTAGGGCACTTTGACTGATTCGACACATCAATGCCCCCGTACTCTTTAAGCTTTCAGATGTGTAAACGAGATTCGTGGTGTAAAGTTGTAACGACTTGATACACCGTTTGTTGAGGTGACTTGTTCTAGAGTGATCTACTGAGATAACGTAAGGCTCATTTAGCATAGTGCGCCGGTGTTGTCCTTAGATAGCGACCGGATATAAGCGCGTCTGACTTGAGAGCGTAAGGCCATAATTTTGAGAAGACTCGCTCGGGGGCGAGCTATAAATACGATGCTGAGCTGGAGTTGGGTGTACAAAAGATTCGCTCGGGGTCTTATCAGACTGAATTCTAACGTTAAGCTTCTCGGCGAGTAGGGCCATATTGGGCTGACTTCTTGCCTTATTAAGCGGACAAGCTATGATGCCGTGCTATAAAGCGGACTCAATGTACTTTTTAGTTGACATATGCTTGCTGAGTCGGACCTACGAGCTCAGATTGTGTGTCATGCGGACTTTATTGAGCCCGGCTTGTGGAACAGGAGCCAGTCTCTCGGGATGACGATGTGGAGCTAGCTGATGCTGGCTTCAAGGTCATGGAATACGCAATCTTGCTTTTCTTACTCGAGTGTTGTACTTTGATAGAGTTTCTTACTTGCAGGGAACCTGGATTGGCCATGATGTTTTACCCGGGCTGGGAAAGTATACTAGAGATTTGAAGAAGATTGCCGACCTGAGGCAAGGTCGGCCTAACCATGGCTACACTATGGGGTTGATAAGGCAAAGGTTCAGATTGCTGACTTTGTCAGGGACAATCTCCCCCGCAAGGCTTTTTACAATTTGGGCATCAGTGCGGTCTATGACAACCGTTTGAAAGACTTCCCGGAAAGAGTGGACATTGTGTCCGAGTACTCTTTCCATTTTGTGGCTGCTTGTTTCTTGCTTCTTCAGAGCCACCAGAGTCTAGCCCCCGGTTCTTAGGTCAGTAGGCTTGTGGACTTGTAGTTTTTTGTTTTGAAATATTATTTCAAATGAAATTTTCATCTGTACAATTTGATAATAGAAGGAGTGTTTCGTTAAGTTCTCAGCCTTAACTTTATTCCGAGCACTTCTTTAAGTACTTGATAATGGTAGAGGTATCTTGCCCTCTAGTATGCCATGCATTAACTTGCAGTTTTGGATGGCATACTAAAGGTTTTGTCATGTTTTTGTTCGGGTTTGTCCTACAGACAACGAATGCACCTAAGTCCGACTTGTGTACTTCAAGAGATTGTTTTACAAACTTCTTGAGTCCGACCTACGGAGCTCGGATTTCAGTCCTACTGACTTAGAATATTACTCTTGATGAGTTTTCTTAATCCGAAATTTTGGTCTCTTGAGTGCTTTATGATAGGGGACGTCTTGCCCCACAATATGCCATGCATTAACTTATAGTTTTTGGATGGCATATTTGGTTGTTTGTCTATCTAAATTTGAGTCTGACGTGTAGACTTAATTATTTGAGTCTGTCATGCAGACATTATCAGTTTTGTTTTTGCCGATCTTGCTGAGTCCAACTTGCGGAGCTCTCGGCCACAATTTTGAGTGGAGTCCGACCCACGGAGCTCGGGGGTCGTGTTTTGAGTGGAGTCCGACTTGCGGAGCTTGGCTTGTCTGGCCTGCAGACAATTAAACGGGCATGTTCGTTTGATCCAATGCGGGGGGCGCGGATGTCATATTTTGGCGAACTGAGTCAGAAGTTTTACTAACTTCGCATATTAAATTTCTATGAGCTGGGTCGGATTTGTAAGACCTCGCGTGTGTTTTACTGAGCTAGACTGGGTGGGGCTCATGTATCATATTTTAATGGAGTCAGAAGTATTTCTGGATATTTCAGTGAGTTTGAGCTTTTGATTAAATACACAATGGAACGAGTTCAATATTACATTAAAATTGCGTTATAAAAGAACCTGATGGGATGATGTCCTTATCGCGGGCTTGATTGCTTGGTGCACCAGAGGTGTTGTTGATCGTACCAATGTGACGAAGGCACGTAGTTGTGGCATCAGTGTTAGGAAATCTACGCGAGAACGCAGCAAAATTCAAAATTTTATTTCCTTTTACCAGGATCGACTTCGTTTAAGCAATAAACAAATAAGCTAGTAGACGGTGGTTACCTTGCTTGATCTAAAAGATCGACGCTTTGACCGTCTAAGGAGAGTAGCGATGCATGGAGCCGCCCAAGTGTTCGGCCTCTACCGGTGATCCATACGAACTGCCCGCCGGAATCCACCATTGGATTGCTACTAGAAAAATCCGGTTGCTAGACCGACCTTTTCTCTCTCTAAATCTCTCCCTAAGAAGCTCTCTATTTTTCAAAAGAACTATTAGCTCTTGGAATTGTGATATGAAAAAGAGCTTGACACCCACCTCCTATTTATAGTGGATGTGGCTCCCTAGTAGAGTAGAGAGGAAGAAAACCTTTTAAAAGAAAATAAGGAAAATGTACTTGATTGATTTATCTCATTAATATTCAATATCTTATATTAAATATATTTCCAAGATATATATTGACAATATCTTATATTGAATATATCTTTATTTTATTACCATAAATCTATTTTTCAAAATTAATTAATATCTAATATTAATATTATAGCAATCTTATTAATTAAATTGCACAAACCAAATGTATCCAATACAATATGAAAGTGGCGCCCCAAATCCCAACTAATTTGGGAATTGAGATTTTCTTTAATTAATATAATACTATGATTAATTAATTTGCAAAATACATGTATATCATATATATCCATATTTTGAAATATATGTATCAATATACATATTTAATTAATCAACATAATTAATATCTTGTATTTAATTTATTCATAATAAATAAATACTACCATATTAATTTACCACTATAACCTTTATAGTCGTGAGATAAATTCCTTCCTTATTTGGTTATCAACTATAACCACATTTTAATATGGCTAGATGATCTTATGTGTGTGACCCGATAGGCTTCCGAATATGTTGGCCGTATGCATAAAGTGCAAATTACGAAAATGCCCTTCATACCTAACGATCACGGGAAAGCTTCAAGCAACACACCGTGACCCCCAATCATCGGAAGAGTCAAATGCAATGACTACCGCCTTTCATGTGAAACAGTTACCGTTTAAATAGAATCTTATCACTGTAATAATATCCATACGATCGTATCTCGAGTGTCAATACATTAAAGATCGTATCTTATAATCTGGATATCATGCTCTCTTGGAATAACACATTTACTCCCACTTTGCAAAGATTCACGAGAGCTAGACATTCCTTATAAGAAGGCCATTACGGATATTCAATCCCATTCATAGGATACGCAATTCTTGGACGAACTAACATGTATACTCCGCATGCTTCAGTATCACACCCAATCACTACTGCATGATCACCCCGTGGATAGGGGAAATCTCAATAGTGTCAAAGCATGACAATCCACACCGTGATGCCTTGAAGACTCCGGTCTTAAGGATAATTACACAACTGCCATATAGTGCGACACTTAATGTAAGTGGATCAGTCTAACGTACGCATTCTCTAATACACGTCCACGTCCACGTACAGTCCGCGTGTCTCTACACTTGGATAGACGAGATCTATCCATGCATTTAAAGATAGAAGACATCTAATACGTGCTAGCATGTTCATACTATCAATGCCTTGTTTAATAGTACATCAGCCTAGAGACATTTAAGTATCAAACTTATTAAAGTGATTAGAGATCTCATCAACCATAATCACCTATCATGATTTCTCTATCACAGTTTAATACTAAGGACGTTATCATATAACAATTCATAATTGGTTCTATAAAAGAACAAATATATGACAATAGAAAAGCCATTTAATATATGTACAACCAAAAAGAAATAGTAAAAATGATCTGACCCGATCGGATCCGGTCCAACCCGATTGGGTTTAGGAGACTATTTCAACATTCAAGGCGGCGGGCAGGGTCAGGTTGGACTGACTTCTCACGTGAAAGTTTGAGTGCCGACTTCTCGTTTAAAAGGCACGGCGAGCGGGGTGGTCGTTGGACTGACTTCTCGCGTGAAAGTTTAGGACGAGCAGGGCCAGGCTAGTGCTGACTTCTCGTTTAAAATCACGGCGAGCAGGGCCAGGTTGGACTAACTGACTTCTCGCGTGAAAGTTTAAGACGAGCAAGGCCAGGCTAGTGCTGACTTCTCGTTTAAAAGCACGGCGAGCACGGCCAGGTTGGACTGACTTCTCGCGTGAAAGTTCAGGATGAGCAGGGCCAAGCTAATGTTGACTTCTCGTTTAAAAGCACGGCGAGCAGGGCCAGGTTGGACTGACTTCTCTCGTGAAAGAGTTGCATGTGTTTTGTCCTGTAAAATCAATAAAAACCATGCGTAATGGAAAATAAAATAATAGTAAATCAACGTACCGTTTGCTTACTGGTGTAGTATGTTGGTGCCGAACTGAAGTCGGTCTTATAGAAGGCTCGCTTGCAGGCGAGCTCCAAATATTGTGCCGATCGGAGTCCATTTCGATGCCTTATCGTCACCGAAAAGTTTTTGTTGTATCATAAAAAATGAGAGCCCTCCTTCTAGCACCATTTGACGATTCCAAAAATCATCGATGATAATCCTGAGCTGTTCTCCTAAAGACATCATGCCAAAAGCTTTAAGAACACGATAACAACGATAAAATGGAGAGGGTGTTTTGGAGGTGGTTTAAACTGGACTTGAGAAACTGTATCTCAAGCTGCCTACGTATCCAATGAGTGAATTGGAATCAAGTCTTCGTAGTTACTAAGGGATGGTTTATATAGAGGAGAATTATGCCCTAAGGCACCATGGGCCTTGTCCTTGTTGGGCTTGGATTTCGTGTTCCCTAAGGAAAAGATAACTACGATTTAATCTCCTTAATTGTTGGAGATAATTATGGATATATTTGACTGTCAGAATCAGAGTATTAAATATGAGGGATTCTTCTCATATTTATCTGATTATCATACACGTGGGAGATACGATTGAGGATTGACTCTGGCCGACTTAGATAGCCCGAGCTAGACTGGTTGAACCCTTGCGTGTATTGGCCGACCTACGGAGGTCGGGGAGAATAACCAAGATGGTATCAGCTTGGATTCTTTCTTGCGTAATAGGTTTGGTCCGAGAGGGACTTAGGCCGACCTGTAAGGTCGGACACGAGTAGGCTTGACCATATGCACTGGCCGACCTGCAGAGGTCGGAGGATCTTGACCGAGCTCATGCAACTCGGGTACTAGAGGTTCTGGCTCTTGATGGAGGCTTTTCTCTATTTTTATTTATTATTGTGCTGATGTGGAGACGACGGGTAGTTTCAATTTTTGGCATCATCAGTCTCCAAATAAGTATTTTCCTCCCGTTTCGTTATTTTTAAATTTTAGGGCATTCACATCAGAAGCCTAATTTTTATCCCTAAAATAATATAAATTAATAGCTATTCCTATTTTATAACATCTCAATTCAAAACACTACACAACAGTATCATTATCCCTATCTTTATACCAAATTCCATTAAAATAGAGATAGTGCTCCACAAATAGAGATACACTATTCATTGACCCTAAAAATAAATAGGGATGGAGCTTCTGCTGTAGAGGTACTTGAGAAAAAATTCCATTTTTTTCTTTATTTTAGGATAGAGCACTGTATAGGGCTTCAAATGTGAATGCTGGCGATCCAAAAATCGTCTCCTTCTAATTTAGGGTTCTTACTCTTTGTGATAGCCTGGAGAAACTTTCAAAGTATGAAGATTATAACGAGGGGGTTTGTTTTGGGGTGATTTAGACTGCACTTGAGATGTCGTTCCTCAAGTTGTCTACGTATCCAATGGTAGAATTGGAATCAAGTCTTCGTAGTTCCTTAGGGATGGTTTATATAGAGGGGCTTATGCCCTAGGGTTTAGTGCGGTGTGTCTATGATGGACACTAATCAACGTGTTCAAGGAAATTATTATGTTCAATAAGTCTCCTTGATTCTAGGAGATAAATACGGTATTCAAATGTTCGTATTAAATGACAGAGATTGGAGCCTTTATGGCTCAGGATTCTTTCATAGTTATCTGATTATTATACACGTGAGGGACAAGATAAAGGACGGGCCCCGGCCAAACCTAGCCCGACTGTGGGAGCCGACCTACAGGGATCGGGGACAATGGCCGAGCTCCCACTGTCACAAGATCGTACAAGTCAGGGAACTCATCCCGAGCGTGCGATCACCCCCGGTTCGGTACAAAGTTGAGAAGCTGAAGGCGTCTAACCTGCCAGGGGGTCAGACACGGGTCCAGGGATGAGGTCACGGGGCCAATATCCGAGCCCCCAGCGACCATTATCGGGAAGTCAGGTACAGTTTCTCTCTTTACCAGGAGCTGAGTCACTAAAAGAGTGCCACGTGGGCAAGCCCATTTTCTGGCAGCATCATAAGCCCCCTAGATCCAGCCGATCCTGGGTTGGTCGGTTCGGATCTACTAAGGTGGTGGCTCGGCACGGACGCTCTGGAGTGTAAGTTTGAAGTTAGATTGGTGGTTGCCAGGTGTGAAGACTAATTATGACGCATGATAGCTATTTCAGGAAACGAGGCGTCACTGCCTATTTAAGGCCGTTTTCCGAGGTTAGTGTGGGGTTACTCTCTGGCTCTATTAAATATCATTTCACTCGTGGTTACGTTCCCTTGGTATTACCTGGTAACCATGCTCATTACGCCCATCTTCCTTCTTCCTATGTTTGTTCCCATATGTCTGATTTATCTGAGGGGGAACCACTTACTCCTAAGTCAGAAGCGATAATCAGAGAGTCCTGGACCAGGCATGTGATTCTTGAAGAAATTCCTTGGGCTCCTCCCCAACCATTATCCACTGCTTCTTCATCGGCGCCACCATCAGGTACCTTTGACCCTTCCTTCAGGTACAAAATTCAGAAGGCCACTCATGATATTATGGGGGGCCATGGGTTGTCTTCAGTTTTGACGCAGAGCAGCGTGGAGTATATCTGCCAAGAGTATAGAATAAACCGTGAAGAATTTGCTCCCTTGCTTCCCGCAGAGCCTCGTCCCATTGCCTCACATCCTCTGGAGGGGTACTTTACCGTCTACGAGGCCCAGTTGAAAGCGGGTTTGAGGCTGCCGTTATGCCCTGAGTTGGTGGCGTTATTGCGGCACTACGGGTTGGGTGCAGCTCAGCTAGCTCCCTTAGGAGTTAGGACCGTGATAGGTTTCGTAGTACTCTGCCGCGTAGCCGAGGTGCAGTTCTCCATGGGCCTTTTCCTATCTTTTTATCGCCTATCCCAGAGTCCGAGACCGAGAGGATGGTACCACTTCTCTCGCCGATCGGGGGTTCCGGAAATGATGCTCGAAGGTCCTAAGTACGGCACGTGGCGAGGGCGCTTCTTCTTTGTTCGAGACCGTGAAGATTCTAAGCTGGGGCGTTGGAACACAAGCACCTTACAAAAGGACGAGTGTCCACAACTTCCGGACTCCACTAAGGTAGATGCCATTCGAAATACAGGAGTTGTTCTAAGATTACGCGAGCTGACGTCTGAGCTGATCGCCGCGGCGTGGATGGGCGACGCAAGGCCCGATCCTTATCATCCTTTATATGACTTCTGCCGTGAATTGGGTAAGGTTTGCTTTTATTTCGTACATTGCATGATGATGGTGTGTAACTTGTTTTCTTTCTGGCAGTATGGTCCCTGGCCGTTCTCCTAGCCCCTGATCCTGGAATAGGCTTAGGGCCTTCTCCTATCAAGATGACCGAGGTTGTCGCTCCCGGAGGTCGCGTTCCAACCACAAGGATAGTGGGGTCGCTCGTTGGGCCCCACACGGTTAACCTATTGACTGAGCTCGAGAATGACGCGCTGAAAGACCCTCTTCCTTCTCCAAGGAATGTGGGTGTCCCGACCACAATGGTGGATGATAGGGAGGAGGATGAAGATGAGGAAGAGGAGCCTGAGACTTCTCTAGTACGCCGGTCCTCTCGCTCTAGGTCGGGAGATGTGTACTCAGAGGAGAGAGGGGAAAAAAGGCGCCGATCCGCCACAGGGTTGGGCTCGGAAGATGGTGACGATGGATCTGGGGCCCGGCATGAAGAGGTCAGGGCCGATCTTTCCGCCTCACACTACGCAGCCGACCAGGGACAAGATTTTTCTCAGATGCCCATCATGGATTTGACTGAGGCGGGCTTTGCGGTCATGAGACGGGTAATCCTATCTTGTCGCTCACCTAGTATCACCTTATCTTGTCTGAGCTATCTTGACTGTATGTTGTGTTTTTCAGGGGACAATCGTAGGTGAGGAGATCTTCTGTCGTTTGGTGCGTTCGGCTGCTGATCAGAAGAAGAGAGCTTTTGATCTGAAGTTGAAAGATGACCGGATAAAAGAACTTGAAGAGCGCTTGCGAATACAAGCGGAGCAGACCAAGGATTTGCGATCCGAATACGAAGTTCGCCTTCAAGAGTTTATGAACGAACATTTGGAGAGAGAGGCCGAGCTAAGGGATCATATCTCAAGACTTCGGGGAGAGCTTTCGTCCGCCGAGGCATCTGTCCGATCCTTTCCTGCTCGTCTTCAAGCGGCTTCCGACCAATCTGTCAGCGATTACAAATCGTCTCCTCGCCTGGAATCTTTGAAGCGGTTGTTGAGTCCTGTCGTGAAGGCTAATTATACATGGGGAGTGAATGATTGTCAGGCCCATCATCCCGACCTTACAATCGATAGTTTGGCTCACCCCTCCTTGTATGCTCCTGACGCCGAATCAGACTATTCTGTTCGGGTGAAAGAGTTTTAAGCAGGGGTGGATCTTGTAGAAAAGTACCCTCTATGAGGATAACTCCTAATTATTGATCGTAGACTTTGTATTTTGTCAAGTTTTTAATGAAAATTTTGGTTTGGTTGTTTAGTTGCTCTGTTTTTGTTTGTTCTTTCGTTTTTGATTGTTTGATTATTTTGTTTGTTTGGTAATATGGTGGCCCCCTAGTACGGCATGCCTATGATTATTCAGGGATGGCGTACTAGCGTGGTGTGAAAGTAGTTTGATCGAGTTGTATTGCAATAGTAGGGGCAAGGCCAGCTCGGATTGACGACATGCCTAAATAAGCGGGCGAGCAGGGCCAGACTAGTGCTGACTTTTCTAGGAGCAAGGCCAGATCGGACTGACGACTTGCCCATTATGCCGAACGGGTCTTGTCAGGCTGGTGCTGACGTTTAAACGGGCAAGGCCAGATCGGCCTGGCGACTTGCCTAAAATAAAAATCACAGAGTTGAATAAGATGTTTTATAAATAGAAATTTTCAAAAAATGACAATGTAAATAACAATTAAGTAGGATCCGATCGCAGGACACCTTTTACGGATAGAACCTTCACAGGTTGTTGGCGTGCCAGCTCCTGGGGATGGTTTTCCCCCGAGAGTCTGCTAACTGGTAAGCACCTTTTCCATGTACTTTAACCACTTTGTATGGTCCCTCCCAGTTTTGGTCTAACTTGCCTTCAGGACCTTGTTTGCTAACTGAGTTCTTTCGGAGGACCAGATCTCCCTCCCTGAAGTGCGAGTGCTTCACCTTGCTATTGTAGTATTGAGAGATTCTCTGCTTATATCTTGCCATTCGGATGAATGCTATTTCCCTATTTTCCTCTAGGTCGTCCTTGGCATGTCTGAGTTCTGCTTCCATATCCGTTTTTCCATGACGCTCGAGCCTTGACGACGGTAGCCCGATCTCGGCAGGGATAACGGACTCGCTTTCATAAGCCAGGGAGAAAGGTGTTTCTCCTGTGGCTGAGTTTGGGGTTGTTCGGTATGCCCACAGAACGTTCGGCAGATGCTCTACCCAACTTTATCCTTCTTCTTCGAGCCTTTTCTTTAGGCCTACTTTGATCTGTCTATTTGTTTGTTCGACTTGTCCGTTAGCTTGTGGATAGCCCACCGAGGTAAAATGTTGAGAAATTCCAAACTCTGCGCATCAGGATCGGACACCTTTATCCTCGAACTGTGTTCCATTGTCTGATATTAGAGCCTTTGGAATTCCATATCTACAGACAACATTCTTCCAGATGAATTTCTGAATAACTTTTGCGGTGATTGTGGTGAGGGGTTCAGCTTCCACCCACTTAGTGAAGTAGTCCACGGCTACTATAAGGAATCTGAAATTACCCGGTGCCCGGGGTAGAGGTCCGACCAGGTCGACCCCCCATTGGTCGAAAGGCCATGCCGCGACCAGAGGTGTCATCTGCTGTGAGGCTAGATGAGGTATGTTGCTATGTACTTGACAAGATCTGCACTCGCGGACAAGGTCTTCGGCGTCCTGCTGCATGGTCGGCCAAAAGTAGCCGAATAACCTGCATTTGCGTGCTAGCGTCCGAGCTCCTGGATGGTTTCCACAGATTCCTAAATGAATTTTGCGGAGTAGATAGCTCCTTTCTTCTTCGGTTGCGCATCTGAGCCAAGGTGCGACAAAGGATTTCCTATAAAGTACGTTGTCGAAGAGCGAGTACCTCGCGGCTTGAAATTTCATCCTTCTTGCCAAAGTTTTGTCTTCGGTCGTATTTCATCGTGGAGGTAGGACACTATGGGGTCCATCCAGGTACCCTTCTGAGTAATGGGCTGAACCTCCTGGGCGTCATAGCTTCTTTCCTGCAGTAATTCTACCAGTGCTTTCTTGCTAGGTGTAAAGTTAGAGGCTATCTTTGAAAGGGCGTCGGCCCACCGGTTTTGAGATCAGGGAACTTGCTCGATAAGGACGGTGAGGAATGCCTTAAGCCGAGCGTTGTCTATGGCTAGGTATTTTTTCATAGGCTCTTCATTGGCCTCATATTCTCCTTTAACATGATTGACTATTAACTGGGAATCGCTATACACATGCAAATTCTTTGCTCCCAATTTAGCTGCCAGATTGAGTCCGGTGATCAGAGCTTCGTATTCGGCTTCGTTGTTGGTGGCCGGGAATCCGAACCGAAGTGCATAGGGAAACTCTTCACCCCTTGGGCTGATGAGCAGGAGGCCCGCGCCTGCTCCATCTTTGTTGAAGGCCCCATCAACATATAACGTCCAAGATTCAACCTCACTTCTTGATTGACTTTGTTCAATAACGATGGCGGTCTCCTCGGCAAGAAAGTCTGCTAACACTTGTGCTTTGACGGCTGTTCAGGGGCGAAAGTCCAGGTCATACTCGGCCAGTTCTACTACCTATTTTGCCATACGTCCTGGCATTTCTGGTCGGGAAAGGATCTGTCGAAGAGGCTGGTTGGTGATCACAATTATCGGATGTGCTTGAAAGTAAGGTCTCGGTTTTCGGGAGGCGTGTACCAGGGATAGTGCTAGCTTTTCGGCATCGGAATATCTTATCTCTGGGCCACGGAGTGCTTTGCTAACGTAAAAGATCGATTTTTGGGTGCTATCCTGCTCCTTGACGAGGACCACACAGATGGCTTCGCAGCATGCTGCCAGGTATATAAATAGGGTATCTCCCGGCTGCGGTGATGTCAACGTGGGTAGTTCGGCTAGATATGCTTTCAGGTCTTCAAAGGCTTGCTGGCAACTTTCATCCCACTTGAACAGGTTAGCTTGCTTTAGAATCTTGAAAAAATGCAGAGCTCGCTGAGCCGATTTCGACAGGAAGCGTCCGAGTGCAGCCATTCTTCCTGTTAGCCTCTGTACTTCCTTGATGCTTCTAGGTATCGGCATAGTCCTCAATGCATCTACTTTGTCTGGGTTGGCTCGGATACCTTCTTGTGATATCATATAACCTAAGAACTTTCCGGTCCGAACCCCGAAGGTACACTTTTTGGGATTAAGCTTCATTTGTGAGGCTTTGAGCACCTCAAAAACCTCTCTCACGTCGGCCAAGTATTGCTCCAAGGATTTTCTCTTGATTAACAGGTCGTCTACGTATACTTCCATACACTTCCCTATTTGATCTTTAAATATTTTATTGACTGCCCTTTGGTAGGTTCTCCAGCATTTTTGAGGCCGAATGGCATGGTTCTGTAACAAATGTGTAACTTGGTGATGAACGAGGTTTTTTCAGCATCACGGGGATCCATAACAATCTGATGATACCCTCTGTAAGCATCCAGAAAACCGAATACCCCGAAGCCTATGGTCGAATCCACCATTCGATCTATGCGGGGCAGGAACAATGCTTTGGGCAAGCTAGGTTGAGGTCGGTAAAGTCTACACACATCCTCCAGCCGCCGTCCGGTTTCTTTACTAGGACAGGGTTCGCCAGCAACTAGGGGTAGCTCACTTCCCGAATGATGTTGGCTTGGAGCAGCTTAGTTACCTCCTTCTGTAAGGCGTCTATCTGCTCTTGGGTGAAGTGTCTCTTTTTCTATAGGACAGCCTTCCGAGATGGGTCGGCGTTTAGCCGATGCATGGCCAAATTTGGGGATAATCCTGGCATCTCCTCCGTCGTCCAGGCGAATACATCCTTGAATTCTTTTAGTAAGGCTACTAGTTGTTCTCTGTGTGAGTTGGGAATCCATACTCCCAGCTCGATGGTTCGGTCATCTCGTCCTTCCCACAGACAGATTGCTTTTGTTTTGTCGTCCGAAGACCAGGTTTCCTCGCGTTCGGGCAGTAGCTCTTCAATGGGAATCGGTGCCGTTCTGATGTCCCCGTATAATTCAGAAGTAACGCAAGTACTTAACCGACCCATATCGCCTACGATCTCCACGGGATTCCCATTGGCTAAAAATCTTAGGCTATTATGCACGAGTGACACGACGGCTTGTAAGGCGATCAACGGAAGGCGCCCTAATACTATATTATAAAGAGACGGAGCCTTAACCACAACATACTCAACTGGAAGAGTCCGGCCTAGCGGAGTTCGACCGAAGGTGGTTGAAAGGACAATGGTACCCTCAGGATACACAGGCGAATCGGCAAAACTGAACAAGGGGGTAGTTGCTGGAGTTAACTCAACGCTATTCAAATGCATTAGAAGTAAGGTAGAGTGGTATTCCGGTGTCAATGCAGATGCGCCTTACCAAATTTTGCTCCACCGTGGCTTCGATCACAAGACCATTGTTGCTGACTTCCATAGGAATGGGATCCACGGCGTTGTACACCACCTCCTTGACAAATCTTCGCTTTTTCCAGGGTATTGGGGTATAGCTGCCGTGTTCTTCAGGGTTAGTATTCACGCTCTTCATCTTCTGACAGGTTCCACAGACGAATTATTCACTAGCAAAAGAGTGCCCTCCTTCTAGCGCCAATTGACGATCCAAAAATCGTCTCCTTCTAATTTAGGGTTCTTACTCTTGGTGATAGCCTGGAGAAACTTTCAAAGTATGAAGATTAAAATGAGGGGGTTTGTTTTGGGGTGATTTAGACTGCACTTGAGATGTCGTTCCTCAAGCTGCCTACGTATCCAATGGTAGAATTGGAATCAAGTCTTCGTAGTTCCTTATGGATGGTTTATATATAGGGGCTTATGCCCTAAGGTTTAGTGCGGCGTGTCTATGATGGACACTGATCAACGTGTTCCCTAAGGAAAAGATTATGTTCAATAAGTCTCCTTGATTCTAGGAGATAAATACAGTATGTTCGTATTAAATGACAGAGATTGGAGTCTTTATGGCTCAGGATTCATTCATAGTTATCTGATTATTATACAAGTGAGGGACAAGATTAAGGACGGCCGAACCTAGCCAGACTATGGGAGCCGACCTACAGGGATCGGGGACGATGGCCGAGCTCCCACTGTCACAGGATCGTACAAGTCAGGGAACTCATCCCGAACGCGCGATCACCCCCGGTTCGGTACAAAGTTGAGAAGCTGAAGGCGTCTAACCTGCCAGGGGGTCGGACACGGGTCCAGGGGTGAGGTCACGGGGCCGATAGCCGAGCCCCCAGGGACCGTTATCAGGAAGTCATGTACAGTTTCTCTCTTTATCAGGTGCTGAGTCACTAAAAAAATGCCACGTGGACAGGCCCATTTTCTGACAGCATCAAATGCCCTTGCTAAACACTCAAAATTAAATTATCTAAATTCTCTCTTTCTTATCCTCCCTAATATCGTAATCCAAACAGGTATAATTCCCTGTTTCGGAGAGAGAATAATAAAAAGGGAAAATGATATCTTCGACGGCTTCGGTCTTCTCAAACCATCAGCCACTACCAAGCCCAAGGCAAATGACTCCACCGACGATTGCTTCTTCCAATTCCAACACGTCAGAAGCAGAGTCCAATACTTCGCCTCCCATCTCCGAATCGCAGTCTCGGAAATTCAAAACCAGTCCCCAGCTAAACCGCTGGTCCAGAGCTCGGGCAGTCCGGTCCGGCCAAAAACTCGATCGTCCCACTAGAGTGAAACCCACAGTTCCAAATCCGGTGGTTCGAAGAAATAACAACGGCACTGAACCGGGTTTATCTGTTTCATTAACTCAACAAGAGATTGGTGTTAGTGACGGAATTGAAGAAACGGAGACAATGGCGGGTGGGAAGTCGATTTACATGGTTTCCGACGGGACGGGTTGGACGGTGGAGCATTCAGTTACTGCGGCATTGGGGCAGTTTGAACATTGCTTGATTGATCGTGTCTGTCCTGTTAACACACACTTGTTCTCCGGGGTATGTTTGACGCCCTTTTTTTTTTTGATATGCAGCTTTGAATTAGCTGTAGTATTTAATTTCAATGTTTGATTGCCGCTTATAAATATTGAAAACTCTTGCTGTTTGTTACTTGGCCAGGCATTTTAAGAATTATTGTGAGATAAATGAAGGCTGTTATGTGTTCTTTCAAAATGTTTGTTCCACGACAAAATGCCTGAACACACTTTTACACCTTTGATCATTATGATACTAATAGAATCAATAGGTTCCACACCATGACCAATGGTGTAATGTTGTGTTGTACATTTTACTAGTAGTAAATTTTTTTCAGTAGTAGTAAGTGAGTCTCTGAAAAAAAAAAAAAAACCTTTGGTCCCCCAGGCTGCCCTGCTGTTAATTATAACAGGATAGAGAGAATCCAGATGCAATAAGATAAACACATAACCAATCTAACATAAACAATCACACAGAGGAACAGAAACAAAAAGAACACAAGATTTAACGTGGTTTCCGGCGATGTGCCGACTACACCACAGACAAAGAGATATTTTATTATGCACTGAATTTCAGATGGATTACACACTTTACAATGATCAATACAGTTGGTATTTGTAGGCACAGATCCTTAAACCCTAACCGCCAAGAATCTTTGTCGGATTGTCATAAATGCCCCAGATGTTGGATCACTCAGCTGATCATTGCCCAGATGTAGAACTCAGCTGCACCCAAAACCTCAGCAGACCCTCAGCAGGCCGCTGACTCCAGAAGAAACTCAAGCAGACTTCCCAGCTGACTTTCACAGACTTGGATACACTCTTCAGCAGACCATCACTCTGCTGATAACTAGATTAGTTCTACCAGATGTAGAGTTTAAGTCACTTTGTTGACACCTGTCCTACCCCTAGTAAAATTTAAATGATGTCAATCGAGAGATGTGTGTGTTTGAGTCTTGCTGTTCAGTGTATTTAGTTGTCTAGACATTTTTTTTTTCCTTTGCTAAAACGGGTTGCCTTAAGGAGGAGTCGAACCCTACAGTAAAACTGTCATTATAACATCGAAGTTCTTTAGGTATTACCGTATTAGCTTATGCCCTTGGAGCAGACTCGACTTACACTAGCAGTTTTGGGAAGTGGATCATATACTTCAGAAGTACTACTACCTTAGTCGGGTTTTTTTAATCCCTCTTATTATTTGTTTTATTTCATCTCACACTTATTTATTATTCTAAAACATCTTTCTTTACTTTATTAAACGTTAAAACTATTGCATTAATGATAATCATGGGTATTCTATCGCATTTTCATTCAAGGTCTGTGACATTTTTCCACTGTCTTAGTTTGTAGTTTGTCTGAAGATCTCTAAAAAGTGGTAAAAGACATATATTTTGGAATGAATGTAGTTACTTCTAAAGCACTTTAAATGATCTTTTTGATCCTTAGATGTGTACTGGACACTTATGCGGCTCCATCAAACCTAACTCTCAATAATGATTTTAACACAGCATGGCATATGAAAGATCAGATGAAGAGCAAAAATTGATAAAAAAAATTTACGACTTATTAACTGATCAATGGCTCCAAATGAGGGTGTGCCTTTGGTGTGTCACAAAAGGGCTTGTGTCTGTGTCATTTTCAGACAAAGTGTACAATTTGCTCTGAAAATGCATTTTTGATGCTTTGATTAAACCGCCCCTGTTGATCATTACTTTGGACACTTATTCTAGAATCCAGAAGTAGAAAAAGCTTTTCTTAAGCTCATTAAGGAATATAAAGATAACTTAGGCTGACCAAAAGAGATGCTTTCTTATAAACTTGGGGAGTGGGAGGAGGGGGGATCTTTCTTGCTGGACCAAAGAAGAAGTCTTTGATTGAATAATGTACACGTTGTATGCTTTTACACAATGGTCCCTCAGCTAATACTGTACGGTTACTTGAATCATAAGGTAGATGATGTGGACCGTTTGATAGAGATAATAAAACGAGCAGCGAAAGAAGAAGCAATGGTTGTCTACACGCTTGCTGATCCTGAAATTGCTGAATCTGCCAAACAAGCATGTGAAGTTTGGGGTGTAAAATCTGCAGATATACTGAGCCCGATAACCGATGCTATAAGTTCTCATCTGGGCGTTTCGCCTTCTGGGCTCCCTCGTTGGGCAAAAGGAAGGAGCACCTCATTGAATGATGAATACTTCAAAAGAATCGAAGCCATTGAATTCACCATAAAGCAAGACGATGGAGCTTTGCCTGAAAACCTGCATAAAGCTGATATTGTTCTTGCTGGAGTTTCCCGTTGTGGAAAAACACCCCTTTCCATTTATCTAGCTCAAAAAGGATACAAAGTTGCCAATGTTCCCATCGTTATGAATGTAGAATTGCCACACACTCTATTTGAGGTTGATCCAGAAAAAGTTTTTGGCCTTTCAATTAATCCTGCTGTGTTGCAAACAATCAGAAGTGCCAGAGAAAAGACCTTGGGATTCGGTGATGATGTACGAAGTAGCTATTCTGAGATGGACAGTGTCAAAGAGGAATTAGAATTTGCTCGTAGGATCTTTGCCAAAAATCCTATCTGGCCGGTAATCGGTGAGTTACAAATCCCCACAATTTTCATGTATCTTTGCTATATTAATATTACCTTCATCTTTAGGGACCTTGATTTATAATCTCTTATGTTTGAGTGGATATTTTTATTTTTATTGGTGATGGTTTGCAGAAGTCACAGGGAAAGCAATTGAAGAAACAGCAGCAGTTGTTCTTAGACTGTATTATGACAGGAAGAACAAGTGCGCGATGCCAAGAATTTCAAAACGCTATTAGTTACAATCGGAAGATTTGAATAAGATATTTAAGGAAAAGTTTCATCCTGCATTGTACATCTTCGCTTGTATAGCAGGTTTGACTTATACTCGAGTTTTGAAATAAATGTATATTGTGTTGTCTATTCGTCACCCTCAATACTGTTAAATTGGTAATCTAAATATTAGTGCTATTTTGGGTTTACTATTCTTTTATTATCTGTCTACTTATCATGTGCCAATGTTTTGTCTTAGATCCCTCCCATGTGTCTTTTTTTTTCCAGTGTGTTCACCTGTTAGTTTTAATCAGTAATTCAAGCTTTTTTTTTATCTGTGAATATTAACTGATTCTTGAATGAATTAAACTAAATCTATGTAATTTGTTTAATCAACCAGTGGAAACCGTAGATCTTACACTTTTGATGGTTTCCAAGTCCTTAGTGTGTATATGCTTTTTACACTTGATTGTGATAACCGTGAGGGCCCCCTCGCCCCCGATGAATGCGAGAGAGAGGTTAATTGAATGAAGTTCCTCATCACTGAAGTTTTAATCGGAAATCAACCATTTTTACGGGAATCGAATCGTAATTAGGGTGACTCGTCATTACAACACCCCTTCCTCCTCACCACTAGGCCATATCCAGGGGATAACCGTAGATCTTACAATTTTGATGGTTTCCAAGTCCTTAGTGTGTATATGCTTTTTACACTTGATTGTGATATTGCTCTGTTGTAGGATCAAAAATAAGAAAGAACAAGAAAAGGAAATAGTGTTTGACAGTAGCAAGAATAAACCACTAGTTTATTTGAAAAGCGGAAGAAACGCGTGCACACACATGAAGAAAAAACATTATATTAGCTTGTCATAAATAACCCAGTACAGAAATGTTTGTGTATATATATGTATATATATAATGAAAGTTGCCTCCATTCCGATCATACGATTGAATACACCCCTTCTTGCTATACTTGATTGGTTTTCTGCACTCAAAGGTGTTAAAGACATACTTGTGTATCTTCTTTGGTAAATGCTTGAGTGGACAAACTATAAAAAGTCGGAATTTTTATTTATCTCAAAACTTTCTCTCTTGCACTGGGGGTTCATGAGAATGAGTATGTGATACGCGTAGAATAATAATCTATTTTTTCTTTTGTCTTGTTTTTCTTAAGTCACATTTTGTTGGTCCGATGTAACGAAGACTCCTTCTGTAAGCACGTAAACACATGTCATCTCATCTAGCTATGCTTGCAGTTACGTGATGAGGAAGTCGGGTTATCCTCAGTTGAGTAGACTGTCATCCCCTTTAACCTTGCTCATGGATAGTGTGAAATAGATCAGCAGAATGGTGCCCATGCTTGATCTGTCGAAGAGACAATTGTTGTCAGTTTATAACTAAAAGTACTTGTTTTAGTTCAGATTGATGGGAAATTTTTACTTACACCCTCCATTTGAGGTGAAGCGATGGTTCAGTTGATTGGATATAAACTGTGTGGTTTCGATCAACTGAACCATCGCTTCAGTCCAACTGTAGTGACCGGGTAAAAATCTCCCCGGATTGATAGAGACACAGTTCTGTGTCTGAACCTTAGCCACATACAACAAGCATCTAGATCCTTAAAAACTGTTTGACTTCACTGATTGATGTGAGACACTGATCAATCAATGATTTCGAATTATGTTTATGGCTAATAAGGTATGAGAAAAGAACTATACTCAACCCCCCCCCCCCCCCCCCTCCCTCCCTCCCTCCCCTGTCTCCCTTTTAATTTAATTATTTATTTTCCTTTTGGCTTGTTCTTTACTATTTACCTAAACATTCTTTTGGAATGACGAAAAGGCTCCCTGCTTTTTCAGTTGTGAAAACATTGTTAATACTTCAGTGGCTCTTGCCTTAATGCTTGATTCCCTCTAATTATTATATACTCCCTCCGTTTTTTTTAAATGTTATTTTTTCAGAATTTAGTTTGTTTTTATTTATCTTTTAGTTTACATTACCGATGCAGTATTTATTATTTTTCTTCTTTTACCCTCATTTCAATAACCTAAATTTTGGTACAAATTTCAATGCACAAAGAATGAAGGGTATTTTTGTTATTTTATGTTATATTTCAGACACATTAATCACTTTCTTAATTTTTGTGATTCTTCTCTCTCCGACAGCTAAAAAGAAAACAGAGGGAGTATATGTATACTCCCTCCGTCCCATTTTGTTTGGGACATTTGACTTTTCAACCGCTTACGAAACGTCTAATTAATCCTTCGAATTTCATCAAATGATCTAATACTTTTTACCCTAATAATATTACATCAATTAACGAAATTTCAAGGATTAATTAGACTTTTCGTAAGCTGCTGAAATATGAAATGTCCCAAACAAAATGGGACGGAGGGAGTATATTAGAACAATATAATGCCAAATCTAGATATACACCACTATAAAAGTTTAGTGACCTTTTGAAAGTATGGGCGGAATCATCAAAAAAAAAGAAAAAAAAGTATGGGCGGCTGTAGTTAGAATTTATTATACTTATCATGTAGTGTTGTTTATTTTAAAGTAAAATATGAGGCTTTAAAGTAATGTTTATTTTAAGCATAAGATGTATCGGTCTAGTGATGAGCTAGACTATAATGTCTCATTGAGACCAATATTCGAACCTCGTTAGGGGAAAAAAAATTTAAAAAAAAAATAAAAAAATATGAGGCTCAAAAGTAAAAGAAATTAAATTCTTACAAGGTAGCAAAGAAGAAGAGAATTCTTCTAGGATCAATTGTCCAAGAGGAAGAAGTCCGCCTGAAACTGTATCTTCTTCCACCAAGCTTACCATCGGCCGTAGCGGCAGCAACGGCGGCGGCAGCGACTGAGCCACCACCGGCACAGTTCATGATGGTTATAGAATTATGGTGTTGTGGGTTGATGGTGTTTTCAGTGGCTCCCACCAAAGGCTTTTCAAGCATGCTGTTTGTTCCATGTAAAGCACCTGCGGGGGGGCGGTTGCCAAGAAAAAATGACATCCAAGAAAATATACATAAAGTAATGTGTTTAGTTTTGTATTATAAATGTGATAGATTTCCAATTATTAAATACATAAAGTAATGTGTTTAGTTTGTATTATAAAAATGTGATATTTCCAATTAAATTCATAAGTGCATGTGCACCCGGGAATCAATATGCAAGTCAAAAGAAAGGCAAATCTGTGGTGGGCACAGAAAGGAGCCTATGAGAATGTTCATATCGATATATTATACTGGCGGGATAAGCACTACACCCCCTCAAACCTACCCCACCCCCACCCCCACCCCCACCCCACCCTCACCCTCCAGCTCCATGACGTTAATGTGAAAAGAAAAACGGAAGAGATAAAAATAAAAATTCGTTCAAACTTCAAATAGATAAAAGCTCAGACACCAATACATTCTTTACTATTAATTGGTTTGACATCAAAAGGTGATGAATGGTTCTGAATCATTTTAAAATTGCAATTGTTTGAACAACTTATTTTACATTATTTCGTAAAGTAAATTTCTTTTCGCACCGTAAATGTCTTAATGCATGTTCCCCTCCCCCCCTCACCTCCCAAATTTACCCTTTAATTTTTGTTTTTTTCACGCTTATTTATTCAAGCCCAAATTTAAGGAGAATGTCGGAAATTTTTCTATCTAAATTTGAGTCAGAATGTATGAAATATGTTCATAAACCGATATCGAGTCGATAAAACACTCAACTTCTCATCCTATAGGTTTGCTTGAAAGTAAGACGTGTTGCTTCAGCCCATGTATGTATTTAAATTGACATCTTTCATTGGAAGGCCTATGAAAGTGGACTCGGCCACTCTTAATTTGCGTAGGCTTCCGTTGCAAGGGTTTTAGTGAAATTTGACTTGATGAAAACTGAGGAATTGGATTGGGGATTTAGAGAATTCTTGTTATTGACAACATTTGAGATGTGAGGTATGGCCTTTATTGTCCCGTTTGTTTCCCGATTGGACATCCTCCAAGAAAATGTATGTTTTAAGAAACACCCACATGGCCGCATTTACAACCAAATATGGTGCCTCCCGTTTGTTTCCCGATAAGGAGAGAATTTGTTTGGCACATGAGAATGAGGATCATACGGCTTTTAAAGAGGATATTTCCAAGGAAGATATTCGAACAATGAACGTTGAAAACAAAATTGCCAATGATGGCGAGTATATTCATGAAAGGAGCCGAGAAGAGATTCAAGTTGATATTTCTCATGGCAACGCGTAAGCTAATGAAGTCTATGATGATGATTTCCTATAGATGAGGATTTGCTTGATTATCAACGCATGGCAAAGGAAATTGAACATGAAGATACATCATGGATCTTGGACAGGGTCACTAGTCTACAACAACTCACCATATGAAAGATAATAAGCAGGATGGTGAGGATGATCGAAATATATCGCGTATGCACTTCATAGATGATCGATTTCAACTTTGTTTTAGAGGCTCTTTTAGCAAACATCAATAACAGCCTCTGCCACGCTCACCGTCATTTGATGTCAAAAAGTATTTTTTTTAGGGTAATTAAGGACAGAAGTATGGAAATCACTTTTTTTTGGCTAAAGATAGAGAAGAAACTGAAGATGAGGCAAGTGATTATTTATTTATTTATGGGGCTCGGAAGATGATTACGGGAATGTTCCACATGGAAGAAGAGTTGAATCAAAGCTTTTCGATACACCATTAAAGATTGCAAAGGCAATAGATATGCGGTTTATGCCACCATAGATACACACGGAGATGCTGAGGAAAGCCCTACACTTCAAGGGAATCGGATCTGGCCTAATGTTATATGTCATTGCACTTCCTAGTGAGAACAGAGTTCGATTTCCATCCCCACCCAAATATAATAATAAAAAAAAAAATACATCCCCATTTTTTTTGTTTAAAAAAAAGCCCTACATTTTGATCGATACTCAAGAAGATCAAGGAAAAAAATGGATTCCTGTACGGAGGTTAGGATTGATACGCAAATGAACTAAGTAGTAATGAGGAGAATCTAGTTGATAATTAATTGTAAGGTTTTTATCCCCAAGAGTGAGGAGTCCATGCCTAAAGGACACGACTCAACCATAACCTAGGGTACGAAGTGTAATCGCCTATATAAACGATAATATTCGATTAAGGAAAAATCCTCTATTGTGACATCCTATCGTTTAAAGCCGCCGTAATTATGTCCTCAAATCACGGAGATTGATACGCACAAATCCACAACAGTTACAAGTGAGAGTCCTTAAAGGAACGACACAACCAAAAACTATATAAATTCTCCGAATGATCTCGAGATCTAAATTGACTAACAAACATACCCCGTTTCTTATCTTTATAAGCTTTTAGATCTTGAATATATTGTTTCTAGAAAGAATCGACCGGATTTACACTTGGACGATATCTAACATCGTCATTTGAAATTGATAAATATTCTAGTAACATTTGAGTCGAGCAAATTCAAATTCGATTCTTCACGAATCAAACTATTAATTAAAGAAAAAAAAAAAAAAAAAAAGTCAAGAATTAATATGAAGAAACGCTTGGACAAGGAAAGTGATAAACTTAATTGGGTGATTCACGGATCAAACTATTAAAGAAAAAAGAGAAAAGTCTTAATCAAAAAGAAAAGAAAAAGGTCAAGAATTAGCATGAAGAAAACGCTTGGACAAGGAAGGAAAGTGATAAACTTAATTGGGTGATTCTCTTTTCTCTATCCCGTAGGTACGCAGATTTTTGTCTGAATCCACATCTTAAGATAAATCCAAGACACCCGTGACTAAACGAAAACGAAAACGAAAACGAAAGAAAAAAAGAAAAAAAAGTGGGAAAACTCTGTGCATTGTACCAATTTAAAGTTGTCTTTCATGGTTCGGCGTTATGTGTTTGGTACATTTGGTCCTTTTTCTTTGCAATTATTATTATTTTCTTTCTGAGAGTAATGATAGAAGACGACAAAAAAATTACTGACGGATGCCATGACGGATCCCTTGCAACATGATCTTCTACCTTTGATTTTGATGAGTGTTAATTGATTGTGATGTGGACCCATCAAAATCAAAGGTGGGAGATCATGTTGTGGCATCCGTTATGTAATTTTTGTTGTGCCTCTATTATTACTCTTTCTTAATATCTTTTTTCCAATTTTACAATTGTCATAAACTTAAAATAATATTATTTCTACGGACCATATTCTAAGCACCAAAACGTTCACATGAGTGGCAAATAATTTTTAAATTCTTGCTTGAGTTATGCTAGTACGTGGCGCACATCAAGGCATGAAATACAAATAAAATATAATTAATTATTATATCTTATAGCTTGAATTTACTTGGCAAATCTCTTACGATAAACACAATCCTACAGTTCATAATTTCTTCCAAAGGAGACAACCCGATTTTATATATATATATATATATTTCAATTACAAGCAGGTCAATTTTATTATAATTAATGGCAGTGGATATTATATACAAAACTTATACGTCAAGTTACCGTGAACTTCAGGTTACATTATAAGTAAAGCAATATAGAAATGATAAACTGAAAAATTGTTTAACACTACATTAGGATCTTATGCTAGGTCGGCACTATATTAATTGACCTACTATTGAGTTAACATTTAAAAATATTTTTGCTTATCTGTTGACATGCTGTTTGATAAGCTAATTCATCAAACCATATATTCGGATTAAAATAATACACTAATAAAATTCAAAGGAAAGAAATGATTTAGGAGAGTTTTTTCACACCTATATATATATGTTATTTAAACCGAATAATAAAATAAATTTTATTCTAACTGAATTTAGATCAAGATGTTGGATATTCTGTAAAGTCAATATCGATCAAAAACACAATTAATAATTTATGATTGAAGTTCGGTAACTTCAATATTTTTTAGGGCAATTAAATTTCGGTAACCGTAACATTTTTTTTTAATTTTGTAAGGGCTTAAATATCCATCTTCATTGGACTTGTTGAGCTGGACCAAAATCAATTGAAAGAGGAGAAGATTCTCATATTTGGAAGTTACTAGTAATTGTTGGTTTATGTATATTAATATTTTTTGTCATATACATGTATGATTTTTTTTCCTCGATATTTCCCTTGTTGGTACAGATTGCTTATACTTTTAATATATAAAAAAATATAATAAAGTCTTTACTGAAACCAATCGATTTTAGTACAACGATAAGCGATTGATCTTAACATTCCTAATTAGCTTTGTTTTTTCCATATTAATTTCATTTGTCGATTACTGAAAAATGGGCTAACAAAATACAACTTTGATGTTGATCGTTGAGTACTCTAATAATACGTGACTATCATTTTACGTAGGAAACAAAAACTACATTATTTTGATAAAGCATAATATATCCTCAAACTTTTTAATGATAAGATTGAATATAAATTAATTATCAACAAAATTTTGGTTCTTCCGCTTGAAGATAATAATAATAGATTCAAAAAAGAAGATAATAATAATAATAATAATAATAATAATAATAATAGTTATGTTTTTTTTTAAATTTTCTTCCTTACTAATAAAAAAAAAAAAAAGAATTAGCTGTGACTAACCTCTTGCTGAATTTGCCCGTGGGCTATGATTTCTGTCATTGTTGAAACTGAAATTGGTTTTCTGTTCTCGCTGCATCCCTTTCCTCGAAACACTTTTCTGCAACTTTTTATTCCGCCAAAAATAAAATAATTATAAAAAAATTGTATGTCAGCAAACAAAAAGCATATTTTCTGCCGGAAGATTTTGAGTCGAAAGTGTCAAATAATCAACTCAAAAAAAAAAAAAAAAAAAAAATTAAAAACTTACTGCAATTCTGGAATTTGCATTGACATCTTTCTCAGGTAGAAGGGAAGAAAATTGATCTATATCCACTATAAAGCTATCATTTTTATGGCCGTTGAATTCCCTATCTTTTATTTGATGATCATTATCTGCTGCATATATCCTATGAGCTCCATTTTCTCGAGCGGAGCTCGGATTTACACAACCTATTTCATCCTGCTATATGAAGAAGAACAAATGAAAAACAAACATGAATATTCCCAGTTATTGAAAGCTGAAATAAATTAAACTTTTTCGAAAAGAATTGGCCCTCTTCTCCTTACCAACGTTGAATTTTCCATGTGGGCAGGCAGGGGAAAATCGAAGATAAAATCTAGAAATGGTTTATAATACAGGAAATTGATGAAGTTTATTGTGGGCTGAGCTCCCTCTTGATCCAATGGTTGAGCAAATTCTTGGTGTTTTCTTGATTCAAAGATTCAAAGGCACTTGATGAAAATTGAAACCTCTGTCTTAAAATTTCCCCTGTTTCGACCACCTATAATTATAACCATAAGAAAAATGCAGCTAAAACAAGTAAACTTTCCTTGTTTGAATAAATGACATCATGGCACTGTAACAAAGACAAAGTTGAAATTTGATGAAAATAAGGTAATTAAGTGGGGGAAAGTTTCACATGATTCCCTTCTCATTCAACCATCTTACTACTATATGGCAGTAATAAGTTTGAATATTATTTACTTACCTAACAACTCCTCCTTGAATTCTTCCCTTCAATCATTAACTGCGTTAGCAAGAAGATGTACACGGGCAGAGTTTTCTTTTTGACGTTTGTTTAATTGGGAGAAAGATGGAAGAAATTCAATTGAGAGTTATTAATTAAAGACAATATAATAATAGAGAGGTTCATGTGGTAAGGAATGTGGGAACTTCAAAGTTGATCATTCTGAGATGGAACTTTTGGATTGGTGTCCGATGTGTACTTGATAAAGCCAGACTTTATGATGAGAATTTCTTCCATTTAAGTTGTGTCAAGGAATTATAATATGGGTCCCACCCATACGTGGCTTTAGGATTTTATATTCAATTTTATACGATTAATTATGGGTTAAAATATAATGGTCGATTCATACAGATTAGTAAATCAAATTTTACATATATTTTTATTTAGAGAAGACAGTAAATCCCATGAGGAAGGACTGGTCCATGAAACTAGATGACGGTTTTTGGGGAGTATAGAACTTCATCAAGTGTTTCTTAACGTTCTCGAAGGTTTCTTGAAGATCGATGTCATGGTTTTGGTGGGACAATTTGACAACCATGTCGACGGTTGAGTTTGGTTAGAGTTGGGTTGAATTGGACTGAGTTTTTACATATTATAAGTCGGGTTGGTTCAAGAAAAAACTAACCCAAACCAAATGACTATAAAACTCAATGGGTTGGTTTCGGGTTGGTCTGGGTTGGGTTGAATTGCGGGTTTTCATCCATAAAACATACATCTATAATAAAACTTTTATGCTATAAAATCCACATACATGTATATATCAAAATTCGAGTTTCATAACATATGTTCATAATAATAATCGTTAAAAAACACTTTTAAGGAAAGAAAAAGTTAAAATTTGATAATTAAGAATCCAACAACATATATATAAAGAAAACATACATGGATTTTTTTTTCCCGAACAAAGGTCAAAGAATCGTAGATGGAAACCGAAATGAAATGATAGCGGCAATATGATAACAACTCTTTTACTTTGGACGGAATATATATATGGGTCGGGTTGGGTCAACCCGAATAAAAAATAAGAAAAACCAAAACAACCCAACATGTTTTTGGTTCAGGTCAAAACCCAACCCAAAAAATTTGGGTTTCAATTGGTTTGGGTTTTCGGGTTGGTTTGGTTTGGGTTTTGGGTTGGATTGAGTTCATTATGTTTTTTGCTTAGCCTTACATGTCGTCGATATAGGCCTCCATGTTTTTGCCTATCTGGGTGTCGAAGACGCGGTTTACCATTCTTTGATAGGTCGACCCGGCGTTCTTTAGCCCGAATGACATCATTTTATAATAGTAAAGGCCCCCATCTGCTCTGAACGCCGTTATTTCTTTGTCACATTCGGTCATTCTAACTTGATGGTAGCCCGAATACGCGTCGAGAAAACTTAAGGTTTCGAACCCGGAAATAGAATCCACCAATTCTCGGTAGAGCGTAAGGATCCTTGGGGCATGCCGTTGTTAAGGTCCGTGAAATCCACACACATTCTCCACTTGCCATTGTGTTTCTTGACCATGACGATATTCACGAGTCAGGTCCGATAGGTGAGCTCTCTAATAATGCATGTTCACAGTAATTTCTCAACCTCAACCTTGGCGGCCTCCTTCTCGGGGGAGAATCGTCTCGCCCTCTACTGAATTGGCTTGAAGGTTGGGTTGACATTTAGATAGTGTAGGCCTACTTCTGGTTCGACACCCCCCATGTCTATCACAACCCATGCAAAAGCGTCTAGGTTGGACTTGAGTTGGGATATCAACCTTTCCCTCTCGTGCTCGGATAAATGGGCTCCTATTTTGACTTTCGATTCAAGGTATGCCTCATTCATCATTACCTCGGTCAATTCTCCTTCAATGGTGAAATCGGGCTCGTCCCGGACTTGCAACTTGTCGAATTCCACTGTGGTAGGAACGAATTCTCTGACCATATGCCTTTGACTCCTTTCTGCTAAAGGTCTTATTTTCTCGATCCGAGGTTTTTTCGGCGCGACCAGCGCTCCAGACTGCTGTTGTTTGATGTATTGCGGCATTTTTTTATGTGCAGATAAGGGCTATTCCGACTTGGTTTCCCGCGTAAAACTTGGCCCTCAGATGTGGAATATAAATTACCATTTGATACTGCCTTAGGGCCGAAATCCCCAGAATCATGTTATAACTAGAGTGGAGGTCGACCACGAGAAAGTTTATTTTTTGAGTCCGGTATGGATCACAATCGCCCATCGTTATGTCAACCTTGATGGCGCTCTTCACTTGAACTCTGTCGTTGGTGAAGCCCTCGAGGGTGCCACTGTGCGGCCTGAGGTGCGAGTTGCAGAAGCCAAGTTGTTTGAAACAGTAGTAGTATAAGATGTCGCAGCCGGTTCCAGTGTCGACCAAAATTCGGTGTACCAAAATGTCGTTGGCCAGAGAAGACACGAAGATTGGTATGTCGACAACGTCTGGGGTAAACACCAGTTCTCTATGGTTGAACGATATCTGTTGCTCGCTCCCATGCAGGAAGACCGGGCTATTGAAAATTTTGTTCAATGAGTAGATTTGATCATTGAGTTTGTTATTGCTAGGAGGTTGTTCAGTTATTACATTAACCTCCCTCTCTGTTTTTCGGCTTGAGGATTTATCTGTGCATACGCGTTGTCGCCGTTGGAAGGGGTCTATGCGAGCAAGTTGACAGGGATGTGTTAATAGTTCTTTCATGTTTCTTTGGCCGGCGGCGGTCATCAGGGCCTTCTTAGATTGGGCCTCTCCAAAATGCAGAGATGGTGAGCATTGATCACAGGCGGCTGGGTGTGCGGAAGAATGACCACCGTCGACGCCATCAGTGACATGAAGTGCGTTGTTGACACCCCTCTTAGCCTGGACCAAAATACCCACGTTGAGTGCAGCTCTGGAAGATCTGGTAATAGCCATTGTGTTCTTTGTATGGATGAAGATGCCGATGGAGTTCTGCAATAAATCCCGGAGGATAGCCGTAAGAATGAGCTCTTCTCACCGTAAAACCAAAAAGTGGTGGTTTTCCTTCACTGGAAGCCTGGAAACATTAAATAAACGATATGCAAATGTGGTTCTGATGATCGAAATTGTAAGTCTCTGATTGATTTGTCAGGGAAAAATGGCCGGAATCGTAATTTCCCAGTAACGGAGCCATCTGATAACGTCAAAATTATCACAAACGTATTTGAGATGGATTCGAGGTGGTCTAGTGATGTTTATGCGGTGGATATTTGGCGGTGATTATGAATGATGTGACAGCGATATGATGATTTGACAGAAAATGTAAATAACAAGCAATTGTCGATGAATTGTCAGAGGTTGTCTGCGATTGTGTATTAACTTGTCTTTTCAGTGTACAAAGTGCCGCTATTTATAGGGCTAGGAGTTCTACGGTTACAATAGATTACAATCAAGACGTAACTAACATTCCTTAAAAAAAAGACGTAACTAACATGATTTACTACGTGGCCGCCACGGCGGTGTTTTACTCCAATGCACGCTTCGTGATAGCCA